>OX422219.1:527929341-529129341 GCA_949130495.1 Sambucus nigra | reverse complement strand
CAAAATAATTATCAACTATAATTAAACAATCTTTTATGACCTTTGTTTAATATTTATTATTTATTTACTTTAACAATTATTATTTATTTAAATAATTCCATTTATTTAATTTTAAATTCATTTACTTAATTTTACGAGGTATTACACCAACATCATAAGAAGACATTGTTCTTGTCTTACAGGACATAAACAAATCAAAAATATATCAAAGTACAAAAAGTTAGCAATTTCATCAAATGCATAATCTCCTAGAGGTTAATTGGGACCAAAACATGATAAAGCATCTGCACATCCATTAACTTTTATGTGGATTAAGCTCAACTCAACCTTGTCAAAAAACTATATCTCCTGATAGATCTCAGTTATCATGGACTAGAGGAAAGGATGGACCTGCTTCTTCCCGTAAATAATAAAGAAGAGTGCTTTATAGTCAATTTGGAAATGTATGCCTTTTATATTTTGTTGAATTGCCAAAGACACTGCCTGTTTCAAAGCCCAACGTTTAGCATGTAAAGATGTCGAGATCCCTACATTTAAAGTAAAATCCCTCACAAAACTTCCCTGATTAGTCCTAAGTATTCCACATGTTGATGCGACTTTTGCTCCATCAATATTGAAGGTGAAATCTATAGATGAGGAGGGATGCCACTTTATTAAAACTGTTTAAGTTGGATCACCATTCTGCATATGTGGAAAGTGGATGAGGTGTTGCTAAAAGTATAAGTTTATTAAATACCTAAATTGAGTCAAAAGGATGGGAGTATTTTGGAAGATGCACAAGTTTCTCATTGTCCAAAAAGTATAAGTTTGAATAAATATCCTTATGAATGAGGAATATAAGGTAGAGTCCCCTTGACAATGTTTTAAAGAGGAAAGTAAATTTAAGGATGCGTTCGAAGTGAAAGTGGAGTGTAACCTCAGTTCAGTAAATGCATCACAAGATTCATAGGTATGAAAAGTTGAATGAGTTTCTGAGAAAAAGGAGCAAGTATCATCTTGAATTTTATGACAATGTTAAAGGTTATCTATTGTAGGTATTCCATGTTGTAAAATAAATCAAAGGAACATTTTGAGTTTAGGCATGAGTTTAGCTTGCTAAAGGTTCTCCCGAGGAAAAGATGGTGTGTACGTTTGATATTTTGAGTTATTAAGCTAGTGATATGTTGTTTTGATTGTAATTTGTTTGGCCACCAAAATGTTTATCTAATTGAGGAGGATTATGTAAATGCAAAGTTTTAATTTGTGTCAGTAAGGATTCACAAAGAGTTGACTGCAGTGATTTAAGGTTCCAAGTATTTGATGGGAGAAAGAAATAAGATAGAGGTAAGTTTAAGACCTCAACATTTAAGTTCGGGTTATATTTATGATATTGTTGAAGAATTACACCAGATTTAATGACCGAAACCTTGTTTAGATAAGGGAATAAGGGAGAGAAAATAATTCCAAACTAAGGACACATTAGAATGATTAACAAGAGTAAATGATAGATTATTATTAAGATATTTATGTTGAGACCACAATTTTTAGGTTCTGTATATAGGTTCCAAATAATCTTAAGCAAGCAAGCTCAATTAATAGTGTTAAGGTCTCTGATTTGTAGACCTCCTAAGTGTTTAATCTCCCAAATCAATGTAATGAGTTATTTTCATATTTGGGCTATTATACAATTGTTTGGAAAATCTTGGGTTGAATATTAATTGTGATAACCCATATTTTTTAATACATGTTAGTCAGGTCTATATTAAAATAAACAAGTGTCAGAACATATAAAATCATTCTCAATATGACAAATAAATAAGTCTAACTAAGCAAATACAATAAATGATTTAAGGTAATTACAAAATTTGAAAATAGATGAAACAACTTTTGAAACAACTCTGTAACCCAAAACCCGACGTAATGCATTGCTCCTATAATAAGAGAAGACAAATAGACAAAGAAAAATAGAATAGGAGTTAGAGCAAGCTTATATCTAATTATCGCCAAAAATTGTATCCTCGTGCGTATAATGTGTCTAACAGTAAACTCTGGATTTTAATTTCTTTTAAATTAACCCAAACCCGATAATTTACAGGATTACAAACATATTCTCAATGCCCATTCTCCTAATGATTAAGATTTACATATCTTTCTTTCAAGTATTTTCATTATCAATATTCCTTCCCAAAGCCACTAATATGAAATAATGATATATCATCCATTATTTCACATTATTACTCAAATGTATAATTTTCTTATCTATAAAAGAAATATAATTATATGGAAGGCCTAATCATATATATAGTGCCTTTGTGGATCTCTCAAGCGTACTAGGCCTAAACTAGATGGTCCCATGCTTGATTCCAATAGCACTAACGTGAGGAACTTCCATCACTGCCTCCTAGGCCAGTGACATCTCGAGCACCCACACAAAAATCGGGAACACTATTCATGATTATCAGTGACCTGCATCCTATCCATAAGCGTACAAATATTGACCCGTTATTTAATAACGCGGGGAACCTCGTCGTCGTGCATAAACCATAACCGTGTGCCCATAGAACTGTTCCTAACTAGTATGTCATATGTTATCCATAGGTATGTTATTCCTTCTTTTGAATAACCACCACCAACATATTAACCAATAGTATACATATATCTATGTATATCATCACACAAGAAACTATATAACAACTTGCATTCATGGCAACCATATGTTTATGTGATAATAATTGTAACATAAATCTTTACCATAAGTTCATATATCATGTATTAGTAATTCGTACATAATATCTATGTACAAGATAAAACCATTGAGCCATGCTCTCATCATTTATTTTAATCAGATAACACCATGTGATTTTACATCAATATATATCTTTTCATTCATTTCAACCATATATATATATATATATATATATATATATATTATGAATAAACTTCCATTAACCTTTATTACAAAAATTAAATATGATTTATCTCACATTATGAACCATCTCCATGTCACCATAGTTAGCAATATAATTTATTTTTAAATCTTTATATTGATAACCCAAATTTTTCTCCTGGTGCACCCCGTAGTAGAAAAATCATATAAAATTGAAATATAATCGAAACGACGTGAAACCAGCTCCCACGGTTCCATAATTTAATTATCTACAACCCCAAGTCATTAGACAGAATTAGGGAGGTCGTTAGAATGACCTATCCAGGTCGTCATAATGACCTGGATCAGAATTTCCTCCTTCATACTCGTTTTGCACCAATTTCTTCTCCATTAAAGCTTCTTAAAGATTCAAGATACTCATTAACATCCATCTTACATTGATCCTACCATTAAGATATGTGATCCTTATCACCCATATTCCAATTAACCTCAAAATACTTCATCAAAACATCCAATAACCATCAATTTACATCAAGGTCATCAACCCATCTTCAAATTCATCACCTAGAATATGATTCCCTACGGATCTAGACATATGATTAATGGATTTAATGTAGAATTTTATGAGGAAGTAAATTACATATTCAAATTTAACATTTGATTAACATACAATTCTAGATTTAACAATTCTTATTCATTTTCCTAATATTTCATAGTTTAATAGTTAATTACATGCAATTAGTGGGAATCTACCGTTTAAACACAATTATAAACACGGATCTACAAAGTATTTATAATAATTTCATATAAACTTGCGTCAATGGAAGACGAGTTCTTCAAAATCTCCAAAGTTACCTCATTTTTCTCTCAAGCCCTAGCCTCCTTAGAATGAGATTATGTCTAATCCCCTCCTAATTCTCCCTATTTATACTTTTCATTAAAATGCATAACATGCCTTTTAAACTATATTAAACCTACATAATTATATATATTAAAATTACCATATATATTACGCCTTTCGGATTTATATCTACTCTTATACGAAATGTCAACAAAATAACATACCCATACCATGACACGACTTATTTAGGGTCACGACATATAAACTACAATTCATACAACCCTTTTAACAATCAACAAATATCCAAATTGTAATTATATACTCTTTAATAAATTTATATTACATTTTATTATTATTATTTACTTTATTTATTTCATTTACTTATTTTTAAATTTTATGAGGTATTACATTGACGAAGTTTTTAAGCAAAAACATGTTGAAGAAGATAATCTGGTGTAAAACGAATCGATTTGACTAAGGACCCAATCGATCCGATTGCGAATCGATTCGACCATATTATTGAATTGATTTAGCCAGATAAATTTTTGCAACATGTTTCAAAAAATGCAAATTAAAAAAATATTAAAATCAATTTAATTGAGAAAATATTTTCTAAATAAAATAATGGTAAATTGATATACTCATTAGTTAATGATGTGATACCCGGAATGGATTAGTGATGAGTAAAATATTAGAAATTTTCTAATTACGTGCTTTACTTTACATGATTATGTGATTGCACTTACTTATTGGTTAGGCGCCATACCACATGTTTCTAGTAGAGACGTACTAGAGGGGGTGGACCTTATTATTGGATACATTAGATTAGTCGACAAATAGTACCCTCGATCTGAGAGTGTGATGGGCTAGACTAGTCATTATTTGAGGGATACCTGGACTTTACTTCACGACGCCTAGAGTCTTAGAGAGAGGAGGCAGCCTTGGTCACACCTTATTCTTGTGGTATGGACATAAGTTGTACACTCAGAAGTGATGGCAAGCCCCTTTGGGATATGAGTCAGTGGTGTAGGTGTCGGACCACATATAATTAGGCCTAGTACGTGATAGAGATCCCCGAGGCGATTGGAGGTGCCTTTAATTCTGTGCTCATTACTTTCTATCTTATATGACTTACTTTAACTTGTACCTAGTATTGTTGTTTATAGCTAATGTTGCTCTCCCATGAAGAGTATCTTATTCATATAAGATTAAAATGATAACATATGGAATAAGTATGTAATGAGATCATAAGACTTAATCATAGGATAACATGGGGTAGGGTTTAGATACAAGACAATGAGGTTGCTTCGGTTGGAACAATATAAAAGAAACTAAAAGACAAAACAATGCCATGTCCTAATCAGAAGACCAATGTAAGAGACAATTATAGTTACAAACTTTAAGGCATGCTGTAACCCCTCTCTCTTTCTTTCTTCTTCTCTCCTCCCTTATATTATCTACTGGTCAAAGGCTTTTAGTGAAACAATGGCCCTAGATAGATACCTCCTACTCCATTTATTCAGTTCCTCCTACATGAATTTCTAAAATATGTCTAAGTGATGTGTGTAGTACAAAGTTCATGATGCATAAATCATTTAGTTCATCCTATTGAGTTAGCTCATACGAAATAAGTATCTTACAAATTTAAGAATCCCATTGACTCCCTGATTGTATTGTCAGGCATACGTGCTCAATTATCTTTTATTTCACATGTTTACATATCTGTATAGATTTGATACGTTTAGGTTTGGACTTTGATGAGATTGGAGTTTATCATTCAATTTTTAATTTTGTCCGTATTGGACTGGTATCAATTAATATGTTTATTAGTTGATGGATTTTATCAGTTTCTTTATATATATTATGTGGTGATTTACATTAGTAGCTGTAGTTACGCTTTATTATTATTTCATACTTTGAATGAAATTTAATTATTTGACACCCAATTTATCAATATTGGGAGCGGCCAACCCAATGTTAAATCACAGGGTTACCACAGTTGGATACTTATTCTTCACAGTCATCTTATTTAGATCTTTGTAGTCCATACACATCCTCATGGGCCCATTTTTCTTCTTAACGAACAACACTGCCCCCCACCCCATGGTGAAGTTTTAAGTTTGATAAAACCTCGGCTGGGCAGATCCTCCAACTTCTCCTTTAACTCTTCCAGTTCGACCGGAGCCATCGTATAGGGTGCCTTAGAACATTGGGTGGCTTCTGGTACCAAAACTATATTAAACTCAATCTCTCTTTGAGGAGGAAGTCCCAATAACTCAACTCGGTCTATCTCATTAACATGAGCTAAGTAACCGCATCAACCTGCTCTCAGTCTCAGGATAGATATAAGAACTGGTTTCTTAGTCGACTTAGATCCTCTGAAACTCACCTCGGCTTCTCTAGGTTTACATAGGATAACCTTTCTAGTCGCACAATCTAACTTAGTAAAATTGGATGACAACCAGTCTATACCTAATATCACATCAAAATCTTCCATCTCTAAAGGAAATAGGTCAGACCTAAAACACAACCCTTTTATCTCCAAAGACACCCCCTCATCAACCCAGGGGGTGTGGTGGAGTGGTAGGGACTCCTCCTCGCTTAACCAAGTGTCGGGGGTTCGATTCCCGCCTTGGGCATGGAGCAGCCTTAAATCTCTGAGCCAGCTGTCCCACCCTAAGAGGTGCCTACAATCAGCGAAGGGATTAGTCACTGTGGTACAGTGGACACCCTGGTATTACCAAAAAATTACTCAGACCTTAGACACCAACCCTACAGGGGTATCAACCTCCAAACTATAATGCAAGGTCCTAGACTGAACTCCTAGCCTCCTCACAAAAGTCATAGATATAAAAGAATAAGTAGCTCCCGAATCAGACAATACATATGTATTCCTACCATTAATAGGGATCGTACGTGCTATAACATCTTTGGCTTGTCCAGCATCCTTGGCATTCTGTGCAAACACCATTTTCGAGGTGATCTTGGTTGCATCCTTTTTCGACAATCTGTAATCCTTCACTTTGTGGCATAGATTCCCACATTTATAACAGCTCATCCATGGTAGATTGGTTCTGGAAAAAGTCCCATCATCCCACAGTTAATTCAAGTGATTGTTTATGTCCAGCTTCTCCATTTGTCGACCCTCGGGGGCCTTCCTGAATAGCTTTGCCTTCTGAGCCGAAAGTTTACCATTCTCTTCATTCTTACCCTCACAGGATTTCCTCTTTTCTCGTCGAACCTCCTGACCATCCTCAAAGTCTTGTTCCATCACTTGAGCGACCTCAATGAGCTCATTATATGCCCTCAACCTTAGTCTAACGATCTTATTTCGGAGATGTCTCTTAATCTCCCTCTCAAAATTTCGAGCTTTCTTCTCCTCGGTATCCACCAAATATGGAGCATAACGTGATAGATGAACAAAATTGTTCTCGTACTTAGCCAAGATCATATCTCCCTGGCATAACTCCAAAAATTCCACATCCGACTTTTCCCTAGCAACAATAGGAAAATATTTCTCCAGAAAGATCTCCTTAAACTTTGCCCAATCAAAGTAAATGATTCCTCTCATCCTCTTAACCATGGACCACCAATGGTCAGCCTCAAACTCAAACATGAAGGAGGAAAAAGCTACCTTCTGCTCATCCGTGCAATTCATAACTGGAAGAATCTTCTCAATCTTCCTCATCCCCTCATCAGCCTTCAACGAGTTCGCCTCACCATTGAAAGGCTCAAGTTTCAACTTCTTAAAGTTCTCAATGGTACACTTGGTGGGCCTCTCCTCGGCCTCCTGATCTTCCATGGCCTTGCCTAATATCTCACCCATAACTAACTATTGCAGTAGGAATCTTCTCGGTTGTTGCCTTCTCATCCTCAATCGGCTCAGTAATCGGTGCACCCCTTTTTAAATTATTTCACCCATCCATGATCTTGAAGGGAAGGAAAATGCGCACATAAATCTAATGTTATATGTCATATTGAACGAAGAATTAAATTATTCCATAAAACTCAATCGTAGGTTGAATGCTTTGATACCAATCTATAATGCCCCAGGACCCGCCCTATTCGTCTCCGAGGTGATACTTAGGTCATTTAACAATTGTCTCCGATAATTAAGACTTTTAACCTTATTAGGGCAACTCAATAAACACCTCATCATGTAATAAAAGACCTCGACCTACAACATCAGAGTACACACAGAATAGATTTAGCTCATAAAATATAATAAATATTAATATAACAATTAAAATCCCAATCTCATTGAAATTATATATTCACACAAGTGTTCTCACAAAACCTCAATTATAAATTCTTCAAATGTAAACAAAGGAAATACTCTCTTAGAACAATATACTCTCAACTCGCTTTAATTACTACTGAAATAAACTAAGTAATAACAATTAAAATAACTCTGCCCGACCATAGCACTAACTTTGATAAGCTCGACTATACCCTTTTCGACCTCTATATTGAGTAAATAAGGTATAAAAGGAATGAGTTCAAATAGATTAGTATCTCATTGGCCCTCAGCCCAACCTGCAATGTTAGTACCTCAAGCAAATGCACTAACCGGTTCAATAAATAACATATAGAAATGTAGTATTTAAATCCTCAGAATATAAACTCAAAGGGAAAAGGAAAGATATGCAATGATTCCAAACCTCGGATAACCCCATTGGTTTTTGACCTTTTTCAGTCTTGACCACTTATCTCGGCTTCTGAGACTCTAACTCAACTTTCTAAAACTCATGTCCTCATCTCATCATTCATATGGAATTCGAACCTCAACTCCGATCTTGTTTCGATATCTTTTTTCCTTAGTCATACCGCAAGTTATGACCTTCCCTTCGTCCCAATTCTCGAATGGAAGATTCTTAATTTACTGTTAGCTCCCACCTTGGCCGAGATCTGCTTCGATGTCACCCTATAGTTAACCGTCATCTCAATCTCCTTTAGGTTAACCGTCATGTTCTATAAGAACACTATAGGAGACCCTAGAAAAGACAATAATGCCTCGACCTTAGCTCAAAATTCCTCAGCCACTACACTAAAAAATTCAAAACTCAAAGGCACAATCTTATATTGCCTTTAACTCATACCACCTTAGACATAAAAGACTTAGTGGATTCAAAGAAAGGTAATGAACCAATATTACTCAAGATGAACATAAGATAAAATCAACTCCCATCCAATCGAACCTCAAAACTCAACTCAAGAAACTTGATTAAATAAAGATGATTCCAACGTCCATTAAACTCGGATCTCAACTCCGAAACACAAACGAAGGTTTTGAATCTCAAAATCATTTTATAACTATCAAACCCTAGGAAAACATTCACTCAACAATTAATCCTCAAATATTATGTCTAAAACCCAAATGAAAACTCCCTTTTCAAACACTATTAAAGCTTTCTCAAGAACAATGCCCAAAAGTATCAAGTAGCTCATCTCAGTACAACAAGACTGAATTCAAAAGATAAAATAGGGTGAGGGTAAATTCATTACCTTAGTTAAGTCGCACGATTGAAGGTAAAAAAACAATGGTGACTCATTTTTCTCCAAGTTTTGAAGCCCCACGCTCTCCTCTCTATTCTACATAAACGTCCCTCTCTAGATATTCTCTTAATCTCTCTCTAGAATATGTTAAATGAGGTGCATAGGGCTATTTTCCAATCATGGTTATTTATACTCAATCATTAGGGTTTGTCTTATACCCCAGGTTATCAAGATTCCCATCCTAAAATGAAGGCACACTTAAAGGACGTTCTTGTCCACTCGCCTAAACTTTTGCTCCTAATGTTGACCGAGTCAAGGGACCACTTTCCAGCTGGCACAACTTGCCAAACTCAAATATTCGATCGAACTCCGATAGCCACACCTCAGATCTTACTCATATGGACTACCTTGAACTCAACTCAGCTCAGGTCGTCCTAAAGCACGTTGAACTCAATTACTCTGGATCTCAACTCAAATGATCATTTTACTTCTGCTCGATTACTCTGCAAGCTCTAAAAACTCACGTCAAGCTCAAATTAACATTCTATGAACTCACCACAACTCCGTCAGCTTCCCACTATTTCGGCCTAATGCTTAGTTATTTACTCCGAGCTGACTACTACTGAAGGAACTGCTCGGCTAATACTCCGAATGATTATGTCATTACACAACGTTATGAGGATGATAGACCTTACGATCATGGGCAACCAAGGGAGAATAAATCTTGATTTACTTATGGCGAGGTTGTATATATTAGGTAATCTTATCCTAAGGGTGCACAACAGGGATTCTAGGGTTAGTAGAGGGCGTTACCAACTCCTCCTTAAAAATAATCTACCTCACTAATATGCTTAGTTAAATAACGTAGGATAATTTATCCGCTACTTATTTTAGAAAACACCTAAACTGTTTGATAAATAAGATTATTAACAAACCTAACAAATTATTAACAAAGTCAGATATTAACATATTTAGAAAACTAACATATACGATCAGGATTCTTGAGAGCTTTACTTTAGTTTAAAATCTCTTAAACTCTATTATACCTATGTGTACATATTTGATTTCAAGCAGATTCTATTAACAGTTTTAACACATACAAGCAAGTAAAGCGAAAAATAAATGAACACGGGTGATTTCTTACGTGGTAAAACCCCTTCCCTTGGGGAAACATCCACAAATCCTACGAAACATCAATTCTAAGTCCACTATCACAAACAAATATGAGTACAAATAAACATAAGCAGCCATGAGATAATATGGAGTTCAGAAATTTATACCTAATCCAAGATGCTAAAACAATCTCTTAGGTCTTTCCTCCAAACCTACAAGATTGATGTGATGTCCTCGACAACGGTTGATTCTAGGAATTAATACCTCGAAAAATTAACCAACTTAATATGTGTAGAAGTGTAGTGTGTGTAAAAATGACGTGTTGAAATCCTATCACTTATACGAATTCATTCACACTTAAAATGTTATAGAACATTCTTCAGTGAAAGATTATGATAGATCAACCACATGTAAGACGAATAATGAACTTCATTCTTGATTTCTTTATAATTTAAGTTCTGTTTTCAAATTAGGTATAAAAATAACAAATCTATTATACCATAAGTATTATGGTATACGAGCTGGCCTATGCAATGTGGAGAGGAGATCCAAGGCGAGCTTCAAGCCGAACCATTGAACTTGTCTACCTCCGCACGAGCTCGTCCAGTAGGATCTAGGGAACCATTGAAGCATTTAAAAATATTTATGATTCGTTTCGATATTCAGTCCTACCTTCTAGGGAGTGGTTGTTTGACCATCATCCCCACTTCCAGAAATAAAGGGAATGTGGTTACAACTCCTAGCATGATCCGGATCATAATCCATACATACTGAGGATGGGTTAAACTATAAATATAACATGCGAACATCATTTGTAGGGATCGATCAGCCCTTAATGAGTATACACTCAGAGAGCAACACCTATGTCATTAGTTATTACTTATTGCTTAAAATAATCTTGTAACAATCATATTAATAGCATTGACAACCCTGTGGATGTAGGCTTTTCGGGCTAAACCACGTATAGTGCTGTGTGCTTTCCTTATTGTTTTACTTTACTCATAATTAATAGTTACTTATAAAATTGAATAACAAGATCTAAAATATTTCTTAATAAGATTAAAAAGATATTAAGCTTTCTTGAAAATTATTTACAAACAAAACTTAGATTTGAACTTGTAATGGAAATAAAGTTTTAAACTTTCTTCGTTTAAACTTTTCTTTGATTAAAATCGAAAACACTTTTTAAAACATTTTTAGAGGAACTTTTAAACAAATTTACACACAATGTAGAGCACATACAAATTTACAGTTTTGTGCGTGAGAGAACATGAGTTTTTAGATATTTTAAACTCCACTCAAAAACTATAGTTTACTTCGGAGCTTGGTTTTCAAATTTGAAAGGGTTGATCATCTGAGATATGTAAACACAAACAACATGATCAAAAGATGAGTTTTAAACACTCAAAACCCAATTATGAGAAATAGTTTAGAACAACTTTTAAAAAAGATTTTTGAACAACGTTTTTAACACTGAAAGCGTTGTTACTCAAACTACTCACGAAATTTATTAGAAAATATTTAAAAATATTTTTTTTCTCACAAACATTCTCTCTTAGTAACCCAAATCTCTCTCTCTCTCTCTATATATATATATATATCTCTATCTATCTCTCTTTCACTCTCTAAACTTTCCTCTCTCTCAGGGTTCCAAACTCAACGATGGAAACTAAACACGATGGTTGCGCTCGTTGTGGGACTTAACACCAAACCTTACGCCATGAGCTGACGACATCCATGCACCACCTGTGTCCGCGTTCTCAAAGGAACCCCTTTCTTTTAAGATGATTCCCGACACGTCAAGCCTTGTTAAGGTTCTTCGCTTTGCATCGAATTAAAACACATGTTCCACCACTTCTGCGGGCCCCATCAATTCTTTTGAGTTTATCTCTCTAAAACCTTGCCCTCAATTAAAGTTCTAAAATGAATGGGCAAAGAGGCCATTTATAAAGGCGAGAGACGTATTTGGAGACTTAGCCTAAAATGAATTGTTGAAATCAAAACTTTTAAAACAAACTAAGACTAATGGTTGAGATTGATTTTAAAATTTTTGCTTAATCTGTGTCTTTTGATTGGTTAAAACGTAATCAGTTTGACTAAAATAGAGACCGTTGATTAACTTATCCAATGGTGGTGAAAGAAACACACTTTTGTCTCAATAAAGAAACACAACATCATCCATTGATATTGAGACACATACGGGTTAATTATCGGTTAAGAATGGTTTCACATGAATGGTTAATATTTACCATTCACTAAATTGATCTAACGGTTGAAAGAAATCGCGAATTTAGGACTATGAGAAAACACAAAACCTTATACTTACAATCCTAAACTCTAGTTCTCCACCATAGTTTAACATCATCTATAAGATAGATGGGAGTAATGCTTACTTTATCCGCTTTCGATATATGAGCCAATCTGAAATACTGTTAGACGAATAGCGGAGTGGAGCAAGGAAATGAGATCAGTTACCTTGAAGTCCCTCATGGGTCTGAATCCTCACCCCCACAGAAGGGTGGCGATTTACGATCCTATTTTAGCTATTTGAACTAAATCCAGTTAACTAGACAAAGAACATCATGAGCAGTTACGTCAATTCACTCTTGGAGTTATGACATTGGTTGTTATTTTCTTCCTTTTTTCGAAGCCTATAGACCACATGTAATCCACTAACTAGGTTATTTATTAAATTCTTTTAAAATCAAGAAAAATCAAGAAAAATTCTTAGAAAATTATTTTCAAATATTTTCTGCATATAGATAAATTTTCACAATTTTTTGAATTTTCCTTACCATAAAAGAAATTAAATTTTAGTATAAAATTCCTAATTTTAATTATAATTAAATCAAATTAAATTAATATAAAATTATACAATCAAGAATATGAAAATTGAATCTAGTGTGTGTGTGTGTGTGTTGTTGAGTTTCCACAATATTTTTACCTTTTTACCATTCATTGTTGTCTTGACTTGCTTCTTCTTTGAAGAGATTGTCTCATCACTTAGATATCTAGACATTACATTATTATCTTGTCACAAATCAATCCAACTCAGTTGATACCTATATGGCTAACACGCTCCAATTATGAGTTTCTAAGTAGGTGGTTTCAATTTCTCCATTAGATATTTATGACAAAACCCTTTGAGTACATTAAGTAATGTCTAAGGTAAAAATATTTCCTAAGGTAGTCCTATACAAAATTTTCTAATTACCCTCCCAAATCCTAGAAAAAGAAAAGAGACGCACATCTTGATATGAACCTACAAAAATACTCAACTCACAAAATCAAGTGACTTATATCTAATCAACTTATGAAATTTCTGATATGATATGAAGAAATATAACAAAAGCTGGATGTGCTCTTATTTCCCATTTTAATCAAATAGATAATGGTGAAAAGATACGGCATATTAACTTAAATTCCATCTAAAATTTTACTCCTACACTGTCCAATTTGATGAGATGCCTTTGTCATTTATTAGACAACCATGCCCTAAGATCTCAGAGATTTTATAAACAGAATAAAGATTGAATATTCTGCATATATGACAGGGTTAATCAGGTACAATAATTCTAATTATAATTCAAAATTTCTAAAATCTAGTGCAATCAAGGGATTTAGTACACTACACCAAATCAGATTATTTGTCACGGTCATAGACCTTGACGAGTCGAACTTGTCACGGTCAATGACCGTGACAGGAATGGGGGTGACAACTATTTTTGTCACGGACTTATCAAGGTTAAAATCCGCGATAAGGTTAAATTGTCACAAACTTGTCAGGGTCAAAGTCCGAGACAAGTTCTTCTTTTTCACAAACTTTTACCGTGATAAGTCCATGACAAAGAAAAACTTATCACGGACTTTGATCGTGAAAAGTCCATGAAAAATTCTCCTTATCAAGGACTTGTCACAGTCAAAGTCCGTGATAATACTGGGCAACGAATAATAAAAAAAATGTTGGGCAGTATGGCCAGTGCCATTTCCCAACAGTATATATTATTTAACGTATAGAAGCAATCAATGATATATTTTAATAATAACTAATATCAATCAACACCAATATTAATAATAATCAATCACTAACCAAATATAAATAAGAAACACGTTATATTATACAAACTTGAATGTCAAATAAAATTATTACGTAAAAAGTAAATGTTCATTGATTTTCATGTTAGAGCAGAAAGATTGACCATACAATATAAGAAGCAATACAACTCTTAATATGCCGCACTCTGTACTTTTTATTCGACCATAGGGATTCATTCGCTTTTCCCACCACAACGTCAGTAATGCGAACCCGAGCCTCATGAGGCTACAACGGACGGTCATGGAGCAAGGAACTTGGATGTATACTTGGGTCCCTCAATCCCTTGGCAATTCTATAACCTTCTTGTAAGTCTAGTAAATAGACTTTCTCCCAAACAATTGTAAATGGAGTCTGGACAGTTAGGACCAAGGGTGGTGAATAAGTCATACAGAGATGAGGGGTCTATCGGTGAGGGTGAGAAAGACGGAGTAGTGGTCACCTCATCCACTACTTTCTCCTTGCCCTTCCCTGAGCTGCTACCGGCTTGACCTTAAAGAGCTTGCTTACCCATAGAAAAAAATTTCTTCAATGTTTTTTCTTTGTTGTCAAACTTTTGGTTTGAATTGTTCTTCAGCTCGTTGACCTTGCTTGATAATCCACTATTGCTCGACGTAATCCCGACGAGCTTTGACTTCCCTTACTGAGGGATAACACCCCGAGTACGGACTATATGATACCGCCCGAGCACTTGGCTAAGTGCATTCGTACTCAGGGATCCCTTGTCAGCATCACTCTATGAGTTGTGGACTTCTTTAAGCTTTTTTTAAAATAGCAATGATACGCAATTAGATGAAATAACAAAAAAGTATGTGATTATAAATAATGAATTAATAATATAAATACAATTATAACTTACAATAGTGGCAAACACGGCCTGATTGACCTCCTGTCTTTCCCTTTCTTTGTTCAAATCACCATATAGGCATCGAGCCTATGTGGCTTACTCACAAGACCACTTCCCGTCTTCGAAAATTAAATAATGCAAAATTAGGGACTTAGTATATAATTACCACCATATAGAATACAATAGAAGTAAAATGAAATAACATTTAAAACTTACCATCCTATGCTCCACCTCGGCATAAGACTTACGCACGGAGTAGTGCACGTCAACCGTCGTGGCCCGGTTTGTACTCTCTAATTCACGAGAAGACAACTGCCTATCTGATTTCTCATTATTGACAAATAGTTGCCCATTTGCCAATGAGATTGGTTCCTTCTTGGGTACCATGTCCCCACACTGTAAGATGAACTCTCGGTCCCTGCCAAAATACCTTGCATGCATATTTTTCTTCCACATTTTCCATTGCTCCCTTAGTCGTTCCAAGGTGGCATCACGTGATTCTAGGGGAAAGTCAAATTGATCCCCTCCAACATATACAAAAGAGAAAGGAAGCGAGTTAGTTGTATTTAAATTATAAAATAAAATTTAAATATTATTGAGTCAATCATATACCTATAATGCCCCCCAAATTGCCATCTTAAGCTCAATGGGCACCCTCCACCAATCAGTTTACCGAGGTCAATAATTGTTTTGGCCAATTCCAAGGCCCTAACTTGGATGGCTGTCTTGTTCTCCACTATGCTCCCCAACTTTCCCTACTTTAGGAGCTAGTGCTATATGAGCCTTGCTCCCTGCCGCTTCCCTGACGCCCTGATGAAGACGTATCCTACAAAAATTATTATTAGTAGAAACATATATATAAAAAGACGATTTAGAAATATAAATAATGAATTAGTTTGACATTGTTAGATAATATGCATGATAAATTACCAACGAAATTTATCATAAACCATTCCAAGAATCGTTTCATATAATACTTAAACTGATCAAATCCAAATGAATAAAGCCTTAAACTGTCATCCAATAAAGCATTAAACTGTGATAAATCAACAATGACAAGATTACAAATTAACAACGACATTAGAAGAATACAAATCCATATCACAAACCAAACTAAGAATTGTTTCAAGTAATTGGAATCCTTATTACAAAACTAAAAATTATTTCAAAATGGATTGATATTTGGTATGAGCAGCCAAGTCATCCGCGACTGGTTAGACATTTTGGCGCGTGTAAGATGATTGACCATAGCTCATTATTGATATACTCCGAGTAAAACACTTGCTTGACCTTTTGAAAAGCACAAACAAATGGCTCATCGCTCACATGCTCGTTGCTCTTCATCTTGGACAAGTCAACCATGATAAAATTGGTACCTGAATCAACTTTACAAGCATTTTTGTCCTCAACTCTTACCCAATCACAATAAAACACAACCTCTTTGAAACTTATTTAGTCTAATTTAAATATATTCTGAATGACACCATAAGAAGTCGTTTTAGCTTCAATGAGGTTTTTATCTTCCGCACTCGCTCGAAAATAAGTAAGAGCCTTATATGAAATGCTCAAGTTCTGTACATTTGTTTTTCCTTGTATACCCTCACATCGAATACATAACCGTTCAATCGATACTTTTTGTACTCTTGTGCCATGAAATCGGGTTTAGAGGCTAGACAAGCAAGCCTTGATGTTTCATCACCCATCTTTAAGAGCTGAGAATTAATTAGGTTAGTTTTAAATATTTCTTGGAATTTGTCATTTACTAAGATCCATTCTCATAATAATTACCTCACGTGACACCCATAGTCTAAATTCATTGTCTCATTATTCCATCATTCTTAGTCTTTTATTACTCCCACATGCATCATATTTCCTACATTGATCGTGACGAGCATATTATGAAGTTGATCAAGTATAAAAGTTAAAATGATGTAAAAGGACGACATAAACTTACTTTTTTCATTCTTTGACATCTTCATGAGTTTCAAATATATAACGAGCTACTTGTTTATAATGTACACTTGTTAATTTCACTCGTGTGTGCATTACATGAACACCCTCATCGACGAACTCATCACTATAATCTATAATGCTTGGGTCGGGCATATATTCCCGAGCAAAGATTGATGATTCCATGGTGATGTATTCCTTTGCATTTGATCCTTCAATGTATAGTATATTCTTGACGTAATATTTGAAAACTTTCATCAACCTTTCAAACAGGACATCCAATGATATCTAACTGGACGCAAAGAAGTGCCTCATTGTATAAGTGTACCAACAACTGAATACTTATGTCAAAAAATAATGGGGGAAAGTACTTTTCCAACACACAAATCACTTCGTCTATAGCTACTTTTGCGGCCACAATGTACTCTCAATTGACTATTTTTTCACATAAAAGTGTGAAGCATATGCTAATCACATAATGGCCCTCCGTAAATCCTTATGCCTAGAGAAACAATTATTAAACAACAAAGGAACTAATTGCATGATCACATGCCTATCATGAGACTTGCACTTATGTAAATCGCGGGTGGAATAATTAACAATCCTTTGCAAGTTGGATTAAAAATTAGAGGGAACTTTCATATTATATATTGTGTCTAAATTCACCTTTCTTTCCTCCCTCGTCAAAGTAAACGCACCAAGGGGATTATTTTCCTTTTGCTACTATCTTCTTTCAACCATAGCCGTGGCTTAAGTTTTAATAATTTAAGGTCATGTCGTGCATTTTCTCCATCCTTCAAATGATTCCCCCCAAGGCATGTTCCCACAAGATGTTCGGTGATGTTGTTCTCTTCATGCATTACATCAAATATATGACGCAATGTGTTACCCTTTCAAAAAGGCAAGTCAAATAAAATTGACCTCCTAGACCATGCCTTTATTATCTCAGATTCTTTCTCAATTGGGGTCTTCTTATGCTTGGCTTTTTTCAATTTAGAATTCTTTCTTGGCATATTAGGTCCAAAATTAGAAGATTTACTCTTAATTTTTGAACCTGAAAGTTTTATCGAACGTAGCCTATGTTCAACCACGCTTGGTAAAAAATTGGAACCTCTCTCAAATCTAAAACTAGGATCAAGGGGTAAAAACCTCCTATGGGAATGGTATATAATTTTTTCACTTTCCTTGAGATATTGAGATTCAGTCTCCTCTCCATAAATATGATGCCCCAATTAACTATGAACTACACAACCGGATAATGTCCCATAAGCTGAAAGATCATAAATTTCCCAAATTAACATAACTTTCAGTGTAATTTCTTCTTTTTTACAAGAGTCAAGTGCTTTCACACCCTCTACCCACCACTCAATTAATTCTTCTACCAAAGGATCCAAAAATATATCAATGTCTTCACTTAGTGCCTTTGGTCCAGGTATCAACAAAGACAATATCAAAAATTTAGTTCTCATACACTCTTAAGGTGGGAGGTTGAGTGGTTCTAGGATCACGGGCCATACACTCTGATTGGTGCTTAAATTTCCAAATGGATTGAAACCATCTATTGATATTTCCAAATAAATGTTATGTTATTCCCGAGCAAAATCAGGATAATCATAATTTATCTTTTTCCAAATTGTAGAATCAATAGAATGAGACATGAGATTATCCACTAATTCTGCCGTAGCATGCCAAGTAATGGCCTCCATTATCCATGGTTCTGTGAAAAAATGCTTCAATCTAGGCCCAACGGAAAAATATTTCAACACTTTTTTAGGTATTTTTGAAAGTTTGCCTTCCTTTCCAGTAGATTGCACATATTTAGGTTCCCCAGATACCGAGCACCAATTGAGATTTTAATGCTTATTCCGGTATAGTATGCAGTCATTCTTACAAGCATGAATTGATTTATACATCATTCTCAAACCTTTCAAATTGTTCTTCATACTAGGATAGCTATTTGAAAGCGTATTCTTCTTGGGTAGCAAGACCTTCAACCAATTCAGAATTCATGTAACGCTATTAATAGACAATCCATATTGGGTCTTGAAGCTATGCAAACCAACCATGGAATGCAAAGTTGCGATTGGGTCGCTTTAAATTTTAAACTTTGATAGTCATCGTCAGGGTTTATCCCAATACCTTCATGAGCACCTGAACCTTTTACGTTGTCATTGACTTTATTTTCTTCCAGTGCATGAACTTCATGTAACAACCTATATTTTTTAGGAAATTAAAAGTGAATTAATTAGTAAACATGAATTAATTCAGTTAAATTTAAATTATAAGTGTGATTTAATTTAATGGAAAGTAAATATTACGGGTTGATTAAATTATTAATCAGAGAAAATGTTTAATGTTATTGAATAAAATTACTAAGTGAATAGTAATTATGTATTCGACGTCATAACGAGTGATAGTAACATGACGGTATGTTATCTCAACCGGACGTCATGTGTGGATTCAATGAGGTCAGGATAGAAAATAAATTATGAGTGACTCGGATGATGATTTTATGGTCATGGATGAGTCCATAAGGGCCGAAATAGTTAAAATAGTATACTCGAGTGTATAGTTTGGGTCCTGGGATAGTTTTTGACCAAACCGACACCCCGAGAGGTCATTTTAGCCATTTTATAGACTAGGGCTAAGGGAGTTACGAAATTTCAATGTTTATATATACTTCTTGTTGTGTGAGGCTAGGGTAAAAAGAATAGAAAACAATTAAAGGCCAGTAGAGAGGAAAGGAAGAAATTTCTTGGGGCTTAGGAGAGGATTTGTGGAGAAATTTCCCTTGTTTTTACATCACAACCATTGTTGAAGGGTGGATTAGAAGAGAACCATCATCAAAAGGATCAAATCAGATCACTCCCATAAAAGGCAAGTATTTATCTTGCAAAATTTTATGAGTTATAATACGCATAGAGAGTGGGGTCTTTGAATTAAGGATAATTGTCACTATTTTTTAGATTTGATTAATAGAACTTATAATTGGGAATAAGATTCCATGTAGAATGAACCCAATTATACAAATCAAATGAAATCAGATATTATGTGATTTAATCATGGGATAAATCTGGGTTTATTGATGAACTTATGTGACAAACATAGAAAGGTAGGATTTATGATTAATGGAGTTTAAATTTTATTATTGGATGAAATTGTATGGATTTTATACATGATTTACGTTAGAAATTGTATGGATTTTATACATGATTTACGTTGGATGATATAATCCATACGTTAGAAATTGTATGGATTTTATACATGATTTACATTAAAAAATTATTTATTTTAAGCCCAAAAATTACAAAGAATTATTGAAGGGACTTTTGTGGTATTTATAAATTATAAAGCGAAGTATTAAAATGACAGTATGCCTAAAGTGGAGATTTGGTTTACGTAAATTGAGATGAATTAAGTATTGGGATAATTGCGAAAATATTCAAAAGTGATAAATGAATGAAATTCGAGAAGGGTCATGTCGTGATGAGTGAACCTACGTTTATGATCAATAATGACGATGGGAGTAACTACATATTAATTCTGGGTTAAGTAGGATCCTTAGAGTAGTGAGTGATACTTGAAATTTATATATATTAGAATTTTAAATAAAACTAAACGTACGTCAAATATGCGAGTGATATAATACGTACGAGTTGATAAAAATTGGGTTGTGTGCATAGTTATTGAATAATATATATATATATGTGTGTGTGTGGGGGGGGGGAGAGAGAGAGAGAGACAGAGAGAGAGAGAGAGAGAGAGAGAGAGGTTGTGTCAATACTTATAGATAAGATTTGATTATGTGTGTGAACATACCTATGCTGCCTGCTATCAGGAGGTTTCGGCGCAGAGGGCGATCCCACCTTGATGATGCCAATAAGGTTTGGATTTGTTCCTTAGAACTGTGTCATATATTAGTGAGACTGGAAAGTCGTTTGGATACGTTAGGTATGTGCGTATCCCAAAGTCTTAGAACCATATTCGCCTCCATAATTGTATTGATTGATTTTGGGTTCGAGGAGACATGCCGAACCAATAGTCCTTATTTGAGTACGAGAGCTACATGGACTTGATAGCAGAGTATGCCAGCATCAAGACGGGCCATTCCGAGGATGCTATATTTGCATTTATATTATATGTGTGATGAATATATATATACCAGTGTGATATATCTACCTAGGAGAGACAGTAGAATTAATAAATGATGTATATATAAAAGAAGTTAAGTAGGGCAAACTTAAAGGATTGATCAATAATAAAATAGGAATAAATAAACTTATTATTGAGACTGTAATAATGTGTCGTATGGAGAAATACGAGAGAACCAGACTTAGTGAGAATAGTCAAATACATTATCTAGTTTGGTAAGAGATACTACTTAAGTAGAAAACGTTAGGCGTAAACATTAGTTGAGAGGTGGGGATCTCAAGGGAGTGTACATGGATATTACATGTGTAAAAAATAACTGATTTAAATTGTGATTTAAATACTTGCAAAATATTTTCAAAATATTTTACATGGGCTCTGACCCTTGTCAAAAATATTTTTTAGAACATTTTAGGTGTCCAGACACAGGGACGCCTAACTTAGAGATCCTATCCAGAGTTACGTAGCTGCAGTAGTGTGGAGGCTTATAGGAGATTACTGAAGATGCTTCAGATCATTCATTTTATATAGGAAATTTCCTTCGTATTTCAATTGGGGCGTGTTTCCTTCAGATTATCTATTTTACTCTATTATACATCTGACTGTATTTCGATTTTAATTTACTTATTTCAGATTATGGTTGGAGTTTATATTAGAGAACCGATGGTTTGTTCAGTCTCATTTATTTATATATTTTTCGTGTTATTGTTTGGACTATATTTATGTGTGAATGGTCTAGTTCATTTAATTTATTTCCACATGTATTCATAATGAAAGATAAAATTTGACACCAGCTTAAGTTGACATAGGTGATTAGTAATTTAAAAAGTTTTCGACGGTGATGCTAAGAATGAAACCATTAATGCTTCATGTTTAATTTAATAATGGACTGATCACCCAGGTTTAAAATAGTCTGGTGTCACAGATGGTATCAGAGCATCAAGTTTTAGTGTCCATAGTATATGTACGGCTTACGATGATTTCAGCGTAGTGTTTTTTGACCTAGAGCCCTATTATTAGGACTGTTGCATTCATGATTACGCATTTGAGTTTTGTTCTTATGCTATTATAATTGTATTGACTGTGAACTCATTCAATTCGAATCTATTTTCAGATGCCACCTAGGAGATGACGAGTGGCGAGAACATCAGCTAGTAATAATGCGGGGGAGGTTTAGTCAGAGCCACGGGCACCGCAGCCACCAGCAATACAGGGGACATTGACAACAGCTGAAGTGGCGGCGATAGTGGCACGAGTAGTGAATGAAACAATGACTGACATGGTTCAGCATTTTCATTAGGTCCAGCAGCCAATGCAGCCAGTGGCACCAGGGGTTCAGGCACACTCAGGACTGACAAATTGGCTGTGGGTTAGGGAGGTTTTCCAAAAGGTCCACCCACCAGAATTTCAGGGGAGTTCTGATGTAATTGCGGCATGTCAGTGGAAGAAAGACATCTAGCACCACTTACGCATGGTTGACTGTAGTGAGGTACAGAAGTATATTCTTGTTACTTTTAGGTTGGTTGGAGCTGCACTACAGTGGTGGAAGTCAGTGACCATCATCGTCGAGAGGGATATTATGACTATTGTTGATTTTTTAGTACGGTTTGACTGCAAATATTTTCCACCAGCTGTAGAGACTGAGATGATAAAGAAGTTCAGTGAGGTAACTCAGGGTGATCTTTCTGTGGTTGAATATGAGGAGGAGTTCACCCGTTTGGCTAATTTTATACCAGACGAGGTGAACAATGAATAAAGGAAGAAGACGAAGTGTAACACCCCGCATTTTCATGCATTAAATATTTAATTAATTCGGGAATTTAAAATTACTTGTGAATCGTAATTTAATTGAATTAATTAGGAAAATATTATTTAAATATTAATCGAGGAATAAATGGTTAATATTTACGAGAAGTTATTTACTAAGTGAATAGTAATTATTTATTTAAGTCATTTCGAGTATTAATGACAGGGTAGGCACTTATCTCAACCGGGAGTCGGTATAGACTAAAGGGGTGAGGGGATAAACATTTTTATAAATTAATTCAGATGTCAATTCTAAGTGTACGGTTGAGTCCGGATGGGCCGAGATAGTCGGAAAAGTGTACCCGGGGGTAGTAAACGGGTCACGGGGTGTTTTTAGACATAGTCGGGCCCACACGGGGGCATTTGGGTCACTTGGGCTTGGCCCATTAGGCAAAAAACGGGATTTAGGTTAATTAAGGAAATTGGAGGAATGATATAACGGCTGATAGAGTTTTAGAAAAAGGCTAATTGGATTAAGGAACCCTAATAGCAGTTAAAGGCAATTTTGGGATTACTAGATAACCAACAAGGATCATCTTCAACCTTGGAATTCATCTCCGAATCAGACACTACGAAACCTAAGGCAATTGGATAACTTGTAATAGTATTAAATCTGTTTTGAAATTCATATTCATGTGATGTGTTTGGTCAAAAATTCGTTTTGGGTGTTCGTGGCATAAACATGAGGTTTTGAAATGTGATAATCTGATTTACGAATTTTAATGAAAATTCTGGTAGAAATCTGATATTATGAACTATTACATATCTGGTAGGATGATATCTGGATAATTAGAAACAAATTTGGTGAAGGGATTTGGGATGTAAATGGGTTAAGGGTTAAAGATGAATTTTTCCCCAAATCCAGAAACTGTAGTTGATGGACGAATTAATGATGTTGGTGGACATTCTGGAGGTCCCTAATAAGGTTTCTAACATGTATTAATGCTAAGAGGGCTTGAGGTTACTGGTAGAAGGAATTAGGGTTTGAGGATTTTCGTCCATGGATGATTCTGTCTTCGCGAAGAAGATGAAGACCTGTTCGATCGATCGATCGAAGGTCTGGGGTCGGCAGATTTCGGCAATTCTGCCCAGTTATGTGTATAAAAGAAAAGTTTATATAATAAATCCTTATGTAATTAATTATGGGAAAATTAATACATGAGTCTAAACCTAATTAATAATGAGTAAAGTTAATTAGGATTTGAGGAATTTTTTGGGTGACACGTCATGATTTTAAATTCGAGAGTCGGGAATTTAGACTCGAGTCAGGTTATTTCGGGCTACGAGAGTAAGTCCAAATTTATGGTGGGGGCGACACCAAAGGTAACTAAATTAATTAATGTGCAAATTAATTAATAATTAGGGTTGGACCATAAACTCTTAATAAATTAAATAGGCTGGTGTTACGGATTTAGTACATGGTGTAGCCAGGACGTTTTATTTTTATATATATATACGGTGTGTGATAGTATATATATATAGTGTGTGTGCATTAATATCAGGGATTGAATATTACTATTATATACTCTAGTGCTATAGGGGGAGGTTGCGCGTAGTGGATGAATCCCCTAGCTTGAGGAGTAGGGCGAGTATAATCCCAGGTCATAGCGTCCGTTATATGGGTGAGGGGCATCTCACTTTCAGGAAAGGAATATGACCGCCTCCAATTAGTATGTTGAACTGAGTTAGTGAGCGAATCTAACTTGAATAACTAGGTTATGTGAATACACCTAGTGGGATAGCACTTGGGAAAATTTATATTTATCTGTGAGTATTTTTACTCGGCCGAAAGTTTGTATTAAATGTTATTTCAGTATGTTTGTGAATACTGTAATATGATTAAATATATAATTAGGTAAATAATTATATAGAGGATAATTAATACATAGTAAAAAAAAATGTGTTAGGTGTATAACCGGTGTGAATGTTATATGTAATTAAAAAGGAGTAATGATTAAATTAAGTTGACATTTTTCATAACTTAAAAATCATGAATTAAGGCATACTCGGTTAGAGTAGGTAACATTCAAGGTTTAAAAATAAGCATTGGGTCAGGAGCGTAGGACCCAGTAATTTAAATGGAAGCGTTAGTAGTGCACATTAGAGAAGGGGTGAGGAAGTCCTCAAGAGAGTGCGGCACAAACTAAAATATAAAGAGCATGCATATTTATTTATTACTGCAAGTTAATCATTTGTTAAATGTTTTCAAATGTTTTTGGGTAATAACCCTTGCTATAAAAATTTTAAAAACCTTTTAGGTGTCCAACCACAAGGGCGCCAAGCTTGACTCTATTCCAGGTATCCCTTGTTGCAGCACATGTGGATGTTGCGGGATTTTTCTAGACGCCTCCTTCTTCCATTCTTGTAGGGACTCTCTAGTAGTTATCTGAGCATGTCGCTCACAGTTCATTTATCAGTAGTAGACTTGTTGAGATGTTTTTCTGATATTTACTTGTATTGGATATTTGGACCGATGGTTTATTCGGTTAGGTGTTTTAATTGTGGATGGTCATTTTAATTTACTGTGATTGTGTATTGTTGTATATTCTGCATGAACTTTATTTAATTAATTGAAAGATAAAAATTGGCACCAGTCTACTTTTCTCACTTAGGTGGTTAGTAATTTAAAAATACGACAGTGATGCTAAGAATCAACCAACTGAGAAACCTTTTCTAACTTGATTTAGGACTGATCACCCGGGATTAATTAGGCGGGGTGTCACAGATGGTATCACAAGGGGTACATCCAGGTGTCAGCAGGGGATTGGCTAGATCATCATTCACAGTCACCAGGCATGCTTGGGGGTACACTACACAACCCAAGCCCTATATATACTTATCACCTTCAACCCTGTAAGGGGATCGATAATGGTAACCCTAGCTAAAACTCTGCTTGTACACACAGTAGAGAGAGAGTGAGCTTATGTGCATTGTATCCAAGGCCATTAGTGCCCATATTTAGCGGATCACACACTCACAGTAGATGTAGGCCTAATTGGCTAAACCACTATACATCATTATCTTATTCCTCTTATACGTATCCCCTTCTATACACTTATACACATATATATCTCTATGGATGCCATTGTTATCACTGTTTGAGCTCTCACCTCTTATCTGGTGGTGCTGAATCTTAGCATCATCAGCGTACCTCTGGCTGGGGACCAAAAATATTTTTACAAAACAAAATAGATTTGGAAGAAAACGGGTCAGAGCCCGAGGTCAAAAAAGTTTAAAACTTTAGCAAGTTTTTAAATTACAATTAAACAACACATATTATAAATATGTTAGTTGTGTACTCTGAAATGTGTTTCTCACCTCTTAACTAATGTGCACGCCTAACGTATTCCCTTAACCCATCCTAGTTATGTCGCTAACCAACTAGTCTGTACCACTCCTGCTTTCTCATTCTAACATAGGGTATCTACTTGTAACACCCAAATAAAACATATTCATAACCTATATTCACGTTCATTAAATTACTTATCTCAAGTGTTAATTAAATTCTCAAATTCTTAGTCCATTACAATATCTTAGTTATTCACATCTACTAAGCAACAGTGAACCAGTCACAAGTATATATATAAATCACTTACAGTATATATATATACATATATGGCACCCCTAGGCTAAGCTGCGGTGCACGCATACTCTGCTATCAAATCCATGTACATCACGTACGTAAGGATCACGTGTTTCGAATCACTCAGGAACCGTCAGAATACAAATCACACATATTGGAGGCGAACATAGTTCACATACCCATGGGTCACGCACATACCTATGCTCCCAAGGTCAGCTGACTTATCAACTCACAAATAAGTCATTCACAGTCCTATGTCCTTAAGGTACCAGTCTAAATCCCCCCGAAGGCATATAAGGATAAGAGGGTCCTTCTCCAATAAAAAACTTACCTTCTGTGATAGCAAGTATGGTAGGTATGTCATACACATAAGAAATCCATTCACTAGGCATTCACACAACCTTAGTAATCATATTTCAATATAGATTTTCACATTCTATCAATAAGTCTCGTATGTAGTAAGATTATCCCGAACATCATACGTAATTATATATTTAACTTGATAACTTTCTCTCGTCGTATCAATTTAAGTACCTAAACCTACTCCAAAAGGTTACTAGGCGTCCTATTAGTTTCTAATGTTATCTTAGTAACTTAAAGCCCATCCATTACTTTTCTTATCCTTACCTAAGCATTTAATCCCATTATAGTTTCAATTCGAATGATTTCTATCCGTACCTCACTCGGTAGTCCCTCGAAAGCAATAGTATTCAAATCCCAAAGGTAATCCATTTTTTTGGACTTCAACTAAGACCCTACTGACCTTAACTAAGTCCCCCAATATCATATTAATCACCCTAAGAATCATTATCGGCTTTGGGATTTTCCTTAAACCTTAAAGGGAAACAATTACCAAAAATCAAAAGAGGTTGATTGATCGAAGAAAAGGGGTCGATCGATCGACATTCTTGAGTCGATCGATCGATCAAACAGGTGTTTGCCCAGAATTTTCTTTAACAGTTACGGGTTTCCTCATTTTACACCTCTAATTCTTCATTTCAACATCCAAAACTCTCAACCAAATATACTAATCATCATACCAACATGTTTACATAATTTCTAACATTATTAGAGTCATTAAATCATCCTCAATCAACAGTTTCTTGGATCAAAAGTAGTAATTATCATATAAAACCCTAGTTCTCCTATTTCTTCAAGAACATTATATAATTCCTTACAAATTAATAATTCTCTACACATGGATCATGATTTCGTGGTTGCTAAAATCTCAGAAGTTAATCTACATGCAAAACCTACCCAGATTACGATTTTAATTCTTCAAATCCATTCAATTATCATTATTCAAGGTTAATCTTCAATTCTAACCTAACATGGATGATATATGCACTAATTTATTGCAAGTTAAATCACTTGCCTAGTAATGAAGATTCTGATCCTTTGAAGTAGATGGTATAGAAATGCTCCTCTCTTTCTGATCTATCCGATGGTGATGACGGTGGTGAAAAAAGTCCAAAGATGGTGGTTCTCCTTTGGTAACTTCCTCCACTTCATCTCTAATGGCCATTTGTGAAACTTAGTGATGGAAACCCTAAGGCTCTAACCTATTGGCTGATAAATCTTTCTAAATTTCGTGGGTTACTATTCACCAAAAATGGAAATGACTAATATACCCCCTCGGGTTGCTTGTTCGGCCTAAAAATGTCCCGGGACCAAAACTAAACCCCCCGGGTGGTGTTTTCTTACTATCTCGACCCTTCCGGACACGTTGACACACTCAAAATGCTCATATGGATGACATAAAATTAAAATACTTTTAAATCCATTAAATTGGGTCCTGACACGACTGACACGCGTGTCCCAACTAAATTACCGAAACTGCCGTATTTTCAACTCACGACAATTTTAGTAAATTCAATAATCACATATTACCATAATCACTCAGTAATATTCAAAATTATCATCATATTTAAATACTAACTCTCGTCTCGCTAGATATTCAAATTCGAATTAATTTCCAATTAATTTTCCCAAATTAATTTAATTAATCCCATAATTAAAAGTAATTTTATTTAATTAATCTCATAATTAAAAGCCATAAAAATACGGGGTATTACATACTGCCTGATATACCCATATCTACCCTCGGCCTGGGGCACCCTCCAACCAGACGACCCTTCAGGGGGCCGACTCTTCACCAGGCTCCGGATGACCCCTCAGGGGGCCGACCCTTCATCGGGCTCCGGACGACCCCTCAGGGGGCCGACCCTTTATCGGGCTCCAAACGACCCCTCAGGGGGCCGACCCTTCATCAGGCTCCAGACGACCCCTCAGGGGGCCGACCCTTCATCAGGCTCCAGACGACCCTCCGAGGGTACGACAGTACAAGGCCAAAATTGGGCCAGTCTAACTACCAGAAGGAACTTTGCCCTCGGCCTCGTATCATAGGCCGAGGGTGACATCATCACAGCGCGTGATTTGGGAGACGCGTGGAACAGTGCGCGTGAGGTTCACATAGCACGTGGAAGACCGTTATAACCAAATCACACCCTCACGTGAGGGAATATTATGTCATCATTTGGCATCTACAGGTGTCAACAGGAGATTGGCTTGATCATCATTCACATGCACCATGCATACTTGGGGGGTACACTACACCCCCCAAGACCTATATATATTTGTCACCTACAACCCTACAAGGGGATCGAGAGATTGATAATTGTAACCCTAGTAAAAACTCTGCTTGTACACACAGTAGAGAGAGAGAAAGTGAGCTTATATGCATTGTATCCAAGGCCATTAGTGCCCATATACTTAGTGGATCACACACTCACAGTGGAAGTAGGCCTAATTGGCTGAACCACTATACACCATTGTCTTACTCCTCTTATACTCATCTCCTTCTATATACTTATATACTTACATCTCTAGGGCTGCCATGGTTACTATAGTTTGAGCTCATCATCACTTGTATGGTGATCCTAGATTTCAGCATCATCAGTTTGGCGCCGTCTGTGGGAACGAGAAGACATCTCTTCCTTTGTACAGCTTGACCTCACTGGGCACTCTGGTGGTGAACCAACTCTCCCCCTGTGTGGAGGCATTTCACCATTGAAAGAGACCCATTAAGGTTCTCAAGCTCACCAGTCTTTTTTCCAGTCCAGCTGTCCACAGCTCAAACACATGGCACCGGAGATGCCACCACCACCACTTCCCCCACCGGATGATTGGGGAGGACCCGCTTCCAGTCAGCCACCACCTCAGTCTGAGATTGCTGATGTGGCAGCAGCCTTGAAGTCTCTGGCAGCAAGTCAGCGGATCATGCAAGAGCAGTTCGCAGCTCTGAGCCAAAGCATACTGAGACCACCAGGGGTCTCACCTGAGATGATTACTCCGGCAGCAGTTTCAGGACAGCATGAGGCCAGGGGACCACCTCAGGCGCCACGCAAAGACCTGCCACCCCCTCAGCGGCGTAGGTATGTTGCTGACCCCCGACGTCTACGCCTAGGGAGGCAAGTAAACCCTTGCCCTGAGGACAGGTATGATGATCTGGAGGGAGAGGAGGCACCCATAGAATGCTGGGAACCGTATGAAGTCTCCAACAATACTGTACGGCCCCTCCAGGAGAGCAGAGGGAAGTGCGGGAGACCAAATCCTGAAGACCGCCCAAGAGGCTCTGCTTTTGACCGCTTGAGCAGGGGGTCGGCCTTTGAGAGGCTGGGCCTAGAAAATGACCTTCGGGAAAAGTTGTCCAGATCAAGGAGTGCTGCGAGGTCCAGAAGAGAGGCAGCAGATGAACGACCCCTAGGACGAGATGACGGTCAGGGGGAAGTAAACAGCCTACGCAGGCCAGCAGCGGCAGGACCCTCCGTCCATCTTAAAGAGGCGGCAGGGGATAACATCGGCCAAGCCGACCCTACGAGGCCCTGGAATGATTCGATCCAGCGACTGGAAGATAAGATCGGTGATATACTGAAGAGCCGTGACCCTCTACAAAGGGGGTACACCATAGGCTCACCCTTTGTGGCGAAGATAGTCAACTTCCCTACGCCATCAAAGTTCAAGCCACCTGTGGTCACCCCAAGATATGACGGGAGCACCAACCATGTCCACCATGTGGAGATGTATCAGTCAGCAGTAGACATATACTCTATCTCAGATGAGATGAGGTGTCGTGCCTTCTCTGGAACCCTGACCGGGGCCGTACATGTCTGGTACACGTCTCTCCTAAAAAACTCCATTGAAAATTTTAAGCAGTTGGCAGACCAATTCATCCACAACTTCTGCTTCGGGATGAGGCCACAGAAGAAGACCACCCACCTGCTCTATGTTAAGCAGGGGAAAAATGAGAGTCTAAGAGACTACATAGCCAGATTCAACAAAGAGAAACTGGAGGTAGAAGACTATGAGGAGAGCATAGTGATGACGGCCCTGATCGGGGGACTCCAAAAAGGAAAGCTGTTATGGAAGCTTGCTCAAGACCCCCCGAGGACGATAGCTGAATTGCTGTCAATGGCAGGAAAGGTGATGAACGTCGAAGAGGCGATGGCTACGAAATACGAAGACGAAAAAGGAGGCTCTAGTGGGGGTAAATACCCTAAGAAGAATAAAGAGGGGAAGAAGAGGTCTATGGACGATAAGTTCGCTGATTACACCCCTCTAACGGTCAGCTGTGAGCATATTCTCAATGAGATAAAGAATGACCGGTCTCTGAAGTGGCCTGAGAAGTTGAGGGAAACCCCCAACAAGAGGAATAAAAACCTGTGGTGTGAATTTCACCAAGACCACGGACACGTGACAGACAAATGCTTTGCTCTAAAAGACGAGATTGAGAGGATGCTGAAAGAGGGGAAGCTCAGAAAGTATGTTGACAAAGGTGGCTTCAAGAGGGGCCGAGGGGACGACCCCAGAAAAAAGTGTGTTGATGCATGTAAAGAAGGTCCTCAAAAAAGAGGGGACGACCCTTCTGATGATGAGGATGACCCAGACCTCCCACCGAGAGACGGCCAAGGCCCAGTCAAGAGGCAAAATATAATCTCACTTGGAGTGGGAATGATCTCTGGGGGTCTGGCGGGAGGAGGGTCTGAGGTCGGAGATAGGAAGGCCCACGTGGCTGAAGCTAGGGCAGTGACGAAGACAGTACACTCAACCTCTCTGGAGGCCAAGTCAGAAAAGAGGAAGAAGGTCGACATGGACACTCTGATAGTAGGGTTCTCAAGAATGGACTTTAAAGGCCTCCTATCCCCACACGACGACCCACTCGTCATCATAACTAGGGTGCATGGGTGTGAGGTGCCGAGGATATTGGTCGACGGGGGCAGTTCTTCAGATGTAATGTTTTGGACATGCTTCAAAGCCTTAGGTCTCAGCCGTGCTAGACTCGTCCCCTACCATCACCCATTGATTGGGTTCAGTGGGGAAAAGGTTCATCCCCTTGGCGTGTATGAGGCCGATGTCAGGATGGGGGACGAGTGGCCGAGGTGGCTTACCAAGAAGGTCAGTGTTGATACCAAAATTAATATGCTGATGTGGACGAGTAATATGAAGACACGTGTCAACCTACCTGGCACAATAGCAACGAGGAAGATCATTCCTTCAACCATTACATATTTTCTCCGAGGAACGAGGAGGACACTCCGAGGAACCGAGATACTACATGCGCCCCGAGGAACTCTTGATCAACGAGCAACTAAGGCGGTCCGAGCTGCATCTCGGCCGTATCATTAATTACCAGACGGACAACTGTTCAACTATTCATTATATTCTTGACGCACACGCTGCATTAAATGTATTACCCTTTCATATGTATATCATTTAATGTATTGGACTTTTCATGTACAGCCTAAAGGGCTATAAATACCTTGTATCATCCTCATTCAAGGGGGACCGGAATTTCTTGAGAGAACTTATAATCAAGAATTCTGCAAACACTCAGCAATAACATAACAGTGGACGTAGGCTTTATTCCTAGCTGAACCACTTTAAAAATCTTTGTCTTCTTTATTTATCTGTGATTGAATAATTAGAGCTATCTAGTTTTTTACATCAACAGATTGGCGCCGTCTGTGGGAAGCGACTGTTACTATCATTTTTCATAAAAATCATTTATCATCAATGGAAGATAACCCAGAATCTAGTAATCGAAACGCTGGAAATACTGGAAATCTTCCAAATCCATCTGCACCTCCAGATCTGGCCGGAATTATGACAAATCTAGCTCAAGGACAAATCGCCATGCAAGAATCTATGAGGCAACTCATTCAAACTCTTCAAGGCGGTGCCCCTACTTATTCAGGGCAAAGGAGTGATCGTGGGCAATCGCGATCCAGACGTACTGGGTCATATCGTAATGGAGAATCTAATGATTCTTCTTATCAACCTGGGCGAACTTCATCAATACGGGCTACGGATACAAATCAACCTATATCTCTCTCTCCGGAGAGAACCAGTGCCTTGGAAAGATTAAGCCGGGTATCTCCTTTCAGTCGATTAGGACCAAGTAGAAACATGAGTCCACCTAGAGCTCCATCGAGAAGCTTTCGACCACCATCACGTTTGAGAGAAGGATCAGCACAATCACGACCAGCTACTCGTCGAGATAAATCACAGGAAGCTACATCAGAGCGATCAATTGTTCAGACTAAGCGGCCTGAGGAAGGAAATGAAGCATGGAAAGGTTCTATTCAACGGTTGGAGGATAGATTGGGAGAAATGGCTAAGGCGAGGAACCCCTTACAGAGAAATTTTGTTCAAGGGACACCTTTTGTGCAAGCCATTGTGGATTTCCCTACACCATCGAAATTCAAAGCACCTGTAGTGACCCCTAAGTACGATGGAAAGACAGATCCTGTACTTCATATAGAACAATACCAAGCTGCTGCCGACATATATGCCGTCCCCGACGAGATGAGGTGTAGAGCATTCTCGGGAACTCTTACCGGATCTGCACAGATATGGTATAACAATCTTCCTCGGGGTAAGATTTCAACTTTTATTCAATTAGCCGAGTTGTTCATTGGCAATTTTTGTTTTGGGGCGAAGCCGGTAAAGCGAGTAGCACATTTGCTAAGTGTTAGACAAAAATCAGGTGAAAGTACTAGAGATTACATAACTCGTTTTAATAACGAGAAGTTGGAAGTCATAGATTACGAAGAAAAGACAGCAATCACTGCTTTGATGAGTAGTTTGCTGCCTAATAAGCTGTACTACACCTTGGCCAAAGATCCACCTAAAACTATGTCCGAGTTGATGGCAAAAGCGGCCAAAATTATGAATGCCGAGGAGGCTATGGCTACGAAGAAGAATATGGATAAAGAAGTTAAAGTGGAGGTCGACAAGTCTAAGATTAAAGATCAGAAAGGTAATGGTGGTGATAAGCATTCCAGGAATAATAGGACGACGTTGGAAGTCCTAAAGAAGTACGATAATTATACTCCATTGAAAATGGGTATTAATCATGTTTTGGAAGAAATCAAGAATAGCGAGGAAATCAAGTGGCCAGAGAAACTGAGGACAAATCCCGATCTGAGGAATAAAGCCAAATACTGCGAGTTTCACAAAGATCATGGCCATATGACCAAAAATTGCATAGCCCTTCAGAACGAGATTGAAACACTCATCCGAAGAGGAAAGTTGTCAAAGTATGTAGATCGCAGAGGTGAAAGGAAGAATGATGACAGAATTAGAGAGAGATCTAGATCTCCTCGTCGTGCAGAGGAGAAAAAGAAGAGGGACCATGAAGATGATCCAGATGATGACCCTGATCTTCCCAAGAAGCCAAGGCAGCCTGAACGAGAGGTATTTTCCATACGTTTTGGGTCATTTGATTGTAATGTTATTACAGGAGGAGATGCAGGAGGAGGAGACCTTACTGCAGAAAGAAAAGCTTACCTCGGAGAGGCTCAAGCTTGTTCATATATTCAGCGAATAAACCTGGCCGAGGATGATCGTCCGAGGAAGGTAAACAAAGAGAAGCTAGTGATTGGTTTTTCAAAAAACGACCTGGCAGGTGTTCTTTACCCTCATGATGATCCTTTGGTGATCAAAATGAGGATGAAGGATGTGGTCATTTCAAGGGTGTTAGTAGACAATGGTAGTTCGGTAGACATCATGTACTATTCATGCTTTGATAGCTTGAATTTGAAATTATCTCAATTGGAACCTTATCACAGACCCCTTCTGGGTTTTGCTGGCGAGAAAGTTTTTCCACTTGGGACGATCAAGTTGGATATACTTATTGGAACTTGGCCTGCTTGTCGAACAGAAAGAATACGCTTCTTTGTGATGGATAAGAATGTGCAGTCAGCCTACAACATCATCATGGTAAGAGTTGGATTGAAGAAGTTCGAAGCAGTTCCATCTACAGTACATCAGTGTTTGAAATTCCCAACGAATTTTGGAGTCGGAATTATGAAAGGTGATCAAAAAGTAGCTCGGGAATGCTATTATTCGTCTGCCGAGCAAGAAGAACTTGAAGAATCAAGGAAAAAGACTACTACTTACCAAGTGAAGGAAGGTACAGAAATTGAAACTCTTGACCCTAGGGATGAATCTCAACTTGTAAAAGGACAAGTGGTGGAATCTACAGAAAGTGTTATTCTGGACGACGAGCATCCTGAACGAGTAACCCAGATAGGATCGTCGTTGGATGTTTTCATAAAACAGGAGTTGATAACTTTCTTGAAGAACAGGAAGAATACTTTTGCTTGGAGTCATGAAGACATGCCAGGAATAGATCCAAACTTCTTATGTCATGAGCTCAATGTGAATAAGGAGATCAAGCCTGTGAAGCAGAGAAGAAGAGTGTTTAGTCCCGAGAAGAACCAGGCCATACAAGAGGAGGTCGAGAAGCTCCAGAAAGCCCAATTCATTGAAGATGTAAAATATCCAGATTGGTTGGCAAATGTGGTGATGGTAAAGAAGAAGAACAACAAATGGAGAATGTGCGTTGATTTCACTAATCTCAATAAAGCATGCCCAAAAGATCATTTTCCATTGCCCAGAATCGACCAGCTAGTGGATGCTACCTCGGGACATGAGCTGCTCAGCTTCATGGATGCATATTCTGGCTACAACCAGATCAAAATGAAACCTGAAGACAGGGAAAGTACTTCTTTTATTACCCCAAGGGGAACTTATTGTTATAATGTTATGCCTTTTGGTTTAAAAAATGCAGGTGCAACATATCAGCGGTTGATGAACAAGGTTTTTGCCGAACAAATCAGCCGCAACATGGAGGTCTATGTCGACGACATGCTCACTAAAAGCAAGAGAGCTACTGATCATCTAGTTGACTTAGGCCAGACCTTTGATCAACTGGATAAATACCAAATGAAGCTCAACCCGACAAAGTGTACCTTTGGAGTACGAGAAGGAATGTTCCTCAGATACATCGTCAACCAACGAGGTATTGAGGCAAATCCAGAAAAGATCAAAGCTCTTTTAGGGCTGCGATCCCCAACGACGAGGAAAGAGGTGCAGAGTCTTACCGGACGAGTTGCAGCGCTCAACAGATTTGTATCCCGAGCAACTGATAAATGCCTCCCATTCTTCAAAACACTGCGAAAAAGTTTTGAGTGGACTGATGAATGTGAAAAAGCTTTTCAAGACTTGAAAAAGTATTTGGGAGCACCACCATTGTTGTCCAGGCCAATAACTGAAGAGAAGTTGTACTTGTATTTGGCAGTATCAGAGAATGCAGTTAGCTCGGCGTTGATCAGATTGGAGAATGGAGTCCAGAAGCCAATTTATTACACAAGTAAGGCCTTCCGAGGTGCAGAAATCAGGTACCCAAAGCTAGAAAAATTGGCATTGGCATTAATTGAAGCAAGTAGAAGAATGAGACCATACTTCCAGGCCCATACCATCATCGTATATACCGACATGCCATTAAGACAAGCCCTTCACAAGCCAGAAAAATCAGGAAGATTGATGTATTGGGCAATAGAACTCGGTGAATATGATATTGTGTATGAACCCAGATCATCATTGAAGGGGCAAGCTGTAGCAGATTTTATAGCAGAGTTCACATACCCTGATACCCCCGAGGAGCAAAAGGTGCTTGCTGACCTACTTGTGGACGATACAGGATCAATAAAAACAGGTCCAGACCAACCAAGGTTGGTAAAAGGACTTGTGGATGTAGAAAAATCATCATATTCAAACCCAGACCAACTAAGGTTGGTAAAAGGGTGCGAACAGATGACCGACGAGGAGCGAAAGATACCAGGGGATGATGGAAGAAAACAGCAGATATTTTACCGAGGAACTCTGACAGATAAGAAATTTGAAGACGAGGTACCTACATGGAGATTATATGTAGATGGATCATCTTGCACAGCTGGTTGTGGAGCAGGGATTGTTTTAAACACCCCAGATGATATTAACATGGAGTATGCCTTGAGATTCCAATTCAAAGCTTCCAATAATGAGGCTGAGTATGAGGCTATGATAGCAGGTTTTCATTTGGCAAAAGTCATGGAGGCACGGCAAGTAATTGTTTTCAGTGATTCTCAATTAATTGTGAATCAAATGATGGGAATATATGCAGTGAAGGGAGAGTTAATGGTGAAGTACCATGTAAAGGTGATGGAGTTATTGACAGAATTTGATGCTATTCAATTGGTGAGGATACCGAGGATGGAGAATGCTAGAGCAGACGCATTGGCCCGATTAGCGTCAGCTACGCGCACCGAGCTGCGAAGAACAATACCAATTGAAGTATTAGAAAGTCGGAGCATAGAAGAAGATCGGACGGTGAAGATTATTACCCTTGATTTAGGACCATCTTGGATGGATCCTATCAGGGCATACATTGAAGAAGGAGAATTACCGGAGGACAAACTAGCTGCCAAGAAATTGAAGTATAAAGTTGCTCGGTATGTGTTAACTAATGGTGTTTTGTATAGACGAGGAATTATGGCAGGTTTGCAGAGATGTGTGCATCCATCAGAAGTCAAATAATTGATTGAAGAAATCCATGAAGGATCTTGTGGAGCTCATGTAGCAGGTCGGACACTTTTGCAAAGGGTAATGACACAGGGATATTATTGGCCGACGATGAGGACTGATTGTATAGCCTATGCTAAGAAGTGTGACAAGTGTCAACGTTTTTCCTCCATCCGAAGAACTCCACAAGCATTGTTGACACCCATAACTTCACCTTGGCCATTTGCCATGTGGGGGGTTGATCTGGTTGGACCACTGCCGACAACTCGAGGAAGGTTCAAGTATCTCGTCGTGGCAGTAGACTATTTTACTAAGTGGGTGGAAGCTGAACCACTAATTGATATGACGTACGAGAAGGTGTATCAGTTCATATGGAAGAATATCATTTGTCGATATGGTCTCCCCCACGCTTTCATCACAGACCATGGAACACAATTTGATAATGAAGAATTCGCTGCCTATTGTCATCAGTCGAACGTTTTGAAGTTTCATTCAGCACCAGGCCATCCCCAAAGCAATGGATAGACTGAGGTGACGAACAGCTCTGTTCTACAACAAAAGGGTGAAGAAATGCGATCTAAAAGAGGGGGATTATGTGCTAAAGAAGGTCATTCAGAAGCAGAATAAACTAGAAGCAAACTGGCATGGACCTTACCGAGTTACAGAGGTTGTTCGTCCAGGAACTTACAGAATAGCAACTCTAGAGGGAGAAGAATTTAAGAATGCATGAAATGCTGAACACCTGCGCAAGTATTATCAGTAATGTAAAATGTAAAGCATTTCCTTCATTATGAATAAAGCGAGGATGTTTTGCCATTTTCTTTCTGGTTGAAGGTTTTTCGTGGAATACTAGTGTAATACACTACGCACAAAAAATACTCCTTTGGTTAGGAGGCGCTCTAAGGAGCCAAAAGATCTAAGGAGCCAAAAAATACTCCTTTGGTTAGGAGGCGCTCTAAGGAGCCAAAAGCTCTAAGGAGCCAAAAAATAGTCCTTTGGTTAGGAGGCGCTCTAAGGAGCCAAAAGCTCTAAGGAGCCAAAAAATACTCCTTTGGTTAGGAGGCGCTCTAAGGAGCCAAAAGCTCTAAGGAGCCAAAAAATACTCCTTTGGTTAGGAGGCGCTCTAAGGAGCCAAAAGCTCTAAGGAGCCAAAAAATACTCCTTTGGTTAGGAGGCGCCTTTGGTTAGGAGGCGACACTAGTGTGACCAACTACAGTTGGTAAGATATCTAGTGGACAACTCGAATGAGCCAAAAAGTTCGAAAGAACCACTACTACTCCTTTGGTTAGGAGGTGTACACCAGCATGATCAACTACGGTTGGTAAGATAAAAATATATTCTCACATTACAACTTATGTTGGTCGGGAGGTAAGATTATTACAAAAAGTTCTTTGAAGAACAAAATATTCCAAAATACACCAAGTATAGTTGGTCGGGGATAAAAACCCATCAACTGTAGTTGGTCGACAAACATTATTTATCCACCTTGGTTGGTTGGAAACAGTTTGAACAATTTATACTCATTACTTTATTATTAAGTGATTGAACAACCTTGATACTTGTAACTTTTTATTATTAAGTTGGTTGATGGACAGCACAATATTGTTATCTTTTTAACAAGATACATAGATACATATGCACAAATATAAAGGTGTTTGATAAACACAAGACAATAGCAAAATTGGCAAACAGAAAATGAAAGTCTTTTCATTAAAAATCCAGAATAAATTACAAGTTACATGAATGTACTAACTGTTACATTGAAAACCTATTCTATTGGTTTCTTTCCTTTATTTTTTGAAACAGGCTCCTCGCCAGCAGGAGGATCCTCTAGGCAAAGAGGAGAATTAATGAAATTAACATCCCTGAGCATTCTGACGTTCATCACAGAAGGTGTATCCAAGAGATGCTCAGGACGAGACAATTCAACCTGAGAATGAAGGCTATAATCACCGAGGTACTTTGAAATCAAGCTATGAGGAATGGAACGAGCTGGGATCCATGACATGTCCAATTTGAAAGGTGGTACAGGCAAGTCTAATAATCCTGGAGCATGATAATCCCATAAATAATGCCCTTGCTCCAATTTTAACACACCCAGTGCGTTCAACCACCCCTGCTTGTAACCTTCATTGTTGGCATGTTCAATACGAGCATCCAAATGAACAAGGGCTTCATTATATCCTGCCATCCAGAATTCTTTGGGTTGTTTATGAAATTGAAAGGTTAATCTATCCAATCGCTCGAGAAGGTTTTTGGCAAAAAGATCCTTAGTATGAAGAGCAGACTTTGTCTCAACCAGTTGATCTTCTAAAGATAAGTTTTTCTTGGACAATTCAGACAGAGCACGATCCTTAGCATTCAGTTGGAACGCTTGAGTTTCCAGAGTAGATTGGGTGCGATCTTCTTCGACATTGCGACTAAGAACTCTTGATCGGCTCCGAGAAGCGACTGGAGAACTTCGCTCCTCGACAATTCTTCCTCGTCCCCGAGAACCTCTTCCTCGTCCCCGAGCAGTTCCAGAAATGTCAGATCTTCTTAAGTCATCCAGTTCTTGCCTTAATTTGGCGTTTTCGACTTCTAAGAACGAGAAACCTTCATCAGTAATTGGTACTAATGCAGTGGAAGATGAGGCAGCAGATTCATATTGAGCCAATTTTTTCTGCAGATTATTATTTTCTTGTTCCAGCAGCTCGGCGATCTGCCTGCAAGACTCAACTTCACATTTTAGAGCTCTCTCTCTAATATCATATCTAGCAAGGATCTTTTTATGGCCTGTTTCTGATGAAAGCTGTTGATATCTATTTTCATAGTCTTGGTGCAGCAAAATAGTTGATTCATTATGTTGATTTTGAAGATCTTCCATGGAACCATGAAGCTCTTCAATCAAATCATAGTAAGCAACATTGTTGGCCACAGCTCGGTCAAGTAAATCCTTCAAATACCGATAAGCCTCAACTGCTTGCTCTGAGGCATCATGACCAAGAATGTCAGAAATTTCTGATGCACTTAGCTCTGTGTGACCAGCATTATAGTATTCGTGACACTGCTGCATCAGTTTTGTATCGTCGGCAGATAGCAGTTCCATTCTAGCAACAAACTAATGAAGAGAAAACAACAATCAACAACAAGTCATCAACAACAGAGATGAACAAAGAAATATTTTATTAGATCACAAAAAGGATTACATTGGTCGATTACAAGTAATGAAAGATAGAAATGATACCGAACAACTTCACACCTTTTCCTTGTCTCCCAAGACTTTCTCGGGAGGCTGGGACGAGGAGCTTGGTTGCTCGGTAGTAACTGCGGCTTGATCAGCAGGAATCCTCTCAGGAGGAGGAGGCATGGAAGAAATGTCCTCGGTGGCAGAGGGTTGAGAGGCAGAGACTGGATCACCTATAGCCATAGAAGATTCATCTGAGAGAGGTTCATCTTCTTCTTCTTCCACAATTGGTGGAGGAGGGCCAGGGAGGTGTAGTTGGAATAGCTCAGAAGCGTCCTTGATCTTCAACTCTTGCAGAGCAGCTACCCAGCCATCATGGAAGTATTTCAACTTCCCATATTGAACTTGGGATGTCATTGCAGCAATCCCCTTATCCCATCCTTTCTCCCAACCAGCGCTGAAAGATTTCTTGACTACCACTTTCCTTCTCAACTTCTCCGAGGAGAGCTTCACATCCAATTCTTCCTTTTGGACCTTGATATCTTGCAGGGCAGACAACTTCTCCTCTGCCTCCTTCAATTTATCCTCAAGCTCTCCCAAGTTCTTGATCTTGACATCATACTTCTGATGTTCTACCTCCAAATCTTTCATTTTATTCTCCAAAATCTTGGAGGTCTCAGCCGTTTTTACCTTCTCGGCCTCAACTGCAGATAACTTCTTCTCCCAGGCAGTCTTGTCCTCATTGTACTGCTGGCGAGATTCTTTCAGAGATTGGGTCAAACCCAATAAAGCATCCTCTACACCTGACGAGGAGCTTGAAGCTTTAATAGCTTCATCCTTCTTCACAATATTATTAATACAGTTCACCAGCTGAAAAATGAGAAAGACAGTAAATCAGTACAAAAATGCAAGCATTCAGAGAAAGAAAGAAATTCAGAAGGTGAGAAATTTACCGAAGCAAGGTGACGAGTAGCCAGGGATGTCAATGTATCCCTAGGAATTTTTTCATCAATTCCCTGGACCTCGGGAATGATCCAAGTTTTCACCGAGCTCATTGCAGAGCTCGGAGGAATAATGGTGGGAACACCAGCACCACCAGCTGGCAGTGTGGAGGCAGTTTCAGCCAAATTGATTGAGGATGACTTCCTCAACCTCTTCAATGGAACATCAGCAACTTCAACCAAGGAAGAACTCTTGGTTGGGGAGATAGAAATTATCTCAACAGGAGCAATTTTCTTGCTCGGAGCCACTGGGGGATTCTCGGTAGTCTTGGAGGCTGCAGCATCCACCTGCTTAGTCCCCTCAGGGACATCAGTTTTGCTCTTCTTGGCCCCAGCAGCAGAAGTAGTGTCATCAAATAGAGAAGGAGGAGCTCTCTTCTTGCCCATTCTCTGACTTAAAGGAAGATGAGAATATGAAGAGGAGTCCTCTGGGGTGGAAGCTGGTTCAACAGGATGAGCAGTATAAGAGGTCGTATAACTCTTATACTGCAACAAATATGATGCAGACCTTATGTGCTCGTCTGCAATGTTCTTATGCAAACCCCAGATAAGTTTCAGTTGTTTGATATTCACTTCTGATTCCTTTGGAGTTTTTCTTTTGCTATCAACTGCAAACGAATACATAATGAGATATCAGTCATACATTTTGTCAAGCATGATAAAAGTATAATTTCATAAGTAAAAGAAATAAAAATAAACCTATCCCATTGCCATATGAGGGGCATCTGGGACCGTTGTAAACATCATCTCCAGCTAAAGGGGCATGTTGCCAGTTTTTAATAATCACCCCATGTTCGAAATAATCTCTATTTGAATCAGGGAGGTTAACTACAAGGGCTCTATTCAGAAACCTAGTTTTCAAATAATAAACATTATCTAAAGTGGCCCACTTATAGCAGTACATAATTTCAGGGATCCCTATACGAGTCCCATGATTTAAATTTAATTTATACACCCCATTAATTATTCTCCATGAATTGGGGGCTATTTTTGCAGGGACAAGATCAAAATACTGACAAAACTCGAGACTCAGTGGGTTTGGTGGAAAGGAAAAACCACATTCAGCAATAAAAAGACTGGGGAACCAATGTCCCTCAGCCAAACGAAAATAATCTTGAGCCCCGGAAAATTCTTCCAAAACTACCCAAGATGGGATGGAAAAGTCAGAGCGGAATTTTTCAATAGATTCAATAGCATAAACCATGGTGAATAAAAGAAGAAGGAAGAAAAAGCTTACAGGAAGCAAGGAGAGCTGTCAACAAACGAACGAAAACAAGGACGAATGCACAAGATTGAAAGAGAGAATAGAAAGCTTGAATGCAGAAAATTGGGAAAAGTAGAAGATGGTATGGTTACCTAAGAAGTTTAAATACTTTGCCTTGGGAAGCAGCGAAAGAAATGATTACACAAAAGAAACTATTGAACTTCCGGCGGCTAAAAGGACAAAAAGGGCACGAAGATCGAAGCGCTATTAAAAATTTGAAAAAAGGCGGATTCTATGAATTTCGAAATAAATTCAAATACGATGCTCCTAAAACCCAGGAAGATCATTCAATATTGCTACATACCGAGAAAGAATATTCCATACTCCTCAAAATTCGAAATATGAAACATTGGGGGCTTCTGTTGATACCAAAATTAATATGCTGATGTGGACGAGTAATATGAAGACACGTGTCAACCTACCTGGCACAATAGCAACGAGGAAGATCATTCCTTCAACCATTACATATTTTCTCCGAGGAACGAGGAGGACACTCCGAGGAACCGAGATACTACATGCGCCCCGAGGAACTCTTGATCAACGAGCAACTAAGGCGGTCCGAGCTGCATCTCGGCCGTATCATTAATTACCAGACGGACAACTGTTCAACTATTCATTATATTCTTGACGCACACGCTGCATTAAATGTATTACCCTTTCATATGTATATCATTTAATGTATTGGACTTTTCATGTACAGCCTAAAGGGCTATAAATACCTTGTATCATCCTCATTCAAGGGGGACCGGAATTTCTTGAGAGAACTTATAATCAAGAATTCTGCAAACACTCAGCAATAACATAACAGTGGACGTAGGCTTTATTCCTAGCCGAACCACTTTAAAAATCTTTGTCTTCTTTATTTATCTGTGATTGAATAATTAGAGCTATCTAGTTTTTTACATCAACAGTCAGCTTCTTTGTGATGGATGAACATGTGTTTTCATCCTATACCATCATATTGGGGCGGGTGTCCCTCAAGGGGTTTGAAGCTGTGCCATCTACGGTCCATCAGATGATTAAATTTCCAACCCCCTACGGGGTGGGGGAGGTTCAGGGAGACCAGACGGCAGCGCGTGAATGTTACTACAACTCCGCTGAAGAAAGATAGGCACACAAGAGGGCTACTACTACTTACAATATTGACACCCTAGACCCCAGGGATGAGACAAAGTTAAAGAAAGGAAAGGTCGCAGAAGAGGTAGAGTCCATCATCCTCGATGAGGATGACCTGGAAAAAACCGTCCAAGTCGGCAAGTCTCTGAAGCCCGATATCAAAGAAGCCCTCATTAAAATGTTGAGGAGAAGACGAGGCATCTTTGCGTGGAGCCATGAAGATATTCCAGGGATCGACCCTGAAATCATGTGACACAAGCTCAATGTGGTAGAGGGAGAAAAGTCGGTGAAGCAGAAGAGGAGAATTCACTCTAGAGAAAAGTATGAGGTCATAAGGGATGAGGTCAAAAAATTAGAAGACGCTGAATTTATCAGAGAAGTCATCTACCCTGAATGGTTGTCCAATGCAGTCATTGTCCCAAAGGCCAACGGAAAGTGGAGGATGTGTGTAGACTTCACAGACCTCAATAAGCATTGTCCCAAAGACAGCTTCCCTCTCCCCCGCATTGACCAGATGGTAGACGCTACTGCAGGCCATGAGCTCATGAGCTTTATGGATGCCTATTCAGGGTACAACCAGATCTTCATGAACCCTGAAGACTCGGAGAAGACAGCCTTCATTACTGACAAGGGGACTTACTGTTATAGGGTCATTCCCTTTGGTCTGAAGAATGCAGGGGCAACGTATCAGCGCCTTGTAAATAAAATGTTTGAATACCAAATTAGGAAGTCTATGGAGGTTTATGTAGATGACATGCTAACTAAGAGTTTGAAGGCAGAGGATCATGTGGCGGACCTGGCGAGGACCTTTAACACGATGGACAAATACCAGATGAAGCTCAACCCGGACAAGTGTCTTCGAGGTTGGAGCAGGGAAGTTTCTGGGGTTCATTGTCAACCAAAGAGGCATCGAGGCCAATCCCGAAAAGATAAAAGCCCTTGTTGAGATGAAGACCCCCAAGTCCACTAAAGACGTTCAGAGACTCACAGGGAGAGTTGCTGCCTTGAATAGATTTATGTCCAGGGCCACAGACAGGTGTCTACCATTCTTCAAGATTCTTAGGAAGGCCTTCGAATGGAGTGAAGAGTGTGATGAGGCTTTCAAGGAGTTAAAATCATACCTGGGGTCTCCCTTGCTGTTGTCACGCCCTGTGCAGGGTGAACGACTTTATGTGTACCTCGCCGTCTCAGAGTCAGCCATCAGTGCAGCCATTGTGAGAGACGAAGACGGGATACGGAAGCCTGTGTATTTTAACAGAAAGGCACTCTAGGGGGCAGAGCAAAGATATCCAAGGATGGAGAAGTTGGCCTACGAATTGATTCATGCATCTAGAAAGATGAAGCCATACTTCTAATCCCATACAATGGTCATCCTCACTGACTCTCCTCTAAGGCAGGTCTTGCAAAAGCCTGAAAAATCAGGAAGGATAATGACCTGGGCTATAGAGCTGGGGGATTTTGACATTGTGTATCAGCCTAGGACGGCCATTAAGGGGCAAGCATTGGCAGATTTTATGGCCGAGTTTACTTGGGAAGATGATGAAGCCGAGGGTGAGAGCCTCGTGAAGACAGATACCCAACAAGGTAGACTCACCGACCCTTCTGCAGATAAGGTTGAGACAAGCACCGCTAGAAGGAAAGTGGCTGAAAACGAAGAGGGAAGGTATCTCTTCAGACAGGGGTCACTCACCGAGGGAAGTTTCTCAGAAGAACATACCGTGTGGAGTCTCTTCGTCGACGGGTCCTCTTGTGAAAGCGGGAGTGGGCTGGATTAATAGTATCAGCACCCGATGGAACAGACATTGAGTATGCCCTGAGGTTCAACTTCAAGGCCTCCAACAATGAGGCCGAATATGAGGCCTTGATAGCAGGCCTCTCCTTGGCCAAATCTCTTAGTGTCGGCCAGATTTTGGTTCATTACGATTCGAGGCTAGTAGTGAATCAGATACTAGGAGCCTACGAGGCCAAGGACGAGAGGATGGCTAGATACCTTGAGAAGGTGAGGTCATTATTGAAGAGCTTCAGAGAAGTAAGGTTAAAGAGGATACCTAGGCTCGATAATGGACGAGCCGAAGCCCTTGCTAGGTTGGCCTCGGCGACCAGGACAGACATCAGGAGGACAGTCCCAGTGGAAATTTTACTTCGACCAACTATTGAAGATGCTGAGGGAACACTTAGCAATTGCCTGAATGTTTCTCAGGAAGCTTCATGGATGGACCCTCTGATCAGATACATTAAAGAAGGAGAGATGCCAGAAGCAGGGCAAGAAAGGAAGAAGCTGAGATACAGGGCTGCAAAATTCACTGTCATCGGAGACACTTTGTACAAAAAGGGGTTTTTTCTCCCCTTACTTAGGTGTGTGCATCCCTCAGAAGTCCCTTACATTTTTCAAGATGTGCATGAAGGATCGTGCTCGAGCCACATTGGGGGTAGATCCTTAGCGAAGAGGGTGATCACCCAAGGCTACTGGTGGCCGACCTTGGGGAAAGACGCCGCAGCATATGTAAAAAAATGGGACAAATGCCAGAGATTTGCCACCATCCCTCACCAACCCCATCGGCCTCTTACCTCCATTACATCCCCATGGCCATTTCCACTGTGGGGGATCGACCTGGTAGGATCCTTACCAAGAGCAGTCAATAACTATCGGTTCCTCATCGTAGCGATTGACTATTTCTCAAAATGGGTGGAGGCCGAGCCGATGGTCACAATTACAGAGCAGAAGACCTTCCAGTTCATCTGGAAAAATATTATATGCAGATATGGTCTCCCCAACACCCTCATCTCGGATAACGGGACTCAGTTCAAAAATACCTCTCTACAGAAGTACTCTGAAAGGGTGAGTATCAAACAATTCTTCTCCACCCCGGGCCGACCTCAGGCCAATGGGCAGACAGAGGTTACAAACAGGACAATCCTAGATGGAATCAAGAAGAGGCTTGAGGAGGCAAAAGGAAGATGGGTCGAGGAGTTATACGCCGTGATGTGAGCCTACAGGACGACAGTGAGGACCTCTACCGGAGAGACCCCATTCATGCTAGCTTATGGCTCAGAAGCCGTCATCCCCACTGAGATTGGGTTTCCTACTCATAGGGTCCAAATGTATGACCCCCAGAGAAATGCAGAAGAGAGGAGACTCGATTTGGACCTAATTGAGGAAAGGAGGGAAGATGCCGAGATAAGGCAAGCCGCCTACCAGCAGAGGACTGCAAGGTTTTACAATCAGAGGGTGAAACAGAGACCAATTGCGGTAGGGGACTTGGTCCTCAAAAAGACTTGGCAGAAGCCCAACAAGCTTCATCTTAATTGGCACGGCCCATATAGGGTCATCGATGAAGTCGTCCCAGGGACCTATAGGCTAGAAAACCTAGAGGGGGAGCCCTTTTCCAACCCCTGGAATGCAGATCATTTGAAAAAATACTATCAGTAGTGTTGTAAGGTCTTGATGGGCCATAATTGTAATAGGTATTTCTTTGACAGAGCACATTGAAAATTAATGAGAAATATCAGTGTTTCCCCTCATCTTGTGTTTATCAGTTCTAGTGCGTATGGAAACATCTTCAAAGGTCAACCCTCGGTTATAACGAGGTCCAGTGGAGGGAACGACCCCACCACTGTCCTCAAGAAAGACGAGGGAAAACTTCATTAAACCATTAGTTTGGTAATTTGATCCCTCGGCTATAATGAGGGCCAGTGGAGGGGACGACCCCACCACTGTCCTCAAGAAAGACGAGGGAAAACTTAATTAAACCATTAGTTTGGTAATTTGATCCCTCGGCTATAATGAGGGCCAGTGGAGGGGACGACCCCACCACTGTCCTCAAGAAAGATGAGGGAAAACTTCATTAAACCATTAGTTTGGTAATTTGATCCCTCGGCTATAATGAAGGCCAGTGGAGGGGACGACCCCACCACTGTCCTCAAGAAAGATGAGGGAAAACTTTATTAAACCATTAGTTTGGTAATTTGATCCCTTGGCTATAATGAGGGCCAGTGGAGGGGACGACCCCACCACTGTCCTCAAGAAAGACGAGGGAAAACTTCATTAAACCATTAGTTTGGTAATTTGATCCCTCGGCTATAATGAGGGGCAGTGGAGGGGACGACCCCACCACTGTCCTCAAGAAAGACGAAGGAAAACTTCATTAAACCATTAGTTTGGTAATTTGATCCCTCGGCTATAATGAGGGCCAGTGGAGGGGACGACCCCACCACTGTCCTCAAGAAAGACGAGGGAAAACTTAATTAAACCATTAGTTTGGTAATTTGATCCCTCGGCTATAATGAGGGCCAGTGGAGGGGACGACCCCACCACTGTCCTCAAGAAAGACGAGGGAAAACTTCATTAAACCATTAGTTTGGTAATTTGTTCCCTCGGCTATAATGAGGGCCAGTGCACGGGACGACCCCTCCACTGTCCTCAAGAAAGACGAGGGAGAGGTTAGTGATTATATAAAAGATTCACAACACAAACCATACAATAGGAAAATATGGAAGACAGTAAAGGAGATGATAGTATAAATGAAATGTCAAGTGTTATACAAGATAGAGTAAAAAAATGTTAATTACATCAAGAGGGTATGGGCTACAGACAGCCACCCTATGGGACAATATCGGAGGGCAGGGCCTCAACATCCACAAGAGGGGTTTCCTCAATGAACACAACTGGCTGATCCTCAGATGTGCCGACACCCTCAACTTGCACTTGGGATTCCACCTGGGTCAGAGCCTCGGCGATCAGAGGGTCGTCCAGTCTGACTGCTTCAATTGACGGGCGGACCGAAGAGACGACATCACCAAATCTGAGGATGACCCACCGGCAGGCCGTCTTGATTCCTCTCTCCAAGTACTCAAGGCCGAAGCCTTGGAACTCATCTGAGATTTTGTAGGCCTCCACAGCGTCTGCCTCGGCTTTATTCACAGCCTCAGATAGCTCAATCTTAAACTGGGCCTCCCGATGGGTCATGGCTTCATCCTTCTCCTTCAGAAGAAAGTCTTTGGCCTTCAAGTCCTCATCATGCTGACTCGTCAGCTCGTCCAGAATTCTTGCATGCTCAGTTCTTGCACTCTCTAACTCAGCCCTTGCAGTCTCTAGGTCAGTCTGCAGGTCGGCCTCATGCTGGATGGCCCTCTCGGCCTCATGAAACTTCTCTTGATTCTCAGCCATCCACTTGGTGGCTGAGGTAAAGGCGCATACAGACTGCACAGTAAAAATAAACAGATGTAAAGAGTCCGAGGAAACAGTTTGTGAAAGAATGAAATTAAAGGAATGGGTCAAGACCAATACCTGAGCAAAGGCGTGCAGACCATAGTCGTATAATTTGGCTGGAGGCATCTTCGACAGGAATTCGTAATCAGCAGCCAAGAGAGCAGAAAACATTGATGCCTTGGCTGCCCTCAAGTTTGCGATCAGTGATGATGGCTTGGCCCTCAGATGTGCCAAGTTCTGGGACCAAAAGGCCCCCATTCTAGAAGAGGAGGCGGTTCCCTCAGACGCCTCAACCCTTGCCCTCGTCCGTGATCCTGGCCGAGGGTCTACAGGGGTCTCGGGCTCCTTCCTCTTCTGCCTGTCCACGGTCGGCTCAGCAGGGGTCGGCCCTGCGTCCTACGTCTTCCTTAGAGCTTGTTGAGGCTCCTTTCCTTTCTTCTTGGCCAAGCCTGATAGTAAGCTGGGAGCAGTCATTTCCCAGAGATAGTCTAATATACCTGCAGGACGACCTGAAAAGAGGGTGACACGTCAGAAAAGTACAGAGATAAAGAGGAAACACTTGAAAAAAGTAAAGAATGGGAAACGTTCAGTCTAACTCACATAGTTCTATCAGGGGGCCGACCCTCAAACCAGCTTCTTTGAGGGACCGAGGGGTCATCAAATCTTCAAATTTTGTAATCTCACCCCCTCTCCCTCGTCCTCTCAGATACTCAACGATGTCCTTTTCTTCCAGACTAAGTCCGGGGTCTGACCTGGCCTTCATTGACGGGTTAGACCATCTTCTGGGGACCCTCGGACCATCGGCAACAGCGGAAGCCTCGGCAGAGAACTCCCACTCCCCAGAGACGAAGAAGAATCTCTTCTTCCAATCGTGGTTGGAGGTTTGTGCCACGTGGAGAAGTTTTTTCTCAGACCTCCTCGCCCGTAGATGATAGTACCCAGGTTGTTTGGACGAGGAGGTGATATTGTAGCAGGCCAAGAATACGTCAGCCGAGGGCTCATCAGTGAAAGCATTCTTCCACAGGGAGATTTAACCTAGTATCGTCCTCCAGGAGTTGGGAGGAAGCTGAGAGGGGGTAACACTGAGGGCTGATAGGATATCTACGATAGTAGGATGTAGAGGGAACCTGACGCCAACCTTGAAAATTTGTTCATACACTGCAACCTCTCCCTCTTCACCATCAAAAACCCTCTCAGACTCAGAGGGAACCCTCATAGTTATGCCGGGGGACACTCCATAGGCATGTCTCCACAATAAGAGGTCGTGATCCCTAACTGAGGAAATATAGGACGAGGCATGGGAGGTATCAACCTGGTCATCTTAATCATTGCCCTCGTCCTCATTCCCCTCTCCCTCGACCTCATCATTTGCCAGAGGTCCCTGGGGGAAGGCCATCTGGAAGGCATATGGAGATAGGGTTATCACAGGGACAGCCTCGGAAGGGACCATACCCTCGGCCTGTCGGCCTAGCTTAGATCAGATGTCTCTATTCTACCAGAAGGTCCAGCGCCAGTTGGCGAGGATGCTCTCTCGTCCATCTCACTTGAATGACACTCGGCTGGACGATGGGACGACCCACAAGACTCAGATGGTTCAAATGGTTTTATTATGGCTAGAGGAATGGGAAAGATGGGTCGTACCTAATTAGGTTCGGCCCCTCGTCTCCTCTCCTCCTCTTCCTCTACTCGTCTGATCTCAACAAATAATTTCTCTCTCAGGGAGGGGAATTCCTCAGCTAAGCTATAAAGCCTCCTAAGCATCAGGGGGGAGACCCTACACTTGAAGGAATTTGGGGAACTTAACTACAAATAAGTTTGCAGTTGACCAGATTGGACTTTTGGATTAAAACAAAGGGAATCGATGGTTTTCACTCAAGAACACCCAAGAAAACTCAAGAACACTCAAAGGACAGTCGTCGGAAAAGTTGTAAAACAACCCAAATCAAGCCCTACAAGCCTAAAACAGAAAAGCAAAAAAGAAATGAAAGTGAAGAGGGCGTTGGTGGTAAAAGATTACCTGAAGAGAAAGGGCGAAGCTGCTAAGTTAAAGGTTCGAAAGCTACAGAAATGGAAAAAAGGCTGGAGACTTGAGAGAGAGAAAACTTGGGCACGAAGAAGAAGAAGAAGAAGAAGAAGAGAGAGAGTTCAAAAATCTCTTAAATACCTTAGTAATGAATGGGCCCATTGACCAAGGCAGGGCGCAGCCCACGAGGAGGACATCATTAGGGCACAAAGCCCCAGGCAAAGTATGCAGCCGCCATGCCTTGGAAACTGATATGGCAATGAGTGCCCGTCCAGGTGTCACTCACCTAACTGATCATACACCCATCTCAGTTACAATACTACCCCTCAGCCATCTCAACAGCATCTATGACTAAGGGCTGGGGGGTGATTAATATACCCATATATACCCTCGGCCAGGGGCACCCTCCAACCAGACGACCCCTCAGGGGGCCGACCCTTTATCGGGCTCCAAACGACCCCTCAGGGGGCCGACCCTTCATCAGGCTCCAGACGACCCTCCGAGGGTACGACAGTACGAGGCCAAAATTGGGCCAGACTAACTACCAGAAGGAACTTTGCCCTCGGCCTCGTATCATAGGCCGAGGGTGACATCATCACAGCGCGTGATTTGGGAGACGCGTGGAACAGTGCGCGCGAGGCTCACATGGCACGTGGAAGATCGTTATAACCAAATCACACCCTCACGTGAGGGAATATTATGTCATCATTTGGCATCTACAGGTGTCAACGGGAGATTGGCTTGATCATCATTCACATGCACCATGCATACTTGGGGGGTACACTACACCCCCCAAGACCTATATATATTTGTCACCTACAACCCTACAAGGGGATTGAGAGATTGATAATTGTAACCCTAGTAAAAACTCTGCTTGTACACACAGTAGAGAGAGAGAGAGAAAGTGAGCTTATGTGCATTGTATCCAAGGCCATTAGTGCCCATATACTTAGTGGATCACACACTCACAGTGGAAGTAGGCCTAATTGGCTGAACCACTATACACCATTGTCTTACTCCTCTTATACTCATCTCCTTCTATATACTTATACACTTACATATCTAGGGCTGCCATGGTTACTATAGTTTGAGCTCATCATCACTTGTCTGGTGATGCTAGATTTCAGCATCATCACTGCCCCCTAATAACGGAATTTCGTCTTGAAATTCAAAAAAATAGGCATACTTGTAAAAATTAGGTATCCTCTGGTACTCAAAACATAATACAAAGAAAGGCTCAATCACTATAGTCCGCACTTCATAACAAGCTCGTTGAACAATCTTGACACTTTATCAGTTATAGGGTTGCACCTCACTAATTTCACCTCACGTTGCGCTCTTATTAAACAACATTAGAATAAGAATAGCTTACACATCATTGGTCGTATTATCTCAATATTATTGTGAGTTCATACCTCACTTCGTATCAACTCCCGCGTTTATTTAAACACAAAACTCCCCTCCTGGGAGTAACCATAAAACATCAGGCTACTCTTGTCCGTTCTTTGAATCTCTGTTCTGAGTGTTGTGGCCTCTACATAAGGGAAAGCCACTTCAGACGGTTGGTGGTTACCCCATTATAGTCATCGGACTCCAACTTCTGATTGATCAAAAACTCGGATAATCCGCTCACCTCTAAGCATCCAGAGGGACGATAGTAAGGTTTATCCACACAAAACTCAATAAGCACCTTGTCCACTATAAATAGGTACGGGTTCTTTCTCACAACTTTCCTATTAGGTAACATCCTCTACCCATTACCATATTATAATTTTCTTACTATAAATGAAATGATCGCACTGAATCCAAAATTACTTTCATACAGTTCCACCAGTCATCAGTCGCCTTGCGCCTACTCCTCGGGCTATAGGTGATCCAACTTTCTCAAGACAAAAATATTCCCACTACTTCCTTATACCCCATATCGAAGGTGGGTTTCGGTTATTTCATCCTCGTTCAGATTAATACTGGGTAGGACCTCATACCGGCGCGATCATTATCTAATAGTGTAAATCACCCACGATTAGAATAATTTGTTTCCTTCTTGACAATCCATTACACACATTCGAAGGAACTCGTTACTCATCTTTATGATTGCAACCCATCAAAGAAATTTACTATCTTGACTCTTCCGGTACTAGAATCGTCGGCTCGACACCAAGTTTCTGGTTGATACCCTTACTCCAACCAATTTCTATCTATAAGCGGTGCTCGTGGGGACTACTAATTATGTCCCACTCAACACTGATTTCCACTTATAACTCCTCCCATTAAGTGGTACTTAATAACCTTCTTCTTCCTTCGACGTATACCAAAAGTTCCAGCCCATGCACCATTCACCACGTTGTGCACATCTGGACTCCTTATACCTTATTGACATCCTCACATTATTCATGCGTAAGCCACCCTCAACCTTCGATTGGGTGTAACTTCGCTTCAAATCGCCCATAATAGTTAAATATTTGTCTTCTGAAGGGATACCCCTTTTTTTTAAATGGCTTCCCACTGCCCTTCACCCAATCATGGACGTGCTACTCTGATTGCACATGAATCTATAGATTATCGTCCTCTCACAATACTTAATCCACTCTACCACTTCCATTTCGTTATTTCCACAAGTAATAATGTCACCCATCTATGTCTCTTCTTCCGGCGATCCTGACACCAGCAAACCGAGGTGTCCGTATAACCTATACATCATGCAAACGGGTTTTAAACATCACCTACGCTTCATAAGTACTCCAAACTCTTTATTGTCCCTGCATTTGCAACGTGGCTACACCATTTTGGGTATTCTCAATCACCCCTGAATTCGAAATTCTAAATCCTCCTAAACATCATTTCATCCTTTAACCTGCTAAAATAAAACAAAATTATAAATACTTCCTCACCACACAAATGGCTCTACTGTCCTTATATCGTAATTTATTCTTTAACTTCCCGTTATAACTATATACTTCCCTAACGATCGAGGTACCCAAATCATGGACGAACGGCCAAATATCTCTTACTACCAACCTTACGCTAAGCTTCATGTGTGGGATGTCTCGCAAAGATAAATCCAAACAAGGAACCCCCCCGATACACTACTACCTAGCATTGTTGGTCATCGGAATTAGTTAGGCCCTCAGTCCATAACATGTGCCCCTATATTCCCGTCTCTTGATAACAAGGTTACATATCCTTTCACAATTTCTCTTAAACACGAAACTTCTTCCGAAAGACACTATCTCTTAACATGGATGGTAATCACATTTCATAACATTATGAAAATATAGTCGGGGTTCTCAAAATCCCATCCCCGGACATACAACTATGAGTATTAACTTCCACGTCTCTAAAGGGTGTTATAACAATGAACTCTTCTTATTACCACATCTTGAGCGTTAATTATAATAACCAGCTAAATCTTTTTGCTGAACAGTAAACCAAATACACTCTGAATCATATTAATAAAGTCCCTACACATACCGGGAACAAATATCCGAGACCATTATACTTTTCGAAGTCTCAATAATATATATAACTATATACAAATATATAAACACGAGTCCGACCCTCTCGCAGATGGGGCCTCACCATAACAAAAACATTCTACACCAAGGTAGTAACTCCGATGGACTAGCAATAACTGCACACAATCGGTTTAATTATATAATAAAACCATAATTAAGATAATACCATACTCGTATAACACAGCACTAAAACGAGTAATTTCGATAAAGTACATACCACTATCAATACACTTGTTCATCCTCCGTGGATAACACTAAAGGTAGCCCCATTATACCAGGAAAAATGTTCACATAATTAATAACATTGCCGAGATACTCACTAAACTCGTCTCTCATGCAAATATAGCAATAATAAAAATTAGTAACTCGTTCCTGTCACACACAACACGCACCATCATCTGAGGATATAGCTTATACTTCTATCTTGCCAATCGGCCTGGCTGCTCAAATGGTTCCTGGACTTAACCCACCTATCCGTACCAAACCAAAAATTTCAACAACTATTTCCCTTGCTAGGCACCATACCCTTTATTCCTCTACTCGCTTCGAAAAAATTTTAACGCACGGGTTTTACTCCCCACGAAATACCTTTACACATGCTCCACTTATTTCCGAACATACTGACCACGATAGGGTTGTCCTTCTCTCGGATGTTGGTAGTCTCGACTCTGATGACTACCTCTGTTGTTCCCTTAGCTTTGATAGCCCTAAGGAACATGTTACTGACTTCAACAGCCATTACTGAATTCACCATCGCTCGATAAAAATTCAGCTATTCGAATCAACTTAATGGGTCTCCCCCTTTTTGTGCTTTACTAACACCATTTCACCCATTCTTACTCTCTGACTAAACTCTTAGATTCTTGTAGCTCCCCGTACAAGGAAGCGTTAACATTCTCATCGACAAACGCAACATAATTACCATCTTCATTGATCGTCTAAGCAGAATTCCCCAGAAGTGCAAACAATTCTTCTTGTACATTAATTTTTCCCTTTCAATGTCCTCCTCTCCATTGCACCTACTTCATCAGGTGTAAGGTTCGCTACTTAATTAAATTTCTCTTCACAAAGTGACTTCTGTCCGACCCTCTTGTGTGATTTCAGAACAGCGTTTGCATCTTATCCTGAACATCTGATGAAGGAACTTATGGTCAAACCAGACGTATGCGCCTTCTCTTGACAAAACATTCCACTTCTAAGTGTGGTGGTTGCCAGACGTATCTGCCCAACTCGCACGATATACTGCATTGTTCGGCGCACGAACACTCCCGGATGCACATAAGATTCACTATCATATACATTATAGCAGGAGAACGAAATCTCACCAAAGAAATCAACAATCCTAAACATAGCGCTCTACATCAAAGAAATCTACGCTGGAAGCATAATAAGCCACACAGATGCTAAAGGACACTAGAATCTGATGCTCTGATACCACCTGTGACAACTCTACTAATTAAATACCGAGTAGCTACTCCTTTATTAAATTAATACAGAATATTAAGTTGGTTCAATTGTAGCATCACTATCGAAAACATTTAATTTATTACTAGCCACCTAATATTTAAAAAGAGAGATGCCAAATTTTACTAATTAAACTAACATATGCCTCGAGGTGTTCATTTTTTCTATTGGGTCGACTCCCAATTGTTCCAACTTTTGGTTTTCGATGTGAGGAAGACGAGCGAGACAAGAAGATCACCATTCCCCGTGTAAGGGGTCGGGTGAGTTTCTATTGAGAGATAATAGGTCGTCATACCCTCGACACGTAAGGGGTGATTTTTGTTGTATTTTTGAGTCATGTATGAGTGTCATATAGTGTCTTGGTGCATTTTTGATAATTTTCTTATTTTATTTCTCGCACTTATTATTTTTCTTCTTTAGATATTAGTCCTTTTGATTGAGGACAATGCAAAAGTCTAAGTTAGGGGGGGTCACAAGTGCGTTTTTCTAAAACTTCACAAATTTTAAAAAATGCCCAAAAATTTCAAAAAAATCATAAAATTTTGAAAAATCCAAAAATATTTTTTATTCAAAATAAATAAAAATTGGAATTCAAATTTTTCAAAAATATCATTAAAAGTCGATTTAAAGTCTCAAGTTGTAAAATTCAAAACACATAAAACCTGGTGAGATTCGAGCCTTTCATCTTTGTGAAAATTATAAATCGATCCGAGTTAATTGTTAACTCAAAGTTCTTTTCAGCATCTAAAAAGTCGTCGAGGATCTCAATCCTTTCATTTTGACCGGTTATGAAAAATGTGTGTGATATTGCCTTGAAAAACGTGCTAAAATTGATCTCTAAATTTAATTCATCTCGAAATGCATATGGTAACGCAATTAGTATTTTGGACAATGAAGTAGGCCCTCGTTTGTCACTTAAAAATATTGGCCAGAAAAAGTAGCGAAAAATTATCCCTTTGATAACCCAATTGAGCCGAATAAAATTTATCCTTTCGTTTGGTAACCCGAAAAACCCAAGTAGCCCGAAATTACGAAAATGGAATATTCATTAAAGTCCGGAAAGTGCAACAAAAAGGGGCAAGAAAAAAATAGAAGAATGCGCGACAAAAAATAGCAAGAAAAGAAAAGAAGTGAAAAATAGAAAAAATAGAGAAAAGGAATAGAAAATGAACAAAATCCCGAAAAAAAGCACTAATGGACATCATAAGCAACATTTTCCAATTCCGAAATTCTTAACCTTTTCCAATTTTACCCAATACACCTTTTACCCGAAAAAGTCCTAACCGAGTCCAAATTGCGAAATTAGTTAACGCGTGGAGAGTTAAAACACAAAAGATAATAAAAGAGATCAAAGATACTAATTAGAGGCAATGTTCCCATTTTTTATATCCGTAATCCTTTGATGAGATCCGATTACTATAAAATTTTCGTCCTTCTACTTGTGTGCGTGAACTTGGTTCCAATACATTTACTCTTATAAATCATGCACACCGAGATAATAGCCACATTCCGAATGATTCGTTTGTGAGAGCATCCCATGAGATTTTGAAATCAAAATGAATTTTCGGATAAGTAATGTAATGGTCAATCGGTGGAAATTCGCGGTTAAATTTATGGCTTCGTACACATGCACTATGATTTGAGATTCTTGAACATGATTTGATGATGACTATTTTCGGGAAAAGTTTGAATTATACAATTTTTGCGTATTTTGAGTTTCTTTGAGTCAAATTGTGCGGGTATATTCTCTGCAAACCCTCACGAGACACAACTTGTCCTACTAGGGTAACCTAGAGGTTTAAAGGCTTGTTGCATACTCTAAATGCAATCACTTTCCCTCGAAAGAGGTATTCTATCCCAATAAAGTTTTTGAAGGGTCCTTAACTCATATTCTCATTCTTTTACATTGCTCGATACGCGCAAAGTTCTAAGTTAGGGGGGTTTGATTAGGCATAAATTCTTCACATTTATCCCCTTAATTTCGGTATTTTTATGATCCCGTGCGGTGTAAATATCTTGGATTTGTCTCATATTTATGCTGCTAACCCTTTTTGGCAAGTATTTATTATTTTGTGTGTCTCTTATGTGTTTTACAGGTATTTCATGCAAGTTAGTGCCAAAGAGAACTCAAAACAGTGAAAGAAAACCAAGAAACAAGGAGTTAAAGGGCATTTTCATAATTTTTCAGCCTAAGTCCGGAGGTGGGGCCAACTGAAAATTTGAATATCTTTCAATTACAAGAACACTGGAAAAAATGGCACCTCAACCGGAGTCCCGACGTGAAAGTTATGAGAAATCAAATATAGAAAAAAAGGTCAAAGAAAATCGTTCCGATCCGGATCGGAACGATCCGAAATACAAAATTACACTGAACCCCAGACCGAAGACGGATCGAAGTTGATGAAAATTAAACGAACCGATTCGGTCATTAGTCATGCTCCAGATCCTTTACAAATTAGTCACGCTATAGATCCGTTACAAAATTAGCCACGCTCAAAATCCGTTACAAAACTAGCCACGCTTTCTAAGTGTGACAAATTGCCAGATACAGGATTTTTATTTTGTGCTTATCGTTTAGCCAAAAGAGTTTTGTGTTTTGGAGACTTTTCTAACGACCTCTAACCTATATATTTAGTCATTAGGACTCTTTTTATTAAGATTTGATTGATGTAAAAGCTCCATAACAAGTAGGAACATCTGGGAGAATAATTTACATACTTTTCACCATTAATTCAAGAGCTTTTCCAGTTTTTCTTCAACCTTTGATTTTTTCTTGCATGTTCTTGTTCTTCAATCTTGGTAACTTTTATTTCCAGCACTTTTATTGTTATTTCTCATATTTCATCTCTCTTTCCAAGCAATTATGAGTTCATGCAATGTAGATAACGTAGTTTTCATTAATTTCACCATGTTAGGCTAGGTTTTTAAAGGTTGGGATACATGAACTCAACCTGATGTGGTAGTTGCATGTGTATAAAATTAATCCTCTAAATTTAATGGTTTGTTACGATCGTATTGCATAGAAACGCGATAATTGTAGATCTTTGGATCTCGTTTTCTTCAGGGCAACCGGGATGCTTCAGAATGCAATTCTAATGTAACTATCGCAATACCGATTTACTCGTCCTCTGATTTAAGTATGGTGCGGGCTTGAACCTCATATACGAAATGCTTGGGAGTACTAAATTTTGGGTCTAATTAATCACTTAAATTTATGATTAGTTTTATACCATCAATTCACTAGGGTTGAGGGATTGTATTCCCGTCCTGTTTTTCTCATCATATAATTCAAGTTTTAGTTTAATCATCTTCAGTCTTTTAAGTAATTTAGAGTTTGCATTTAGTTAATTAGTTATTTCCCATCTCAATCATCTTTTTATTTCTTTTTAGAGTTAAGTTAGGGTTAACAGTCTTACCTTTGTCGTCACGTTCACTCGTCCTTGTTCCCTGAGGATTCGATACCCAGACTAGCCACTATACTCCGCAAGAGTGTAGTTATAGTTTAGGTTTTTGTATTGTGGTTGGAAGCCGATAACAACAACTAGAATATTACAAGGATGCTCGATTTTCCACTCGATCAAGCACACCTCCTAAACCCTGGAGAGACGCATCAGTAAAGACTGAATACTCCACTCCTACTTTAGGCAAGGCAAGGACAGGTGCCGACATCAACTGTCCTTTAATTCATCAAAGGCTAATTGACAGGAATCATCTCACACAATTGGGACTCCCTTTCGAGTTAAATTCGTCAAAGGGCTGTCAATTTTAGAAGAGCCCTTTATGAAACAACAATAAAAACCTGGCAAACCCAAGAAACTTCTAATCTCCATTGGTGTTGTGGGCTGACCCCACTCCTTCACTACTGTAACTTTACCTGGGTCCACGGAAATACCCTTCTCCAACACTACATGACCCAAAAACTGCATTTCTCGCAACCAAAATCAAATGTCTCGAACTTGGCATACAATTGATGGTTCCTTAATGTCTGCAGAACTATCCTCAAATATCCGGCATGATCGCCCTCCATTTGGGAATAAACCAAAATATCATCAATAAACATAATTACAAATTGGTCTAAGAAATCCCAAAAGACCCTTTCATCAGATCCATAAACATTGTAGGGGCATTGTTAGCCCAAACAGCATAACCAAAAACTCATAGGATCCATATCGAGTCAAAAATGCAGTTTTAGAGACATCCTACTCCCTAATACGAAGTTGATGATATCCCGTACGCAAATCTATTTTTGAGAAGTAAGAGGCTTCCCTCAACTGATTCAACAGGTCATCAATATGACACAACAGGTACTTATTTCTAATTATCACATTATTCAATTCTTAGTAATCTACACATAAGCGCAAAGAACCATCCCTCTTCTTTACAAATAATGCGGGGCTCCCCAATGTGACTTACTCCGACGAATAAAACCTTATCCCAAAAGTTAGTGGTTTTTTGTCTTGTAACTCTCTCAATTCCACAGGAGGCATACGGTATGAAAATCGCGCAATCGTCCAAGTCCCCGGAGCTAAATCTATAACAAATTCGACTTCACGACTTGGAGGCAAGCCTGGAATTTTTTGAAAAATATCTGCGAATTCACGAACCACGGGAATTGAGTTTAAGGAAACAACCACTTCCTGCGAAGTCTCCTCCTCGATATAATATAAATGGGTGATTGAACCTCCCTCCAGAAGAGGCATAGCAACAAGAAACATTTTCTAGATAAGAATAGAAAATACGATCGACCTCCCAAAGCAATCTACCATAGCTCGATATCTGACTAGCTATTCCATACCTAATATAACAGCATACCCACGCATATCTAATACCAATAAGTCGGCAACTAAAGATAATCTCCCAAAGTCTATCTCGACCCCTTTACAAATAAAATGGATAAGCGACCCATCTCCTAAGGGAGATTCTACACACATTTGAATAGTTTAGGCTGACTCTAACACTCCTGCCGCACGCACGAAATGAAAATCTAAAAAAGAATGGGATGCTCCAATATCAAATAATACCCAACCCATATGCCCATAGATAGGGAACTTACCCTCAATACCTGGTGGAGGCTGTTGCACCTGCGGTAGCACTACATTTTGAACATTGTACACTCGTCCATATTGCAATTGACCCTGTGGAGGTGCAGCAATCTGAACGGGTGCCTGAGGTGGTAAAAGTGCTTGCTGACCCTGCTGAGCTCTATTAACCTGCACCATATTATTTTGAGGGCAATCTACCTTCCTGTGAACCACCTAATCACACTGAAAATAATGACCCATAAAGTTCCCTGGCCTCTGGCCATGTTACCCAAATTTGGGTTATCCTTGTCGCTGGCCCGGACAACCTCGACCTTGTTGACCTCCTTCATTGTTCCCCCAGCCTGCTTGGCCCTGAGGAACATTTTGTTGCTTCTACTAGTTCCCTTGTAGATTCTTCCTAAAACCACCACCATTAAATCGCGAGCCTCCAGAATGTTGCCTTTTTGCTGAATCTCCCAAAGGGATATCCCTCTCCTTCTGCTTATTCACTTGCTAATGCGCTTATTGTGACGCGCTGGCACTATTTGTTCCCATCTTACTCAGCGAACCCGTGTCTACCAATTTCCTGCTCCCCTTTAGATGCAACCGATAATCCTGACAATGTAACAGTGCAGCATTCATCACATCTGCAAACGTTAACACAACCGGATTCCCCAATAAGTGTTGTCTATTCCTCCAATTTAGACCTCCCATAAGATTTAAAATTCTCTTCTCCTCAGTATTAACTTCATATGGCACAAAGTTTGCTAAGCGGGTAAATTCTTCTTTGTACTCAGCCACAGTCCGATCCCTTTGGGTCACGCCCAACAACCTCCTCGTCATCTCTATCTGAACTGCAAGAGGAAAATACTTGTGATCAAAAAGTACCCAAAAATTATCTATGGGCATTGTATCCCTTTGCACATGAGTAGTAACCGACTCCCACCACTGGAGAGCTGCACTAACCAATTTAAAAGTGGTTGGCATCTATTTCTGAACGTCACTATATTCAACCATACATAAATGTCTTTGGATATCCTTTTTCTGCAGACTGGCAAGGATAACATCAACTCCTCCTTGAAATTCTGGAGGGTGAACCTTCTGAAAAGCTTCACGCACCATTTCCCATGTAGATGGTCTCGGGTGGGTTTGAAATGCTGGGGCTATAGGATGTTGCGGAGCATGAGGATACTGTTGTGCCATTGCGGTCATCGACGCATTAATGGATTGTGACACAATATTTGCAACTTCTGCGGCGTCATGGTTCCCTGAGGCACTTGGGGTTCCACATTCTCGACACCTCTATTTTCCCTAGCAGGGTGACCCCGTTTCAGCGGCATCTGTAGAAAGAACAAAATGTATCAACACACAACTCAAACAATTTATCAAAGCAAAAGATCGGGGATGCATGATTCGTATCGAATATTGCATATTTTCGCCCGTTATCTTTCTGCATTCTAGCACTTTTAAGGTCCTAAATGCCTATAATTATGATCATTAACCAGACAACCTTGGATTTGGATATATACATGCTTTGCAGGGGTTATTTGTGCTTTTGTAGGTATTGGAACGCTAAAAGTGAGGTTCGGTTGCATTTCGGAGAAGTTCCGTCGTCGAATGCTACTTCAAGGGAAATTTAGTTTTTTAAAACTCACTATTTTTTATGTAATGAAGTTACCAGCATGTAGATCATCAAATTATCTTTCCGTGGCCACTGACCGTGCGTCATTCTGACTCCGTATGTGGAAGTTATGCCCATTTCCGGAAGGTTTCGGTATTTTCTTCTACTTCAAGGGTATTTTGGTAATTTCATACTGCAAAATTTGGAGGGTTTCAAAGCATAATCATGTAGAGAATTTAATTTGCTTCGCGTCGGTTCTGACCACGCCTCATTTCGATTCCGTATGAGGGAGTTATGGGCGTTTCCGTGCAACGGGTCAAAATTGGTTCAAAGTGGAAAAGGGGGTTGCCTCAAGCCCAAGGCAAATTCCAAAAGTGCGGTCGAACGGTCACAAACATGAGGTCGACCGGTCCCATCAGATATGGACGAAAATTGACTTATTTTGGGTTTTTTGGCTTGGTTTTTTTTTGGGTTTGTTTTGGGGTATAAATAGAGTGTTAGGGGCATTTCTTTGGGGATATATTTCATTTTAGGTTAGAGAGGAGGGGATTTATGGGTTTGGCTTATCTCTCTTAGGGTTGACACCATTTGGGTAGTGTAAGTTACTATTCATCTTCCCCTCCATTTATATTATTTGCTATTCTTTGTTTAAGCTTTGTTTTCTTGATTTATTGCTTTGATTTATTAGTTGTTGGTAGGTTAATTCTTGTTTTCTTTGGTAATTAGTTATTTTACTTAGTTTAATCATGTGTAGTGAGTAGTTTTACGGGTTTGGGTTGTGTGTCCGCCATTGATGGGCGTTGAGCTCCGAAAATTAGGTTTTGTGTAAAATTGCATTTAATTGAAACCTCGCGTATTAAAGTCGGATTATTATGCGTTTAACTTTCTTTGTTATTCAACGTTAGTGTTTAGCGGTAATCCGAATTTAAGATGCGTGTGACCATTTTCTGGTAAATGTTTAATCTCGCAACTTTGGGTTAAATTCCTTATTGTGTGATGTTTATACTTAATTGAAAATGCTCGATTAAATATTTTCGAACCGAAATTCTAATTATTAGTTGTTTAGCCCATGGTGGGGACACGATCCCGACTCTTGTTTTATTAATTCTAGTTTAGACTTAACTTCTTAATTTTTCCCTTTTCTTTATTTCCAACCTATCACCTTTTACACTTTTATTTTAGGAGTATTAAATCCTATAAATTCTAGCAACTCGTCTCTGTGGATTTTCGATACCCGGACTTGACCGATATACTCCCTTTTTTAGTGTAGTCATAAGTTTAGGTTTTTGTATTGAGGAGGTGAAACGAAAACAACGATTAGTGCCTTGACACGCGCTACTTTTCACGCTTAATCAAAATGGCGTCGTTGTAGTATAGTGGTAAGTATTCCCGCATGTCACGCGGGTGACCTGGGTTCGTTCCCCGGCAACGGCGCCATTTTGATTAAGTGCGAAAAGTGTGCGCGTGTAAAGTGTACAGTCGTTGTTTTCGTTTCGCCAACTCAATACAAAAACCTAAGTTACTACTACACTTGCGAGGCAAGCACAGCGGTAAGTCTGGTATCGAAAATCCACAGAGACGAGATGTTAGAATTTAAGTGATTTAATACTCCTAAAATAAAAGTGTAAAAGATGATTATACACAAAAAGGGAAAAGATGCATAAAAGGGAAATAGTAATCTAGGCGAGGGAAAATAAAGCTAGATCAAGAAAGTGTGTAAAAACTATAGGTTGCGTCGAATATCCCTCACCCGACTTAATTAGTATAAAATGGTTACATGGGTCGACGAGTTATTACAAATGCGTCTCGTTTCGACAGTTAAGTAAATCAAGAGTTATCACACCCCTAAATTTGCATAAAAGTCTAATACGATTTTGGTGTCAACAAATACCCCGAAAATTACGCACGCAAGGTCGTAAGCACGGAGCATACATGATATACCCCATCAAATCCCCTAGGCGTAATAACTAGGACAACACACTCGAAATAGACCCGTAAACTCCATCACCAAAGCAAAGCAACACGTCAACCCTAGGTGAGTTCAATCCAAGACAACCTAAAATAAATTAGCCACTAAGCATGATAAACAACAATAATTAAAGCACCTAATTAAATTACACTACGATTTATCTAAGCAAGAAATAAATGGAAAGCATGGAAATATAGGTTACAAAGCTTGAGAACAAAAATGGACATTACATTAATGGAGAAGAACATGAATAGTGATACTTACATACACAAATGGGTGTAAACCCAAAGAGAAGAGAGGAGAGGGAAGCTCCACAAAGAATCCCCAAAAACTAACCTAAAAATGAAATATATCCTCCAAAGAAAAGCCCCCAACATTCTATTTATACCCCAAAACAAACCCCAAACAAAACCAAGCCAAAAAACCCAAAATAAGTCAATTTTCGTCCATATCTGATGGGACCGGTCGACCTCATGTTTGTGACCGTTCGACCGCACTTTTGGAATTTGCCTTGGGCTTGAGGCAGCCCCCTTTTCCACTTTGAACCAATTTTGATGCATTGCACGGAAACGCCTATAACTCCCTCATACGGAATCAAAATGAGGCGTGGTCAGAACGGACGCGAAGCTAATTCAATTCTCTACATGATTCTGTTTTGAAACCCTCCAAATTATGCAGTATGAAATTACCAAAATACCCTTGAAGTAGAACAAAATACCAAAACCTTTCGGAAATGGGCATAACTTCCACATACGGAGTCAGAATGACGCACGGTCAGTGGCCACGAAAAGATAATTTGATGATATACATGTTGGTAACTTCATTCCATAAAAAATAGTGAGTTTTAAAAGACTAAATTGCCCTTGAAGTAGCATTCGATGACGGAACTTCTACGAAATGCAACCGAACCTCACTTTTAGCGTTCCAATACCTACAAAAGCACAAATAACCCCTGCAAAGCATGTATATATCCAAATCCAAGGTTGTTTGGTTAATGATCATAATTATAGGCATTTAGGACTGTAAAAGTGCTAGAATGCATAAAGATATCGGGCGAAAATATGCAATATTCGATACGAATCAATGCACTATGAACACAACAATCCTAATGATAAGGCTCTATAACAAAAACGCTATAGTAAAACGTACGAGTCCGCACATATCCTAAGACGTTAGAACTTGATGCTCTGATACAACTTGTGACACCCCACCTATTCATATATACGGGTGGCCAGCCCTATACCAAAATACAATCGAAATCTCAGGTGTATCATTCTCAGCACCAACTATCGAATACAAATATAACCGGTAACTACCCTATTGTGAAACCCCGCCCAATTTAATATCGGGTGATCAGTCCTTTATAAAATTTAAAATAGAATGTTCGGTTGGTTCATTCTTAGCATCACCGTCGAAAACATAATAACTTATTTAATCACCTAATATAATTAAGCTAAGTGTCAAAACATTTCTTATTAATTAAAATCATTTAATTACCAAACCAAGAAATTTAATATAAACCATCCACGCATAATTAATTGATATAAACACTGAATCAGAATCACATGCTGAAATAGATATGACTGGATAAAACATTCCATTTCAGAACTCTAAACCAAAACAATAGTAACCACCAATCTAAATGAAACTGAACGGGAAATAAACTGAACATAATCTCTGAAAGTTGTCCAAGGAATGGGAGACACATGCGCTAAAGAGAATGTCTATAGAGAATGGAAATGAAATAATCGAGGCGTCTAATACAAAGTCCTACAGCTTCCACAACAGCTGCATCACGCTAAGTAATCCGAGTCTCTAAGCCTAATGTCCCTGTGGCTGAGCACCTGATATAATACATACATATAGCAAGAGAGAGAAGAGATGCAAGAAACGGGTCAAAGCCCGATGTGTAAAAATATTTATTTAAGAAAGTATTTAAAATTTGCAGTTAAGCAAGTATCAAGTGCATGTTAGTTCGAACTCTCACATCAGATTCTCACCTCTCTTCTATTGTGCACGCCTAACGAGTATCTAATTTTCTCCTTAGCTATACCACCCCATATAACTAGTCTGAATTCATCCTAAAAGTATTTATCCTCACCATTAGTAAACCCGTATCGCCCATACAATACGTTATCAAATTAGCCTATGTCGAATAGCTAATTAATATATTTTCCCGTTTCCATAATAAATCGATTATACTCTTAAGATTATCTTAACAAATTTACATGCCCATCTCTACAAGCTATACACAGTAGGTTGATTCACAAACTCACGTACACATATATATATATAGTCACATCTGCCCCATATATATTATAATACTGCACCCCGGGGCTATGACCCATTAGCGCACCTAACCAAAATGTTGTACCCCCGGGTTATCACCCATTAGTACTCTTATTTAAATCATCTTGTACCCCCGGGTTATCACCCATTAGTACACTTATAATTCATTCTTGTACCCCCGGGTTATCACCCATTAGTACACTTAATAATAAGATTCTTACACCCCCGGGTTATCACCCATTAGTGCCTTATATAATAATAATACATAATAGGCATACACACATCCTATTATAATTTATAGGTATTTCCCTCACCTACATACATACTTCTCTTATGTATTTTGATTTCAACATTTCATAATACAGTTATTGAGATTATTATCCCTCTCGTAATCTCTAAGGTACATTCTCTCCGTGCCGAATTCATTAAAGTATTTAGTCGCTCATACTTTATTCCGAAATTCTGCCTTACTTAAGTTTATTACTAGGAAATTTATCTCTCTTCCATGAACCACTAAACTCAAAACTGGATTCTAAGAAATTCCTAAAACTTCACTCTGTCGCTCGAACCAGATGGCATGTCGTTTGAACGACTGCCATATGTCGCTCGAACGACTTCGCGCGAGATGCAATCTCGCTCGAAAGACTTCGAGCGACTTCGCGCGAGATTGCGCTGTTCGTATCCCACCCAGATTTTTAGCGTTTTTCCACCATTTTTAAACCTAAAACTTCAAATTCAACATCCCAAACTCCAAACAAACAGTTCTGATTCAAACCCCATCAATAATATATGAATTCTAACATCTTAGAATCATCAATTCATTACGAATCATCCATAAAACATGAAATCCCCAATTTAATTTTATCAAAACCCTAGTTCTTCCAATTCATATTCAAGAACCCATAATTTTCATATTTGTTCTACACATAAGTTCCTCAAAATGTGATTTCTAGTGTACATACATGAAGGGTTTCAATTTAACGAATTTCATAATCAATTTACATACCCAAAATTCTCAATTTCATTATTTTTATGAACCAAACATATTTCTAACAGTCCTATACTAACATGAGTATGATAAATACCGAAATACAACAAGTTATAAACACTTGCCTTGAATTAGTCGTCTGATTTATTGACTTTGTTGGTATGGGTGTGTTCCCCTTGTCCCGATCTACACGGTGGTGGTGTTGGTTGTGCAAACTAAACACCCAGGACCCAAACTAAACACCCGGGTATACTATTTTGACTATCTCGACCCTTTCGGACTCAACGGTACACTCAAAACGACCATACGAGTTACTAAAAATAATTGATATATTTATTCCACTAAATTATTTCCGACACGACTCACACGCGCGTCTGACTTAATTCACTAAATTGTCGTATTATTCTCTCTCTCGACAATTTATCAACGTGTATAGTTCCATATTACATATCGCACAGTAATATTAAATTAATAAGTATTAACCCTTGGCACGCTAGTTAATATTTATTTTTATTAGATACTGATTAATTAATAATTTAATTCTCACATTTAAATTCAATTAATCCCTCTGTAATAATTAATCCCATAATTATTTAAATCATCAAAAATATGAGGTATTACACCTATATATATAAATAACCAGGTGCCAATTTTTTTTCTTTAAAGGCATAGATATAGTAGATCAATCACATATAACGGAGTATGAACAAATAAAGACAATTATTGGACTAGATCATTAACATGCTAAGAGCATACATACAAAAGAATATTCCGAATATGTTGTCGAGAAACAGACCATCCAACAATCAAAATATAACTACAAAAGAGATCAACGTATAAGACCTTTAGGTACACACCCCCGATATACTGTGAGACCTTAACTAGATTACAAAAAGAAATGCGCCTGAAACAAAAATCCTCTAAAATGCAGCACATGCTACAGCTCCCAAAAACTCTGGAACAGATAACCATCATGGGCGCCCTTACGGAGGAACACCTATAATAGGCACAATATAAATATAGCAAGGGAAAATATAAACGGGCCAGAGCCCTGGGTTTGAAAATAATTGTAGCAAGTGAATTAAATGCATAATAATTAAATATGCAAGATTTCATACCTTAAGTGGAGTCGCACTCCCTTGAGACTCAACCTTACCTCTCAGCTATAGCGCGCACCTAATCGTACTCATGAGTATATAGTTAAGCTACCTCACTAAATCTACGAACCATACCCTTAAGCCTATACCTAACTCCCATGCGCGTAACTCTAACGTATTAACAGTTAGATAACATCCCCCTATTGATCAAAATTAAAGACCACGTGTACTGATGAACAAACATTTCCCCACTTCCAACATAGCACTAAGCTTCGTGCGTGGGACGTCACGCATGCGAAATCCAAACAAGAAAACCCCCTCGATACACTACTACCTAACATGGTTAGTCGTGGGAATCCGTTTGACCCTCAGTCCATAGTACATACTCCTAAATTACTGTCCATAAACAACAAAGCGTACATAATTCAATCTCGTGCTAAAAAAAGGTAATACATAACTCACATATCATAAAAATAAGGCAATACACAACACACAACATACATGTATACTAACAGTCTCTACAATGCTATCATCTTCTAGGGAATTACTCACTTATCATCATGGGTTACCAGCTGTCGGACTCTCACACTGACTTAGTATAAAACCTATTCACAAGCGTATGGGAAGCGGCCATAGTTCCTCACCTAATTGTAAGAAGAATCATACCCAAGACGTCTTACCCCGGCCTCACACGCGGTAAAGTACTAGACGCTATGACCTGGGGACCGTACTCTCCTTGTTACTCGACCCAGATGAGTTGCCCACATCGCGCAACTTCCCATGATGGCACTAGAAGGGTATGCACCACATAGTATATATTACACATCCAATATATATTCACATCATATATACAAACTATCACACTTTAGAATGTGTATACATATATTACTAATCCTAGCTATATGTAAATATCACACCATACGCTAGCTAATGATCCACACAATCATCTCAAGTTCATAACGTAATTTACTCTTTTTCTTGATTAATGATAACCAATCACACCTATGATTATACCTCAGTTTTACCCTTGCAAGGACCTACACACTCTCACTCATTAGACCAAAACTCTCCTCGAATGAATTCTCATTCCATGGAGGATTTGAAAAAGGAAGCAAGATAATACCTTCTCAAATATGCCTCTATAAAGGCCCCAAGGTAACCCCTCCGTCGAGTCATAACATATCCACAGTATGTCCCATTAACATGCTTTCACAATAACATAAAAGGGGTTTCTTATATATTTCAATCATCAAAAGAGGAATCTAATCAAAATTCACAGTTACACTAATCGGACCGGACCGGAGGTCCCCAAAAATGAAACGGTCTGATTCCTAAAACCTTACAAAAACATTCAAATTCCGTACCGATCCGGTATCCCTTAAAAATGAACCGGTCCGATCCCATATATTTTCCAAAAATCCCAATACTTCTGAACCGATTCGGTATCCTTAGAAAACGAACCTTTCGGGATTGCAGAGTTATGCATCCTACAAAATTTTTACTAATTCTCGTATAAACCCTTCATCTACAATGATTCACTTCATAATCCACCCAAACTATAAGTTCCACCATGTCTATACCTTCAAACCTATATACACTAACAACAGCTAAACTTCTTTACAAAGGCTTAGGGTTTAACATATAACTCTTATATTACCAAATTCTTACCATAATTTATGCAATAGGTCACACAATTAAGCATTTAGCAAGTTAATCCACTTGCCTCAAACATTGTAGGGTCTGATTCTTCCGAAAATTCAACGATTCTACGAGATTTTGAAGATTCTCTAGCTTTCTCTTCTTCTTACGTTCTCTCTCTCAAATGGGGTTTCTCTTAACTGAGATTAATTACACATTTAAGACTAGTAACCCCTTATCAATAATAATCCTACCTTTAAATGATAATACACGCATAAAAATAACTAGTATACCCAAAATCGAGTCAAACTAGTCAAGAATATTCCAGAACTCTAATAAAACTCCCAAGGCAATTATTTTGACTTTCTCGGACCTTTCAGAATTAACTGTGCCCTCCAAATTTACATTCAAAACTCGGAATGTAAAAACCATCTCCAAACCTTATATAATTCATTAAAACATACCACGGTTGAGAAATAACTAATAACCGCCGCCCATACACATATATACAACGAGATTGCATAAAATAAGATTATATTTACCATATCTCTCTAGTAAATGAGTAATTCCCATAAATGTTAACCATTCCATCGAATCAATATTTATTTTAAACCCTTATTTTAATTCTCAATTATATTAATTCACCCACACCCGATAATTTAATATAAAAATAAATACACAAAAGTAAGGGGTATTACATACTTACCCCCTTAAAGAAATTTCACCCATGAAATTTAGACATGGCTTATAGAAAGAGGTAAGGGTACATGGATCTCATATCATCTTCTCATTCCCATGTTAACTCATCTGCGTTATGGTGCCCCCTTTGGACTCGAACTAAAGGTACTACGTTCGATCGTATTTTATGCTCACTGCGATCTAAAATGGAAATTGGTCGTTCCTCGTACGAGATGTCAGATTGCAACTCAATTTCTTCCAATGGAACATGCCAATGATTCCCCTCACATCTTTTATATTTCTTCAGGGACAAAACGTGGAACCCATCATGAATTATTTATAAATGTTTTGGTAATGCAAGTCTATAAGCTACAAGACCAATCCTTTCAATAATTGGGAAAGGCCCTACATATCTCGGAGAAAGTTTGCCTTTCTTGCCAAACCTCATAATACCTTTCATCGAGGACACTTTTAATCACACTTGGTTTCCTACTTCAAACTCTAGTTGCCTATGGTCTGCGTCGGTGTAGCTTTTCTAGTGGTACCGAGGAACACGTATGCGGTTACGAATCATTTTGATCTTTGTCGAAGTATCCTGGATCAAATCTGGGCCAAGTAGTTTATTGTCGCCAACTTCCAACCAACACGCGGGTGAACGACATGGGCGCCCATACGATGCCTCGTAAGGTGCCATACCTATAGTAAATTATTGATAATTATTATAAGAAAATTCCACCAATGGTGGGTATTTCTCCCAACTCCCTCCAAAATCTAGCATACAGATCTGGAGCATGACTTCCAACATGTGTTTTACTCGTTTCGTTTGCCCATCAGTCTTGGAATGGTATGGCATGCTCAATATCAATTCGGTACCCATGGCTTCCTGAAAGCTCTTCCAAAAATGGGATACAAAAATCTTATCTCGATCAGACACAATATTAATCGTCACTCCATGTAATCTCATAATTTTGGCAATAAAGAGCTGAGCATATTGTTCTGTCATAAAATCTGTCCTCACCGGTAAAAAGTGCGCCGACTTCGTCAAGCGATTCACAATAACCCAAATGGAATCGTGGCTACGCTGCATCAAAGGTAATCTCGTGATAAAATCCATGGAAATAATTTCCCATTTCCATAAAGGAATTTCCAACGGCTGTAACGTTCCCGAGGGTCACTGGTGGTCCACCTTTATTAACTAACAAGTGGTCTATTTTAAGACAAATTCAGCTATGTCCCTCTTCATACCTGCCCACCAGTATTTTTGTCTCATATACAGTAAATTTAGACCCATGAGATTCTAACATGATCGCTTGCCGTAAATTGGAATCGTTCGGGACTAGCAACCTATCATTGAATCGTATTCCACCTTCAGAACTGATGGAGTAGTATTCCTCTCCTTTGGTTAGTAATTTCTGGACTATGACGTTACAATCCTCATCTTTAGATTGAGCTTTCATAAACCTTATCACCATCTCAGGTGTGATTGAAAAAATGGCCATATAAGCCCTCGCTTTCGCATCATCCTGACGAAGATCCTTCCACTTGGCTTTCCATATTTCTGCTAACTGCCCAGCTGGACGACGAGTCAGCGCATCAGCTACAATATTAGCTTTCCCTGGATGATATTGGATATCGAACTGATAATCCATTATAAACTCCAACCACCTACATTACCTCATGTTTAAGTCCTTTTGGGTAAACAAATATTGCAACGACTTATGGTCCATGAAAAGCCTAAACTTCTCGCCCATAAGATAATGCCTCTAAATTCTCAATGCAAGGACTACTGCAGCTAATTCCAAGTCATGAGTAGGATAATTATGCTCATGGGGTTTATGTTAACGAGACATATATGCAATTGCCCTCTCCTATTATTATAGCACACCTCCTAAACCCTGGAGAGACGCATCAGTAAAGACAAAATACTCCACTCCTGCTTTTGGCAAGTCAATGATAGGTGCCGATGTCAACACGTCCTTTAATTCATCAAAGGCTAATTGACAAGAATCAGACCACACAAATGGGACTCCCTTTCGGGTTAAATTCGTCAAAGGGCTAGAAATTTTAGAAAAGCCCTTTATTAAATGACGATAATAACCCGCCAAACCCAAGAAACTTCTAATCTCCATTGGTGTTGTGGGCTGACCCCACTCCTTCACTGCTGCAACTTTACTTGGGTCCACCGAAATATCCTTCTCCGACACTACGTGACCCAAAAATTGCATTTCTCGCAACTAAAATCGCATTTCTCGAACTTGGCGTACAATTGATGGTTCCTTAAAGTCTGCAAAATCATCCCAAAATGTTCGACGTGATTCCCTCCATTTGAGAATAAACTAAAATATCATCGATAAACATAATTAAAAATTAGTCTAAGAAATCCCGAAAGACCCTATTCATCAGATCCATAAACATTACAGGGGCATTGGTTAGCCTAAACGGCATAACCAAAAATTTCTAGGATCCGTATCGGGTCAAAATGCAGTTTTAGAGACATCCTTCTCCCTAATACGAAGCTGATGATATCCCGTACGCAAATTAATTTGTGAGAAGTAAGAGGCTTCCCTCAACTGATCAAAGAGGTCATCAATAAGACGCAACGGGTACTTATTTCTAATTGTCACCTGGTTCTATTCTCGGTAATCTACACATAAGCGCAAAGAACCATCCCTCTTCTTTACAAATAATATAGGGGATCCCCAAGGTGCGTACTCCGACGAATGAAACCTTATCCCAAAAGTTACTGGTTTTGTGTCTCGTAACTCTCTCAATTACACAACATGCATACGGTAAGGAGCTCGCTCAATCGGCCAAGTCCCCGAAGCTAAATCTATAACAAATTCAATTTCATGACTCGACGGTAAGCCTGGAATTTTCTGAAAATCATCTGCAAATTTACAAACCACGAGAATCGAGTCTAAGGATACAACCACTTCCTGTGAAGTATCCTCCTCTATATAATACAAATGGGTGCTTGAACCTCCCTCCGGAAGAAGCATAGAAACAAGAAACATTTCCTGGCCCGGAATCGCAAATACGATTGACCTCTAAAATCAATCTACCATAGCTCGATATCTGACTAGCCATTCCATACCAAATATAACATCAGACCCATGCATATTTAATACCAATAAGTCAACAACTAAACATGATCTCCAAAAGTCTATCTCGACCCCTTTACAAATAAAATGGATAAGCGACCCATCTCCCAAGGGAGATTCTACACACATTTTCACAGTTGAGGTTAACACGCCCGCCGCACGCGCGAAATGAACAACTATAAAATAATGGGATGCTCCAATATCAAATAATACCCGACCCATATGCCCATCGATATGGAACTTACCCTCAATAGCTGGTGGAGGCTATTTCACCTGCAGTACCACTGCATTCCGAACATTGTAGACTCGCCCATATTGCAACTGACCCTGCGGAGGTGGGGCAATCTGAATGGGTGTCTGAGGTGGTAAAAGTGCTTGTTGAGCCTGCTGAGCTCCTTGAACCATCACCCTATTATTTTGAGGGAAATAAACCTTCCTGTAACCCGCCTCACCATACTAAAAACAACGGCCTAGAAAGTTCCACGGCCTCTGGCCCAGTTGCCCAAATTTGGGTTGTCCTTGTCGCTAGCCCGGAAGACCTCTACCTTGTTAATCTCCTCCGTTGTTCCCCTGGCCTGCTTGGCCCTGAGGAATATTTTGTTGCTGCTACTAGTTCCCTTGAATATTTTTCCTAAAACCACCACCATTAAATCACGAGCCTCCAGAATGTTGCCTTTTTGTCGAATCTCCCGAAGGGAGATCCCTCTCCTTCTTCTTATTCGCTCGCTAATGCGCCTATTGTATCGCACTGGCACTATCTTTTCCCGTCTTACTCAATGAACCCTTGTCTATCAATTTCCTTCTCCCCTTCAGAAGCAAATGATAATCCTGACAATGTAACATTGCAACATTCATCACATCTGTAAACGTTAACACATTCGGATTCCCCAATAAGTGTTATCGAATCCTCCAATTTAGACCTCCCATGAGCTTTAAAATTCTCTTCTCCTCGGTATTAACTTAATCTTACACAAAGTTTGCTACGCGGGTAAATTCCTCTTTGTGCTCAGCCACAGTCTGATCCCCTTGGATCACGCCCAACAACTTCCTCATCATCTCTATTTGAACTGCCGGAGGAAATACTTACAGTAAAAAAGTACCTAAAAATAAGCTATAGGCATTGTATCCCTTTGTACATGAGTAGTAACCGACTCCCACCACTGGAGAGCCGCACCAAAAAATTTTAAAGTGGTGAGTATCTATTTTTGAATGTCACTACATTCAACCATGTGTAAATGTCTTTGGATATCCTTTTTCCACTAACTGGCAAGGATAACATCAGCTCCTCCTTGAAATTCTGGAGGGTGACCCTTTCGAAAAGCTTCACGCACCCTTTCCCATATAGATGGCCCCAGGTGGGTTTGAACTGCTAGGGCTATAGGTTGTTGTAAAGCCTAAGGATACTCCTGTGCCATTGCGATCATCACCGCATTAATGTTTTGTGCTACAATATTTGCAACTTCTACGGCAGTCATGGTCCCCTGAGGCAATTGGGGTTCCATATTCTCGGCACCTCTATTTGCCCTAGCAGGGCGACCTCGCTTTGGCGGCATCTGCAGAAAGAACAAACTATATCAACATATAGTTCAAACAATTTATCAAAGCAAAAGATCGAGGACGCAGTATGAACACAACAATCCTAATGATAAGGCTCTATAATAAAAAAGCTACGATAGAACGTAGGAGTCCGCACAGATCCTAAGACTCTAGAACCTGATGCTCTGATACCACCTGTGACACCCCACCTTTTCAAATATATGGGTGTCCAGCCCTATACTAAAACACAACAGGAATCTCAAGTGTATCATTCTCAGCACCAACTGTCGAATACAAATACAACCCGTAACTACCCTATATATATATTAATAAACAGGTGCCAATTTTTTTTCTTTAAAGGCATATATATAGTAGATCAATCACATACAACGGAGCATGAACAACAAAACACAATTAACGGATGAGATCATTAACATGCTAATAGCATACATACAAAAGAATATTCCCGAATATGCTGTCGGGATACAGACCATACAATAATCAAAAGATAACTACAAAAGAGATCAATGTATAAGACCTTTAGGTACACACCCCCGATTTACTGTGAGATCTTAACTAGATTACAAAAAGAAATGTGTCTGAAACAAAAATCCTGTAATATCCCGCACATGCTACAGCTCCCAAAAACTCTGGAACAGATAATCATCATGGGCCCCCTTACAGAGGAACACCTATAATAGGCACAATATACATATAGAAAGGGAAAATATAAACGGGTCAGAGCCCTGGGTTTGAAATTAATTGTAGCAAGTGAATTAAATGCATAATAATTTAATATCCAAGATATCTTAACTTAAGTGGAGTCGCACTCCCTTAATACTCAACCTCGCCTCTCAGCTACAACACGCCCCTAATCGTACTCATGACTATATAGTTAAGATACCTCACTAAATCTACGAACCATACTCTTAAGCCTATACCTAACTCCCATGCGCGTAACTCTAACCTATTAACAGTTAGATGACATTCCCCTATTAAGAAAAATCAAATACCCTATCTACTGATGACCATACATTTCCCCACTTCCAACATAGCATTAAGTTTCATGCGTGGGACGTCTCGCAAGAGAAATTCGAACAAGGAACCCCCCTGATACACTACTACCTAACATGGTAAATCGTGGGAATCTGTTCGGCCCTCTGTACATAGTATCTGCTAAGATAATTAATTTCTGAAAATTAAGCTCTCTCATATATCTTATGTTATTTTAAAAAAAATAACCCAGTGATGTCACAAAATTCCCCAAACACTTATAATAAAGTTGGAGTATTTATTCATTACTTAACTACTTTTATGCACAGTAGAAAGTTCCCACACTTGAGTGTGTGTATATATATATATATATATATATATTAGTCACTCATATAATATATATACTATCGGCACCCCACATAAAATCTATGGTGCTGGCATACTCTGCTATCAAGTCCCCGTGTCACTCGTACTAAGGGAAATACTAGTTCGGAATCACTCTCGAACCGTATTAACATAAAACACATACAATTGGAGGCGAAGTATAGTTTCAAGTCACTAAGAGTTCAGTACATACCCTTACGTCTCTTAGGACCATTTGGCTATCACTCAAATAGACTCTATCAAGGATACTATTTTCTAGGGTACAAGTCGTTATCCCCCATAAAGGCCCAATCGAGATAAGACTACCCCGGCGCGAAAAATCCTGTGATAGCAAGTAGCTCGGGTACAAAAGTTGAGCCTCTGGGGTGATTATTGGGATTATGTCTCCTATACCTCCTTTGGCTCCTTTGGATAGGTCGTACAGTATTATTGAATATCTCATATGTCTCCCAACAATCTTCTGGAGCATCTTTTACTTCCATATCACCATACCTATCCTCTAGGCAAGGGTTTCCTTACCTCCCAGGCATAAATGCCTGGGGTCAGCAACATCCCTTCGCTGATGTAGAGGTGGCAAGTATTTGTGTGGTGCCTGGGTGGTCCCCTGGCCTCATGTTTTCCCTATGCAGCTGTCGGGGTAATCATCTCCGGTGAGACTCCTGGTGGTCTCAGTATGTTTTGGCAAAGAGATGCAAATTGCTCTTGCATAACCTACTGGCTTGCTACTAAATACTTTAGGTTAGAAGCCACCTCAGCTATCTCAGACTGAGGTGGTACATTGCTGGAACTAGGTCCTACACCACCGACCGATGGAGGAGGTAGTGGTAACTCTGGTGCCGTACGTTTAAACTGTGATGATCTAAATGATCAAAAGACTGATGAGTTTGAGAACCTTAATGGATCTCTTTTAATGGTGAAACAACTCCACACAAAGGGGGAGAACTAGTTCACCACCAGAGTCTCTGGTGAGGTTAAGTTGTAGAAAGGAAGAGATAGTTTCTCGTTCCCACAAACGGCACCAAACTGATGATAATTAGAACACCACCACCAGATAAAGAGGTGATAGAGCTCAAACAATAGCAACAATGGTAGCAATGAAGTTATATATCTATGTATGTATATAGAAAGAGGTGAGCAGAAGAGGTACGAAGATAATGAGGTATAGCGGTTCAGCCAATCAGTCCTATATCCATTGTGAGTGTGTGATTCACTAAATATGGGCACTAAAGGCCTTGGATACAATGCACAAGATTTCTCTCTCTACTGTGTGTACAAACAGAGTTTCTGCTAGGGTTACAATTATCGATCCCTTTACAAGGTTAAAGGAGACAAGTATATACAGGGCTTGGGGGTGTAGTGTACCCCCATGCATGCACTGAGCATGTGAATGATGATCTAGTTAATCCCCTGTTGACACCTGGTTGGGACACTTGTAGGTAATGATGCCATAATATTCCCTCACGTGAGGGAATTATCTTATTATAATGGTTAATCCACGTTCTACATGAGTCCCACGTGCACTGTTCCACACGTCTCCCAAATCACACGCCATGACGGGGTCACCCTCGGCCTATAGTGACAGGTCGAGGCTAATGCTAACCTTGTGGAAGCCCTGATTACTGAATGTAGGACATTTGTATTGTCGGCCTACATAGGGTCGTCAGGTCGAATGGCCGTCTAAACTGTCCCCAAATAAATCTGAAGGGCAAAGAGGTTCTTCCAGAATAACCCAAGAAGGATCGCAAAAATCAACCCTAAACTTACCCAACGATTTGATAAGGTAAACCATGGTGACTAAATCAAAGAAAGAAGAAATAAGAAATTCTTACAAAAAATCAAGAATTCAGCTAAGGCGAATGACAGAAAGAACAATCGTACAAAGAAAAAGTGAAAAGACAAAGAGTTTGGATGTCTAAAAGGCAAAAGGTATAAGACAATCTGATTCTATCGTATTTAAATGCGTTGCTTTAGGAAACGAGAAAAGTAATGATCACTAGAGATGACGATTACGTTTTTGACGGCTAAATGATAAAAATGACATAAATACCCAAGCGTTTGTCAAAGATTCATAATATTTAAGAGTTTTCCATTTCGCACTCAAAATTATTCAATGTCACGAGTGTTGGAGATCTATAATCTAACATTGGGGGCTTCTGTTGATACAAAAATTAGTCAGCTGATGTGGACCAGTTATATGAAGACACGTGTGATCCTGCGTGTCATAAATATATTAACCGAGCTACTCAGCATGCCGAGCTACTCAGTGTACCGAGCATCTAGTCAGGAAGATCAAACGACAAAAATAGATTCAATGAATATTATTATCGGGTACAGAAGCATATGTCTATTAAATAACGACATATTTTCTATTCACACTGAGAGCCCAAAGGGCTATAAATACTTTGTAACACCCCCTAGTGGCCTTGAGTTGCTCGGAAAGCTCTCCAACTTCTTCTCTAATGGTCGTTCTTTGATTTTGTGTTTATTAACCCTAGAAGAAAACTCCTAAAGGCTGATATATACTTAGGAAATTCGTGGGTTTAATTGCCCAAAAATGTAAAATGTCTATAATACCCTCCCGGGATGCCAATTAGGCCTCAAAACGCCCCGAGACCCAAACTAAACCCCCGAGTATATTATTTTGACTATCTCGACCCCTCCGGACGTATTGGTGCACTCGAAATGACCATATGGGTGACTTATAATTTTTTCACTTTTAATAATAATAATAATTTAATCCCGACACGACACAAGCGCGTCCCGATTTAATTCCCACAATTATCAAATTATACCCTCATGATGATTTTAATAAATTCGATTATACATATTACTTTACCCATTAAGTAATATTCAAAAATTTCTAATAATTACTAACTCTCATCACAGTAGTAAATATTTAAAATAATTTCTGAATTAATATTAAATTAATATCTCAATTTAAATTTAATAAATCCCCAAATTTAAAAGTCATAAAAATACGGGATATTACATGAACTACAATCTCTGTGGTGCAAATTCAAAATAATTCTAAAGTCTCCTGGCTAGTTTGGAAACACCCTCATGAGAAGCTACCCACTAAAGACTAGTTTGAAAAGAACGGGTTCATGTTTTCTTCGACATGTGAGATGTGCAAAACATATGAGGAATCAATCATGTCTTCACATCATGCTCTTTCTCCTCTCAACTATGGTCTTGAATTTTTAATTATTTTCCAATAAATATTATTTTGGGAAATGGAACTTTGGTGGACCTTTGGCAATTTGTTAGACCTAAAATTAAATCTTTATGGATAGTTGTTGTCCTAGGATGTTGATCTCATTTGCAAATAAAGAAATCAATCAATCTTCAAAAACTAAACTATTATATTCGTAACTACTGACAGCAGTTACAAATTGGGGTCACCAGTCATAACCCCAATAGGGGTTATAAAAATTTGTGACTGCTGTTAGGAGTTACAATATTTCTTTTGTCACCCCCTAAATTATAACGATAAATAGCAGTTATAAAGGTCATTTGTGACTGCTAACAGCACTCACAAATCACCCATTTTGGTGTTATGTGTGTGTGTGTATATATATAGAGAGAGATAGAGGCAGAGAGAGAGAGAGAGAGAGAGAGAGAGAGAGAGAGAGGGGGGGGAGAGTCACTTTCAAGATTTATGGTAATTAGAGCAAATCATAACATCAGAGCATATACATACTCATCACTTAACATATCATTACAGAGAAGACAAATTTTGCTTTAATAATCAGAAAACTCCAAATGAAATGGAATTATGGTAAATAATTGGTTGGTTATTTAAAAAGCAGGACGGAGTTAGGGAGAAGAAGGACAAGAGAGAAAGGGCATTGAGATTTCATAAGAATGGGAATGTCATTGCCAAGATTTGTGGTGTTGAGAGAAAATCATAACAATAGATACTTGTTATACAAACATGAAGAGGGGATGGGGCATGGGTTTCTCCAATTCTCGGGAGAGGAGGTTGTGAGTCCGTATGAAAAATTTGAAGTGGAGAGATCAAAGACTCAATTGGGACGGGTGAGCATAACAAGTTGTTATTGCAATAAGTATTGAGTAAGGGAGAATTCGCGTGAGTTGAGTCGTAATATTATTGCGGTTAGTGAAAACCCAGACGAAGATACGTCAACATGGCCATGTACGTTGTTCGAACCATTGTTCCATGGTTCTAAAACAGTTAGATTTCATCATGCCCAACTACAGTTATTTGTTGGCTTAAATATAACACCCCGCACAATCCGGACAGCAGGTGGCCAGCCACCGCCGCCGAACTATGCTGGGCGTCACTAAATAAATACCATTCTTAGCATGTGACAGATATGAGACATAAATAAATAAATCCACAAGATAAAGGATAATCGATCCCAAATGATAATGACCAGAAATGCAATAAAATAAATTCATCACATGCTAAAACTCAAAATAAATCCAATCTCCAATAATGAATTAATTAAAATCTGAATGATAAACCAACTATAAATAATCCAACGGAAATCCTCAAACAACTTTGGAACCAAATGGCCCAATAAAACTCAAATGGAGTCTCATAATGAAATACGAGGGGAAGGAAAGTCTAAACTAAATAAAGCAGTAAAGTAAATCAACTCCAGTTGCACCTCCAAACGAATATTTCCAAATAGTCCTATGCAGATTCTCTAAAACTTATCCTGAAAAGGTTAGTCAACGCACGAGGTCAGAGCCCCAAGAATGAATACACACTACTAACCTCAATAAGGGTCCATGAACCCAGACAGTAGCATTATACATGATAAATATCACAATAGAGTATTTTAATTAAACGAAATATAATTAAACGAGATAGCACAAATCACTAACTACCCTTAAAATTATTATTCACAATGCACACCAATAAGATTTTAAATAACTCAGTCCCATGTTGTTAATTTAATCAAGTTAACCCAAATTATTATTATTCTCAATTAACAAATTACCCCACCCTTTTAATTGATGTGAGATCCTCAAACTGCCCCTTAGTACCATACCTAAGGGTCCCCATGTAGATATACGTACTATTCTACGTATAAGATGAATTTCTAACGTCAAATTAGTCCTAGTCTCATTCCTAGGCTAGCTCAATGACGACAACGACAAAGCATAAAAATTTGTCCCATCCCGAAATATAAAATCCGCACGAATCTACACTAACTACTCTCATACCTAGTAAGCATAAATTCTAACCAAGGTCTACCCACTAGTCCCATACCTAGTAAGTATCCTAAAATATAGGTGAGAGAAACTACCCAAATAATTCGTCGTCCCCGCAATGGCAATCAATAGCACAAATACACATACATCATGAGTATAGGCAATAAAGCAATAGTGTCACAATTCCAATTAATTTCTCATTTAATCACAACGTCGTTATTTTTGGCATAATAAATCCCTTTTAACCATTTTAAATGAATTCCAACATTAATTTATGAATTTCTCAACAATCTCCAAGTTCATCATTCTCTAGATAATTTTCATGAGTTTAAACGCACCCGAAATCATGTAATTAGAAACTATAATTTTCTACATGCAACTTATACCCAATTAAACCCAAAAATCACTCGCTATCCTATGTACCCAAGGGTTATGAGTATTATTTCATATTAAATTTTGACATAAAAATAGTCCCATAATTAATTTCACTTTTCCTAATTAAGTTACTAATTTATTTTAAGAAAACACATAATTAATGGTTTGGGTAACATTTAAAATGCATAATACTAAAGGAAAAGAATAGAGTATTCATGCCTGCGATTAAGATGAAGAAAATCTGATAACAGGGTTGGATTCCTCACGAAAATTAGCAAATGGTTGTTCTTGGATAAACTTGATTAAACCCCAATTAAGCCTTCAAAACTTGTGACAAAACCTTGATTATGTTGGAGGTTAAGGTTTATGGTTGAGAGAAAAATATTTTGCAAGAGCTCTCTGCTGAAAAACTTATGAAAAAATGATTATGAGAAGTCCTCCCCACGAATTAGAATCATTCAATAGCAATTAAGAGTTTAAGAGGTGTTAGAATTCAAATGAAACTAGAGAACCTGCGTCGAACAGACCTAGCGAAACGGTTCGACGTCCCCCTCCCCCCCCCCCCCCGAATCGGTTCGGTGCACCTGACACTCGCATATCCCCCAAATTTTAAAAAATAAAATGGATGAGCTTTAGAATACAACTCCAACTTAAATTCCGATTAAAATCCAACTTTTAAATATTAAAACCCAAGAGTTTAAATTACTAAAATAATTAAATCTAAAATTTTATTAATCTCCGATCTCCAAGTTAATTAATTAATTAATACACAAAAACATGGTATGTTACATACTTCCCCACTAACAAAGGAATTTCGTTCTCGAAATTCGACGAAAATGTAAATGCGCAAATAAAAATAAGGCTCGTGTATGCCTACTCGTAGAGTATTAATATTAGGCACCCATATTCCCAATTCTACCCGCACGTAATCCCTCAATATATATATATATATATATCACCTATATATATAAGTATCTAAAAAAATAATTACGTACCGTGACACTCCACTAGCCACGTCGTGGCTCCTGCGACGCCTGCTCATCCCGAGGCTAAAGTAAGTAGCACCTCTTATAACCGGTATTGGTTGGTGCTGTGGCCACTCCCTGAGCGCCTGATGCTTCCGGTGCTGCTGGTGCTCCCTGAACATATGTCGCTGCTAGAACTGGAGGCCTCAGTCCTAGTTGTTCATGTACCCCTTAACCTTGTTGCCCTTGTGCGCCTTGGCCTTGTTGGCCCTGTGTCACTTGGCCCTGTTGGCCTTATCTCTTGTAACACTGAGCCGCCCAATGTCCCATATTTCCACAGACAAAACATTCACCCTTAATAGCTCTTGAATTCATACCCCAGTTTTTCTCACCCTGTTGTCCCTCCTGCTCATGATTTGTTTTTTGTTTCTTCCAAGCTTGGTCATTGCGACCCTTATTCTCACCTCCTTGTCCATTTGACTCTTGTCTCTTTCCCAACTTCCTTTGATAATTATTTTTCTCTTTCCTTAGAAACATAGCCACATCCACCACTTGAACATAACTAGTGTACGCCGGATTCCCCAACACCATCTGCCTAATCAACCATGACAATCCCTTAATGAAACACTCCATCTTCTTCCTTTCAGTATCAACCTCCTCAGGTCGATAAGTTAGTGAACTCTTGCTCATACTCGACAATCGACTTTGAACCCTGCTCCAAGTCTATAAATTCCCTCTTCTTCGCACACCTAATAGCATATGGAAAATATTTGTTATTGAACCTTATCTGAAAATCCACATAACTCAATTGATCTCTATCCTCCGACGTGGTGACACTCTCCCACCATTGTAATGCATCCCCAGTCAACTTAAACGCCACTAACATCTCCTTTTGCATATCCATGCAGTCTATCATCCTCTAATGTCTCTCCATGTATCTCATCCATTAGTGAGCAACCGTCAGGTCAGATCCCCCTGCGAAAGTGGGAGGATTACCCTTAAGAAAATAGGTTCTCACCCTATTCCAAGCCGAAACGGGTGCACCCTGTTGTTAAGACTCTAAATTCACCCATCTCCATCTCCCCATCTCCATATTGGATGCCGTGGTCTCACGAATGATACCGCTAACTCCTCGGCATCCAAAACAAATTGTCGCTGCTTGTGTTCCACCTCTCCTTGTGTTCGCCATCTGGAAAAATAGGAACAGAATAACATCAGACTCGGAATGACTAAGAGTACAAATCATCAAAAGGAATCAAAGATAATCAAAGCAGAAGCTAAAACGGACTCACAACCTATGAGACCTAAGACCATGCTCTGATACCATCTGCAACACTCCGCACAATTCGAACGGTGGGGTGGCCAGCTACCGCCATCGAACTGTGTCGGGCGTCACTAAACAAATATTATTCTCACCATGTGAAAGATATGAGACATAAATAAATCAATCCACAAGATAAATGATAATCAATCCCAAATGAAAATGACCAGAAATGCAATAAAATAAATTCATCACATGTTAAAACTCCAAATAAATCCAATCTCCAATAATGAATTAATTAAAATCTAAATTATAAACCAACTGTAAATAATCCAACGGAAATCCTCAAACAACTTTGGAACCAAATGGCCCAATAAAACTCAAATGAAGTCTCATAATGAAATACGACGGAAAGGAAAGTCAAAACTAAATAAACCAGTAAAGTAAATGAACTCCATATGCACCTCCAAACGATTATCTCCAAATAGTCCTATGCATCTTCTCCAAAAGTTATCCTGAAAAAGTTAGTCAATGCACAAGGTCAGAGCCCCGAGCATGAATACACACTACTCTCCTCAATTAGGGTCTATGAACCTAAACAGTAGCATTATACATGATAAATATCACAATAGAGTATTGTAATTAAACGGAATATAATTAAACGCGATAGCACAAACCACTAACTACCCTCAAAAATTGTTATTCATAATGCACACCAATAAGAATTTAAATAACTCGGCCCTATGTTGTTAATTTAATCATATTAACCCAAATTATCTTTCTTTTCAATGTGTTATTTTTAGTATAGCGGTCCTCCCGCCTCGGGTGGTCCTCCCACCAAAGTTTTACACTTCCTCTTGTCAAAATGTCCGTTGATCCGTTTAAACTGTCCATCCCGCAATTTGACAAGGTTCTACACACGACACGACATAAAATCCATCCAACCTGTTTAAATTGTCGGGCCCTGCTCATTATGTCGCCAAAAATTTTAATACCCGTTATATTATTTTAGGCATCAATTCTCATCTTCTCAATTTCACAATTCACAAATTATCCCACCATTTTAATCGATGTGAGATCCTAAAATTCCCCTTAGTCCCATACCTAAGGGTCCCCATGTACATATATGTACTATTTTATGTATAAAATGAATTTCTAACATCAAACTTGTCCTAGTCTCATTCCTAGGCTAGCGCAACGATGACAACGACAAAGTATAAAAAATTATCCCACTGATAACTCGCCTTTTTGTGTATAATGTCGTTGTGGGGTAAAGACGGTCAATCAAAAATCCATTTTGGTACCTACAAACACACTAAAATTGTATATTGACAAGTAAGGGGTCAATCCGCGCTTTCTAATGTGGACAAGAGCAAAATGAATACTAAGTATGATTTTTAAAATAATTTTGAAGGGATATTTATACTACTAATTATGAACTAAAATTAAAACTACACTAATAAATAAAGAAAATTATAAAGTGAGCTAAAGATGAGGAGAAAACAATTATGAGATAATTCAAAGGATTAAACTTCACCACTTAACTTATTTATTTTCATTAATTAGTTTGTCTATATGAAATACCCCAAAACAAATATAAATTCACAAATCAACTCTCTTTGCAAATTTGAAGTTACATATAGTCCTTTTAAAAGATTAATATTTAAATTTCGCATACTCACAAAAATTAGATTTAAACACTTCTAAAAAATCACCCTCTAGGAAAAAATCACTTATGACAACCCACATTCCGAAATAAGGGGTGGCCAGACCGATACCTCGACATAACGAAATCATGGATGGATATCATCCTCAGCATCATAACAATAAAATAGGCATATGGGAAAACCACCCAATAAATCAGAAAGCAGGTTGTCAAAAATTTTAGTTTGATTACGAGTTAAGAAAATAAATTAAACAACCCAAATCTGATGAAAGCGGAATTTCATACGAACATATATATATTTATACTGAAACAACATACAATAAAAGGGACGAATAATCTGTCGGCCCACCGATACATTCAAAGTGTTTCAACAATCCACTACTTTACATACTACATTCATTAACAAGTACAAAAGATGGGCCACTAGCCCGAATGAAAGACCCGATCATATCTAGAGTCCAAAAATGAAGGCGTCTAACAACATCCTGTAATAATCCGCAAGATCATACAGCTCGTCAAAAGCATAGGAGTAGGAAGATCATAATGGCCGCCCTTGCGGAGGAGCACCTGAGCGGAGACAACAGCATGCACAACATGGAAAAATGAACGGGTCAGGGCCCGATTTATATATGATTCCCAAAAGAGTAAGAAGCATGACAGATAAGGGCAATAAATCATGAATGATGTGGATGAGAATCTAACAACCTAATCATCAAAAGTGATAATGCAGTTTAAATATTTCTAACAGTTACTAATTAAGCAAGAGAATCAAAATTAAATCTCATTTCTTCTCATATCTTATCATTTTCCATTCCTTAGTAGGAATATAATTACCATCTCATTTCTTATGGCAATTCACATATCTCAAGTCCCACTTGAGTTAGAAAGGTTATATTCTTATACATATAATTTTTCTAAGATCGCCCCTCCGAGTTTCCCCACTGGGCGCGCCCCTAAATGACTATCATCTTCCAGGGCCTATCTATACAAGACAACATTGGCACCTAACGCACGTCGGGAAGTGGCCATATGCCTGCGAGTGAGTCATAACCACACCCGAAATTACCTAACTAGCGCAGAAAAACATATACAAATCCTGCATATGGCCGAGGACTATAGTCAGCCCGCATTCACTAGTCAGGGGACATCACCTCATGCGCGAACTTCCCTTATGATAACATTTAGAGAGGTGTGTTTAAGTAACTTAACAATTACCAATTTAATCTCATTTTCATTACCATTAATCACATCTGTTTCATTTTATTTGAAACCATCATTTTTGAATATTTCATATTCAATTTCATTATATATTTAGGTCCCGAAGTATTCTCTAAACAATTTCCCAAAAGCTCATAAGCCCCAAGGTTTTATATACCTCAAAAAGGGCTTCTAACATCTCCACATATGGGCTTAGAACTCTAAAATTCAACTAGTTTACCAAATGAGAAGTGATACCTAAACATCACTTTAAGTACCCCTGAATTAACCCCAAGTGATCCCATTCAACTATAGGGTAACGACCAAACTCAACTAAAACTCTAGAATCCTATGTTTACTTCTTACGAGAAGGGTCCTAGGTCATAATCTTAAAGAAAGGGGGTCAAAATTCAAAAAGAAAAACAAAGGAAAAATGCAGGCCTTCCGAATCGATTCGGACTAGCCGAATCGATTTGGGTTCTTAAAGGCGAATCGATTCGGACTAGCCGAATCGATTCAGTCAGGAAAAGTGAGTTTCTGCATAAGGGCCGAATCGATTCGGACAACCCAGGCTTGGAAACTGTCTCTCAGCAAATCGATTCGGCCAAGACGAATCGATTCGGTTCTGCAAAAATTTCAAGCTTTGTCTATGGAGTCTTAGACTCCAAATTCTACCCAACTTCAACCAACTCAAATCCCTATCCATTAATGCTACCAACTGATCATAAATACATCATCCAACCATAATTTACCTCAAAATCATATCAATTCAACTTCCAAAGATCTAAAGCCCATAAAACAAATAAAAACCCTAGCTTCCATAAACCATACATAACCATAACTACCAACGCTAATTACTCTACTTAAATCATAAAATAGCAAGTAGATAACTTGCCTCAAGTTTGCAAGTTCAGATTTTGATGAATTTGTATGCAAGAACAATCACCAAAGCTTCAATCTCTCACTTTCTCCACAAGTTCTCTTCCTCTCTTACTTTCTCTAGGTTTACCAATTCCATATGGGGAATAGTGACTTAATTAAGACATAAATCGTGGCTTAGGTCCAAATTCCATCTTTAAGTGATAATACGCGATAAAATAATACGCAACTACTCATTTAATCTGCAACCAGTCAAAAGTGCCCGGAACCTCGAAATACAATATGGCACATAATTTGACTATCTCGAACCTCCCGGAACTATTTGCACCCTTCAAACTATCATTTGGAAATTTTATAATTCATTTTAGGATCCAGTTTCATTTTAAGCCAAATGTCATTTTAAATCATATGACAGTACAAAACATAACATAGCAAAATTCACCAATACTTACGGTAGATATGCAACATCGTAGTAGATATTAACTTTTCTTTCTTAAATTAATACCTACTCCACATACCAACATTTTTATATCTAATTACTATATCTAGCAAATTAAATATAAAATAGGACCTCAAAAGTGAGGGTTGTTACATACTCCCCCCTTATGAGGGAATTTTGTCCCCAAAATTCAGGCGTGCCTTGTATAAAGAGATGCGAATACTTTTCCCGCATGTCATCCTCGCGTTCCCATGTCGATTCCTTGGCGTTATGGTGACTCCATTGAACCCGCACCAAGGGCAACACACGAGACCTTAATCTACGCTCCCCATGCTCTAAAATAGCAACCGGTTATTCTTCATATGAAACGTCGGGTTGCAAATCAATATCCTCAAAAGAGATGTGCCAAAGTGCACCTTCGCACCTCCTATACTTATTTAGGGAGGAAACATGGAATATATCATGAATTTGTTGCAATGGTTCCTGTAAAGCAAGTTGGTATGCCACTAGACCCACTTTCGCAATAACTGGAAAAGGTCCAACAAAACATGGCGCAAGCTTCCCCTTATTACCGAAACGCTTTATGCCTTTCATGGGCAACACTCGAACAAAGACATGGTCCCCAATCTCCAATTCCATGTGTCGTCGACCCGCATCGGCATAGCTCTTTTGACGGTCTTGGGTTATCCGAATGCGATTCCGAATCAATTCAATTTTTGAGGAAGTATCTTGGATCATTTCAGGTCCTAGAAATTTATTATCACCCACTTCCAACCAACAAGCGGGTGATCTACACGATCTTCCATACAAATCTTCATAAGGTGCCATTCCAATTGTGAATTGGTAAGAGTTGTTATAAGAAAACTCAACCAACGGGAGATATTGTTCCCAACCACCTTTGAAGTCAAGCATACACATGCGAAGCATATCCTCCAACATTTGGTTTACCCTTTCAGTTTGGCCATCTGTTTGAGGATGGTACGAAGTGCTTAACCTCAATTCGGTCCCTATCGCTTCTTGGAAACTCCTCCAAAAGTGGGAAACGAAAATTTTGTCTCGGTCGGAAATTATATTCAAAGATACCCCATGGAGTCTCACCACTTTCTCGACGAATAAACAGGCATACTGAGCAGTGTCATAATCTGTCGGCACGGGTAGGAAGTGTGCCGACTTTGTCAAGCGGTCGACAATCACCCAAATAGAATCACAACCACTTTGTGATCTTGGCAAGCCCGTGATAAAATCCATTTATATGCTTTCCCATTTCCACACCGGGATCTCTAACGGTTGAAACAAACCTGTCGATCTCTGATGATCGATCTTGACCAGTTGACAAGTAGTGCATTGGGACACGAACTCCGAAATATCCCTCTTCATACCTGGCCACCAATACTGACGGCGCATGTCCTGATACATATTGTCCCCACCAGGATGTACCATAAACTTAGACCCGTGAGATTCGGCTATCACTGCCCGTCTCAAATCTCCTTCCTCCGGAACAATAAGTCTTCCATGAAAGCGTAATCCACCCTCAGAACTAAGTGAGTAGGACTCCGGTCCCTCGGACATCAATCGGCGAATATGATCTTGACACCCATTATCCCTTCCTTGGGCTTCTACCACCCTTGCCACAATGGTAGGAGTAACGGTCATCACCGACATGAATGCTCTCACCACCGCATCCTCCTGGCTGAGTTCCTTCCATTTAGCTTTCCAAACATCAGCTAATTCTCCATCGGGCTTCCTACTCAAGGCATCCGCTACAACGTTCGCCTTACCCGGATGATAACGAATATCAAATTGATAATCTTTCACGAACTCTAACCATCGGCGCTGTCGCATATTCAAGTCCTTCTGTGAAAATAAATATTGTAGCGATTTGTGGTCCGTGAAAAGACTAAACTTCTCTCCCAAGAGATAATGCCTCCATATCTTTAAGGCAAAGACAACTGCGGCCAGTTCTAAGTCATGAACCGGATAGTTTCTTTCATGGGGCTTTAACTTGAGAGAAGCATAAGCGATAGCCCATCTCTCTTGCTGAAGTATACCTCCTAATCCTTGAAGAGATGCATCGGTGAAGACTAGATATTCCATTCCCAGTTTTGGCAATGCAAGGACCGGAGCCGAAGTCAATCTATCTTTAAGCTCATCAAATGCAGCCTGGCAAGAATTATCCAAAATAAATCTCACCCCCTTTCGGGTCAAATTTGTCAAAGGGCTAGCGATTTTAGAGAAACCCTTGATAAACCGACGGTAATAACTCGCCAAACCCAGAAAACTACGAACCTCGGTAGGTGTCGTGGGCTGACCCCACTCCCTCACCGCAACCACCTTGCCCGGATCCATCGATACACCCTGGAACGTAACCACATGACCCAAAAACTATACTTCCTGTAACCAAAAGCCACACTTCTCGAACTTGGCATACAATTGGTGATCCCTCAATCTTTGTAGGACCAAGCTTAAATGCATAGAATGATCAGATTCCATTCGAGAATAGACTAAAATATCATCGATGAACACAATAACAAATTGGTCCAGCAAATCCCGAAATACTCTATTCATGAGATCCATAAATACAGCGGGGGCATTGGTTACTCCAAAGGGCATAACCAAGAATTCATAGGACCCGTACCTTGTCAGAAAAGCAGTCTTGGATACATCCTCCTCCCGTATCCTCAATTGATGATACCCCGTCCTCAAATCGATTTTGGAGAAGTACAACGCTCCTCGAAGTTGATCAAATAAGCCATCGATACGAGGTAAAGGGTATTTATTCTGGATGGTGACCTTATTCAATTCTCTATAGTCCACACATAACCGGAGAGTGCCATCTCTTTTCTTAACAAATAATACTGGAGGACCCCATGGCGATGTGCTACGCCTAATAAATCCCTGCTCCAACAACTTCTGAATTTGATCTCTTAGCTCCCTCATTTCAATAGGAGCCATTTGATATGGAGCCCTCGCAATAGGCCTCATACCCGACGCTAAGTCGATCACAAACTCAATCTCACGGCTAGGAGGCAAACTCGGTATTTCCCAGAAAACATCTTCAAAGTCTTTCACAACCGGAATAGAATCCAAGGGAACAACTACATTCCTAGAAGTCTCCTCGGCAATGCAATACAAATAAGTACTAGTACTCCCCTCTAAACAAGGTAAAACTACCAGGAACACTTCTTGACCAGGAACGGAGAAGACTATACTCTTCCCGTAGCAATTTACTACAGCATGATACTTCATAAGCCAATCCATACCCAAAATCACATCATACCTGACCATGTACAGGACGAGTAAATCGGCCTCAAAGCATAAATTACCAAGAGTAATTCCTATATTTTTACTAACAAAGAAAATGAGTGAACCATCACCCATAGAGGACTCCACATTAGTAAACGTACTTTCAGTAGATTTAATCAACTCTGTGGTCTGAGCAAAACTCCTAGAAATGAATGAATGGGTCGCACCCGTATAAAATAAAACACGACCCATATGTCCCTGAATAAGGAACTTACCCTCAATGGCTGGCGGTGCCGGCGGAGCTGGTGGAAGCATAGCATCATGTAGATGATAAACCCTACCATACTGTAACTGACCCTGCTATGGAGGAACAACTGGGTTAGGCACCTGTGGAGGGAATTGGACATACGACTGCTGTGGAGCTCGAGGAAACTGTCCCCCAATCAAATGAGGACACTCCTTCTTATAGTGACCCGCCTCCCCGCATTGAAAACACCGACCCATTATATTTTTAGCATTTCGACCACGATTATTTCTAGACTGATTTACACCTTGGCCCTACTGGACTCTACCTCCCTGACCACCACGGCCTGCTTGTTGTTGTGGGGCACCCTGACCGTGCCTATTGTTATGGTTCCCCGAATTAAACCCACCAGAACGCTACCTCTTTGACAAGTCCCCTGCTGGGGATCCCTTTCTTTCTATTTACTGCCCGAAGGTTGGGACGAGGGAAAGACTCCTCCTCCACTCCCACTACCTCCAGGCCTTCTCGCTTGCCCCACTACGGAGGTCTTCTTGCCACTTTGCACAAATATTCTATGCCCTTGGCAATGTAGTAGAGTTGCATTCATTACTTCACCAAAAGTTTGTAAAGCCGGACTACCCAGCAAGTGTTGTCGGATTCTCCAGTTCAACCCTCTCATAAACTTTGAAACTTTCCTTTCCTCGAGAGTCACTTCATCTAGTACAAAACTTGCTAACCGGGTGAACTCATTTTCATATTCCTCCACCGACCTCTCCCCTTGCACAAGGTCTTGCAACTTCCTTATCATCTCCCCTTGAATTGTGGGAGGAAAGTACTTTTGATCGAACAAAACCCAGAATTCAAAAATCGACAATGTGTCCCTCCGTTCTGGCGTAGTCACAGACTCCCACCAGTGTAATGCGGCTCCAACCAGTTTAAAAGTAGCAAGGACTTGCTTCTTGTCCTCACCACATCCCACCATACGTAGATGGCGTTGTATATCTTTCTTCCACTGATTCGCTTTTATAACATTCGAGCTCCCGTTAAATTCCGGGGGCTGACCCTTTAGAAAAGATTCCCTAGCTCTCTCCCACGGGGAAGGTCCCGTAGGAACTTGGGCATCTGGCGCTCTTTGTTGGGCCTGTGGCACTTGTTGAGCTACTGCTGTCATGGCCGCATTAACGGCTTGAGCCACTACATTCACCACATCCGCAGCATTAAATGTTCCTTGTGGCGACGGGGGAGGACCAACATCCTCATATAAGACCCTATTGCGTCTTGCCGGGTGACCTCTTTTAGGCGGCATCTAAGATGGAGAAACAATAGAGTTAGAATTTTATATAAAACAATCTATTTTGCAGAAGATCGTAAACATAAGCATCAAAGCAGTCCTAACATTAGGCTCTATATCAAAGAACGCTACGGTAGAACGTGACAAGTACACAAAGATCCAAAAAGACTCTAGAACCTGATGCTCTGATACCATCTGGGACAACCCGCATTCCGAAATAAGGGGTGGCCAGCCCGATACCTCGACGTAACGGAATCATGGATGGATATCATCCTCAGCATCATAACAATAAAATAGGTATACGAGAAAACCACTCAATAAATCAGAAAGCAGGTTGTCAAAAATTTTAGTTTGATTACAAGTTAAGAAAATAAATTAAACAACCCAAATCTGATGAAAGTGGAATTTCATACAAACATATATATATTTATACTGAAATAACATACAATAAAAGGACCGAATAATCTGTCGGTCCACGGATACATTCAAAGTGTTTCAACAATCCACTACATTACATACTACATTCATTAACAAGTACAAAAGATGGGCCACTAGCCCGAATGAAAGACCCGATATTATCTAGAGTCAAAAAATGAAGGCGTCTAACAACATCCTGTAATAATCCGCAAGATCATACAGCTCGTCAAAAGCATAGGAGTAGGAAGATCATAACGGGCGCCCTTGCGGAGGAGCACTTGAGCGGAGACAACAGCATGCACAACATGGAAAAATGAACGGGGCAGGGCCCGGTTTATATATGATTCCCAGAAGATTAAGAAGCATGATAGATAAGTGCAATAAATCATGAATGATGTGGATGAGAATCTAACAACCTAATCATCAAAAGTGATAATGCAGTTTAAATGTTTCTAACAGTTATTAATTAAGCAAGAGAATTAAAATTAAATCTCATTTCTTCTCATATCTTATCATTTTCCATTCCTTAGTAGGAATATAATTACCATCTCATTTCTTATGGCAATTCACATATCTCAAGTCCCACTTGAGTTAGAAAGGTTATATTCTTATACATATAACGTTTCTAAGACCGCCCCTCCGAGTTTCCCCATTGGGCGTGCCCCTAAATGACTATCCCCTTTCAGGGCCTACCTATACAAGACAACCTGGGCACCTAACACACGTCGGGAAGTGGCCATATGCCTGCGATTGAGTCATAAACACACCCGGAATTACCTCACTAGCGCAGAAAAACATATACAAATCCCGCATATGGCCGAGGACTATAGTCATCCTGCATTCATTAGTCAGGGGACATCACCTCGTGCGCGAACTTCCCTTATGATAGCATTTAGAGAGGTGTGTTTAAGTAACTTAACAATTACCAATTTAATCTCATTTTCATTACCATTAATCACATGTGATTCATTTTATTTTAAACCATCATTTTTGAATATTTCATATTCAATTTCATCATATATTTAGGTCCCGAAGTATTCTCTAAACAATTTCCCAAAAGCTCATAAGCCCCAAGGTTTTATATACCTCAAAAAGGGCTTCTAACATCTCCACATATGGGCTTAGAACTCTAAAATTCAACTAATTTACCAAATGAGAAGTGATACGTAAACATCACTTTAAATACCCCTGAATTAACCCCAAGTGATCCCATTCAACTATAGGGTAACGACCAAACTCAACTAAAACTCTAGAATCCTATGTTTACTTCTTACGAGAAGGGTCCTAGGTCATAATCCTAAAGAAAGGGTCAAAATTCAAAAAGAAAAACAAAGGAAAAATGCAGGCCTTCCGAATCGATTCGGACTAGCCGAATCGATTTGGGTTCTTAAAGGCTAATCGATTCGGACTAGCCGAATCGATTCGGTCAGGAAAAGTGAGTTTCTGCATAAGGGCTGAATCGATTCGGACAACCCAGGCTTGGAAACTGTCTCTCAGCAAATCGATTCGATTCTGCAGAAATTTTAAGTTTTGTCTATGGAGTCTTAGACTCCAAATTCTACCCAACTTCAACCAACTCAAATCCCTATCCTTTAATGCTACCAACTGATCATAAATACATCATCCAACCATAATTTACCTCAAAATCATATCAATTCAACTTCCAAAGATCTAAAGCCCATAAATCAAATAAAAACCCTAGCTTCCATAAACCATACATAACCACAACTATCAATGCTAATTACTCTACTTAAATCATAAAATAGCAAGTAGATAACTTGACTCAAGTTTGCAAGTTCAGATTTTGATGAAGTTGTATGCAAGAACAATCACCAAAGCTTCAATCTCTCACTTTCTCCACAAGTTCTCTTCCTCTCTTACTTTCTCTAGGTTTACCAATTCCATTTGGGGAGTAGTGACTTAATCAAGACATAAATCGTGGCTTATGTCCAAATTCTAGATTTAAGTGATTAATACGCGATAAAATAATACGCAACTACTCATTTAAGCTACAACCAGTCAAAAGTGCCCGGAACCTCGAAATACAATATGGCACATAATTTGACTATCTCGAACCTCCCGGAACTATCTGCACCCTCCAAACTATCATTTGGAAATTTTATAATTCATTTTAGGATCCGGTTTCATTTTAAGCCAAATGTCATTTTAAATCATATGACATTACAAAACATAACATAGCAAAATTCACCTATACTTATGGTAAATATGCAACATCATAGTAGATATTAACTTTTCTTTCTTAAATTAATACCTACTCCACATACCAACATTTTTATATCTAATTACTATATCTAGCAAATTAAATATAAAATAGTACCTCAAAAGTGAGGGTTGTTACATCACTAAAAGTATTTTAAATCATAAAAAAATTAAGTTTTAGAGTAGAGAAATTCGAACTATAATATTATTTAAAAATTGTCTATCTCTAGTTTAATTAATAAATAAATATTATAATATGAATTTCCAATTTTCTCTCGAAAATGATTCACCCTCTCTCGAGGTGTAAATATAAATTGTAAAATTTTAATATTAATATTCAACGGTGCATAATAAATAAATAAACCAAAAATAAAAATAATTAAGTTAGGGGTTCCATCTCACCCCTTGAGTGGGGTATTTTGTCTCTCATTTTGGTATTACTACATATAAAATGTAATAATGACACAATAAGAGGCATTAAATAAATAAGACAAGAGAACAAAATGAAAACAAAGTCTCCTTAAATTTTCATTGCAATCCCAAGCTTTGACATGAATAATAACCCACAAATCTGAGTTTTACAACACTAGAAAAAATGTCACTCAACTCACAATTTTTATCTCATAAAATATTCTGCCTCACTCAAGTCACTAAAAAAATATATAAAAGAAGAAATAAAAATTATATATAATTTACAACTAAAAATGAGCTCCAAAAAATGGAGCACTAAAAAAACTAAAATGCTCTCTTGTCTCCACAATGTGTCCGTGTGCGTTTTTTTTTTCTCTATCTATCTCCCCCTTTTAAAATGAAGAATGTCTTCTCTTTTTTCAAAGCATGTGGCGAAGTACTGTACATAATGGGTCTGTAGGTCTACAGATTTGGGACTAAAAAATGGAGGCTTAGAGTTGAGGCTTTAGATGACAGGTTAGGGGATTGGAAGTGGTGTTTGGGCGTGTACAGATGATGGGACAAGGTGGAGGACTCGAGGTGGAGGTTTGGTTTTTGCACAATGAGTTTTTGTTAGAAGATAAGTGGGTTATTATTTTTTGGTTTTTATGCAAAACATTGACAAATGGCTAAAATCATTTTAAGCTTGGAAGAAAATAGGGAATGGGTCTTTAGTTGTGTGGTGCGATGTTTCGGGTTCGGACAGGTGGTGAACGAAAATGGGTTCGAAAATGGGGTAGAACTCAGTTCAGTTTTTGTGGCTGTCGGGTTCGAGTCAAGGCTGAAATGGCTGCAAGTTTTGGGTCGGATGGAAATGGGGTCAGAGATAGGTCCGATGTGGGTATGCCCGGGATTGCGAGTTAGGAGGGTGTGGGTAGAAGAAGTAGCTAGCTGGTTTTAGGTTTCCGGGTCGCGTTAAAACCATGGGTGGTCGAGCTCAGTTTGGGTCGCCGATTTTGATTCGAGATCGTCGGCGAGTTCAGGGTTGGGGTATGGTCTAAGGTGAGTGTTTGTTTGGTAATGGTGGGATGAGAGAGAGTGGTTGAAGGTGTGTTTTAATGGAGGTAGGAGAGAAAGTGGAAGGTGGGGAAGAAGATGGGTTGGGTTTGCTTTGGTGTGGTGAGGGTGTTGGAATTTGTGTGTGTGTTTAAATTTTCACCTAACTAAAAAAATAAAACTAACTAAATTAAATATATATATATATATATATATATATAACTAAAATAAAAATCCTAATCTATGAAATAAAACTCGAATAATATAATAAAAGAAATAGACACTAAAAACAAAAACTAAAATCCTAAAAAAACACAATCTTATAAATCTAGAAAAATATATTCCTAAAAACAAATCCTAATAAAATAAAATAAAAACTAATAAAAGTAAAAATAAAATTGTACTAAATAAAAAGAAATAAAAAATAGAAAAGAAATCCTAAAAATTCAAAATAAATCTAAAATAAATCCTAAAAATAAAAACGACTCAAACTAAAAATCTAAAAAAATCAAAAAGGCACAAACTAAACACACATGGGATTCAGGACAGGTTTAGGGGCAGGTTTAGGTTTGGGTGAGGTTATGGGACAAGGGAATAAGCTCTATAAATCGCACATTTGCCTTGAAATAAGCATTTGAACTTCGCAAACGGCGATCAAACCTGCACAATAAACAATTACGCGCATAAGACCCATATTGCCGAGAATTAACAACTAAAAATCATCTATTTGGGGTATAAAATATTCAATTTTGGGTGCTTATCACACGACCCCCAAACAGAGCGTTGCTAGTCCTCGAGCAATAAGATAGATAAAAAGAAAAAGATAAGAAACCAAAAGTGTACGACTTTTGCGGGCACTTGCGATTGCACTTAGCATGTGCAATAAGCCTTTAAACCTATAGATTGCCCTACAGGACGAGTTGTATCTCATGAGGGTTTGCAGGGAATATACCCACAAAATTCTTTATTTTCAAAAGGCAGTCAATCTCTTGTTAGACGTAGAATAATCGTACAATCCATCATGAGATAAATATTTTGAGAAATCCAACTAGAAGTGCATAAAAAGTTTAGCTAAGTAAATACTCAAGACACATCCTTCCTAGAACTCAACGTGTGTAGTGTGAATCCGTCAAAATGGGTCGAGTATCATAAGAGTAATTCCAAGATAGCCTATTGGAATCAACACTTCATCTTCAAATCTCACTATATATATCTCTCTCAAGCGAACTCTCGAGATATGGGTTAATGTATCGCTCTTATGTGTGAGGAGGTGAGTAAATGTAAGCAAGGTCAAATGTCTCACACACACATAAGAAAGAACGGACATTTAGAAAGAAAAATGATATCATGAATGAATGCTAATCACTATAGTGAGAACGTCGAGTTATTCACCACGATGACTTTCATTAGCCCGAACACCTAGGGGAAATATGGATGTTTATGGGTGAGGGGGAAATGAAATGGGAAGGATATAATGAGATAGGTAGGATAGGATGGATGACGTATGGATGATTGGTGAAAGATGGATGAGATAAGAGTGTTCTATACTTTAAGAACAAATGTCTTTACTTCATAAAAACTAACTACAAACTCTCGCTTTTTTATCTTTTCTTTTCTCTCTTTTTTTTTCTTTTTTTCGTTTTTTCTTTTCTTTTTCTCTATTTCTTTTTTATTTTTTTGCAATTTTTTTTCTCTTTTTTCTTTTTTTTTTCTTTCAAACCAACAATGAAGACATTTACATTTGGAATCAACACTCTTTTCCTCAAAATGATGGATGATATATGACTGGAGCAGGGTGTATGGATGATATGGGGAAATGTGTGGGAATATGGAATAGTAATGGGTGAATTGAATGGGTGAAAACCTAGTGATCGGGACAAATTTCAAGACACGTGTTTCTTACAACTCAAAAGTGATGTCGTTCTCAGTGATCAAATAAAAAATTTGGTGAAGAATAATGAGATTATACAACGATTTAATGTGCAGACCCAAAGGAAGTTGAATCAATTTGTGACTCGAAGATTGCGTAAAACACTCTAAAAAATGAAAGGCATGAATCTCACAAGCTAAAGTCTCTGCTGGTGATCCTTAAGATTTTCTTGGGAATTGTAATACTCTTTAACTCTAACGGTAGTGGCGTGATAAGTGCGAAAATTTTGTTGAGTTTAGAAATTCATGGTGCAACATGCCTTGGAACGTATTACATAAGCTATTTAGAAAATAAATTCTCTAGCTTGATTCCTAGACTTAAAAGGATGGATGATAGAAAATTCACGTCAATGAATGAGATGAAAGAAACTGCACAAAAATTTTAAAAATCAGGTTTTAAAAATCAAAAATTTTCAAAAGAGGTACGATTTTAATAAAATTCCCCACCCTCAAACAAAAAGGAACATCGTCCTCGATGTTAAGTAAAGTGATTTTTAAAATTGAGAGCATAAGGTAGGAAAGTGATTACTAGAATCAACCGCTAATGAAGTGGACAGATGTAGCCAAAATTAACCTGAATAAATGATAAGAAAAAAAATGTGGACAAGTCTAAAAACATGATAAAGCATTGGGTGTTGTGAAACACCACCTCCAAACAGGATGAGACTCATACAAGAAATCACGGGCTTCCTCCAGGTAGCGTTAAGTTTAAAGTCTTCAGCCAGATCGAAAGGATCTCACCCTAAGGATAAGATCAATGAAAGTGCGGGGCGGCAGAAAAATTGGGTGATGATAATCACCCCCAAACAAGACAGAAGCGTCAGTCTTGTTGGATAAAGGCTAAAATGGTCAATGAACCTGTATGGTAAAGTGCTTCACGTGATGCAAAGCATCGGTGGACCAAGGGCGGGTGGGTATTAGGGTGTAGGGGAGAAAGGAAAGGGTAAGGGTGAATAGGCACCAGTCACGAGCCTTATTGAGCCGAAGGGTGAGGGCAACAAGGGCCCTATAAGCATGATGCTCTAATTGTATGGGTAGGCGAAATAGTGGGGAAAGTGTAATGGGGTAGGCCTCATAAGAATTACACAACCGTTCTATAAATGGGGGATGATAATGTTCGCGCCGTGTACACGCCAGGGAGCTGTCGATGGGAAAAATCAACACCACAAGTAAGTGGCGGGCATGGGGTAACAAATCCGATGTCAAGGAAGTGGAGATTATCACCACATATACTCTCATGGATGGTGGGATGAAGGAAGAAGTCACTTTAATAACAACCTAGTATTCAAAAAGTCGGTGCCAATTTTTATCTTTTCAATTAACAAAAACCACATGCGTAAATAAATAAAAATAAACCATCCATGAAATAAATGAAAATTTGAATCAACACTGAAATAAACTATTATCGAATAAAACCTAAGTTAATGGTAAGGGAACAAGGTCCAAACAAGGTGTCGGGTGGAATAAAGGGTGGATCGGCTGGGATAAACGGTGGGGGAAGATGATCCAACTCAAGTGTAGGGGACACACACTCATGGGGAGGAGTAAAGGAATACTCACAAAGGAGTGTGGTGTCTAAAGATGGAGTGGTCAACTTCTCCACCAATGTGTCACCATCAGTAATGGTGAAAGGGTCTAACAAGGCATTAGGATCCGAGATATATGAATCAACATCAATATCAGACTCAAAGTGAGCCAAAGATCGCTGGAGAGGATCCATAGTGAGGGAGGTAGGAACAATCTCTTATTCAATCTCGGTGCGTTGGGTAGCACTCATAGCCGGAGCTAACATATAAGGAAAGGGTGTCTCGAGGACACACTCAATGGCTGCAACAGGTATAAACTCGGGAATGTTTTTGGATTCAATGGGAATGCGAACGTCAAATGTGGGTTCTTTTGGATATGACAAGGAAAGGCGAACCTCAGCGTTAGGTTCTTTTGGATCTTCTGGGTATGGATCGGTCTCACTAAAGATGGGTAGGTCAACACAATTATCAACTTGAGGGTCGGACCACGAGGTGGTCTCAATTATGAGATTCTCAGTGTGGTAGTGTTGGTCACACTCAACATCGGTTGTATAAGATGATACATCATCATCCCACACTGGATCAACAAAGGGTGAAGATAAGGGAATATCTGACTCAGTCGCACACTCAAATTCATTTAAGCGTTGTTCAAGCCTTTGAATAGCTTGATTTTGAATTTGAGTTGCTTGCTCTTGCTCAAGGATGAACTGTTGCAAGAGGCTTTCGAGAGCGGAGGTGGATGATGGTGGGGAAGTGACGGTTGGTGGTGGGACAATAGTGGATGGGTGAGGTGGACACAACACACTAGTATCATGACTAAACGGAGAATACTCATAGGAAATATGGGGAGCGGGATCAATGTGTCATACACGGGAGAAGCATCTGCGTGAAAGACAAAAGGATGATAATCACTGGGTGCATAGTAAGGGAACTGATCGGGAATGGGTGCATAAGGTTGCCATGACGACTGTGGGAACATGTGAGGATCGTCAAAAAGGGTTGGGATTCGTATTGTGTGGGAGGGTGATCAATCCACCACGAATAACTTAGTTGCTCACACCACTTGGTATTAGATATGTCAGGATAATAAGCCGAAGTGGGTTCCGAAACAATGTCAGATGGATACACATATTCCATGGTGGGGTTGGATGGATAAGGAAGGTATGGGCATTCATGGGGCATGTGATCGGCATATGAACAATGGGGGCACAACAAAGTATGTGACACGTTGACACTTGACACCGAGGGTAATGAAATAGGAGATGTGTTCATAGATAGGTCAAGAGTATTAACGGTACTCGTAAGAGAGGTGAGACCACTAAGGATATCATAAAGAGACGGCTCGAGATCACTCTCACATGTGTCGCGTGTCAACGAAAAATGACCAAAGTAGTCCTGTAGGGGACATTCTTCGACCATGATGTTTGAAAAAAAAATTTGGATTTTTTAAAAAAATTTCAAAAGGAAAGAAAATATTTTTGGATTTTTGTGGAGAAAAAAATATGAAGAATATTTTTGAAGCTTTGAAAAAGGGATAAAAGTGGACTCGGTATGAAACACACACTAACGGAGCACACAAAATCGACTACCAAAGGATTGGAATTAGACACGTACAAGCAAAGAAAAAAATCCTAACTAGCACATAGCCAATTGTTATCTTCAATTAGGTGAATGGGTAGTCAAATTTTAATTAATCCGCGGGCGAGAAAAAGCACGGAATCTTATACGTCCCCTTTTGGAAAATTGTTCTCCTACTTGGCTTGCTAGTTGATTGATTTTAATTAAGTGATGACACGGGTTAACAAGCAAGTGGAATTAAGTGAGTGAGTCGGGTGATGAAATCCCTTCTCGTTTCAATGACCGGGTTTAGGTCGTAAGTTCATTAATTCATCAAACCATTCAGAGTAAGACTATGCAAAAATAAAATCACATAGGAGCAAATAGTCAAACAATAAATGGACTCGCTAACAGGATGTAATAACCCGAGATTTTTAGGACAATAATTTATTTATTTTTGGGTGAAATAAATATTAATTTAATTGGAGAATAATTAAATTGGCATTTGAGGTCAAAATTTGAAGATGTTAGAAAGTGATTCGAATGATGATTTTGAGGGTGCGATTGTTTTCGGAAGGATCGAGATAGTCAAAATGACTTCACTTAAGTCTTATTTGGGTTCCGAAATACTTTAAGTTCCTTTGGCTCGAACTAGAGTTATCAAGTCATTTAAAGTGTGTATTATCATTTAAAGTTGTGTATTTTGGGAGTTAAGGCTTAAAAGCCTACGTGAGAAGCCATTCTCACTTAAAGAGAAAGAGAAAGAAAGAGAGAAAGAAGAAAAGAAGAAGAGAAGGAGGAAAAAATTGGGATTTTAGACAAATTCGTGATTTCGAGGACGAATTAGACTCTACAAATTTGAGGCAAGTGATTAAACTTACTAAATAATTGTTGTGTATCATTTATTTCATGATTTGTGGATTTTGGGTAAAAATGTAAAAACCTAGATTTTGGGTAAAATCTTAAATTTGTTGTGTATATAATGGATTTGAGGTTACAAATTAGTTGAGGTGTATTATTTGATGAGTTTTAATGTTATATATATGTTTGGGTTGAAGAGAAGTGGAGAGAAGATGAGAAAAATGAATTCTGGGAATTTTGGTTTTTGGAGAAATTTGCCATTTTCATAGCTTATGAACAGGCCGAATCGATTCGACCCCAACCCGAATCGATTCGGCCTGAGACAGAAGCCCAGGTCTTTTGAGCCAAATCGATTTGCCTTGGTGACCGAATCGATTCGCTGGACCGAATCGATTCGGAAACAAGGCACTTTTGGAGATGTTTTTCTAGGGTGAGTTTCATCCCGTTTTGTTCGAGGTTATCGATTGGGAATCTCTATGTGACTTATGAGAAGTATGTTTTGGAGATTTTGAGGGAGTTTCCCTTATAAGAAATTGTTGGGGACGTATGGACTTATTTTGAGAGAATACCGATTGGAGATTATCGTACCGAATAGTGGGGAAGCCCGCTATCATTGAGATTTCTATTTGGAGATAATTATGGGTTATAAGAGAGAGTTGGGATGCGCTTAGTGATATTGGATTTTGATTAAATCCCAAATGGGATAACTTTAAATGTTCATATGATAATTTGAATCATATTATGGATTGAGAATATTAAATACTGATCGATGTGCATAAGGATATAGAGAATATCCTTAACATAAGTAGAATTGAGAGATGATTCATACAAATAGAAGTGAGGTGTGAATTTCAAGTGAGAAACAGTATAGTGTATACAAAGTGGGGAAGTTATGTGAGTTATTGACGAATAGTATATCGAGGGTAAAACATACTAATAAAGGATATTATTTCATTTACGCCTAAGAGCGTAATAAGAGTATGTAAATAGTGATATATATATATATATATATATATATATATATATATATATATATATATATATATATATATATATATATATATAAACACATGTGTGTGAAGCATACCCCCTCTATGTTATCATGGTAAGTTGCGTGATGTGGGTGAGGACCCTGGCTTGAGGAGCAGGGAGTGTATAGTCCCCGGGTCATTGTGTCCATTATTATTGTGTGATTTTTATTAGGGGTGAGACGTGGTGGGTATGTTTCATTTCATTTCTGGGGAGGAACTATGACCGCTTCCTGTACGTTGTGAGATGGTTTTTGCCAATGCGGTGTGAGATTCCGACCGTTGGTACCCAAGATGATATGTGAGTGATTCCCTGGTAGATGATAGCATTGAGAACCTGCATCCTTGAGTTATAGCTCGCTGGGATGGTTATTATTATACTTGTGTGAATAGTATATTATTTGTGTATGATTATGAGATATCATATATTTATCTCTAGAGTAAAGAGATATAAGAAAATTGATTGAATCTCATTCCGGGAGATTTTATCCGGACAAATTGTGATGAATATATTAAAGTGAAAATGAAGCGTAGGTAATTATATGAGTATATATATTACTTTCGGTATCGAGGGCATAATGAACCTCAACAACCAACATTGCCAAGGAGTAGTGTATCGGGGGGCTCCTTGTTTGGATTTCGCTTGCGAGACGTCCCACGCACGAAATGCAGCGCAATGTTGGGAGTGGGGAGAAGTTAGTCCTTAGTGCTCATATTTATCATATTAGTATATCTCGACAATTGACAGTGCCAAGGAGTAGTGTATCGGGGGGGTTCCTTGTTTGGATTTCGCTTGCGAGACGTCCCATGCACGAAACGCCGTGCACTATTAAGAATTGAGGATAATAAATCACTTATAGTATATAAGAAATTTGGTCTATATGCATCATGCATTGAGGGCATAATGAGTCTTGATAATCAATACTGTCAAGGAGTGGTGTATCGGGGGGTTCCTTGTTTGGATTTCGCTTGCGAGACGTCCCACACACGAAATGCAGTGCAGTATTGAGAATTGGGAGAAGTTTAGTCCTTAGCACTTAGATGCTATTAAGTCATATATATATTTATATATATTTATGTTAATAACTAGAATATGAGAAATTCTAGTAAAAGAGAATGTTTACGTATATTTTATAAATTAGTAAGCTGGCGAATATTTGGGATTGGAAATATTAGAAGTTGAGGGTTATGATTTAGATGAAATTTTAAATGATTATAAATCGGGAGTAGGTTAGATTACCTTGCCCCTAGATAGTGATGGGCAGATATTCGAAAATCATGTGCATACGATTAGTTGCGCGCTTTAATTGAGAGGTGAGTTGGATTTTCTGGAGAGTGCGACTCCACTTCAATCATGTTATAATGCATTTATAATTATTATCCATTTTAATGCACTTGCTAAAAAATATTTTCACACCTCGGGCTCTGACCCGTTTATGTTTTCTCTTGCTATGTATATATATTGTATTATTCTAGGTGTTCCTTCGCAAGGACACCATTGATGTTATCCATCCAGTGTATTCGTGGAGCTGTGGTAGTAGCGGAATGTTGCGGTATTTTGGTATAGTCGATTCTTATCTTTTGTGAATCTAGATTAGGATTCAGTTTGTATATCGGGTTCATACCCAAGTGTTGTAGAGTAGCACTTTTATATTTTCCCTTCTCAGATTATTATCTTGTCTGTGACCCGACGGCATATTAGGGTATTTTATTTTGTATATTGTATCGTACTCCTTTATTTGTCTCTTTTATATTAATCTCAGCATGTGTGTATATCTTATCATATTTAGATGTTATGTCATTGATTAGTTGTTGCATGGTTTGTTTTAAAAATGTAAATAAATGTTTTAAATTTTTTTGACACCCTCTTTTTGTAATAATGGGTAGTTAGCCGTGTTTATTTTAGAATCGTAAGTAGATGCTGAGAATGATCCACTTAAGATTCCTGATTATTTTAAGGCTGGCCACCCGTTATTATTCTAAGCGGGTTGTCACAGGTGGTATCAGAGCATCAGGTTTTAGTGTCTTTAGGATGTGTGTGGGTTTACTGCGATCTTCTGTAAGCGTTCTTGATGTAGAGCCCATTTATTAGGACTGTTTTGTTCATACGTCCATATTATCTTCTATGATGAGAAAACAATTAAAAGGCATTCTGATACAATTGTTCTTGTTTCAGATGCCACCGAAGAGAGGTCGTTTAGATAGGAAATTGATGGATGTGTTCCAAGGTAATATAACGGTGGACAAGTATGAAGAAGAATTTACTCGATTGGAGAATTTAGTACCTGATGAGGTAAATACAGAAGAAAAATGAATATCAAAGTTCATGCGAGTTTTAAATTAGCAAATTCGACAGCATTTGTTAGGGAACCCAGCGTTAGTGACTTTCGCCGAGGTAGTGAATGCGGCACTGTTGCAATGTCATGAATATCGTCTTCGTTTACAAGGGGGTAAGAACTTTAGAGATTTGGGTTCATCAAGTAGGTCTGGTGAAGAGAATGTCAGTGATGCCAAAGAGTATAAGCAAAATTATAGAGGGTCACAATAGCGTTTTGTTCCTCAATATGGGCAGAGAGGATTTGTAGGTAGATGTTTCTTTTGTAAAGAACTTGTCTATAGGAAGATAGATTGTCCTAAAAGAGGTAGAGGACCACGTTTTGAGGAAGTTTTGGATGTGAAACCGTTACAGCAGATTCGAGGTCATTTTAGGCCACAGGACTTTGTGTGGGAACCCAATGATGAGGAGATGAAATCGGACTAGAGAGGTATGATGTAAGTTATTTCCCTTTGTGAATAGGATTATGTTATATGAAGCTTTGGGAGTATCGTATGTAAGATAGTTATGAGAGGGTAGTGTTATGACCCTATTATGTATGGAATGACCCGAAAGGGAATATTGAGCAAGTGAGGCTCTTATATTATTATCTTTTAAGAGAATAGATCATCTTGTGATATGCTAGACAAAGAGTTATAGCTTTGTTGTGAATGTAAGAATTGTTGAAATGTGTTGAGTAGTAATGGTAAAGTTATTTTTTTTTATAGTCGTGCTAGACTTATATAATTATTGTATTCCAGCTACGGAAGAGCCTAGTGTATGGCAATATTTTGTTATGAGATAAGAGATTATTATTACTGAAAAGATTCAAAATTTAGTGGATTATTGTTGAGCAAGAGATTTTAGCTCATAATTATGTTAATTTTGAGAACTATATATTATTATGAGTATGATAATTATTAAAACCTTGTGTCTTGGGCATAAGGTATATTATTTAAATGTCAAAAGACCTAAATTGTTTTCAAAATACAATTTTTATAGGCCTTTGGGCAATATCAAAAATGATTTACATAAAAATGTTTTTTAAACTCTAGTCCCGATCTAACTAACTCTCAATCCCAGACGTCGCTACATATTGGTGTGTTGGGAGGGTTCCTTGTTTTAATTTCGCTTGCGAGACCTCCCCCGCATGTAAGTAGCGAATGTCAGGAATTGGGAGGAGTTAAATCTTTGGACCTTTCAAAATTGTTATAGTATTAGTATGTTAGTATAATTTAGTATATTTCGAGTTATTTCACTATTTAAGGCAAGTGAAGCCTAATTATGTTTATACGAGTAGAGCTCGAATAAAGGGTGTATGGACACCCTAGTTGTTAAAATTGGTTTTATAAAAATTAAAATAATTCGTTGTGAGAAGTTAGAGGATTGGGTTTAGTGTTAGTGAGGATGAGTGTAGTAGAAACTAGTTGAGCTTTGGAGTATTAGGCTTAACTTAATTTCGAGGGCGAAATTCTTGTAAGTGGGGAAGTCTGTAACAACCCGAGATTTTTGGGACAATAATTTATTTATTTTTAGGAAAAATAAATATTAATTTAATTGGAGAATAATTAAATTGGCATTTGAGGTCAAAATTTGAACATGTTAGAAAGTGATTCGAATGATGATTCTGAGGGTGCGGTTGTTTTCAGAAGGGTCAAGATAGTCAAAATGACTGTACTTGGGTCTTATTTGGGTTTCGAAATATTTTAAGTTCATTTGGCTCGAATTAGAGTTACCGAGTCATTTAAAGTGTGTATTATCGTTTAAAGTTGTGTATTTTGGGAGTTAAGGCTTAAAAGCCAACGTGAGAAGCCATTCTCGCTTAAAGAGAAAGAGAAAGAAAGAGAGAAAGAAGAGAAGAGAAGAAGAAGAGAAGGAGGAAAAAGTTGGGATTTCTGGCAAATCCGTGATTTTGAGGACGAATCAGACTCTACAAATTTGAGGCAAGTGATTAAACTTGCTAAATAATTGTTGTGTATCACTTATTTCATGATTTGTGGATAAAAATTGTGAATTTTGGGTTAAAATGTTAAAACCTTGATTTTGGATAAAATCTTAGATTTGTTGTGTATATAATGGATTTGAGGTTACAAATTAGTTGAGGTGTGTTATTTGATGAGTTTTAATGTTATATATATGTTTTGGTTGAAGATAAGTGGAGAGAAGATGAGAAAAATGAATTTTGGGAATTTTGTTTTGGGAGAAAATTGCCATTTTCGTAGCTTATAAACAGGCCGAATCGATTCGGCCCCAACCCGAATCGATTCGAAATGTTCCAGCTTGACAGGTCTGAGTGAACGAATCGATTCGGCCCCAACCCAAATCGATTTATCCTGAGACAGAAGCCCAGGTCTTTTGACCCGAATCGATTCGCCTTGGGGGCCTAATCGATTCGCTGGACTGAATCGATTCGAATTGGGCCCGAATCGAAAACAGGGCAGTTTTGGGGATGTTTTCTAGGGTGAGTTTCATCCCGTTTCATTTGAGGTTATCGATTGGGAATATCTATATGACTTATGAGAAGTATGTTTTGGAGATTTTTAGGGATTTCCCATATGAGAAATTATTAGGGACATATGGACTGATTTTGAGACAATACCGATTGGAGATTACCGTACCGAATAGTGGGGAAGCCCACTATCATTGAGATTTCTATTTGGGGATAATTATGGGTTATAAGAGAGAGTTAGGATGCGCTTAGTGATATTGGATTTTGATTAAATCCCAAATGTGATAACTTTTAATGTTCATATGATAAATTGAACCATATTATGGATTGAGAATATTAAATATTGATCGATGTGCATAAGGATATAGAGAATATCCTCAGCGTAAGTAGAATTGAGAGATGATTCATACAAATATAAGTGAGGTGTGAACTTTAAGTGAGAAATAGTATAGTGTATATAAAGTGGGGAAGTTATGTGAGTTATTGACGAATAGTATATCGAGGGTAAAATATACTAATAAATGATATTATTTCATTTACACCTAAGAGCGTAATAAGAGTATGTAAATAGTGATATATATATATATATACCTTGTGTGATGGTATACATTTATATGATGTGATGATATATGTATATCTTGTGTGAATGATATATATATATATATATGTGTGTGTGTGTGTGTGTGTGTGTGTGTGTGTGTGTGTGTGTGTGTGTGTGTGTGTGTGTGTGTGTGTCATACCCCATCTATGCTATCGTGGGAAGTTGCGCGATGTGGGTGAGTCCCCTGGCTTGAGGAGCAGGGAGTGTATAGTCCCCAGGAAATAGCGTTCATTATTATTGTGTGATTTTTATTAGGGGTGAGACGTGGTGGGTATGTTTCGTCTCATTTCCGGGGAGGAACTATGACCGTTTCCCGTACGTTGTGATATGGTTTTTGCCAAGGCGGTGTGAGATTCCGACCGTTGGTACCCGGATGATATGTGAGTGATTCCCTGGTAGATGATAGCATTGAGAACCTGCATCCTTGAGTTATTGCTCGTTGGGATGGTTATTATTATACTTGTGTGAATATTATATTATGTGTGTATGATTATGAGATATCATATATTTATCTCTAGAGTAAAGAGATATAATAAGATTGATTAAATCTCATTCTGGGAGATTTTATCCGGATAAATTGTGATGAATATATTAAAGTGAAAATGAAGCATAGGTAATTATATGAGTATATATATTACTTTGGGAATCGAGGGCATAATGGATCTCAATGACCAACATTGCTAAGGAGTAGTGTATCGGGGGGGTTCCTTGTTTGGATTTCGCTTGCGAGATGTCCCACGCACGAAATGCAGGGCAATGTTGGGAGTGAGGAGAAGTTAGTCCTTAGTGCTCATATTTATCATATTAGTATATCTCGACAATCGACAGTGCCAAGGAGTAGTGTATCGGGGGGGTTCCTTGTTGGGATTTCGCTTGCGAGACGTCCCACGCACGAAACGCCGTACACTGTTGAGAAATGAGAATAATAAATCACTTATAGTATATAAGAAAATTGGGTTATATGCATCACGCATTGAGGGCATAATGAATCTTGATAATCAATACGGCCAAGCAGTAGTGTATCGGGGGGTTCCTTATTTCGTTTTCGCTTGCGAGACATCCCACGCACGAAATGCAATGCAGTATTGAGAATTGGGAGAAGTTTAGTCCTTAGCACTTAGATGCTATTAATTCATATATATATTTATATATATTTAAGTTAATAACTAGAATATGATAAATTATAGTAAAAGAGAATGTTTACGCATATTTTATAAATTAGTAAGCTGACGAATATTTGGGATTGGAAATATTAGAAGTTGAGGGTTATGATTTAGATGGAATTTTAAATGAGTATAAATCGAGAGTATGTTAGATTACCTTGCCCCTAGATAGTGATGGGCAGATATTTGGAGATCATGTGCATATGATTAGTTGCGCGCTTTAGTTGAGAGGTGAGTTGGATTTTCTGGAGAGTGCGACTCCACTTCAATCATGTTATAATACACTTATAATTATTATCCATTTTAATTCACTTGCTAACAAATATTTTCACACCTCGGGCTCTAAACCGTTTATATTTTCTCTTGCTATGTATATATATTATTTTATTTTAGGTGTTCCTCCGCAAGGTCGCCATTGATGTTATCCTTCCAGTATATTCGTGGAGCTGTGGCAGTAGCACTATTATATTTTCCCTTCTCAAATTATTGTATTGTCTGTGACCCGACAGGATATTCGGATATTTTATTTTGTACATTGTATTGTACTCCTTTATTTGTCTCTTTTATATTAATCTCATCGTGTGCGTATCTCTTATCATATTTAGATGTTATGTCGTTGATTAGTTGTTGTATGGTTTGTTTTAGAAATGTAAATAAATGTTTTAAATTTTTTTGACACCCTCTTTTTGTAGTAATGGGTAGTTAGCCGTGTTTATTTTAGAATCTTAAGTAGATACTGAGAATGATCTACTTGAGATTCCTGATTATTTTAGTATAGGGCTGGCCACCCGTTATTATTCTAAGTGGGTTGTCACACAGGAGAGGCGCGAGTGATAAAGAAATGTACCTCCCACGACTTTTACACACGTGGGGTGAAGACCGAGTTTAGTCGACCGGGGGGAAGTTCGCCAAACTTCAGTCGTCCCCGGGAGTCCTACGGACCCAAAGTAGAGAGGGTTCAAAATTCCACTCCAAGGGCGCTCTCTCTTTACCTTGTCCCCTTTACCTTTTAGCTTTTTTTATTTTATTTAATTATTATAAATAATTAGTGTACAAAGCACAACAAATAAATGTACAAGGCCTAAATATCCTAATACAAACAATCAATTAAAAATAAAGAATGTATACAAATAAATAAATGTACAAGTCTTCAAAATGCTCAACTCGAAAAGTCGGCAACGGTACTTCGTGAAAAGTCAATCGCCAAAGTTTGAGCAAAGTCCAAAGCTTAAAAAGCCGGCAACGACGCCATTTGATAACTCGCCTTTTCGGCATATGTCATTCTGGGGTAAACACGGTCAATCAAAAATCCCTTTTGGTACCTACAAACACACTAAAATTGTATATTGGCAAGTAAGGGATCAATATGCGCTCTCTAATGTGGACAAGAGGAAAATGAAGACTAAGTATGGTTTTTACAATAATTTTGAAGGGATATTTATACTACTAATTATGAACTAAAATTAAAATTACACTAATAAGTAAATAAAATGATAAAGTGATAAAGTGAGCTAAATATGAGGAGAAAATAATTATGAGATAATTCAAAGGATTAAACTTCACCACTTAACTTATTTATTTTCATTAATTAGTTTGTCTATTTGAAATACCCCAAAACATATATAAACTCACAAATCAACTCTCGTTGCAAAGGTGAAGTTACATATAGTCCTTTTAAAAGATTAATATTTAAATTTCGTATACTCACAAAAATTAGATTTAAACATTTTCTAACAAATCACCCGCTAGGGAAAATTCACTAAAAGTATTTTAAATCATAAAAAAATTAAGTTTTAGAGTAGAGAAATTCGAACTATAATATTATTTAAAAATTGCCTATCTCTAGTTTAATTAATAAATAAATATTATAATATGAATTTCCAATTTTCTCTCGAAAATAATTCACCCTCTCTCGAGGCGTAAATATAAATTGTAAAATTGTAATATTAATATTCAAAGGGGAATAATAAATAAACAAACCAAAATTAAAAATAATTAAGTTAAGGGTTCCATCTCACCCCTTGAATTTGGTTTTTAGCCTCTCATTTTGGTATTACTATATATAAAATGTAATAATGACACAATAAGAGGCATTAAATAAATAAGCCAATAGAAAAAAATGAAAACAAAGTCTCCTTAAATTTTTATTGCAATCCCAAGCTTTGACATGAATATTAACCCACAAATTAGAGTTTTACAACACTAGAAAAAATGTCACTCAACTCACAATTTGTATCTCACAAATTTTCTGCCTCACTTAAGTCACTAAAAAAAGAAATAAAAATTTATATACAATTTACAACTAAAAATGAGCTCCAAAAAACTGAGCACTAAAAAAACTAAAATGCTCTCTTCTCTCCACACTGTGTCCCTGTCCGGTTTTCTTTCTCTATCTGTCTTCTCTTTTTTCAAAGCATGTGGCGAAGTACAGTACATAATGGGTCTGCAGGTCTACGGATTTGGGACTGAAAAATGGAGGCTTAGAGTTGAGGCTTTAGATGACAGGTTAGGGGATTGGAAGTGGTGTTTGGGCATGTACAGATGATGGGACAAGGTGGAGGACTCGAGGTGGAGGTTTTGTTTTTGCACAATGGGTTTTTGTTAGAAGATAAGTGGGCTATTATTTTTTGGTTTTTATGCTGGACATTGACAGATGGCTAAAATCGTTTTAAGCTTGGAAGAAAATGGGAAGTGGGTCTTTGGTTGGGTGGTGGATGTTTCGGGGTCGGACAGGTGGTGAACGAAAATGGGTTCGAAAATGGGGTAGATCTGAGTTCATGTTTTGTGGCTGTCGGGTTCGAGTCAGGGCCGGAATAGCTGCGAGTTTTGGGTCGGATGGCAATGGGGTCGGAGATAGGTCCGATGTGGGTATGCCCCGGGTTGCGAGTTAGGAAGATTTGGGTAGCAGAAGTAGCTACCGGGTTTAAGGTTTCCAGGTTGCGTTAAAGCCATGGGTGGTCGAGCTCGGTTTGGGTCGCTGGTTTGGATTCGAAATCGTCGGCGGGTTGAGGGTTGGGGTATGGTTAAGGTGGGTGTTTGTTTGGTAATGTTGGGATGAGAGAGAGTGGTTAAGGGTGTGTGTTAATGGAGGTATGAGAGAGAGTGAAAGGTGGGGAAGAAGATGGGTTAGGTTTGCTTTGGTGTGGTGAGTGTGTTGGAGTTTGTGTGTGTGTGTGTTTAAATTTGCACCCAACTAAAAAAATATGACTAACTAAATTAAAAATATATATATAAAACTAAAAACTAAAATCTACTGAAAATAAAAAATCTTATTCTATGAAATAAAACTCGAATAATAAAATAAAAGAAATAGACACTAAAAATAAAAAATAAAATTCTAAAAAAACACAATCTAATAAAACTAGAAAAATAAATTCCTAAAAACTAATCCTAATAAAATAAAATAAAAACTAATAAAAGTAAAACTAAAATTATACTAAATAAAAAAGAAATAGAAAATAGAAAATAGAAAAGAAATCCTAAAAATTCTAAATAAATCCTAAAAATAAAAACCACTCAAACTAAAATCTAAAAAAACAAAAAGGCTCAAACTAAACACACACAAACTTCAGGGTAGATTTAGGGACAGATTTAGGTTCGGGTGAGGTTACGGGACAAGGAAATTAGCTCCATAAATCGCACATTTGCCTTGAAATAAGCATTTGAACATCGCAAACGGCGATCAAGCCAGCACAATAAACAATTACGCGCATAAGACCCAAATTGTCGAGAATTAGCAATTAAAAACCATTTATTTGGGGTATAAAATATACACTTTTGGGTGCTTATCACCCACCTCGGAATATAAAATCCGCACGAATCTACACTAACTAGCCCATACCTAGCAAGCATAAATCTAACCAAGGCCTACCCACTAGTCCCATATCTAGTAAGTATCCTAAAATATAGGTGAGAGCAACTACCCAAATAATTCATCGTCCCCGCGATGGCAAACAATAGTACAAATAAACACACATCATGAGTATAGGTAATAAAGCAATTGTGTCACAATTCCAATTAATTTCTCATTTAATCACAACGTCATTATTTTTGGCGTAATAAATCCCATTTAACCATTTTAAATGAATTCCAACATTAATTTTTGAATTTCTCAACAATCTCCAAGTTCATCATTCTCTAGATAATTTTCATGAGTTTAAACGCACTCGAAATCACTTAATTATAAACTATAATTTTCTACATGCAACCTATACCAAAATCACTCGCTATCCTACGTACCCAAGGGTTATGAGTATTATTTCATAATAAATTTTGACATAAAAACAGTCCCATAATTAGTTTCACTTTTCCTAATTAAGTTACTAATTTATTTTAAGAAAACACATGATTAATGGTTTGAGTAAAACTTAAAATGCATGATACTAAAGGAAAAGAGTAGATTATTCATGCCTACGATTAAGATGAAGAAAATCTGATAACATGGTAGGATTCCTCACAAAAATTTAGCAAAGAGTTGTTCTTGGACAAACTTGATTAAACCCCAATTAAGCCTTCAAAACTTGTGGCAAAACCTTGATTACGTTAGAGGTTAAGGTTTATGGTTGAGGGGAAAATATTTTGGAAGAGCTCTCACGTAAAAAATTTGTGAAAAGTGATTATGGGAAGTTACCCCCCCCCCCCCCCCCCCCCGAATTAGAATCATTAAATAGCAATTAAGAGTTTAAGAGGTGTTTGAATTCTAATGAAACTAAAGGACCTGCGTCAAACAGACCTTGCAAAATCGGTTCGGCTTACCCCCCCCCCCCCCCCCCCCCGAACTGGTTCGGTGCACCTGACACTCGCATATCCCCCAAATTTTAAAAAATAAAATGGATGAGCTTTAGAATACAATTCTGACTTAAATTTAGATTAAAAAATCCTACTTTTAAATATTAAAGCCCAACAGTTAAAATTACTAAAACAATTAAATCTAAAATTTTATTCCTCTCCAATCTCCAAGTTAATTAATTAATTAATTAATTAATAAAAACACAGGGTGTTACATTAAACCCGCCAGGTGTCGTGTTGAAAAATAGCTTAACCGCCACATGACCCCACTGAATAGAAACATGTTTGTTACCGATTGGGAAACGATGTGTATATTGTCCAAATATATTGCATTCAATGGTGATAACGACCAATACCTCAGACTAGTTATGGTGCTGAGGAATCCATATATGCACTTATCATCAAATGAAGTTGGAAAATCAAGTGTGCACTTTGAGGTGTTCAATACTGGGGATGGGCACGTGCGCCTAAAGTCCCAAGACAATGGCTCATTCTGGAGGCTCAGCCATTTCGCTTATATCTAGCCTGACTAAAATGACAGCACCAACAGTAAGGGGGATACATCGTTTACCCCCATCAGAGTCAGCAACAATGCTATCGCGCTCCGTAACCTGGCTAACAACTAGATGTGTAGGAGATTTACTGTTGACAATAATATGATCCATCTTCTCAATGCCAACATCAACACCCTGACCAGCACATCACACCTTGTGGTTGAAGAGGCTATTGTATCAAGAACTTCTCAATGCCAACATCAACACCCTGACCAACAAATCATGCCTTGTGGTTGAAGAGGCAATTGTATCAAGAACCATTTATAATGTCTACTTCCGGCTCAACGATGCCAGGATCTACAACGAGACAATACGCTCTTTGGTTAACGCACGAGCTAACCCTAGTCCCCTTGAAGCTGAGGTAGAACTCAGGCTTGACTATACAAACACTATCAGTAGGGCATGGAATGCTAGCGTTGTGACACCCCGCCTAATTAAATACAGGTTGATCAGTCATCTATTAAATTAATTCAAAATGTCCGGTTGGTTCATTCTTAGCATCAATGTCGTAAAATAATTTTCCTTATTAACACCCTAATATATAATTAAGTTAAGTGTCAAAACATTTAATTTTGTTTAATTTAAATTCCATTATAAAGGCCTTATGTATATAAACCAGTTTATGAATAGTACTAATGATAAATAAAACAAACCATTCAAATGAGTTATGTCCACTAGATTACTCAAACCAAATAAATATCCACAACTACCGTCAACGTAATAGATGAAACAATCCCAAATAAAACAGAATACTAAAATAATAGAAAAGTAGGAAAGCTCTCTCAAGTCTAAACAGAAATCTGGAAATGGACGACACATGCCCTAACTAAGAGAACTAAATGAGAAGCTGTGGAGTTAAAGGAAGAATCGTCTACTGCAAGGTCCTGCAACTCCCACACAAGCTGCAGTACATCAAATCCAATGAACCTACGCCTGACGCCCCTGTGGCTGGGTACCTGTAATATATATATATATATATATATATACAAGAGAAGGAAAAATGACAGGAAACGGGTCAGAGACCGAGTATAAAACAGCTTTAAAATTTGTTTAGCAAGTATTTAAAATTCGTACTAGTTGATATGACACACATGTTAGTACGCGACACTCTCTTGAGAATTCTCACCTCTTATCTAGTGTGCACGCCTATCGTACTACTAGAATGACTCATAAATCTAACCCAATTCTCCTCCCATAAATCCTGATTCACGAAGTCTTACATCTATGATTGATTTAAAATACCATCCTCTTAAGGATCATTTAAGTCAATTATGTATTTCTTAATACTACTGGGAAGTGTCAAGTTCTTACTATAATGAAAAGCATTTATTCAATATTTATCTACTTATACGCACAGTAGAATAATTCTAGGTATAAGCATATATATAAATTACTCATACAATATATATATATATATACTAATCGGCATCCCACATAAAATCTATGGTGCTGGCATACTCTTCTATCAAGTCCCCGTATCTCGTACAAAAGGGAAATACTATTTCGGAACTACTCTCGAATTGTATTAACACAATACACACAAAATGGAGGCGAAGCATAGTTCCAAGTCACTAAAAGGTCAGAACACACTCACGTCTCTTAGGACCGTCTGACTATCATTCTCAGATAGCCTGTACCAAGGAATCCTATGTTCTAGGGCACGAGTCAATATCCCCCATAAATGTCCCATCGAGATAAGATTGTCCCAGCGCGGAAACCTCCGTGATAGCAAGTAGCGCAGGTATGATTATACACAGATCAATATCATTTTATATATATACACATGCACTCGGAAACCTCCATAAAACTTCACCAAATCGCCATTAGTGAGTCCCAAACTCCCAACCAACCATAAGGAAAATTATATAAACAATAATAGATGATTTCTAACGTAAATTTCCTCTTGAATCATCAATAATCATCATCAATTGAATTAAATTCAAAATATATCTTTAACCCTAGTTTATTTAATTTCTCAAGAAATTCATTGAATAACATATTCCTATCTTTACAAGATATCAATTTTGTTTTAACCAATCTAAATTCAACAAGGACTCATCCTAACATGATTTCTACTCTGCAATTTTCACAATTTGTCCTAAACATCAACTATCTCTTATTAAAACATAAATATTGTCCTCCTACACTAGCATGGGTGTAATATCAACCAAGATTTCCGCAAGATAGATACTTGCCTCAGATATGAAGGTCTGATTCTCACGTGTTGATGGGTATGGTTGCATCCCTCGTTTCCCAATCTACACGTTGGCGGTGAAAGATGGCAAAGGTGGTGTAGGTAGGGTGGTTCCCTCCTTTGAAGTCTTTTCTCTTCTCCCTTCCTTAGCCTCTTTGTAACTCTACCAATTCTAATCCTTGAAGACTCTCACTCCCATCAGATATACCCCTTTAATTTTCGTTCCTAATTAAGTCTTAAAAAGGAAAATTATTAAAATGCCCTCCCGGGTTACCGATTAGGCCTGAAAACATCCCGAAACCCAAACTAAACCCCCGGGTACATTTTTTTGACTATCTCGACTCTTTTGGACACGTTGGCGTACTCGAAATGACTATACGGTCGATTTATAATTTAATTACTTTTTATGCCATTAATTTAGTCCCGACACAACACAAGCGTGTCCCGACTTAAATTCTATGATTGTCGTGTTATTCACTCGTGACAATATTAATAAATTCAATCTCATATATTACTTTACTCATCTAGTAATATTCAACATATAATTATTAATTCTCGTCACAGTAGTAATTATTTATTATAAAATCCGAATAAATATTAATTTAATTTATCTCAATTAAATTTAATAAATCCCCAAATTAAAAGCCATAAAAATACGGGGTATTACAAGCATCTCATTGACGCTGGGCTACACATGGACCATAACAACTCGCGTTACATTTATCACAGTGGCATCCATCTCGATTGGAGTTGAGACTACCACCTCATATGAATGGGGAGAAACTCGGGAACATACAGAGACCGTGGGGACTACCTACAACATTACTATATCTCCAATGTCTAGGGTGATTGCGATGTTGACAGCAACAGAGGGTACATGTGATGTTCCTTTTTCCTACAATCAGCGCAATACGCTTTCGAATCTGGAGGTGGGTGATGAGCGTAAGCATGGTGGGGTTTATACCGGCATTAATATCTATAACTTCCAGTATGGGCACGAAATAGTACCGATGACCGCATATGAAGTAGCTAAGGAGATTGCAAAACAACAGTTGCTGCTCACGACCATCACCGGAGCAACGATTGGGTGAACTACTGCAATCACTCCAATAACTATTACTATTATTATGTCTCTTTGTGTGTGTGTGTGTTTCCCTTTCCTTTTTGTTACTTGTTATTGTTTTTGTTGTCAGTGAGTTTTTTATTTCCTTAGTTCGAGGGTTTCAGCATGCCCCTGCCAATAAAGTAAAATAAATTAATAACAAAATATGAATCATTCGTCATGAGTTATTTGTTTTAAAATCACTAGAGTGAGTTAAGAGTAACTAAAAATTATTACCTACGATTTATAACTTTTATCTTTTGGTTTTCTTTACCATTCCTCAACTAAGCCTTTTATAGCATTTGTCTGGATACGTGCAGTGATCAATAGTATCATAATTTACTTGAATAATTTTTCTATAACTGCATTTCTTGTGCAAGGTGGCTTCACAGATATAAAAAACGTGGATCTATTTCACAAACATTGCACAAACTGTTGCATCGCCACACGTTGTTAATTTCTGTTACAAAAATATAATAGTAATTAAGTGCTTCATGGAATAGGAGAAGAATGATTGTGTTCGTTGGTGCTATAAGCGGACCTTTTGAATCTTTTGACTTATAAATGTTGCCCATCTCCAACAGGCGAAGCTTAAACAAAACTCCTAAAATCACAAAAAATGTTCTAAACCAACCAAATACTTCTCAGATGAATTAATATTTCTCAACAATAGTGATATCTAAAGTTTGATAAAAGAAGAGTGACAATTTAGGTTATCGTGTTATAATCGGGTTTTGTTGCTTGGATTAGAATACCAGTTTTGAGTACTAGTAAATCAAACACGAGCTAATCGTGTCTTTTTTTCATGGATCATATCAAGTTTGTACCGTAAACAATTTATTGTATCAATAATTGTCTGCCCTAGACGAAGGGCCTTTATACTATAGCTGACCCTAATCCATTTTGAGCAAATGTATAGAAAATAGAAATAAAAATAGTTAAAGATAACTGCCATCTTAATTTATATCCTACCATAATTAACTCTCCTAATGTCTCTCAAAATAGTTTTTTGGAATATTCCACCATGCACCTATGGCTTTTAAGTCCCTAAAGATCAGGTCTCATCTCTAATATAGAGAATCGTTTATGAAGGATCTCCTTTCATAGGTACATCGTAAAATAAGTTATATAATCATAGTAGCAGGAACATGTGGGTAGTAGACTATGTATGTTTCATTTTATGCAAAAGACGCACTTTATCATGTTAATGATTTAACATGAGACTCTTATGCAAGATCAGTCAATTCCATGTTCATTAAGTAAGAATTATAGTAAGCAAATGTTTCAGACAATGAATCTAGTCTTGTGATTATATTCTATATATACACTCTTGAAAACTTTTTAGTAATTAGTTGTAATTTAGTGTGGAACGCCTCATATGTGATAATTTTATTAATTGAGATATTATAATATTGTATTCTAGACCTTTGTAAGAAAAATTAAGAATACAATAACCCACTTTCTATTATTTTTTGTATTTACCCCCCCCCCCCCCAACACACACACACACAAACCCACTCCCCTGCTCGTCGATAACCTAACAGTGGCCGAAAATGGGGTGGAAGGGAGGGGGAGTTTAAAAAATGATAAAATTGGCTGAGTGGGCCTTATATAAAAAGTGGGCATTTCTATCCTCAAATGTTATTCAAGGGGGCTAATTGGGATTGTCCCCTAAAATATTCCTTCAATTCATGTTTTCTTTAAATCAATTGATGCTTATGTTGAATATCAAATTCAGATTTTTATACTTGTTAATAGTATAGCAGGATTTCGACAACACTTAAAGTGAGGAATAGTGAGGTGCGTTCTTTACATCAGCTTATAATGATTTAGGAGGCATTCGACAACACTAAATGTTAGGCCGCTAGTCTAGGAGTACATGGAAAATCACCAGCTACCCAGTTCATGTGGCCTCCAAAACTAGCATACTTTCTCACTGATAACTGATCTTTCACATCACCCCGATGCTTCGCAGAATTCAAAGGTTCCTATTTGGTTTCAGAGGGTTTTTACCTTGAATCATGATGTGCAACATTTTCATCACTTTGAGTGGGTATATTATCCTAGTCTGCTGAAAGGCCAAGCACTGCTAAATCAGATTCCTTGGTTTGGAATAAATTTTGTGCTAAATTCAATAGAATACTCATGCTTGGCCAAGTTTTTGCAACTAGAGACTGAATATTTTACTTGACTTTGATTTCATAACACAAAAATTGGTTGTCCCATCCGATGCGACAAGAGGTGCTAAACCACTGTTTTAATTTAAGTTCAAGTGTCGTAATGGGTTAGTGGCTAAATCAAAGATAATGCATGTTTTGTTATATATTATATAATATACATGTTTTAGCTTAAGGGTTAAACTTTATTCTATGTTTTATTTATGTTTGACATTAGGGCATATTATATTGCATGTAATTTGTATTGAATTAATTTTTGTTTCATTTTTAGGTATCCATACACATATATATCAATTTATAGGATATAATTATTGTAAATTTAAGTGTATCTTGCGATACGGTATGATACACTTCTTTTGGAAAAATGATACGCCTCCGATACACGTTTTGACAACCTTGCCACTGTATGCAGCGTGGCACACTATTTTTGTAATGCCAAATCCTTTTGTTTATGCCTATAAAATACGAATTTTTCCATTTGTTAGGCCATCTCTTTCGTAGAAAAGTCTGATTGTAATTTCGTCAATTCTACCTCAAGGGGTGAGAGAACATTTACTAATTATTTTTTGTGATTGTGATTGTAGCTTATATAAGACCCTTTTGTAACCTTTTTGAGAGGGCAGACTTGATTATTGGTTGAAAGGAAATTCTAACATTCAAGATTTTCTCTCTTAGGGTGGATAATGTTCAGTTAGGAAATTTCTCGGCTTATTGACAGATGTTGCTTATAATTTATAAATCATTATATGCAGACAAATATCTTTTCTAACGTTAAGTTTTGGCAATTCACGTACAATCAGGGCTATGGGCTTGTTGTAGATATATGGAGCCTTAGTTGTACTACCTGAGATATGTTGACCAGTCAACTTCCATACTCTTTGTTGTAATGTGTATGTGATACGTTTATCAAAAGTTCCACTCTTCTATGTATTCATCTTCGTGTCGTTTAATCTCCGGCTTACCTATTATGGGCATGGCTATGTTTCTTAAAGAAATCATCTTGCACAAGTTGTATTTGTAGCCTGTGGCAGCCACTTGTCCCGATGGCTTTGCATTAGTCTGCCCGTTAGTGATCAAAACCAAATGCTGCCTTTTCGTAAATGAATTGATTTTAAGCTGATGTTTCATCTGTGATTTAAAATTTTCGATTTTTCATGCATACCTAGTTAAAGTTTTGAATCTAAATGGATCTCACCCTTGCCCTTTCAACTTTTCAAGTTTATAATTATCATATGATCTTCCTTAATATGAAATTGATTATGATAAAACAGGTACCTTTTGTAGTGTTCTCTTTGTCTTCGTTCTTTATCTTAAATATTTATGGAATGATATGACGTTAACCGCAAGTTCTTATTTCCTCTTCTTACATATTTTATAACAAATTTGATTACCTCCTATCATTTTATAATATTGAGCAAGTATAAGTAAAGTGTGAGTATAATATACTTTGTTGTTTTCGATTAAAAAATCAAAGAGTGAGTATACGTATAGAGTGTAGGCCATAAAATGCTTAAGGATAAGTAATATTAAAAAATGGAATATATTGATGGCATCTCTGGCCAGACATTTCATAATTAGCTTTGTGTCTTTTTTTGGAAAGCCTAACTTTGTAACTGTAATAGGGGGAAGCCTGACTTTGCAACTATAATAGCATAGCTAAATAGTGATTCGTTAGATGTTTACCAGCATCTTCCCCCCGTGACATAACCGATGAAGGCTTTGTTTAGGATTGGAAGGGAAATCCCGCCACCTGTTCTGAATTCTCTCTCTAAGGATGCATAGGATTTTATCTTACAGTGCCTACAAGTTAACCCAAAGGCTCATCATACTGCTTCTCAGCTCTTAGAACACCCCTTTGTGAAGAAGTTGGTTCTCTCATCCTTAGGCTCAGCAACTCCTTACCATCCTGGCTGGTGGGTTCTCATCAGTTTAAGTGAAAATATACTGTGGTAAAATTGATAATATTCTCTATTAAAATCCTACCATTACAATTATTCACTCATCTTATTTGGTCCATCCGGGTAGTTTGTGTTGGATTCTCAAGTTGTGTTACTAGTTTTAGGGACTCTAATCATTTCATATTGGTTAATAAGGGATATCTTCGATAAGATGGAATAGATTATACGGAACTTTCAGTGTTACTATTAAAATTTTCACTATTAGAACAGTTCTCACTATAGCGATCACTTGTAATTGGCGTGTGCGACAACGTGTTAAAGTAGGTTTTCTCTATGGAGACTTACATGAAAAATTTTACATGGTACAACCATCAGGTTTAGAAGGCAACCCCGAGGAAAATTGTGTGTCTTTCTCCACGAGTCTTTATATGGATTAAAGCAGGCCCCTCGCGCATGGTTTGATAAGTTTACCACTTATTTATTTAAATGTGGCTTTAAGCGAAGCATAACCAATAGTTTAATTTTCATTTGGCTGACTGCACAAGGGATTGTGGTCCATTCATTATATGTGGATTATATAATCCTTACAAAGACCAATCAACACCTAATTAAACTCTTCATTCACAGTCTCCAAACTGAGTTTGCTATGAATGACCGAGGCCATTACACTGTTTTCTTTGTATTAAAGCTAAAACCAATCCCTTTTATAAGTCCATCATGCTTACGTAAAGTACACTACAGACCTGCTCAAAAAGACCAACATGTTGCACTGTAAATCCATTAACACTCTAGTCTAATATGGCCCATGACTTTCTGTGCATCAAGACCCTCCATTACCTGATCCCACAGAATACAGAAGTACAGTAAGATATATCCAATACCTAACCATTACTAGACCCCATATTGCTTTTGTCGTCAATTACACTTGCCAATTTATGCAACCATCCACTGATTTACATTATCAAGCTATCAAACGCATCCTCCGATATCTTTGAGGCTCTCTTGGTATGGCTACTCTATAACTTGAACTAAACATTTTCTTTTGCAGCCTTGTCTGATGCGGATTAGGGAGGATATCCCGACAATGTGAGGTCAACTACGGGATACTACGATTTTCTTAGCAACACTTAATTTCATGGAACTCTAAAAAATAAGTTACAGTATCACGATCAATTGCAGAAGCAGAGTACGGGGCTATGGCAGTAGCAATGTCCGAATTATTGTGGTTCTCCTATGTTTTTCAAGAACTTAGTTTCCTTATCACCAAACTCCGATTATTTTAAGACAATATTAGTTCTCAATGCCTTGCTGGCAACCCACTTTTTCATGCCAAAACTAATCACATTGAGTTAGATTATCACTTCATGATAAAACTATTTGAAATAGGGCAACTTGATTTATCTTTTGTTCAGTCAAGTTGTAATACCCCGCTCAATTAAATACCGGGTGATCAGTCCTATACCCAATTAAATGAGAGTATACAGTTAGTTCATTCTTAGCATCACTATCGAAAAATATTTTTTTATCACCTAATACTCAATTAAGCTAGTGTTAAAAACTTTCAAATTTTAATTTAATACAATCTTGTTTTACTATTACAAACAATTTCATGTAATCCATTCCACAACAATGCATAATAGATAAGTAACATCACAACTGAATTAAATGTAACTGGAATATACTCCAAGTTTAAATATCTCAATACAACAATCCAAAAAAACTGAATGTATCAAAACTGACATAAGTTATACCACTGTCTGAGATAGAATCGACATATATAGAATCCTTGGGCGATGCCCTACATGAACTAACTACTACGGATGTATGAAACAAGAGAATGAAAGCGTATAAGCAAAGTCTTCAACTCCATAGCATCCATAGTACGTCAAGTATCCAATCCTCTATGCCTGGCGTTCTTGTGACTGGACACCCAATATAGAAGATACAAGGAAGGCGGGAATATGCAAGAAAACGGGTCAGAGCCTGATGGTAAAATATTTTTTTTAAATAGAAAGTGATTAACAAGTGCAATTAAGCAATTATTATGTACATGTTAGATTCTCGAACTCTCTCTTGAGATTCTCGCCTCTCATCTAGTGTGCACGAATAACGTACCTTCAAACCATACTAGTTACTATTTTCATACTAACTAGTTCCTTCCAGCCTAACATCTAAACATAGCCCAATATCTTTCCCATGTATTTCTCTCGCAATATAAGTAATACATATATATCCAATTTCTCTTTAACATAGATAAGCACTTTTTTTTCAATTTAATATAATTAAGTGTTCACCAACTTAATTCATTTCAAATTTTATTATCATTCATGTCTACTTAATTCACACAGTAGATAATATCACAAGTATATATATACATTCACTATATATATATATATATAATACTGCACCCCAAGACTCAGTTGCGGTGCATGCATACTCTCCTATCATGTTCGGGTACATCTCGTCATTGTACAAAGGACTATCGGTTCGGTATATCCCTCGAACCATAAATAAAAAAACACAAATATTGGAGGTGAACATAATCCTAAGCCTTTGGGCTACGCACATACCTACGCTCCCAAATGACCGTTCAATACCATTGTTTTCACACATCGCAATATAACCTAAGTCCTATGTTCTGAGGCACAAGTCAAAAATCCCCCCTAAGGCTCATCAGGATATGACTGCGATGAGTGCATTATTTTACATGAATTATGTACAAAACTAAGCCTTGTTAAGCGAGTTGTATCTTAAATAATGATCTTTTAGAGTCTTTTTTGTAAATGAAAAGAAAAATACAAGTTTGAATAAAATTTGAGTTAAAAATGTGATTTTAATAACTCTGGGGGTGAAATTGTAATTTTAGAAAAATTATGGGCTTGAAAATAATTTTTAAATATTTATATAGGCAAAATAAAGTTCTCTCTGAAATTTGGTTTAATTCTGAATTAAAACCAGCAACTAATGAATTTCGGGGGCTAAAATGCAAATAGGGGTAATTTTGTAAAATTTAAATATTTGTGACCCTAAATTTGAATTAATTATTTTTACTTTGCATTTTTACAAGTATCCCGAAAATTGGGACAACAAAGGAGTCGATGTGCAAAAATTGTCAGGATACGTCGCGACGCGACACGACACGACACGGTTGACACAGATGTACTAAATATTTTTTATAAAATCGTTCGAGTGTCCATTGAGGACGTGCCATAGCTTTTCGGAAAGGTCTTGATAAGACTCAAAACTTTGAAGTTCAGACGAAAATGAAAGTTTAAAGTTTTGGAGGTCAAAAATGCGAATAAAGCTAGTGTTGTGAATAGTGACATGAATAGTGCTAAAATTGGGGATAATTATCTTCAACTCTTCCTAAAACTCCATGAGATAATTATCAGCTCAAATACAACCAATCAAGGAGAGTCCCACCCCATCTAAATACCCTATCCCTAAGCCTATAAATAAGACTCTTGGGTTCATTATTTTTTTACAGAGAGTTGTAGAGAGACACTTTAGAATAATCGTTGGTAGTTTTAGTTTGAGGGTTTTATTTATATTTGAGGGCCAATAATTATTTTGTGGGAGGAATTCTCTCAAAAATATTTGTGACACGGCATTTGTAAGTTTGTTTATTTAATGAAAATTAGCATTCATTCTTACAATTTATTATAACTACGATCATGCTCGCTTAATTTCCTTACTATGACTAGGTGAAATTTAACATGTGTGATTAATATTATGTGTGATTTAAATTCGTTTTCATTTTCGATATGTGCTAAATACTTTAAAAATCGGTACTCATTTAAAACAATACAAAAGTGTGTTTTAACCCTTCGACATTGTTTGAAAAAAAAATCATTTTTTTTAATTTTAAGTATGAGTACCTTTTGATGGTTTATACTTTTATCGAATTGATTGATAGCCCATGCTTAAAAACTATATTTTGAAATTTAAAAGTGAACTTTTTAAGGGAATAGGAATTTTAGGCGTCTAAATTTAGAGACGTTAAATTTTACTTTGGACTTATAACGTGTTATTTTTCCGAATTAAATACGACGAGAGTCAATTTAATTTGAGTTATAAAATCGAGAATGACGAATTTAAATTATTAAACAGTGTTAGTTTAACTTGATAAATGGATCAAACGTCCTACTTTTCACACTCCCTTGATTATATCTCTCATAGTCTTACTTTTTATTTGTTTTGCTTAGTTAATATCACATCCCAACTCCAAACTCATTTCGTCTAGTTGGACAGTCACAATAATTTTTAATGAAAAAAAAATGATAAATCCTCGTGGGTTCGGCCGGTACTTACACTCGCTATTCTACAATAGCCTGTGCTCTTACGGTATTTCATAATATTGACAAACAAGTTTTTGGCGCCGTTGCCGGGGATTTGTTCAATTTTTCCTTTTTTAAGTTGCGACTTTCGGACTATTTTGTTTTTACTTTTCACATTTTTGTTATTAAAAATTCATTATAAAAAAGGAAAAAATTATGGGGAGAAAAAAATCAGCAACAATATTTCTATTTTTCTGGGCCAAAAAAAATCAGATTTAAGTTTTTTTTTTTATAAATAGCACTTTTAGCAATAGTTTATCACAAAAATACATAAAAATTGAAAAAACTTGAAAAAAAAATGTTTTTTAGGGAAATTTCCAGATTCATTTTTTATTTAGTGGACCTTAAACACAAAAAAAAAATAATAATAATAATAAAAATTAATCCAAAAATTCAATTTTGTTTTATTCCCAGTAGTAATTCTGTTTTTTTCGAGTATTAAAAAAAATTGTTTCATAAGTGTGCTTTGTGTTTTTTTTTTGTGTTGAATACACCACTAGTGCGTGTGTCGTATTTTTTTTCCTTCTCTTTCCTTTAATTTTTTTTTTGTGTGTGTCGCACTTTACGTTTCGTGTAGTTTTTTTAAAGAAAAATTCGAAAAAGTGTTCAACGGTGCGCGAACGTGAAGAAAAAATTGTGCAATCTTGCCACGAGCACAAGGAACTCTTGGGGACGACTGAAACGTTGGCGGCGTTTCCCTCCGATCGAAGTCAACTTAAACTTCGGCTCGGCATAAACAAGTGACCTTAAAAAGTCCACGCCGAAGGTACGTTTTTGTGTGCTCCTACGTGGTTTAATTTCGCATTTAATTTAGCACGTTGCATAAACTAACTTAAGGGCAAGAACCCGTGTGAAAGATAAGGTGGGGATTTCATCACCCTTCCTTGGCCCGAAAATCACTAATTAACCCAGCAATTGTATATCCCGAGCCATCACATTTAATTTAAAATCAAGTAGACATTCGCCTTAGCATATCACATAGCTCATAGAAAATCTCTTAAGGAGACTAGAATTAAAAGCTACTCCAACGCGTACTTGTCAAATCGATCCTGTTTCACCTTGTCTAGGATTGGTGATTTTTATGTGTCTACATACCGACGACCTACCTGGACGAAAAAATGGGATTTGAGGCGATAAACATAGTTGTTCATCTTTTAAATTCTCCCTTGTCAAAGAGTAGGAGTTGTCTAATTAGGGAGGTTAATTTGGAGACCCTTGTGTCGTCGATTAATCTCGGGAAAACTAAATTTTAAAATTGAAATTTCCCTCACCTAAATTAGATAATTCAATTTGTCGTGTGTTAGCTAGGAATTACGTGTTTTGAGTCAAATATTTTTAATTTTCTTCACAAAAAATAAATAAATAAATAGAGAAAATTTCGAGTGAGCTCAGTGTATGCGAAGTTGGTTTCGAGATCATACCGGTCGTTTGTCAAGTGTGGAGTCTAGCATTCGCGATACTTACGTAGGTAGATTTTCAATTTTCACCAAAATGGGAGACGAGTTAGCGCCACGTGCCCTTAAAGCTTACCTTTATCCGACTAGGTCAAGTCAACCTTCGTGTATACGTCTACCCGATCACACTGCGAATAATTTTATTTTCCATCATGGAACCATCCAAATGTTGCCCGTGTTTTGAGGTACTGATAAAGAGGATCCCTATCTTCATATTCAGGAATTCGAGGAGATATGTGGGACCATTAATTATCAACAACTCACCAATGAGATTGTCAAACTTAAATTATTCTCGTTCTCATTGAAAGACAAAGCCAAGAGTTGGCTTAACTCGTTAACACCCAAATCCATCACCACTTGGAACCAAATGAGTGTCATTTTCCTATAAAAATTCTTCCCCAACCAAAATACGGCATCGATACGTCATGCCATCAATACATTTAGCCAAAAGCAGGGAGAAGCCTTGTGGATGTATTTAGAGCGATTCAACGACTTGCTACTGCAATGTCCGCACCATGGGATTGAAATGGGACGCCAAGTCCAAATTTTGTATGAGGGATTCGATTATAATACTCGAACTATGCTCGAGTCTCTGTGTAACGGTGATTTTACTGAAAAACGTGAGGTTGACGCGTGGATATTCCTAGAAGCCATGGTGAAAAAGTCCCAGCAATGGGCACCCAATAGAAAATCTAGGTCCACCACGTCTAATTAGGGTTTCCCTCACCAAGTCGAACAAAGTTATGATTTAAATGCCAAAGTGGCCACATTGGCCCGACGTTTAGAAGCTTTAGAGACGAGCAAAGAGGGCAATAGAACCGCACATGCGGTCGTTCAACATGTAGGTTCCCCTATGTGTATACTTTGCGATGCATTCGGCCATTTAGTCGAAAATTGTCTCGCCCTTCCAACCCACAAGGCACGTACTGAGAAAGCCAATGCCCTTTACCAAAATAGGTCGAAGTATGAGCCGTATTCCGATGCGTACAATCCGGGGTGGCGAGACCACCCCAATTTTTCATGGTACAAGGGTCAATACCAAGAAAGTGGAGATCAATCTTCTGGTAATCCACCTCCGAGTTTCCAAAAGAATGCCCCCGAACCATCGTATCCTTCTTCCCAAAAGCTCCAAGCTTTAGAGGATACGATGAATTTGCTTGCTCAAAGTACCCTCTAATTCCAGTAAACCACTCAAAATGTCCTCTAATCCACCAAACAGAGCTTGCATGCAAACACTCAATCCATAGCCAAACTCGAGGTTCAAGTGAGTCAATTAGCGAACGCGTTGAGTGAGAGAAACAAGGGAATATTTTCGAGTCAACCTAATCCCAATCCTAAAGGTAACTTACCTAAAGGTCAATATTTTGTGCAAGATAACGTTGATTCATCACAAACCCAAGAGGATGTCAAATCAATCATCACGTTTAGGTCTGGTAAGGAAGTCGAAAAGAATGTCACACCACCCATCGAGAGTGAATCCTAGAAACTTAAGGAGAATGAAGATCCACATGTGGATCCAACTTCCTCCCCGCCCTTAACTTCCGAGCCATCTGTAGAGACCTATGTTCCAAAAGATCCATTTCCCCAGCGATTGGTGCCCCAAAAGAAAAAGGCGCAAGTTGATAAGATGTTAGAAGTATTCAAGCAAGTACGAATCAATATCCCATTGCTTGACGCTATACAACAAGTCCCATCCTATGCCAAAATTTTAAAGTACCTTTATACCTTCAAGAGACACACCAACGTGCAAGAAAGCTTTTCTCACCGAGTAAGTAAGCTCGATCATTTCCTATAGAATGCCTGTCAAGTATAAGGATCCCAGGACAACGACGATCTCTATTGAGATAGGGAAGCATCACTTCAAAAAAGCCCTCTTAGACTTAGGAGCAAGCGTGAACCTTCTGTCGTACACCGTGTACACGAAACTAGGTTTGGGGGAGTTAAAGCCCACTAAGATGACCTTGTTCGTAGTCAACCGATCCATTAAGGTGCCTAGAGGTGTTGTAGAAGATGTATTGATTAAAGTGGGTGAGTTTATTTTTCTGGTAGAGTTTGTGGTCTTAGACACGCAACATATACTAAACTCAGTCGCATAAATCCCGATCATTCTCGCCCGACCCTTTTTGGCCACCTCTGTCGCTGTCATTCGATGTCATAGTGGGCAACTGAACCTGTCATTTGGGAACATGACCACGGATTTGAATGTTTTTAATTTAGAGAGGTAATCATATGATTAATGAGGGAATGAATTCAAGTACATTCAAGAAGTGAACGATGTCACTACCCTACGGGATAGTGACACACTCGATCTACACAATAGGCCACCTGATATGTCTCTAGATATGACTGTTGAAGAATTTGAAAAAGAATTTGGTATGGTTCATGTATCAAGTAACTTCACACCTCGATAATTTCACTCACCACATTCATTATGTGCCTTCATGTGTGTACTTTATCGATTGGGTTGACCGTCAATTGTTCAGACTTTTGATTTATGATGCAATGCATGTGAGATCGGTGAGAAGGTGGTAACACAAGAGGAAATTCACGGGTAATATCATCCTTTTACTTCTATACTTTATTTACTTTATCCATATTTTTAGTTTGAGCATACATTGAGGACAATGTAAAATTTAGGTTTGGGGGTAAGGATGGTATTTTTTAAAAGAAAAAAAAAACAAAAAGATTTTCAATATAATTGTGTTTTGAAACAATTTCTTAATATTGAATTAATTCATGGATCTCTCAACTTATGAAATTTTCACACATTAGCCATATAATATGATCGAAAATGGATCTTGAGGTAAAAGTTAATATGCCTAATGAAGAAATGTGAAGATCTTAACCTGGTGAGATTTTGTGCCATTCATCATTTTCGATAGATTTAAATCAATCCGAGTTAAAATAACTCAAACTTTCACTCACTGATAAATTTGTTTATGATCTCAAATTCTTTATTTTGTTCGATTACTGAAAGCAAAAGGCCAAATGTGAATCTTAAGCACTAGAAGTCTTAGTAAGTCGTCTTGAGACACAAATCAAATTAACAAAACTTGATAAATGAGATTAGTACATCGTTTGAAAGTCCAAAATTAAGCCTAAAATCTAACATTTTTAAATTATTCTATTGCAAGCCCATTTGAGCCCAAAAGAAGATAAGCCTTTTCTTGAAAGCCCACTATCCTACCCAACTCTAACTGGGAGTTTAAAGTCCATAAAAAGAAGTCATGCCCATTTTCTGAGAATAGTAGGGTAAAATTACGGTAGGAAAATGGCCAAAAGAAAAGGAGGTTGCAAAAATAATGTGTGAAGAAAGAAAAAAAGGAGGAAGAAAGAAAGAAAGAAAGAAAAAGATGAAAAAAAAATGTGAGTTTGAAAAGAAAAAGCGAAAGAAAAAGAAAATGGAGGTTGGAAGAAAAGTGCCTAAAAGTCAAAATACCAAAAAGTCTCTATATTCTCATAAATTGTTGAACTCCAAAGCCCTTCTTTCTAACTAAAATCCGAGCCTACAATACAACTAAAGAAAGTCATAATCGATCTCAAGGGAAATTAGTTATAGTGTGGAGAGAAGATGAATAGGATCTATGGTGTGATTCAATATTTTCAAAAAGTAATCGATGTTTCGTTCATGAGATCATATTCATCCTCTATAAAAAGATCGTTTTTCATCATGTATATGTGAAAATTGTTCATTAAAGTTATTCTTTTATTCACATATACTGAGAGAAAATAACTCAATTCTGAGTGTTCGATTGTGAATGCATCCCGTGAGATTTTGAAATCAAAACGAACTTTCGAATACGAAATGTAACGACCAAATCTTTTGAAATGGACAGTTATATTGCCTATGCGCACACTCACGATAAGTTGAGATTGAAAAGTGAAGTTCTACTATATTTATGAAGTTTGCATTCAAACTTGGTTATATTACTTTTGAAGTTTTTCTACTGAGTCAAGTTTTTTAATTTTGTAGGTATATTCACTACAAGCCCTCACAAGACAAAACTCATCCACTAGGGTAACTTACGGGTTTAACGGCTTGTTGCACATGCTAAGTGCAATCGTGATTCCTACGAAAGTGAGTTAGATTTTAAAATTTTAGTTTTGCTCGAGGACTAATAAAGTTTAAGTTTTGGAGTATTTGATGAGTGCATTATTTTGCATGAATTATGTCCAAAACTAAGCCTTGTTAGACCCGTTGTATCATAAATAATAAGCTTTTAGAGTCTTTTTCGTAAATTAAAAGAAAAATGCAAGGTTGAATAAAATTTGAGTTAAAAATGTGATTTTAATAACTCTGGGGTGAAAATATAATTTCATAAACTTTATGGGCTTTAAAATAATTTTTAAATATTTATCAAGGCAAAATAAAGTTCTCTCTGAAATTTGGTTGAATTCTGAATTAAAACGAACAATTAATGAATTTCAGGGGCTAAAATGCAAACAGGGGTAATTTTGTAAAATTTAAATATTTGTGACCTTAAATTTGAATTAATTATTTTTAGTTTGAATTTTTCAAAATTTTTATTTTTTCCTTTAAATTAACCTTCTAATCAACCCATATTCAAAAAATTATATCAAAATACATTTTGTAGCTAGTTTTAAAAAATTCACAAAAAACTGTTGGTGCAGACCCTTATAAATAAGATATTTTGAACAGTTTTTTATGGATTTTTTAAAAATAGCTATAAAATGTATTTTGACCTAATTTTTTGAACATGGGTTTATTGGAAGTTAATTTCAAGAGAAAAATAAAAAAATTGGAAAAAATAGTTTTTAAAGGGCTACAAATTGGTGTGATGTACGGATGATGTATAGAGCATGATGTATATATATATATATATATATATATATATATATATATATATATATATATATATATATATATATATATATATATATCAACAATAGGGTATACGCAGATCCCATATTACAAGTCTCATACGTGGTATACTTATATCTCTAATATCATACGTATCATGGTATTTTAAACCTCGATTATATTATAGGTATTCGCTCCACCTATATATATATATATATATATATATATATATATATATATATATATATATCAACAATAGGGTATACGCAGATCCCATTTTACAAGTCTCATATGTAGTATACTTATATCTCTAATATCATACGTATCATGGTATTTTAAACCTCAATTATATTATAGGTATTCGCCCCACCTATCGAAATATATCAACAAATGGTATACTATCATCCCATATACAAATGACACAAGTAGTGTATTTCAAGTTTATCCCATAAACTAATAATTCACAGTTCCCATTACTCCTAACATCTCTTGTTAACCAAAAGGATTTAATTAATTATTCCAATAGCTACCTTCAACCCATACTTATTGGTCCAAAACCCAGACTCATTATAACAAGCCCGGATTATATTTCAATTCCCAATAATCCTTTTTTTTATAAAGCTACATTCTGCCCAGAAATATAAAATTATAATTTGAGGCTTTTCTGCTCCGATTTTGAACAAACTTAAAACTACAAAGTTGTGCAGAACGTGATTTTATACAAGAACTCGTGAGCACACTACCAATTTATGCTTAAAACAATACTAAAATTGTCATACAATGTTCGTCATTTTTCTATATATTTCTACCTACGGGCTGTAACATAATTCATCCTCAAAACCTCTACTAAATGATCCCAAACTCCTTATAATTCATCCCAAATGGTATACCCAAGTATGTATATGATTTATAACATCAACTCATATCAAAATCATCATGGAATTTCGATTAATTATGCTAATCCCATTTTAATTCAGAAAATCTACTTTTCATCAGTCTTACTCAAGAACACGTATAAACCCCAAATTTCTTCATCAAATAAACCCAAGTTAATATCAACAAGGGATTAATCCCAGATGGTTTCCATTTCAGCGATTAAATCAAAATCATCAAAATTAATCTTTGATTTATAAGACTTAAAAAAAAATCTTTTTCAATCTACTATGGACAACATACATGCTATAGATTGTAAGTGTTAAAACACTTGCCTTTGATTTCATAGGTCTGAAACTTTGGGGAAGATGATGCTATGGTGTTCCTCTCTTTTTCGATCACTCTTCGGTGGCGGCGGTGGTGGTTCAAGGTGCCTTTGTCCCTTAACAACTCTTCCTCTCCTAGAGAAATCTTTCTCTCTCTTCAATGGATGTCTCTTAGAGTTTTGATGAATAAACTTTTGGCCAACATATCTCTTAAATTATATAAAAATACCCATATTTCGTAAGTACTATTCATCTCCCAAGTAAAATGACTAAAATACCTCTTTGGGGTGTCTATTCGATTCCAAATTGACCCGAGACCCAAATAAAAACCCCGAATAAACTTTTCTGACTATTTAAACCCCTCCGAACACTTTGGAGCACTTAAAATGACCATTCGGATGACATAAAAATAATTTACTTTTCATTCAATTCAATTATAGTCCCGACACGTCTCACACATGCGTCCCGACTTAATTACCGTAATTGTCGTATTTATAAATTCCAACAATTTTTATAAAGTCATAATCATATATTGCTTTTAATCACTAAGTAATATTTAATATCAATCAAATAGTACTTTATTCTAGTAAAATTCAATCCGGATTAATTCCAATTATTTTCACATAAATAATTCCAATTAATCCCCATTGATTCAACGCATTTACTTTTAATTTTTCTCATCTTAAAAGACATTAAAAATACGGGGTATTATACAAGTCACCAACTAGTAGACATTTTCACAAAATGCCTCTGCTCTCCTCAATTTTTCAAACTCGATACAATCTGATGGTTGCATCTTCATCATTAATTACACATCATATTGCGGGGGGAATGTTAGTCAATACACCTGTAACTTAGTACTAGTTGTATAAAGTTAGAGTTAGTTACAAAATCTAGAGTTAGTTAGAGTTGCTTTGGTTGGAGTTGTTAGTAAGTTAGGTTTGTTAGTTGTTAGTTTAGTTTGTATTCTATAAATACGCATATGTTCTTTATATTTGATATAATGAGAAATATAGTACCATCTTTGTCTTCATACCATCTCTATTTTATAGACAATGAATGCCCAGCTTGGAGTGGTATCATTACTTTCACCGGCCTCTTTTTTATAGGTTGTAAAAGTTGTAGTTAAGTTTGTGCTTCAGCAGTGGTTGTCAAGTTGGAAAATCTGACAATATTCATAAATATCCCTTCATTTAAAAAGTGTAAAAGTTCTAATTTCCTTATTTTTTTTAATTTGTAGTTTGCTTTTCAAGTTTCCTTTAAATTTACTTATTTCACATTCTTTTTTCACTTCCATATTAATTGAGGATATCCCATATATATTGGTTTTATGCTTTATTTTACCCTTGACAAAGAGAGACTAAAATATGATCTACAAGGAAATGCGAAGCCACATTCCAAAGGCAAAAGCAAGTGATATTATTGGGTGGATAAGCAAAAAAAAATTCAGCAAAGGAGGCCTGTATTGGCAGAATAGTGATTGTTATACGTATTAATTTTGAGGTTTACATACATTTTCTCTGTTAAAGCAGAGGACTTTCAAGATGAAACCCCGTACAACTACTATTTATTGATCATGTTAGCGTATATAACATATATACCTTTTTTGTGTGTGTAGCATATATGCCTCTTAAGTAAATCGAATTCAGAAAACATTATTCTTTAAACGCTTGAATCTTAAATAACCTTAATCTGAAAGATAGTCACAAATAAGCACGTCGACAGCCAAGCGTCATGGTCAACCTTGATTACATATGGAAACTAAAAATATCAGCTCCAATTTGGGCCCGAGGCGGAGCCGAAATTCAATGATGTTGATACCACTAACTTTTGAAAAAAATACTTTTTTTGTATATTAAAATATCGATCTCAAAATTTTTTACTATGATTGAACCTATTAACAATTTAAAAAAATAATAAAGAGTGGTGTCAAAAACATTAATTAGCAAATAACTTGTAAATTGAACTTGCGGGAATAAATTCCTTGCTACGCTCCGAATATGATTTTTTACTATAATTTAAAATCAAGTTAAATCCCTCATTCACCGATAACTATATCATTTTATAAAAATTAATCCAAAAATTCAATTTTGTTTTATTCCCAGTAGTAATTCTGTTTTTTTCGTCAAGGGATCTCCTTTCATCTATGCAATTATTGATTTCCCAACTCCGTCCAAGTTTAAAACTCCAGTAGTCACCCCTAAATATGATGGTAAAACTGATTCAATTTTACACATTGAGTAGTATCAGGCTGCAACCGACATATATTTCATTCCTGATGAAATAAGATGTAGAGCATTTTCATATACCATTATCTATTCAACCCAAATATGGTACAATAACTTGCCCCGAGGACAAATTGTCAACTTCAACCAGCTTATCGAGTTGTTTATTAACAACTTCTATTTTGGGGCCAAGCCAATGAAGAGAGTATCCTGTATCTTGAGCATCATGTAGCGAGTAGGGGAAACTACCGGAGAATACATCACTCATTTTAATAACAAGAAACTTAAAGTGGTTGATTATGAGGAGAATATAACCATCACCGCTTTAATGGGTGGATTACTTCCCGAAAAGCTATATTATGCTTTGGCAAAAGATCCTCCTAAAACCATGACTAAGCTCATTGCTAAGGCAAAAAAAATCATGAATGTCGAGAAACTAATGGCTGCAAAGTAAAGTCTTGTCACTAAGCTTAAGAAGAAGGAACATAAGGAGCATAGACCGAATAAGGATGATAAGCTCAAAAGGTAGGGAATATATACTCTATTTTTGGTCAGTATTCAGCATATCCAAGAAAAAATTAAGCACAATAAAGATTTGAGATGGCCTGATAAGTTAAGGGCACCACCCAACAAGAGGGATACATCTAAAATATTATGAGTTCCATAAGGATCATGGCCACACAACCGATAACTATATCATTTTATAGAACGAAGTTAAATCCCTCATTCACCGAGGAAATTCTGTTTTTATAAAAATTAATCCAAAAATTCAATTTTGTTTTATTCCCAGTAGTAATTCTGTTTTTTTCGAGTATTAAAAAAAATTGTTTCATAAGTGTGCTTTGTGTTTTTTTTTTGTGTTGAATACACCACTAGTGCGTGTGTCGTATTTTTTTTCCTTCTCTTTCCTTTAATTTTTTTTTTTGTGTGTGTCGCACTTTACGTTTCGTGTAGTTTTTTTATAGAAAAATTCGAAAAAGTGTTCAACGGTGCGCGAACGTGAAGAAAAAATTGTGCAATCTTGCCACGAGCACAAGGAACTCTTGGGGACGACTGAAACGTTGGCGGCGTTTCCCTCCGATCGAAGTCAACTTAAACTTCGGCTCGGCATAAACAAGTGACCTTAAAAAGTCCACGCCGAAGGTACGTTTTTGTGTGCTCCTACGTGGTTTAATTTCGCATTTAATTTAGCACGTTGCATAAACTAACTTAAGGGCAAGAACCCGTGTGAAAGATAAGGTGGGGATTTCATCACCCTTCCTTGGCTCGAAAATCACTAATTAACCCAGCAATTGTATATCCCGAGCCATCACATTTAATTTAAAATCAAGTAGACATTCGCCTTAGCATATCACATAGCTCATAGAAAATCTCTTAAGGAGACTAGAATTAAAAGCTACTCCAACGCGTACTTGTCAAATCGATCCTGTTTCACCTTGTCTAGGATTGGTGATTTTTATGTGTCTACATACCGACGACCTACCTGGACGAAAAAATGGGATTTGAGGCGATAAACATAGTTGTTCATCTTTTAAATTCTCCCTTGTCAAAGAGTAGGAGTTGTCTAATTAGGGAGGTTAATTTGGAGACCCTTGTGTCGTCGATTAATCTCGGGAAAACTAAATTTTAAAATTGAAATTTCCCTCACCTAAATTAGATAATTCAATTTGTCGTGTGTTAGCTAGGAATTACGTGTTTTGAGTCAAATATTTTTAATTTTCTTCACAAAAAATAAATAAATAAATAGAGAAAATTTCGAGTGAGCTCAGTGTATGCGAAGTTGGTTTCGAGATCATACCGGTCGTTTGTCAAGTGTGGAGTCTAGCATTCGCGATACTTACGTAGGTAGATTTTCAATTTTCACCAAAATGGGAGACGAGTTAGCGCCACGTGCCCTTAAAGCTTACCTTTATCCGACTAGGTCAAGTCAACCTTCGTGTATACGTCTACCCGATCACACTGCGAATAATTTTATTTTCCATCATGGAACCATCCAAATGTTGCCCGTGTTTTGAGGTACTGATAAAGAGGATCCCTATCTTCATATTCAGGAATTCGAGGAGATATGTGGGACCATTAATTATCAACAACTCACCAATGAGATTGTCAAACTTAAATTATTCTCGTTCTCATTGAAAGACAAAGCCAAGAGTTGGCTTAACTCGTTAACACCCAAATCCATCACCACTTGGAACCAAATGAGTGTCATTTTCCTATAAAAATTCTTCCCCAACCAAAATACGGCATCGATACGTCATGCCATCAATACATTTAGCCAAAAGCAGGGAGAAGCCTTGTGGATGTATTTAGAGCGATTCAACGACTTGCTACTGCAATGTCCGCACCATGGGATTGAAATGGGACGCCAAGTCCAAATTTTGTATGAGGGATTCGATTATAATACTCGAACTATGCTCGAGTCTCTGTGTAACGGTAATTTTACTGAAAAACGTGAGGTTGACGCGTGGATATTCCTAGAAGCCATGGTGAAAAAGTCCCAGCAATGGGCACCCAATAGAAAATCTAGGTCCACCACGTCTAATTAGGGTTTCCCTCACCAAGTCGAACAAAGTTATGATTTAAATGCCAAAGTGGCCACATTGGCCCGACGTTTAGAAGCTTTAGAGACGAGCAAAGAGGGCAATAGAACCGCACATGCGGTCGTTCAACATGTAGGTTCCCCTATGTGTATACTTTGCGATGCATTCGGCCATTTAGTCGAAAATTGTCTCGCCCTTCCAACCCACAAGGCACGTACTGAGAAAGCCAATGCCCTTTACCAAAATAGGTCGAAGTATGAGCCGTATTCCGATGCGTACAATCCGGGGTGGCGAGACCACCCCAATTTTTCATGGTACAAGGGTCAATACCAAGAAAGTGGAGATCAATCTTCTGGTAATCCACCTCCGAGTTTCCAAAAGAATGCCCCCGAACCATCGTATCCTTCTTCCCAAAAGCTCCAAGCTTTAGAGGATACGATGAATTTGCTTGCTCAAAGTACCCTCTAATTCCAGTAAACCACTCAAAATGTCCTCTAATCCACCAAACAGAGCTTGCATGCAAACACTCAATCCATAGCCAAACTCGAGGTTCAAGTGAGTCAATTAGCGAACGCGTTGAGTGAGAGAAACAAGGGAATATTTTCGAGTCAACCTAATCCCAATCCTAAAGGTAACTTACCTAAAGGTCAATATTTTGTGCAAGATAACGTTGATTCATCACAAACCCAAGAGGATGTCAAATCAATCATCACGTTTAGGTCTGGTAAGGAAGTCGAAAAGAATGTCACACCACCCATCGAGAGTGAATCCTAGAAACTTAAGGAGAATGAAGATCCACATGTGGATCCAACTTCCTCCCCGCCCTTAACTTCCGAGCCATCTGTAGAGACCTATGTTCCAAAAGATCCATTTCCCCAGCGATTGGTGCCCCAAAAGAAAAAGGCGCAAGTTGATAAGATGTTAGAAGTATTCAAGCAAGTACGAATCAATATCCCATTGCTTGACGCTATACAACAAGTCCCATCCTATGCCAAAATTTTAAAGTACCTTTATACCTTCAAGAGACACACCAACGTGCAAGAAAGCTTTTCTCACCGAGTAAGTAAGCTCGATCATTTCCTATAGAATGCCTGTCAAGTATAAGGATCCCAGGACAACGACGATCTCTATTGAGATAGGGAAGCATCACTTCAAAAAAGCCCTCTTAGACTTAGGAGCAAGCGTGAACCTTCTGTCGTACACCGTGTACACGAAACTAGGTTTGGGGGAGTTAAAGCCCACTAAGATGACCTTGTTCGTAGTCAACCGATCCATTAAGGTGCCTAGAGGTGTTGTAGAAGATGTATTGATTAAAGTGGGTGAGTTTATTTTTCTGGTAGAGTTTGTGGTCTTAGACACGCAACATATACTAAACTCAGTCGCATAAATCCCGATCATTCTCGCCCGACCCTTTTTGGCCACCTCTGTCGCTGTCATTCGATGTCATAGTGGGCAACTGAACCTGTCATTTGGGAACATGACCACGGATTTGAATGTTTTTAATTTAGAGAGGTAATCATATGATTAATGAGGGAATGAATTCAAGTACATTCAAGAAGTGAACGATGTCACTACCCTACGGGATAGTGACACACTCGATCTACACAATAGGCCACCTGATATGTCTCTAGATATGACTGTTGAAGAATTTGAAAAAGAATTTGGTATGGTTCATGTATCAAGTAACTTCACACCTCGATAATTTCACTCACCACATTCATTATGTGCCTTCATGTGTGTACTTTATCGATTGGGTTGACCGTCAATTGTTCAGACTTTTGATTTATGATGCAATGCATGTGAGATCGGTGAGAAGGTGGTAACACAAGAGGAAATTCACGGGTAATATCATCCTTTTACTTCTATACTTTATTTACTTTATCCATATTTTTAGTTTGAGCATACATTGAGGACAATGTAAAATTTAGGTTTGGGGGTAAGGATGGTATTTTTTAAAAGAAAAAAAAAACAAAAAGATTTTCAATATAATTGTGTTTTGAAACAATTTCTTAATATTGAATTAATTCATGGATCTCTCAACTTATGAAATTTTCACACATTAGCCATATAATATGATCGAAAATGGATCTTGAGGTAAAAGTTAATATGCCTAATGAAGAAATGTGAAGATCTTAACCTGGTGAGATTTTGTGCCATTCATCATTTTCGATAGATTTAAATCAATCCGAGTTAAAATAACTCAAACTTTCACTCACTGATAAATTTGTTTATGATCTCAAATTCTTTATTTTGTTCGATTACTGAAAGCAAAAGGCCAAATGTGAATCTTAAGCACTAGAAGTCTTAGTAAGTCGTCTTGAGACACAAATCAAATTAACAAAACTTGATAAATGAGATTAGTACATCGTTTGAAAGTCCAAAATTAAGCCTAAAATCTAACATTTTTAAATTATTCTATTGCAAGCCCATTTGAGCCCAAAAGAAGATAAGCCTTTTCTTGAAAGCCCACTATCCTACCCAACTCTAACTGGGAGTTTAAAGTCCATAAAAAGAAGTCATGCCCATTTTCTGAGAATAGTAGGGTAAAATTACGGTAGGAAAATGGCCAAAAGAAAAGGAGGTTGCAAAAATAATGTGTGAAGAAAGAAAAAAAGGAGGAAGAAAGAAAGAAAGAAAGAAAAAGATGAAAAAAAAATGTGAGTTTGAAAAGAAAAAGCGAAAGAAAAAGAAAATGGAGGTTGGAAGAAAAGTGCCTAAAAGTCAAAATACCAAAAAGTCTCTATATTCTCATAAATTGTTGAACTCCAAAGCCCTTCTTTCTAACTAAAATCCGAGCCTACAATACAACTAAAGAAAGTCATAATCGATCTCAAGGGAAATTAGTTATAGTGTGGAGAGAAGATGAATAGGATCTATGGTGTGATTCAATATTTTCAAAAAGTAATCGATGTTTCGTTCATGAGATCATATTCATCCTCTATAAAAAGATCGTTTTTCATCATGTATATGTGAAAATTGTTCATTAAAGTTATTCTTTTATTCACATATACTGAGAGAAAATAACTCAATTCTGAGTGTTCGATTGTGAATGCATCCCGTGAGATTTTGAAATCAAAACGAACTTTCGAATACGAAATGTAACGACCAAATCTTTTGAAATGGACAGTTATATTGCCTATGCGCACACTCACGATAAGTTGAGATTGAAAAGTGAAGTTCTACTATATTTATGAAGTTTGCATTCAAACTTGGTTATATTACTTTTGAAGTTTTTCTACTGAGTCAAGTTTTTTAATTTTGTAGGTATATTCACTACAAGCCCTCACAAGACAAAACTCATCCACTAGGGTAACTTACGGGTTTAACGGCTTGTTGCACATGCTAAGTGCAATCGTGATTCCTACGAAAGTGAGTTAGATTTTAAAATTTTAGTTTTGCTCGAGGACTAATAAAGTTTAAGTTTTGGAGTATTTGATGAGTGCATTATTTTGCATGAATTATGTCCAAAACTAAGCCTTGTTAGACCCGTTGTATCATAAATAATAAGCTTTTAGAGTCTTTTTCGTAAATTAAAAGAAAAATGCAAGGTTGAATAAAATTTGAGTTAAAAATGTGATTTTAATAACTCTGGGGTGAAAATATAATTTCATAAACTTTATGGGCTTTAAAATAATTTTTAAATATTTATCAAGGCAAAATAAAGTTCTCTCTGAAATTTGGTTGAATTCTGAATTAAAACGAACAATTAATGAATTTCAGGGGCTAAAATGCAAACAGGGGTAATTTTGTAAAATTTAAATATTTGTGACCTTAAATTTGAATTAATTATTTTTAGTTTGAATTTTTCAAAATTTTTATTTTTTCCTTTAAATTAACCTTCTAATCAACCCATATTCAAAAAATTATATCAAAATACATTTTGTAGCTAGTTTTAAAAAATTCACAAAAAACTGTTGGTGCAGACCCTTATAAATAAGATATTTTGAACAGTTTTTTATGGATTTTTTAAAAATAGCTATAAAATGTATTTTGACCTAATTTTTTGAACATGGGTTTATTGGAAGTTAATTTCAAGAGAAAAATAAAAAAATTGGAAAAAATAGTTTTTAAAGGGCTACAAATTGGTGTGATGTACGGATGATGTATAGAGCATGATGTATATATATATATATATATATATATATATATATATATATATATATATATATATCAACAATAGGGTATACGCAGATCCCATATTACAAGTCTCATACGTGGTATACTTATATCTCTAATATCATACGTATCATGGTATTTTAAACCTCGATTATATTATAGGTATTCGCTCCACCTATATATATATATATATATATATATATATATATATATATATCAACAATAGGGTATACGCAGATCCCATTTTACAAGTCTCATATGTAGTATACTTATATCTCTAATATCATACGTATCATGGTATTTTAAACCTCAATTATATTATAGGTATTCGCCCCACCTATCGAAATATATCAACAAATGGTATACTATCATCCCATATACAAATGACACAAGTAGTGTATTTCAAGTTTATCCCATAAACTAATAATTCACAGTTCCCATTACTCCTAACATCTCTTGTTAACCAAAAGGATTTAATTAATTATTCCAATAGCTACCTTCAACCCATACTTATTGGTCCAAAACCCAGACTCATTATAACAAGCCCGGATTATATTTCAATTCCCAATAATCCTTTTTTTTATAAAGCTACATTCTGCCCAGAAATATAAAATTATAATTTGAGGCTTTTCTGCTCCGATTTTGAACAAACTTAAAACTACAAAGTTGTGCAGAACGTGATTTTATACAAGAACTCGTGAGCACACTACCAATTTATGCTTAAAACAATACTAAAATTGTCATACAATGTTCGTCATTTTTCTATATATTTCTACCTACGGGCTGTAACATAATTCATCCTCAAAACCTCTACTAAATGATCCCAAACTCCTTATAATTCATCCCAAATGGTATACCCAAGTATGTATATGATTTATAACATCAACTCATATCAAAATCATCATGGAATTTTGATTAATTATGCTAATCCCATTTTAATTCAGAAAATCTACTTTTCATCAGTCTTACTCAAGAACACGTATAAACCCCAAATTTCTTCATCAAATAAACCCAAGTTAATATCAACAAGGGATTAATCCCAGATGGTTTCCATTTCAGCGATTAAATCAAAATCATCAAAATTAATCTTTGATTTATAAGACTTAAAAAAAAATCTTTTTCAATCTACTATGGACAACATACATGCTATAGATTGTAAGTGTTAAAACACTTGCCTTTGATTTCATAGGTCTGAAACTTTGGGGAAGATGATGCTATGGTGTTCCTCTCTTTTTCGATCACTCTTCGGTGGCGGCGGTGGTGGTTCAAGGTGCCTTTGTCCCTTAACAACTCTTCCTCTCCTAGAGAAATCTTTCTCTCTCTTCAATGGATGTCTCTTAGAGTTTTGATGAATAAACTTTTGGCCAACATATCTCTTAAATTATATAAAAATACCCATATTTCGTAAGTACTATTCATCTCCCAAGTAAAATGACTAAAATACCTCTTTGGGGTGTCTATTCGATTCCAAATTGACCCGAGACCCAAATAAAAACCCCGAATAAACTTTTCTGACTATTTAAACCCCTCCGAACACTTTGGAGCACTTAAAATGACCATTCGGATGACATAAAAATAATTTACTTTTCATTCAATTCAATTATAGTCCCGACACGTCTCACACATGCGTCCCGACTTAATTACCGTAATTGTCGTATTTATAAATTCCAACAATTTTTATAAAGTCATAATCATATATTGCTTTTAATCACTAAGTAATATTTAATATCAATCAAATAGTACTTTATTCTAGTAAAATTCAATCCGGATTAATTCCAATTATTTTCACATAAATAATTCCAATTAATCCCCATTGATTCAACGCATTTACTTTTAATTTTTCTCATCTTAAAAGACATTAAAAATACGGGGTATTATACAAGTCACCAACTAGTAGACATTTTCACAAAATGCCTCTGCTCTCCTCAATTTTTCAAACTCGATACAATCTGATGGTTGCATCTTCATCATTAATTACACATCATATTGCGGGGGGAATGTTAGTCAATACACCTGTAACTTAGTACTAGTTGTATAAAGTTAGAGTTAGTTACAAAATCTAGAGTTAGTTAGAGTTGCTTTGGTTGGAGTTGTTAGTAAGTTAGGTTTGTTAGTTGTTAGTTTAGTTTGTATTCTATAAATACGCATATGTTCTTTATATTTGATATAATGAGAAATATAGTACCATCTTTGTCTTCATACCATCTCTATTTTATAGACAATGAATGCCCAGCTTGGAGTGGTATCATTACTTTCACCGGCCTCTTTTTTATAGGTTGTAAAAGTTGTAGTTAAGTTTGTGCTTCAGCAGTGGTTGTCAAGTTGGAAAATCTGACAATATTCATAAATATCCCTTCATTTAAAAAGTGTAAAAGTTCTAATTTCCTTATTTTTTTTAATTTGTAGTTTGCTTTTCAAGTTTCCTTTAAATTTACTTATTTCACATTCTTTTTTCACTTCCATATTAATTGAGGATATCCCATATATATTGGTTTTATGCTTTATTTTACCCTTGACAAAGAGAGACTAAAATATGATCTACAAGGAAATGCGAAGCCACATTCCAAAGGCAAAAGCAAGTGATATTATTGGGTGGATAAGCAAAAAAAAATTCAGCAAAGGAGGCCTGTATTGGCAGAATAGTGATTGTTATACGTATTAATTTTGAGGTTTACATACATTTTCTCTGTTAAAGCAGAGGACTTTCAAGATGAAACCCCGTACAACTACTATTTATTGATCATGTTAGCGTATATAACATATATGCCTTTTTTGTGTGTGTAGCATATATGCCTCTTAAGTAAATCGAATTCAGAAAACATTATTCTTTAAACGCTTGAATCTTAAATAACCTTAATCTGAAAGATAGTCACAAATAAGCACGTCGACAGCCAAGCGTCATGGTCAACCTTGATTACATATGGAAACTAAAAATATCAGCTCCAATTTGGGCCCGAGGCGGAGCCGAAATTCAATGATGTTGATACCACTAACTTTTGAAAAAAATACTTTTTTTGTATATTAAAATATCGATCTCAAAATTTTTTACTATGATTGAACCTATTAACAATTTAAAAAAATAATAAAGAGTGGTGTCAAAAACATTAATTAGCAAATAACTTGTAAATTGAACTTGCGGGAATAAATTCCTTGCTACGCTCCGAATATGAGGTTGCGGATTAAAAATTAGGTTTTATTATGTCTGTGTGCAAATTTGTCTTGTTCAGCATTTTTAATGAAAATTTGTACTTGACATTGTACTATGGATCAATCTTCGTAATTTCAATTTGAAAGTTATTTAATACTCCCTTTGTCCCAAATTAAGAGTCCCCTTTAGAAATTCCTAAAGATTAGGAATATATATATATATATATATATATATATATATATATATTGTTTAAAATACAACATTCAAGTTGTTCTCTTTCCAATCTTAACGCAAAATTTGAAAAGGCTGAGGTTATTAAAAGGCTTATGCATAAAACCATGTCCTCGATTAGTTTCGAGAAAAATTCCCATTGTTGTGGAGATTGATTTTTCCCTCCTAAAAGGTATTTAGGGGAGGTTTGTAGTGCAACTGATGTTAATATAGGGTTCATTGGGAAAACATTTAGGTCTTATTTGTAGTATGCTTTAGAGGTATTTTGTTATGTTTAGATTTGCATTGCAAGGGTGCTTGCAGAAATCAATAAATTGGATCAAAAGGAGGTGATTTGGGTGCAATAAGAAAGTGATAGGTTGCGAAGGGAGGAGAAAAAATGTTAGGTTGGGAGGAAATTCTTGGAAGAGGCAGACATCTTGTCTCTTTGGTTGAGAGAGGGGATGGAAACATCATCGTTGAAAATTCACATTGGAGTTCCATTTATATTAATATCATTATATTGAAGATGAGATTTTGAGTGGACAAGACAGTGAAGCATGTTATTGTTCAGTTTCATTGCCTTCTTTTTTAAAGGTATACCTATTGGAGACCCTTCTTGGAACTCTGCAGAATGTTGACTAGGTGTGCCTTGAGAGGTCTTTCAGTGAGGAGGTAGTTAAGGATTTTTAGTAACTTCGTGGGGATAAAATTTTGAGCCTGGCGAATTTTTCGTGGCCTTTTCCCAAACTATTGGGAGGTGGTGAGGGAGAAGTTGATGATGGCATTTCCTGCTCTCCATGGCAAAGGTTGGTTTGGAAAATACAAAATGTATTATTGATCACTTTGGTGACTAAGAAATATAGGGGCTAACAAAGTTATGGATTTATGACCCATTAGATAAGTGGAAAGTGTGCAAATTGGTCGGAATAAACTATCTTGATTGTCTTTGGAAAGTTAGTGTTTTACTGTACCAGAGTTGCAAAATTCCCTTGATGGGATCAAGAAAACTCTTCATCCTGTCCTCATGGATAATCATGGATTGGAGACAAGGCTTTGTGGAAAGATATGAGCGTAGTTTGTGAGTTGGACGTTAATAAAGTATTTGACCATGTGGATTAGAAATTCCAAAATATTTGTATGAGTGAGTAGGGTTTAGTGGTAAGAGGATATATTGGTTTGGGCTTAAAATTCTTCATTGAGATTTTATATTCTTATCAATGTCATTAATATTTTTTTTACATGCTCGAGAGCCTTAGGTTTCCTTCCTCTCATTATAAGTATGGAAACATTGAGTAGGATGATTGAGAGATTTGTGGGTGGCGCGGGTAAGAGATTATTTTTAGGATGGGGTGGGGGAACGGGGAAGATGTCACGTTTGCACTTCACACTTGTTATTTTTTTATCATACCATTCACTTTTGTTGTGAAAAGATGGAAATCTTGCGACGTAGTAGTCATTAGGTAACTCCACGCTTTTTTGGGATCTAGGTATTGAGAGGTTTGAGAAATAAATAGTTGGGTGAAAATAGATGTACTCATTTACTGGTGGGAGTTTGACTCTCATTAAGGTCATGTCACCCTTTCCAATGTTCAAATTTATTATCTTTATGTCTTTCCTTTGCCGATTTCCGTTAAAAAAGACTTAGAAATTGTTTGAGGGATTCTTATTGAAGGTGAAATTGGATGTACTGATTTACAGGTGGGAGTTCAAAGGATTTATTCCCCGGCCTATGCATCATATTGGATTAGGATTAAAACCTTAGTCTTTTTTATCAAGCCTTGTTGCTAGTGGATTTTGAGATCTGCATTTGGGTGTTTTGTTATTGAGGGTAGACTGGTTTATCCAAATTTTAATGGCGAGCTCTTTCCTTTAGCGCCTAATATGGGTCAGAACAGAGGTTTTTATTCATCATATATCATTTGAGACTCTTTTTTCTAGGTGGTGAGCTTTTAACCAAATATATGGTGTGTTGGTGTTTCTTTGGCAATACTGGACTATTTAGAATCCTAAATTATCATAAAATTTTCATGGTGGGGATCTTGATGGAGTTGACGTTCTTCTTGGTGCCTTGGAGGATTCTTAATGAAAATATAAAATCCCTATAATCCTTTTATTCTCTTTTTCCTAATAACTTTCATACATTATTTAATCTCGAATGGTAATTGGAGGATGATCTCTCCTGTGAAAGTGTTTTTTCGTTTTTATGGATGAAGGCTAAGTCTCTATATTAATAATAGGTAATTTGCACACACACACACACACACACACACAGAGAGAATTGGTTTATTTCTCCTAATTGGTGTGTTATGTGTTACAAACACAATGGTGATTTGAATCACTTGCTTGCTCATTATAAAGTTGCTTCCTACATTTGGAGGAAAGAGAAAGATTTGTTCATGGTGAAATTTTTGGCTCATATGGAGAATAAACATCGGATTCATCTTTGGAGATGTAAAGTGATGGCTTCCTTTTGACATAATGGAACTCTGGAATCATTGACGATAAGAAGATAAAAAAGGAAAACATACGGGAGAAGATTAAATTTTGGGCGACTCTTTGGGTGTCGATGTCCACAAGTTTTGGACAGAGTTTGTTATTTGTTTTTGGCACTATCTTAGAACAATTGCATTTGATTGTTTGTATTTATTGCATTGTCAAAGTGAAGGGAATGTAGTTGTTTTATTTCTACTTGCTTATGTTGTGTAGTCTTGTGTTTTCCTTTTGTTGTAATTGGTCCTCTTGTTATCTTCTAATGGACATCCAGTCCATTCTTGTACATGCTTTCTCTTTTTAATGACATTGTTCTTTCCGGAGAGAGAGAGAGAGAGAGAGAGAGAGAGAGAGGGAGAGTTAAGGTCCTTGTAAAATTGATTTTTCTTTGTAATAAGGATGACGAGTCTGTTGACTAGTGTTGTTGCAACGTGGCTTATGAGATGGTAGGCACTTTTACTCTGCTATCTTTGTTATTGTTGATCTTAAGTGAACGAATTAAATATTGACATTTTTGTCTTGTTAGAAAGGTTGTTTTATTGAGATAAACCCATTTTAAGGATTCTTGTTATCCATTACAGTCCTCCGCTCTACCAGCTGAGTTAAGGTTGGATCATTTGAAAGGTTGTTTTATTAGGAAAGGCTTTTGGACGGTGTAGCCCCCAAATTCTGAAAAATCGCTTTTATATTAAATATGAATTTCCTTAAATGCGGAACAGGATGGTTCACAAACAAAAAAAAAACTACAAATTTTAATTTCTTTCAAATTAAAATTAAACGAAACTAAAAGTGAAATAACATTATACTAATATAAATTTTCACTTAAATAAATTAACTCAACTCAAGCCTTACAAATTTTCCTAACATGATTAATTCATTTTTTTATATAGGCCAAACCAAATTTTATCAAATTAAATTATCTAGACTTGAATTAAATTAACTTAAACTACATCTAAACTAAATTTTGCACCAAATTACACAAGTGTGATATATAAACCAATTTTATCTTGAATTAACCTAAGCATGCGTTCTACGTGATTTTTGCAAGATAAAATTAAATCACAACCACGACACGCCGATGTACGAGGAAAATCCAAATGGAAAAAACCTTTGACGGCTCTAGCCTTAAGTCCACTAAGTACGATTTTATGATTACAAGATAGATGACTTACTACACACAACTAAACTTCGTACAAACCTTGACACGTCTTCTTGTAACTACCTCTGCCTAGTTGACAACCATGAACGAAATCCACCAATGAGGCTTTTGATTTCCGTTGCCCTCACTCGAAGCGTTTCTTCGAATGAGTACACCGCAACAACAAATTTCTATCCTTTGTGGGTAGAGAATAAAACCTAAACTTCTCTTTTTTGTGGTAAAGATGAACCAATAGTGCCAAACACTCCAAGCAAATGTATATATATGAAAGATACTTGGATAAACAAATTATGGGTGTAAAATGGTGTTTTGGAAGATTTTAATCCATAAAAATTTAACACTCAAAACTTAAACTTTTGTCAGGGAAATATTTCTCTCTTAAGCTCATAGAAAACACTCGAAAGTTCCTCTCCAACTTCTGCCCACGAAATGGTTAAAGACAAGTAGAAAAAGTGGGTTAGTGGGAAGTTACCAAAAAAATTGCCAAAAATTAACTTACCCGCGCATGGTCGTTCGAACGAAATTCTAAGGAGAAAATAGGCCAAAATCTCATTGGAAAAACTCGTTCAAACGAGTTCATTAAAACGAAACATCTAACGAAAAAACAGGGAATAAATGGAAATCTCGTTGGCAAACTCGTTCGAATTCTCGTTCGAACGACAATCTCGTTCGAACGAAAATGCAGAAAATCCATTTTTTCATTTTAAGTCCAAAAACTTTTATCGAAAGTTCTAAAATAATTTCTAAAAAATAAAAACCATTTTAAATTAAAATTATACCCATAAAATATTCCAAGTCTCCTACATAGATAAAAGTGCATTCATACCTTTTTGAGACTATGGAATCCAATTGTTGTTGCAGTAGAAACGAGGTACTATACCCGACAATGATGAAGCTTTAAAATCTGGGCCGCTACGTCTTCAACACAAACTCGTCATAGACTTGGGTGGATACAATTTACACTCTATCCTATGACTCAAATTATTTTGTTCCGAATTAAGCCAATACTACAAATTGACACGATTGAAAATTTGTCCTTACAAATCTCCCCCTTTGGCTATTTCGGAACAAAACTAAACCAAAAATCCTAAAGAGCCGTCAAGCTCGTCTAGACACAACATCCCACCCAAAAATTAAAAAATACAGACGTTATTGACACGACCCAAGGATCTTTGTCGCTTTAAATAAATGTTGCTGACATAATAAATTCTTGCACACTTAAGCAAACCATTAAACGCATAAGGAATATCAAAATATTAAATCCAAGTTAAATAAATACCCCCTCCCCCCACATTAATTCTCCCCCTTTATGTTGACCTACTTAAAAAGGTGACATATTCCCCTAAGTTAGATCTCCTAAACTAAAGGTTTAGATACCATTTCTCCCCCTTTTTGTTCAGGAATAGACAAAGGCTAAAGAATTAAAATATATAGAAAAATTAAAATATTACTTATTTCTGCCTCAGTTAAAGCATATACTGTATCAAGTATGGGAAAACAAGTAAAAACAAGATGGTGCATAAAGTGATAAGCATGGATAAATAGATACCAACTTATGTTGCAAAAAAAAAGATACCAACCAAAATGTATTCAACATAAGCATTGGATATCAACCAAAATTCGCAACAAGATAAATACCAATTATGACTTCGAAGCATATATGGACTAGAAAGCAAGGCAAAGACTCAAAAACAAAAACATACCATACATACTCAACTCAACTCAACAAAGCCTTTTCCCAATTATTTGGGGTCGGCTTTATGAATCCTATTTTTCCATTCCATTATGTCCAATGCAATATCTTCGGTTAAACCACGTGTCATCATGTCCTTTTTATAATATCCCACCAAGTCAATTTAGGCCTATCTCTACCCCTTGTGTTACCATCAATACTAACAAAATCACTCTTCCTTACAGTATCATCCATTGGTCTACGCTTGACGTGTCCAGACCATCTAAGTCAATTTTCTCTCAATTTATCTTCTATCGGAGCTACTTTTACCGTTTCACGAATTTGTTCATTTTTAATTTTATCCTTTCAAGTTTTACCACAAATCCATCTTAGCATTCGCATCTCCGCCACACTCATTTTCTGCACGTTTTGTTTCTTAGTTGCCCAACACTCTGTCCCATATAACATGGCGGGTCTAATAGCAGTCCTATAAAACTTACCTTTTAACTTCAAAGGTATACGCCTATCACACAAAATGCCGGTAGCACTTCTCCACTTAACCCAGCCTGCTCTAATCCTATGAGTAACATCATCACTAATATCTCCATCTTTTTGAATAATTAACCCTAAATAACGAAAATGATCATTTCTAGGTATCTCTTGACCCTCCAATTTTACCACATCTCCATTTGTCCTCCTATTACTACTAAAATTGCACTCCACATATGTATACATAATGAATATCACTAACGCACACGCACATATACATAGCTATAAATACCATACACGATACAAAATACATTAAGCTTTTCACACTCGTATGGAAGAAACGTGTCCAAATACATGTGGTAAACGAAAGTGTAGGGGTGTAAACTAGTAACAATTACATTTCGACCCAACCACTTAAAACATGTTCACGGAGTTCTCATTTGATTACAAAACTTTATCACATTTAGATATAGCGTCATGTGACAATATAAATTGAACTCGATGAATAAACATACACACTGCACATAAGCCTAGAATTTAGATGATTTTACAAACCAATAGAGTCATGACAATTAAAGCTTGACTAGGATACAAAGTCATTGTGCAAACCCGTTAATACATCTAACCAAACTCCTCATAATTTTCTTTTCCTTCTATTTTCTTTTGAACATATTAACTACATTAATTTTGGCCTTGGCAAAAATTCTTTTTAATGCCACATTTTTTTAAGGCCTAATGTTCAATGGTGGCTTTTCATGCAAAGTAATTTTATCTTTCACAGACCAATACCATTGATAAACTGCTACGCCGAATAAACATATTTTTTTATATTTTTTTTAAATTCGGAAAACGGTTATTAAATGCACAAATCCTCCATAGTCATAGCAAAACATAGATGACTAAATTGATGGTAGAACATCTCACTTAGCTCAAATATACATGTGACGTTTAAATTTCAAATGAGCTCGTGCATGTGTGAATTGAGGCATATAAAAATTGAATCCATTAAGTAACACAAAATTCAACTACTCCATGCATACATGACAAAGAACATTTTAAGGATTGACAATCTTAACCAAAAGTTCTAGCCACGTGGAAGCGAAAAGGAAGGGATTCAAACACAAGTATATGCCACATAAAGTGTGTCAAACTAAAATAAACATAAAATCTTTTTTAGTTTTTTTTTAACCAAACATACAAAAATATTTACTCAAAAGACAAATAAAAATGATTTTGCATTTTTCATTAAGCCTAAATTACTCATAAGATAAAAGACAAATGATAAACAAAATATTTTTGTATTTTTCATCTAATGCAAACTAAAATAAAAAGAATATAATACAAAAGATATACACAAATCATCATTCTAGCATGTGATTAATCATGGAGCATAGACTAGAAAATGATAAAGAAGCATACAACTAGCATGAATATGTAGCATGAAAAACAAAACTAAAGTATGCAAAACAAAGCTAAGACATTCAACATTTAGATTTTGCAAGGGAGGAAGCATGCGAAAGAAAATGATAATCAACAATCCTATTTTGTAAAGCTACCAAGTCGGATCTCCTAACCCAAACTAAAGAAGAGTGACAATCTCGGGACTTGGGAATCTTTGTAACCTTACTTTTGGATTTCTTATGAATTCTTTTAAGATCAAAACAAAATTTCCTAAGATTACCTTTTCGACCACAATGTGAGCAAGTAAAGACACGTCGAAAAGTAGTACCTAAGAATTGACCTCTACAAGTGTTCCTAGGTGATTCTGTCAAAATATTGGTTTTGGCTTTATTAGTTGAAGCATTACAAGAATCGAAGCCTAAACCACAAGTGTTACTTTTTACTTGGACGGTTCCTAATATTTTATCTAATTTAGCGGACCTACATCCAAATCAAATTTGACCTCACTAGAGTCTCTCAATTTTTCTTTCAATTCTAAAATTCTAGACTCTTGCAAAACATTCCTCTGTTCAAACATAAAGAGCTCCTTTTTCATTGATTCCATTAAACCTCTAAGGTTATCTCTCTCGCCTTCTACATATTCAAGCTTCTTTCGAAGAGCACTCTCATGTGTCCTAAGGTCTTCCACTGAGGCACTCTCATTAATGACCTTGGCACGCTCTCTTAAACTAGGTTATAACTTCAAATTAGCCCTTTTTAATTTAATAGATTCTTCATATAATTCTCTAAATAAAATTGAAGTTCACTCTCATCAACCTTTTCATCACTTTCATTTTCTCTCTATTATCCACTCTCACAACCATCATCTTTTGTGGATTCACAGACAAAGGCCTCAGAAGAGTCATGCAAATGTATACCTTCATGGGAAAATTCTTTATCGGTGCTCATATGAATTCCCATGAACGCGGTAAAGTTGCTCTCAATGGGCGAATCGGGTCCCTCTTCCTTTTCACTATCATCACCAAGGGTGGCATTATAGGAAATTGGTTGTTTGCCTTCTCTCCTTAGTTTAGTGGGGCACTCTCTCGCCCTATGGCCATAACTCTCACAACTATAGCACCTATTTGACTCGTCCCTATTAACATTTTCATTATGGGATTTAGGGATCTTTTTGGCTTTGTCATGCTTAGAATTTTCAAATTTCTTATAATCATTTTTAAGCTTATCTTTATTAAATTTAAGAAATTTTAGAAATTTCCTCGCAAACATAACCATGTCCTCCGAGTCACTATCACTCTCATCAACCACAACTTCTTTCTCCTCCTTTTGTACTTTCAAAGCGATGCCCTTATCTATTTTCTTTTCATTTTTGTAGGGGAACATATATAGTTCATAGGTTTGCAAATCACCTACTAACTCCTCAAGTTTGGTAGAGTGCAAGGTGGGTAAAGAATTTAAAACAACCACTTTGGGGATAAACCTATTGGGTATGGACCTTAAAATTTTCTTTACTACACGATCATCTAGTATTTTCTCGCCCAAATTAAAAGATGAATTAACTATATCGGAAAGTATATCATAAAATTCATCAAAGGTTTCATTTTCAAGCATTTTGATGGTTTCAAATTGAGTGGTGAGGTTTTGGATTTTCGAAGCTTTAACGACACTAGTTCCCTCATGAGTGAGTTGTAATACATCCCAAGCTTCTTTAGCGGTTTCACAAGTCATGATACGACAGAATTCATTCGGAGTAACCGCATTAAATAAAGCGTTCAAGCCTCGGGAATTAAAATTGGCTTGTTTAAATTCATTCTCACTCCATCTATCGACGGCTTTGGGGACACGCTCATTTTCTACCAAACATGTGGGTGGGTACCACCCATTAACAACTGACAACCAAACCCTCTCGTCTATGGACTTTAGTGCCGATTTCATATGTATTTTTCAGTACGCATAATTGGAACCATCGAAAACAGAAAATTTTGAAAATGGAGAAAATTCCATTTTTAACAACAAAGTTCTAAAAGAAATTTAATGCAATAAATTAGGGCTCCTGCTCTGATACTGATTTGTAGCCCCTAAATTTTGAAAAATCATTTTTCTATTAAATATGGATTTCCTTAAATGCAGAATATGATGGTTCACAGACAAAAAAAAACACTACAAATTTCAATTTCTTTCAAAGTGAAATAACATTATACTAATATAAATTTTCACTTAAACAAATTTACTCAACTCAAGCCCTAAAATTTGCATAACATGATTAATTCATTTGTCTGTATAGGCCGAACCAAATTTTATCAAATTAAATTATCTAGACTTGAATTAAATTAAATTAAACTACACCCAAACTAATTTTTGCACCAAATTACACAAGTGTGATATATAAACCAATTTTATCTTGAATTAACCTAAGCATGCGGTCTACGTGATTTTTTCAAGATAAAATTAAATCAAAACTGCTACACGCCGATGTACGAGGAAAACCCAAAGGGAAAAAACCTTGGACGTCCCTAGCCTTAAGTCCACTAAGTACGGTTTTATGATTACAAGACAAATGACTTACCACACACAACTTAACTCTGTCCAAGACTTGACGCGTCTTTTTATAACTACCTCTACCTAGTTGACAACCGTGAACTCCTCCACGGTCTCGAAATCCACCGATGAGGCTTTTGGTCTCTGTCACCCTCACACAAAGCCTTGCTTCGAATGAGTACATCGCAACAACAAATTTCTCTCCTTTGTGGGTAGATAATAAAACCCAAACTTCTCCTTTTTGTGGTAGAGATGAACCAATGATGTCAAACACTCCAAGCAAATGTATATATATGAAAGATACTTGGATAAACAAACTATGGGTGTAAAATGGTGGTTTGGAAGATTTTAATTCATAAAAATTAAACACTAAAAACTTGAACTTTTGTTAGGGAAATATTTCTCTCTTAAGCTCATAAAAAACACTCAAAAGTTCCTTTCCAACTTCTGCCCACGAAATGGTTAAAGACAAGTAGAAAAGGTGGGTTAGTAGGAAGTTACAAAAAAAAAGGCCAAAAATTAACTTTCTCGCGCATGGTCGTTCGAACGAAATTCCAAGGAGAAAATAGGCCAAAATCTCGTTGGAAAACTCGTTCGAACGAGTTCGTTAGAATGAAACTTCAAACGAAAAAATAGGGAACAAATGGCAATCTCATTAGCAAACTCGTTCGAACGACAATCTCGTTCGAATGACATTTCGAACAAAAATTCAGAAAATATAATTTTTACTTTAAAGTCCAAAAACTTTTATCCAAAGTTCTAAAATAATTTCTGAAAATAAAAACCATTTTAAATTAAAATTATACCCATAAAATATTATAAGTCTCCTACATATATAAAAGTGCATTTATACCTTTTGGAGACTAAGGAATCCAATTATTATTGATGTAGAAATGAGGCACTAAACTCGGCAATGATGAAGCTTTAAAATCTGGGCCGCTACGTCTTCAACACAAACTCGTCATAGGCTTGGATGGATACAATTTACACTTTATCCTATTACTCAAATTGTTTTGTCCGGAATTAAGCCAATACTACAAATTGACGCGATTGGAAATTTGTCCTTACAGAAGGACTAGGATGTATCCCCATTGTGCCTTGTGTTATGTGGATTGTGGACTGCTTGGAGAGAAAGGAGTAGATTTCCTTCTTGGATGGAGAGGAACTTCCTGTCAAGTGAGGATTTCCTTAGGTTTGTAATTGTTTTGTCGATTTTCAATATGGAGGTACTTATAGATTTCTAACCCCCCCCCCCCCCTGTCGTGGTTCTTATGATGATTTTTTACCTCCCTTATTCTGGCTCAGTTTTATAGGGACGGGATGGTTGTCATTCACTCCCTTTTAGTATACATTTTGTGTGTATAGGTTTACCTCCTTTCGGTGCCTTCTTGTTAATTTCCACTTATAAACAATATTTGTAATTTTTTTATGTAAATATGTTGTTCTGTTCTAACAATCAGGTTATGTTGTGGGTTCATATTAAAATGACCCGTTATAAATCCCAAAATATATTTTTTCATTATCTAATGTTTTTATTTGTAATTGGTCCTTGTTAATTTGTATTTTCGTTGTAAGAAGGAAGATAAGCATGTTGATCAGTGTTGATGCATCTTGACTTTGTGTGATGGCAGACAATTTATTGTGCTCTCTTTGTTCTTGTTTATTTTCTGTGGGCGCGTTCAGTATTGGCATTTTAGTCTTGTTGGAAAGGCTACCATATTAAGACATGTGTTTGGAAGGTTTATGATGTATTCCCTTTGTGCCTTGTGTCGTGTGTACTATTTGGAAAGAAAATAATAGGAGATTCTTCGATGGAGAGGAGTTTCCTACGATCAAGCTCTGTCTCCACCACCCCACCAACACACACACCCCACCCCTTCCTTCCCTGATTTTAGAGTCTAATTTTTTGCAGTTTAGTGAGTATGCCCCCCCCCCCCCCCCCCCCCCACACACACACACACACAGGTTTTTAATTGGTTTGTTGTTTTTCTTAGGGTACCTTGCAATATTAGAGCGGTTGTGATTTTTTTTTGTCCCCTACCTTGGTTCGTACGAAGTTTACTTTATCTGGATAATTCTGGTGTTCAGTTTTATGGTGATGGGAAGCTTGTCTTACCCTCCCCTTCAGTGTACATTCAGTGTTCTAAAGGTCCCCATCTAGCTCCCGCTAACGGAAAAAAAGGTGGGGCTAGATTGGCCGCAATTAGTGTATGTGCCTTCTCTTCATGTGTGTGTGTGTATATATATATATATATATACACACACACACACACACATATATGTATTCCAATATATTTAATGTATTACAACACATGTTCATACATTATTATATTGCAAATGTATATGTAAATTGGTACATTACATAGATATCGATTTATCATTGAGGCTATTCTCTACTAAACATATATGTATATGAGGTTTCATTAAGTTTTAACTTCAAATTAGCCAGTCAGATTTAACATACTTGAATTATTTACATAAATATTTATTTATTGTTGTAATAATCTTGTTAAATTGTAGTTTCATATAGAATGGCTAGATATAAAATTTAAACTTAATTATTTTCATTATATAAATGATTTATTTCCTAATTATTTTTTTATTAAATATTTTCATATACGATGGCTTGTTATATTAGACTATTATAATTAACAGATTCAGTTCGAATGGGTTGCTATCATCTTCGTCTGAGACACAACAACTTACCCCGGTACACAAGGTTGTTGGGGTTTGGGGACACACCAGTTTGCGGTCGTCCGCGTGGTATATGTGGTCACTCTGGTTGCTTTTTCTTAATCAGTTTGTGTAGAATTCAAACTGCAATCATATGACTGCGATTATTGTAGAATAAACATATATGATTCTTTAATGACCCAAAAGAAACGTTGGATTTATACCTCTTGTCATGGGGAATCATGTCATGTCACCATTTTGCAAGCATGGGTTTTGCGAGACCATTGTGAACTGATTGTCACATAATTAGAGCTTCGTGTGGGCAATATGGTGAAAGGGTTTACATCCTTCTCCAACTCGATATTTTAGAAATTACCAAAAAAAAAGAGGGTTGCGGCGTAGTCTTTGGTACCTAATTCCTTGTACAAGTCTCGGTCATGGTTATTATTTTAAAAATCAGACAATGTCATGTCGAGGTGACATATCGAACACCAAATGGTGTTTGTTTATTATGTTATGTGGCGGTAGCAGGAAAGCCCTCGATAGGAGAAATTGTAGTGGGACGTGGCAGAACCCCTTGTCTGACAGGATTCATTGTGGAAACGGGGGATAAGGCAATAGTGGCTATTTAGGCAAGCCAACTGGCGTGTCAGGATATTTGTTTTCTTCCTAGCAGCTATGTCAGCTTTGGCATGGTGAGGGCCTCGGAATTGATGGCAGATAGTGCGAGACATGTAGCTTCGACAGGCGTGATACCGATACTTAGGTTAGCAACTTTGATGGTGTTCCTCACTTGGGGCATTGTGGCAGTGATGCAAGTCATCACAGACTTTGCTAGGTTGGCCAATTTTTGAGGTGGAGTATTCCACGGGTTGGTTACCCACTCTCCATAATGGTGCCAAGAACTTGTTTACCTATCACAAGTGATTTCCATAATCCTCAGTCAACTGCATACAAAAACTTATCAGAAAAATATACCAAAAGCGTACATTTCCCAGATACAAATTTGATGTAGAATAATCACAACAAAAGACTATAATTGTTGAATTCTTTAAAGATAGAACTTAAGATTTTATATGAGCAAGGCCTTGAGGGAAAAGATAAATCCATGGCCAAATCGATTACTATCTAAAATATGAAAGATCTAATTGTAAAGAAAAGTTGTTTAAAAATAAATAAATAAGCCACAATAAAAGATTCTCTCTCTCTCTCTCTCTCTCTCTCGGGTCACGTCCCATAGAATGTCAACCATGTGTGTCATAAATCCCCAATAGTAGACTTTCATTTGAAGTGGTATGAATTGTTTAGTACTTGTATGGGCCAACCATTGTGTGCATAGTGGTGGAGGTGCAAGAATATAGTACGGAGGATTAAATTATATAGGCAAAGGAGTCCACTTATGAATGAATGAATGGGGGTAGTTATGCATGGACTTATGCTCATTTAGAGTTATTACAGGTCAAACTGCTACAGATTAGTTGTTCTCCCTTGATTGGTAGTGTGTGAGAGCTTGTGTTGAGGAATGTATATATATTTTGTTTCCTTTTCTCAAAACAGCATGTGGCTAAAATTTTATGCAGTCAATTGTTTCTGCACGTTATATACTGAGCTTCCTCTATATTATTTCTCTCTCTCTCTCGAACTGTAATAGGTTTGACTATAAATGTCAACGGCTAACAAGGTATCACGAACTTTCGAGTCCTATTATCATAAGGTAATTTCATATCTGCTAGAAGCTTGTTGTTCAAGGGTTTTGCAATATGGACGCCAGAAGAATAAACGATCTAAAACATCAGAGAAAAAAGAATGGGAACATGCAACCTGCTCGGTTCATATGGAATCCCTCATAATGTTGTTCTCCTCCTTTGTTCCTCTTACAACAAAGATTTCCACCCTTATATATGTGCCACCAGCTATGGTTGAGTTACTTCTTAGATAGTTAGTTTACTTCTCTAAATGTGGTTTACCATTTTTTTCTGAGTAAGTCCACTCATGACCCTATTTTCCTATGTTATATGTCTACTTATATTCTTATCTAGACTCTGCTTCTTGGAGATAGTGGAGTTTATCAATTAGTTGACATTATGAAGGTGATTTATCTATTAGTTATCTCATAAAATGTTTGGAATTTACTTGTTTTAAGAAATTATTACATTTTTCAAGGCATGGGTTTAAGTTTAATCTTATTATCCATGTAATTGAAAGATATATGTACACCATCAAGAGAAATTTCATACTATATCTTGGGTTTCGGTGATTGAGAACTTGCTTAATTTCAAATTTCAGTAACAAGTGAAACAAAGTTAAAGTTGTCCAAAGTGTTCTGGAAGCTGTAACTATGTGTTTTAAATTGAATACAGGTTTTGGGAATGTCTACCAGGGAGGAAATGAATTGTATGAATCCAAACTATAATAAATTCAAGTGCCCACGGATAAATCCTAATCCATGGTATAAAGGTATATTCAACTAATTTCCCCTTGCTTTGCACGTATAATGATATGGACAGAGGACCTATGGTTTCTACCTGAACTAGTGGTAGGGTGAGGGATAAATATTAAGAATGATATTATTTCCGTCCCAAATTAAAAGTGTCGCTATATAAAAGTGACGGTTGTTAAGAATCCACTCAATCAATGGACAAGATTAAGACTTCATCACTATCATGGATTTTGGTTCGTTGATTACGTCCATAAAATAAAAGCGACTATAAATTTGGGACGAACCAAAATTGAAAGCAGGACTATTAATTTGGGACAGATGGAGTACTAGTTTTCAATTTTTCCTATTGAGTATATCCCCCCGTAACTTTTAGTTCATGGCTTTTGGCACCCAATTTAATATAATCCATACTAAATCTTTAAAAATATTTCTTCTATGTCCAAAATACCCTTATATTATTGAAATTATCCAAATATAAACTCAATGTTCATTGATATATACATATATACTTAAATGTGTATCTATACATATACAGGGTCTTTCTCTCCAATCTCTCCCTCTTTATTCAGCAATTAGTGTTAGATACTAGAAAATAGCAAGAACTCCCAAGCTGAATGTAGATACTCATAAGAAAGACCAAAAAACCCAACTTAAAACACATGGCAAGATCATGTGGGATGACTTCCATGTTGTTTCACCTCTTATTGTTCTTAAGCTCCATTTCAGATATTAGAGACATGTAAAAACTAATTACCATTCTACAAGAACCATAAAAAAGAAGAATTATTTATCTGGGAAAAAAACTGAATCAAAATGAGGAAAATAATAACAAGATTAAACAATGACAAATAATGGACATGACTTAAGGGTAAAAACGGCATTAATCTATTGTATATATACTCATAAGTTCTAGATTCCATTCAATAAACATGATATGGACTCTATAAATACTCAATTACAAATTGAATATTCAGAGCCTCCTATTTTATGAGTTAGTAAAGTGATGCAGCAACACAGATGTTCATCTATAGTAGAAACAAACTAATAAAAAACTTGTCCCTCGAGTCACTCATTTGTCTACCCATTTTTTAATTCTTCTTCCAGACATTGAGCATTCAAAGAAGTCTCAAATAATTCAGAAAATTTATCAGGGTTCAGGTTCAGACCATGCTTCCAAACTTAACTGATACAATACGTTCGAATTATGTCCATCTAATACTATAACCTAATTCTGAGATCAATATTCCTCTACATTTACATAGCAAGATCAATCAAATGCATTAATAACTCCATTTATTTCATTATGACCTTGTAAATATAAACTGACAGTGTAATCAAATTTTTAAGCAGAGTTACACTATTCAAGTTTCCATAAATGACAAATCTCTACTATGAAATGGGGGAATAATATAAGGTGTGTTTGGGAACCCCAATTCCTTTTTTATAGGACCATTAGCAAATAAATAATTCAAAATTTCCTCGTTCTATTACAATTTTGATATTTTACCTCTCTCTTATTAACTTAAGAATTAGCTTAAACAAGTATTTATCTATGTTCAAATACATTCACCAAAGAGCTTGTTTTGAAAAAAAATGAATCATTAGCCTTTTAAGATCCTTTTCATTTTCCACCAGAAAACCATCTTCATCTTTTACCTTAGAAATCCCCGAGAATTTCTTTTTAATATAGCAGTGAACATAGAAGAGGCTTGTATTACTACCCTTTAGAATTTGTTTTAGTATAACAAATGAACATGGAAGAATTTGGTATTTATTCTTTGTACGATTTTGTGATTCTTGTGTCAAGTTTTTTATTCACTCAAATTTACTTATTATTGTTTTTTTTTTGCAATTGTTCTATTCTCATTGCTAGTATGAATATATCAAAGTATTCTCAATCTCCCCCCCCCCCCCCCCCCACACACACATACAGACTGGTAGTGAGGTGAACCGTAAGTGTTGTGTGGTGTGGCTCTTCGTAAGTGCCAGTTTGATGAAATGTGAATTGAAGTAAGAAATTAATGTGGTTAGGTGTGGTGAATGATAAATGCTCCAGTGATGGTATCGTATTGGGTGGTGTAAGTGTATTTGAAACATGGTATGTGGTACGTGGGAGAGGAGTGTGTGAAATTGTTGAGTTGTTTGTTCTCAATTTCAAATTGCTACGAATATATGTACGCTGTTATACGTGCTTCATTTTTCAAATATGCAGTTTGCTTTCGTTATAGGTCATTGGTTTTGGTGTCTGATTTGCAGGGGACCAACCTATGATATGGATAGTTAAATTATTGGGGAAATAGTCCTACAATGATTCAAAAATTTATTTATGTTGTCACCGTATACCATAAAGAATGATTCGTTGTTTGGCTTTTGACTTGTCATTACAGTTAGTAGAAAATCGAATGTTTTAGTCGATAGGTTTGAGCTTGAATTTGTAATTTTATCTTAAATTTTTAAATTAATGTTCTTCCTTTTTATTGCTGATATAGTGTGAAAATTAAATGAAGAGTCAAGATTTGGGTAATGATAATATACTAAAAGTATCTTTTGAGTTTATCCAATTTTACATACTCTCTTAAAGTTAAATAATTAGAGATACCCTTAATCCAATACACACCTTATCTTCTTTACCAATCCGATAGCTTCACTATGTAAGAAAATAGCAATCATAGTTACCCAAAAAACTTTCCTTATCTTTGGCTATCCAATTCTTTATGATAATTTTATTTATTATTACAAGACAATTGTTATTTATGGGCTAGATTATATTTATCCTAAATTTCTCATTTTGCAGTATAGAATCACCCCATTTTTGTTAACTAAGTACTTGTACAACAAACTTTGAAATATGCCAAGGGTTTTTTGAAGTTGTGATATGCTCTGGTCATTTGTCTTACAGCTACAGTTATATTGGCAGTGTTGCAAGTGCAAAGGCTTGCTTTGTATCTATACTTCACCTAATCTTTAGGTGTGTGATGTAGCAAGAGTTATAGCTTTAAATTAGGTATAGTTTGGGGAAGAGTTTGGTACTTCATGGCTTTATTGCTTTGACCTGCATTGCATAAACATTTATGTAATTATGTAGGTGATATGAAAGTGATTGTGAAACCGTGTGGGTTGAGTACGTTATGTGAGGTGAATTGAGATGTGCACAGGTAGTGGCTGATGATAACATGATTGTGATTGTGAGACATGTGAAGCCTTGAATGTGTTGGATGTGCAGTAGTGTGTGAACTGAAGTATAGTGTGTGGGCTGTGAGTGCACATGACCCGCCAAAATTTGGAGTCATCATTGTATAATGCAATGTTGTGATGAATATGGGTGAAGGAGTAAAGTTTGAAAATAGGTGAATTGAATATATGAATGTTACTGAGGTGCTCCATTTGGTGACACTCCAGACCAACTAAGAGTTAATTTGTGGTTGAAGAATATATTGTAATGCTCTCATAATTAATTTTAGTGATCAACGGATAACCTCATCTCGTGAAACTGGTTCTTACTTGAAACACCCCAAATCATTTATTTTCCAAAATAATTTTGACCTAAAACTAGAAATTTCACCAAAAACATTTTTCTTTGAAAATATATTGTCTTTACACCTTAACAAGACTAAAATGCCCCAACACTTTTCTTTGAATAGCATTAGTGTTGTTACCAAACCACAGTCGCACTCTCTCCTTTTTCGTTCCACCAACTTCCTCTCAAAGACTTCAATCCGCTCCTCCAGCCCTAAGGTGCCTCCAGATTTATTTATAATTAAACCATTCCTTTCTAACCGTAGCTATTTTCTTATTTTTCAATTTCACAATAGCCGCATTTTTTAACTTCGCAAGTATATCAAACTTACAAAACAAGAATTTGTTATTTTTACTTCATATTAGACATATAAACCATTCTCAACTATTTACATACCCTGCCATTTTGGACATAACAGTGTGAATGGACATATAGATATACAAATCCAGTTAAGAACATATAAAACTGATATTGATATATATACTTACATTTAAAAATATATAAACAAATAAACAAAAATGGCAGCACATACCAAACACACGAGAAACACTAAAAGTATGGAAGGTTGAAACCATGATAGCATATAAAGAGGCGATAGAGAAGTGTCGATGACCAAACTACCCTTAAACATTATCATTTTGCTATCTTGGGTTTCCTTAAGGAGTTTTTGCCCTAAGAAAATTCAACACCAACAAAGTATCCAGATATGAAGAACATAATCAAAAAAGTTGGTATGGATTACAAGATCATTCATGCATTCCAGAATGATTGTACCTTATACCGAAAGGAACATGTAAAGAAGGAGAAATGCCCAATATGCAACTTACCTAGACATCAATTTAGTTTAAACAAGGAATGTAAAGTACCCCTAAAGACAGTGAGGCATTTTCCATTGATTCCACGGCTAAAGAGATTATTTAGTATACCATGGATTGCAAATGAAAGGACTTGGCATGCTCGAGCGAAATCCATTAAAAATATTATGCGTCATTCCATTGATTCATTATCTCAAAAGTCTGCAAATACGAAATGGCCTGATTTTGCTGATGAATCGTGTAATACCTGTCTTGCTATAGCTACAGATGGTTTTAATCCATATGGTAATCTCAGCACCAATTATAGTTGTTGGCCTGTCATTGTTACACCTTTAAATATGAAGTCGTCTTAGTGTATGAAAAGAGAGTTTTCCATGTTGTCAATTTTGATATCTGGACCGATTGCACCAGGCAAGGACATAGACGTTTATATTGAACCTTAAGTAGACGAGTTTAAATCATTATGGTTCAAAGGTGTAACGGCATATGACACCCACACGTAAGCTAATTTTACACTGAGAGCTATGTTAATGTGGGCAATTCATGACTTTCTTGCATATGGCACTTTGTCTGGGTGCATTGTTCATGGTTACAAAGCTTGCCCAGTTTGTGAGGAAGATATCGACTCAGAATATCTTGGAAATAGTAAGAAAATTTGCTATCGAGGCCATCGAAGATTCCTTCCTCGCAATCACAAGTTTAGGTTGGAGAAACACAATTTTAATAACAATGTTGAAAATTGTAAAGCTCCACAAAGGTTGTTTGATATTGAGATTGAACAGAAAGTAGCATGCATTAATATGAGAATTGGTACACCAAAAATTAAAAAGAAAAGAAAATAAAATAGGGACAACAATGATTGTGCGAATGCAAATGTTACATCTCCATGGTCTCGAAGGTCCTTTTTATTTGATTTGTCGTATTGGAAATAACATGATGTTCGACATAATTTAGATGTTATGCACACTGAGAAGAATGTCACTGATCATCTTTTGTCAACTATTTTGAAAGATAAATCAAAAGACAGAGCCAATGCACATAAAGATATGAAGGCGATGGGGATAAAAAAGTTATAGTTGATAGTAGATGAATCTGGCAAAACTATTAAACCTGTAACTGCATTCACTTTAGATAAAGAAGAAAAATAGCGGTTATTTCGTACCTTAAAGGAGTTAAAATTTCCGAAGGGTTTTTCTTTTAACTTAAGTAAGAATGTGACTTTAGAACTACTCGGGTTAAAGGGAGTGAAGTCTCATGATTATCATATGATTATGCAACATTTGCTTTCGGTATTGCTTAAAATGTGTTGTGTGCTAAGGTGACAAGGAGGAATGTTTTTTATTTAGCTAAAAAGGCATTATTTTAGGCTATTTGTATTTTAAAGAAGTATTTTCCACCCTCACTTTTCATTGTAATAATCCACCTCATTATACATTTAGCCGAAGAAGCACTAAAATGTGGTTGCTTATATAGAACACTGATAGTTAGGGACATTTGGAAATTGAAGCTGAGTTTGATGATTTTAGTTACTACATTTTTATCTTCTCACTTAGACATTGGAAGTTGGATTGCATAATTTTTATTACTATTTCTTTGTTTACGTATAATGGATGAATTTTAGCACTGCTTTATATATGAAAATATTTCTCATTTTAATTTAGTTTCTAACTTCTAATTCTGAGTTGGATTTTAATTGATATTTTGCTCATGTTAGGGTTTGTGGTTATATGTCGAAAAATATCTTTATATTCTGTTCATATTGGGGGGTTTTGTATTCAGATGATCGAATTTCTTTGGATGAGTCCTAGTTGGTCAAGTATATATTTTTTAATTTGTATCAATATTTGTAACGATTTTAAACACTAATAAAGTGTCAAATAATAGTGGTTCTAAACACTAATAAAGTGTCAAATAGTAACGGTTAGAAACACTTAAAAAACTTTAAACAGTAATGGTTTTAAACACTTCTAAAATATCTAACAGTAATGGTTTTAAACACTTATAAAATGACAAACACTAGCTATTTTAAACACTTATAATAGGTTAAATATAACACACATACCTCCGAAAATATTAACTTATTGAACCGTTACTAATTTTCATTTGTAACTGTTTAGAAAATTTACAAATAAATTATAACCTCTTGTTTTATAACAGTTTAAAACCGATACTGTTTGATTTGTAAGTGCTTAAAACACTTATAAAACAGCGTATTTGATGTAGTGATTAATTATCTGTCAAATATGTGATCTCATTTCATCTTTAAATATCTTTTATCTTATCCTCATCCCAAGTAACCTATGTATCAAGAATCTAAGCCCAGCCCTTGTGATCCCATGATTAAGTCTTAAAGCATTCTTTACTAACTTAATCCTTTTATTATATCTAATAATTATATTTAATCATCTCGAGTATTACCTCGCAAGGTACCATTAAATTTAATACATATACACTAGCACATAAAAAGCACATAGCGGAGGGCTCTCTCTTTGCCTCGGGGATCTCTCGCACATATTAGTCCTGGTCCATAGGTGGTCCCACACCTATACCACTACCTCATATATCTAAATGGATTATCATCACTTTCGACTACAACATCTTACGTCCATATCAAAATGTAAGAAATGAGAAAGGCCACACCCACTATAAGGACTCTATGCCCTACAAAGTGAAGCCCGAGCACATCCAATGCAACGCATCTCAACTAGTCAAGCACGTCCCATCCCTAGGTCAGGGAGACTATCTATCGCACCCATCAAAAGGTATGTCAGCTCACCACATATAAATGCAAACACAGATCCACATGATATAAATTATATATCCATCGATCGTATTATTATCATCTTAACTTAATGAATTACATCAATTAACTCATGTAGATTATCACAACTTTGACTTCCAATTTATCCAACTATTATCATTTAATTCAGAAAAGTATTTACCAATTGAAATAATTACGAAAATTTATTGATTTATATTTTTAATTTTTTTTATAAAAATATGTTGGCCGAATCGATTTGACCATAAAGCCGAATCGATTCGATTAACACCAGATTTCTTCTCGACTCGCTTTTCTCAAGAACAAAACTCCATAACCAACCTTTTAAAGTTTTTAATCTTACATGCAATCATCCAAATATGTTTTAACGTATATTAACATCAGATCTAGTTATAACAACGAGTTTATTAATGTTTTTCATTAATTAAACAACAATTTACATAATTTAACTTTTGGAAATACTTAACTTAAAATGTCATATATATAGTAGTCTCATGGGTTTTGTAAACAATTAACTTGTGGATTTCATTATATTAATCATATATCACAAATTCATAACTCCAATTTTAAGAGATTAAAATCATATATGATGAATTTGTTAATTATCATTCCTTGTTCATGCGTGAGTGTTCTTCATAATTTTACCCAAATTATACTATCAATTAATGCTCTAATTATGAATACAATCACACGATTAACAAATGATGATGAGAATAGATTGGAATTACAAATTTTAGTAGTTACTTGCCTTGATCAATGGTTAAGGAATTACTTAATTTGCCAAAATCCACAATTCCCTTCCTGTTATGCTTTAGCCCTAGCGCCCAATTTGTGTTTTTGATGTATTAACCCTAATAACCCAACTTACAATTCTATTTTTAATCCGTAACCACGATTTTTTTTAACTATTAATTAATAAAATGTGTTAAGAACCCATTAAAGCATATTTTAATCAAATGAAATTAACCCCAAATGGATATATACACCCTAAGTCCATTTACTCATTATTAAATCACACAAATGCCATTTCTAATGGCCAAAATTATAAAAACATGTAATATAAGATTCCACATAATTATATTCACGTAACATATAATCACGAACAATATAAAACCATGCAATTTCTTTTATCTCAAATAAAATATTTCCATTAAATTCTTCGCACTTTAATTATAAATCCCATTTTCAAATTTCTCAATAATAGGGGCATTATAACTAACTCCATTCAATTGAAGGAAACCCGAGTGCCCCACATGAATGCCTCCATTCTCCACCCCTCTCCCTTTTATCTCGACCAAGGTGGCATAGAAATTGCACACCTACTTTTCATTGACCTTGTCTTTGAATTCGAGGAGGGGATGCCAATAATATTTAAGTTGGAATGCTTTCACCAGTGTATGTATGCCCTCTATTTCCTTTCAAGCTCAAAGTTTAGGGGCTTGTTGCTAATAGTGTCTATAATACCAAATTTTCTCCTTCTTGGATCAAAACCTATTCCCTCCCTCTTTTGGGTCAATAACGGTGGACTTGTACTTACCATCCAAATTAAAGAGTCTCGCCATGATAACCTATTTTTTTAATCAATTTTAGCAACACACAATAAAATTTTCTTCAAGATTAAATAATTATAGAGGTGTGGATGAAATTGTGTGTCAGCGACCTATTGTGAGAATCCGAGTAAATTTTCCCAATCCAAAACCCAGTGCATTGTTCGCCCTCAGAGAGTGGTGGATGTTGCCAATTTATGTCAATAAACCCAAACCAATGGCTAAAGGCCATCATAACACTGGCACGCAATTCGAAAGTGTGCCTTTTCAAGGCTTTTGCAATGATCACGGAGTTAAGCACCACTTCAGTTCCATTGAGTATCCCCAAAGCAATGACCAGACAGAGGCCTCCAATAAAATGGTGCTCGATGGCCTAGAAAGAGGCTGAAAAGGGCCAAAAGCTCTTGGGTGGATGGACTCCCTCATGTCCTCTAGGCATATTGCACCACGCCGAGAAGACCTAACGTGGAAACACCTTTCGCTCTCACATACGGAATGGAAGTTGTGATTCCACTCAAAGCTAGCCTCCAAGGACCGAATGACGATGCCCTTTCGCACTGAACTTGACTTAGTCGACGAAGGAAGAGAGCCAGACATGATCAAGTTGGCCTCCTACCAGCAACAGTTAGCAAAGCAGTACAACAAAGGGGTCAATCCAAAAAAGTTTCAGGTCGAGGATTACGTCCTCATAAAGGTTCTCGGAAGTGCCATAAGGCCGTCGAATGGCAAGCTAAGACCAAATTGGGAGGGACCATTCAAAGTAACCTAGAGAATTTAATGCGATCAACCTCAATAAGTTATATTTTTAAGTTTTATTTTCAGCACTTAGTTTTTGCAAATTTCCATTTCGAAACGTATGTTTCTCTCAGTTTACTATTTAAGTTACGAATAAATGCCTTTCTCATTCACTCAATTCCCTAGTTGTTCAATTAATGCACATTGTTCCAAGTAAGAGGCTCAAAAAATGGCATTAATTTTTATAAAATGCCGATTATGCTTTAACTTAATTATAATGGCTACTTTGCTTATTACAATTAAAATTAAAGTCCTCAGGTCCTTGTTACAAGCAACACAAGAGACCTCACGACTTGCCCAGTCAAGATAAAGCCTTACAAGGGATCCCTAAGCAAAAAAAACAACTCTGTTTGGTTGAAATAAAATCCTTAATGGGTGGACTGTACATAACTAGGTGCATTTTTGCCACTATCTATTCTAGGAAAGATAGACAAACGTAACACATGATTGTATTGATTGGCTCGTCCAAGGTTTTTTCCATTTGAACTTCCTCGTAAATCTCTTGTTCTTGTGATTGTTACTATATTAATCATGATTACCTAGTTCAAGTTTAGGATTACAATAAAATTGGTTTAATCACAACATGAGCTAAAATCGTTTTAGGGTTTATTTGGGTAAAGTTTAATTAATTGGATTGATCTTATTCAAGTTCAATTAATCAATTAGTTAATTGTTTAGTTTAATCAGTTAATTTAATGTAATTAAAACCCGATAATTAAAAAGGAAGTTTTTTAATTAGTTAATTTGTTGGTATTTACGTTATCCGATAATCCATAGCATAACGCATTTTCACATTTTGTTACAAATTATTTATGCATGTCCAATAATTTCAATAATTCAAAGGAAAATATAATTAATGAAAATAGTTATTTAAAAAGTATCTTGTAAACTCCTTTTACTTTATCATACTAAAATAATTTCTTTTATATATATATATATGGTGTCTCCTCGTGTGGTTCCGCAGCATGTCATTCATAAATGACTTCATTGAGACTTTACCAAGCCTTCCCTCTACAATCCATATCATTGCTTTCAGTGTTTCTCTCTATCTCATAGATGTCCCCATTTAGCTTTTAGTTTTTCCACATATCTCTCTTATTCTCTCCATTCGTCTCTTTGTCTTCTGGTGAGGTGTATTTGATTAGTCAAAAATCTAAATCCCTTCATTCCCTCCATTTCAAATCTCTCCCTCTTTGTCTCAAATATCATAAAGCATTGAGATTGACCAAATAAGTTTTTCTATAACCCAAATGATTGTCTTCATTTTATCATCATTGATTCGAAGGTGAGATTGTCTTTACCATAATGATTTTTTGGAATGATCCGTTTAGTCGTTACTGTTAGTTTAGTTGAGCGTTTAATAGTACTCAGTAGTTAGTTTTTTTTTTCATTTTGCTTCCATATAGGATAGACACGTAAATTGAGTCAAGCAAGCTCGAAGCCCGCCTGTTCGACCCATTAAATTTGGACCCAACATTAAGTGAGTTTGAGTCAAGCTGAGCTTGAGCCAAAATTTGAAGCCCGAATGCAATTCAGGCCAAGCTTGAGTAGAGTAGTGTCAAGGCCGACCTAGGCCCGACCCAACCCTAAATATTATATATATAAATTTATATTTTAGTTTATATAATATATTAATATTATATATATAACTTTAGGTACATTTACCATATAGCCCTTTTGTAATATATGGTAAGATTTATTGTTTTGGACCATATATATATATATACCTTAACCTAACCTAGGAATACCACGTGGCACTTCTATTAAGATGTAACTTATTTATATTCTCTCTATGGCTCTCTCCCTCTTCAAAATTCATTTATTCTCCCCCAATTACCCTTCCTCTTCTAATCGTACAATATTTTGTTTCTACTCACAGAAAACTTAATCTCTCAAATATATTTTACACCTTTATATTCCCTATGCAAGACCCCCCCCCCCCCCCTCCTCCTACCCGAACCTAGACGTAACCTTCTGCCACCACCGAAGACGAAAATTAAAGTAAAATCAAAACCCAAAGCATAATCAAAATACATAATATATATATATATATATATATATTGCGGCTTCGAAATCCAAATGCAAATTTTACGGTGGCGATTACTATATTGGACTATCTCGCCACCATACTGTAAGGTAATGATGCCCCTGTTAACCTATTTTTTCTTTCTATTATTTTTGGCTTAGTAAATGTAGGTTATGATGAGGTTCGTGGTGGAGATTAATTGTTTGGGTCAATTCACTGATGCTTAAGATTTTAACATGTTTAAAGGCAAATGATATGTTTGACAAAATGTCTAAATACAAATGAATCCCAACTTAACCTATTTTATTTTAATATTTCAGAATCGTCATATTTGTACTCAGTTTTTTCTTTGGCTTCATTTGTTTGTGAGTTTTTCTTTCGCATTTCATTTGTAATTGTGATGTTTTTTATGGGTATATAATGTGCATATCATGTTAAAATGTTAAGGGCCCTCTTTTGATTTTATTTAGAGAATATTTGGATGGGTGGGGTAGATATTTGAGTTGTAGAAAAATAATTTTCAAGAGAAGAATTGACCTATCTCTCGAATTCCTCCACCAATCGGCGTTTGATCTTCATTAATCATAGTTGGGGTTTTAGAGGGTTACCTAATAACTAATTTTATTTTAGATATTGACTACTGACTCTGGCTTGATAAAGGAAATATGAAACAATATTATAAGTAGGGTACTCCATGAGCAAATTTAAAGGGTAATAAAAATGAGAATAAACAATAAGGTATCCAATGGAGTCATAGAAGTATTTTTTTTAATCTTTGTTTTCTCCTTCACATATTTTGTGTAACTTTTTATGTCCACGCGTGTGGCCAGAAGCTAGTTTTAAAATTGAAGCTTGTAACCGTCTCAACCAACACGTGGACACTTCCATAAACATTAAGGTGTTGTTGTTGTACGCACAAAAAATGAAGAGCCAATAAGAGCGGCAGAAGGTAAACACACATTAGTTCTCGTTACAGATTCGACTATGGTACTCATAAACACTCGCCATTTCTAAATGATTTAGTAGTTTCGGTTGTTCATAAATTTTCCTAATTCGAAACTGTATTTTGGGTTTAATATTGTGGATATATTTTTATTTTATTTAATGTTATTGTAGATCTAAACCACATCCAACTTGCAATTGTTGTGTTATAATCTAGAATAAATTGTGCCAAGGGTAATAAAAAGTTGTTTTATTCTGATTGTAATAAATTTAATTCAATTAGAAACTCTAAAATAAGGGGTTTATGAAGAATAGAAATTGAACTGATAAAATTACTTTGCTAGAAATTCAATGAACCGCTAAAATTACCATAAATTGAAATTGGGTCTGCCTGAATATGAGCCCGATGCCCATATTTTTTGTAAGCCAAGCCCGAGCCTATGTGTTGATACCAAGAATTATCCACCTATGTGGACCAATCAGAAATAGACACTTATCTCCTTACGTGTCATAAAATTATAGTCAACAGTGACTTAATTAACCCCGAAGATAGTTGCTCGACAGGCATGCCGACCAACATGAAGAATGCAGACCATCGAAGTAAATGAACAGTCACCACTAGAAGGAAACAACCAAGGGTCCTTTCATACGTGGTCTAGACTATTAACCATCACATTCATTATGTACGAGTGTAAATGCTTGAATATATAAAGGCATTCCAACCCTTAATCTCTGGGTCATTGTAAATACATTGTATTTCTTTCACAAAAGGCAAGATATAGCGGATTCTAGGATATTCTTATTAACAAGATTACCTAGCTTTCTGTAATCACTAAAATCAATACAATAACAGTGGAAATAGGCTTTCTTACACAACCGAACCACTTTAAAAACTCTTTGTCTCGTGTGTGATTATTTCTTTACAATTTTACATTTTATATGTGATTAGAAAATTGGATCTAGTTCATTTTTTAACATCAACAGATTGGCATCGTCTGTGGGAACGTGTGTCTAATTACCGTTCTCTATCTCATATATCCTTATTCAAAGGAAGATGAATGATCCTGAGCCTAGTGCCAAAAATGAAGGCCAAAATACTGTTCCATTTGCTCCGCCTGCAGCAACCGACCTGAATGGAATTCTTGCCAGTATTGCCAGGGGTCAAAACTCTATGTAAGAGACTATGAGGCAATTAGCTCAGTCATTACAAGATAGACCCCTACACTTTTCAGGCGGTAAACGGTCCGTTCGCTCGGGAGAGAAATGTTAACTCCGTCTCCTAGGCCTAATCAACACAACTATTCCAGATCTTCACGTGATAGGTATTACCATCCAGGAGTAAGTTCGTCATTTAGATCCATAAAAATCTATGATGGCCATTATTTTTCTCCTGAAAGACCAAGCGTATTCGAAAAATTGAGCAGAGCTTTGCCTTTTGATCGTTTGGGAGCCCGAGCAAACAGGAGTCTACCTAGAGAGTTATCAAAAGCTAATGAACTCCCAGCCGAACATCGGTAAGTCTCAATTATATCTAGAGCAAGTGTCCAACGATTAGTGCACGTCAAGCAGACTTCTCAGGAAGAGATCTCATCGCAAACACATGGTCGGAATAGTCGAGCTGCTTCACACAGATCTGATGCAGGCGGCCCTTCATAGAAATGATCAATCTAGTGGTTAAAAGATTGAGTGGGAGAAATGGCAAAGGTAAAAAATCTATTACAGAGGAATTTCGTCAAGGGATCTCCTTTCATCTATGCAATTATTGATTTCCCAACTCCGTCCAAGTTTAAAACTCCAGTAGTCACCCCTAAATATGATGGTAAAACTGATTCAATTTTACACATTGAGTAGTATCAGGCTGCAACCGACATATATTTCATTCCTGATGAAATAAGATGTAGAGCATTTTCATATACCATTATCTATTCAACCCAAATATGGTACAATAACTTGCCCCGAGGACAAATTGTCAACTTCAACCAGCTTATCGAGTTGTTTATTAACAACTTCTATTTTGGGGCCAAGCCAATGAAGAGAGTATCCTGTATCTTGAGCATCATGTAGCGAGTAGGGGAAACTACCGGAGAATACATCACTCATTTTAATAACAAGAAACTTAAAGTGGTTGATTATGAGGAGAATATAACCATCACCGCTTTAATGGGTGGATTACTTCCCGAAAAGCTATATTATGCTTTGGCAAAAGATCCTCCTAAAACCATGACTAAGCTCATTGCTAAGGCAAAAAAAATCATGAATGTCGAGAAACTAATGGCTGCAAAGTAAAGTCTTGTCACTAAGCTTAAGAAGAAGGAACATAAGGAGCATAGACCGAATAAGGATGATAAGCTCAAAAGGTAGGGAATATATACTCTATTTTTGGTCAGTATTCAGCATATCCAAGAAAAAATTAAGCACAATAAAGATTTGAGATGGCCTGATAAGTTAAGGGCACCACCCAACAAGAGGGATACATCTAAAATATTATGAGTTCCATAAGGATCATGGCCACACAACCGATAACTATATCATTTTATAGAACGAAGTTAAATCCCTCATTCACCGAGGAAAGCTAAACAAGTTTGTTGATCGACGTGAAAGCCGACAAATAGGAAGAAGGACAAATTCTCCATCTAAACCCATATGTGACAGGAAGAGAAACCATGAAGATGGATATGGAGATGATCCCGACCTATCGAAAAATCAAAAACAACCAGAATGTGGGGTATCTATGACAAGCTTCAGTTTTTTTATTATCATGCCATTACAGGTGGAGATGCAGGAGGATGAGATCAAATCGCAAAAAGGAAAGCATACTTGAATGAAGCACATACCTGTTCATATATCCAGAGAATCAATCTCAATGAACATGATCAGCCCAAGAAAGTCAATAAAGACAAACTTGTAATTATCTTTTCCAATAATGATCTCTATGGGGTACTTTATCCCCATGATGATTCGTTGGTTGTCAAGTTTAGAATCTAGGATTCCATCATCGCCAGGGTTTTGATTGATAATGGGATCTAGGCTGATATCATGTTCTACCCTTGCTTTCAGAGTTTAGATTTGAAACTCGGTCATCTGGAACCATACCATAGGCCATTGATAAGTTTTTCAAGAGAAAAAGTCTACCCCCTTAGGACAATCAAGCTAGAAGTGTTGCCGACACTTGGCCAGTAAGCCGCACTGAAAAGATTCGCTTCTTTGTTATGAATAAAAATGTTCAGTCTACTTATAATATGATCGATTGAAGAAATTCAAAGTTATATTATCCACATTCCATCAATGCTTGAAGTTCCCTACCTATTTTGGGGTTGGAATAGTGAAAGGTGATCAAAAGGTAGCCAGATAATGTTATTATTCTTCAACCGAGCAAGAAGATTTGGTTTGTCTAAAAAAGAAGACCACTACTTACCAAGTAGATAATACGGAGCCCAATAGTGAATCAGAAGTTGATACTTTGGACCCCCGAGATGAAACTGATTTATTCAAAGGACAGGTTATAGAAACCATCGGAAGATAATCTTGGCTGATGACAAACCTGAGAGAACCACCCATATCGGCTCTACATTGGATCCACTCCATAAACAGGAATTGACTACCTTTATAAGGGAGCGAAATAGTGTCTTCGCATGGAGTTATGAGGAAATTCCTAGGATTGATCCTAATTTCCTCTATCATGAGCTCAATATTAATATGGATGCCAAGCCGATCAAGCAAATGCGTAAGGTGTTCAGTCTGAAAAGATTGAAGCTATACAGGAAGAGGTGGAAAAACTACAAAAGGCTCAATTCATTGAAGATATCAAATATCCAGTACGGTTGGCAAATATTGTGATGGTCAAGAAGAAAAATGATAAGTGGCGCATATGTGTAGATTTCACCGATCCTAATAAAGCTTGCCCAAAGGACCATTTTCCTATGTTCAGAATTGATCAGTTAGTAGATGCCACAGCAGGATATGAGTTGTTGAGTTTCATAGATGCTTATTCTTGGTATAACCAGATAAAAATGAAACTAGAAGACGGGGAAAACACTTATTTTATTACCAACTGAGGTACTTATTGCTATAAAGTAATGCCCTTGGGGCTCAAAAACGCTGAAGTGATGTACCAGAGATTGGTCAATAAGGTGTTTGAAGAACAAATTAGGAAAAATATGGAGGTTTATGTAGATAATATGTTGACTAAAAGCAAGAAGCCTTCAGATCATATCAAGGACCTTAGTCAACCTTTCGACCAGCTCGAGAAGCATCGGATGAAGCTCAATCCGACCAAGTGTGTGTTCGGTGTGTAGGAAGTAATGTGCCTTGGCTTCATAGGAAACCAATAGGGAACTGAAGCCAATCTAGCCAAAATAAAAGCTTTGATAGAAATGAAGTCGTCGATCTGCAAGAAGGATGTTCAAAGACTTACTGGTAGAGTAGCTGCTTTAAACTAGTTTGTCTCCCGAGCAACATATAGGTGTTTACCATTCTTTAAGGAGCTTAGAAATACCTTTGAGTGGATTACAAAATGTGAAGAAGCATTTCAAGAATTAAAGAAGTATCTAGGATCTCCACCACTGTTGTCCCGATCAGTCTTGGGAGAAAATTGTACTTATACTTAGCTGTTTTTGAGTCCGCAGTTAGCTCGGCATTGGTTCAATTGGATAGTGGAATCCATAAACCAATTTACTACACCAACAAAGCATTTTGAGGAGCCAAAATCAGATATCCACACTTGGAAAAACTAGACTTGACACTCATTGAAGCCTCTAGGCATATGAAGTGTTATTTCTAAGCACATGCCATAGTTGTGTACACCGATCTACCTCTTCGGCAAGCACTCCACAAACCTGAAAAGTCAGGAAAATTGATGTACTTAGCAGTAGAGTTGGGAGAGTATGACATCATCTACGAACCAAGGTCATCGTTAAAAGGACAAGCTTTGGCATATTTCAGTACAAAATTTACATATCCAAAGATTAACCACCAACAAAACTTACCAGCTGAGCAGACTTTTTTGGAAGAGATCTTAACTCAAAAGCAAGACAAAAGTCGTAGCCGATCATCCCGAAGCATTTCTCACCCAAGGAATGGCTCAGAAGTACACAGAGGAAAGTAAGAAGATATTTCACCATGTAGTACTGTCCATGGAAAGATTTATCAGTGATCTTTCATTGCGGAACTTATATGTTGATGGATCTTCATGCGCAACTGAAAGTGAAGCAAGTATCATACTTAATACTCCTGATAATATTGATGTTGAATATGCCCTTAGATTTCAGTTTAGAACATCAAACAATGAATCTGAGTATGAAGCTTTGATAGTCGGACTGGAATTGCCCCATTTATTAGGCATCGAGCACGTAATGGCGCACAGTGTTTCACAACTGGTTGTCAACCAAGTGCTTCATCTATATGGAGTCAAGGGAAAACTGATGATCAAATACTTGGCCAAGGCCATGGAAGTTATTTTCTAATTTCCAGGAGTGCAAATGAATAGGATATCAAGAATAGCTATTGCCTGAGCTGATGCAATTGCTCGATTAGCATTAATAATAAGAATTGAACTTCGAAAAAGCATTCCAATTGAGATCTTGGCAAACATGGGCATAAACAAGGATCTGATGGTTAGTATCATTACTGTCGATTTGGGACCATTCTGGATGGATCCGATCAGGGCTTACATTGAAGGCGGGATCCTACCAGCAGATCCCAAAGAAGTAAAAAAGCTCTGGTATAAAGCACCCCGATATGTGTTAGCTAAATGAGTTTTATACAAAAGGGCATTAACTATTTCCTTATTACATTGTGTTCATCTATTAAAGGTTGAAGATCTGATTATGGAAGCGCATGACGATTCTTGTGGAGCTCATTCAGCTGGTCAGTCATTTCTCCAAAGAATCAATACACAGGGATATTAGTGGCAAAAAATGAGGACATACTATAAGGCCTTTACAAGAAAGTGTGATAAGTTCCAGAGTTTCTCTGTAATTCACAAAACACCAAACACTACTCCAATACCAATTACTTCTCCTTGGCCATTTTCTATCTGGGGAATTGATTTGGTTGGCCCACTGTCGACGACCAAAGGCAGATTCAAATATCTGGTAGTTGTTATTGACAATTTCACAAAATGGGTGGAAGTAGAGTCGTTGACAAAGATGCCTTATGAGAAGGCATATTAGTTCATCTGAAATAACATCATATGTAGGTATGGTATGCCCTATACCTTCATTAAAGACCATGGAGCCCAGTTTGACAGCGATGAGTTTGAAGCATAATGTGTTCAGTCCAAGATCCAGAAACTCCATTATGCACTAGGTCATCCACAAAGCAACAGTCTGACGAAAGTGACAAATAGAACCTTTCTCAATGGACTGAAGTAGAGGCTTGATGTTGCCAAGGGAAACTAAATCAATGAGTTACATTATGTTCTTTGGGCTTACAAAACAACGTCGAGGACAACAACTGGAGAAACACCTTATATACTTGTATTTGGGACGGAAGCCATGGTGCCGGTCGAGATAGGCCTACTAACTCACAGGGTGATGAATTTTGATTCTCCACAGAGTGACTTGATGTGAAGATTGGACTTATACATGTTGGAGGAAGTTCGAGAAGACACTGCTCATAGAAATGTTGCGTAGAACACAAGATTGCTCGCTTTTACAATAAAAATGGTCAAGTCGACCAACTTAAAAAAAGGAGACCGTGTCCTTAAGAAGGTCATCTAGAAGGGCAATTATCTTAAGGCCAATTGGCATGACCCATATCTCATTTCAGCAATCATTGGACCAGGGACCTATTGAATTGAGACACTAAAAGGGGAAGCTCCCTTGGAACGCAGAGCACCTTCGAAAATATTATCAGTAAATAAAGGCATTGACATATTGTATTTTTTTACTTTATGTTCAGTACAACTATCTTTCAAGTTTAATAAAAAATTTAATTTTAGTTCCTTCAAATTTTTCGATTTTTTTTCGGAGTACGACGATAAACATCCCTAGAAATAACAAACAAAAAATGTCTCTTGGTCTTCAGCTCTTGCTGATCAACAACACATACTTAATCAGGTTGAACTTATCAAATTCTAGATGTACCAACAACTTAATGCACGGTCGTATCTCGCCCAAATATTACTTCATGTATGACTTCGTATGTACAAGTCACGAACAAGAAGTTATTACTTCATGTATGACTTTGTATTAATAAGTCACGAATAAGAAGTACTACCCGACCAAGTCAATTACAGGAATACACTCCTCACACTTGGTCGTCACTACTAATTTTCTTCATGTATGACTTCTTCTTCGACAAGTCAAGAATAAGGAGTTTGTAAAACTTCGTATACAACTCAAACAGTTACAAACAAGTCCTACCTTACTAAGTTAAATGTAGGAAGACATGTAAACAATCCTAATTATTGGAATACACACATATATTCCTCATACACATGGTCACCATTGATAACTGATGCTAAACTTTGATCAATAAAATTATTTATAGTTTCATCTAAGTGCATTAGTAGAGTCTATGGCTTTACAATTGCAGTTTAGTAATTCATTATTAAACGATAAATCAGTTGAATGATTGATTAAATAATCATAAGTTGATAACACAAAATCATGTATTTTACTCAACTACTAACAACATTACATTGAAGATCAAATAATTACAAAAATAGGAGAATTATTCGACGGAAAATTTTTCTTGACCTTTGGAAGTTGGTTGCACTCTCTCTATACCAGCAGGAGGATCATTCAAAGTATAAGGGGAGTTGATAAAATTGAAATCCCTTAGTATTTGACTATTACTGCTGCTCGGCGCATTGATCAGATGAGGAGGACGAACTATTTCGTGTACATCATGAAGACTATAGTCACCCAAATATTTGGTTATTAAGCACTGAGGAATTGCATCAGGAGGGACCCATGATATGTCTAACTTGAATGTGGACTTGTCAAAATCTAGCAGACCAGTTCATTCTAGTACCATAGCTAACTGTTTTGGTCATATTTCAGCAAGGTCAACAAGTTGGTCCATCCCCATCTATAACTTTTACGATTGCTCTGGGCAAGATGATCATCAACATGGTCAAGGGCCACATTATAGCCTTCTATCCAAACCTATCGAAGTTGCTTGTAAAATTGAAAGGTTAACCTTTCAACCTGGTGTTGAAGTTTCTTCAAAACGCCACTCTTTACTTTTAACTGAATAAATTGGTCGGCGCTGGCTTTGTCCTTAGCTTCCAACTTCAAAGACAAGTCAGCAATAGCCTGACTCTTTGCCTTCAACTGGAAGCTTGGTCGGCCAATGTTTTATTGGTCCTTGCCTCATCTACAGTTGGTCGGCTCATTCTTTGTTGCCTGAAAGTTTGACCTAGTTTGGTTTTCTCCAGGGCTTCAAGTTCTTCTCTTAGGCTGACATTCTCAGCCTCCAAGAAAAAAGCACCCTCATAAGCACCACTGCCACATGACTTCTTCAAGCTGTCAAACCCATTTATGAGCTTATTATTTTTCTCTTTAAGAAGTTTGGCTATCTCCCTAGCTTCACCCACTTATCGGTTCAACAAGAATTCTTTCTTTTTGTACATGGATACATATTCTTCAAGCTTTTTCTCAAAGCCCCATCCTTTACTTAATGCTTTACTTAGCCTCATAGTTGACACGAAGTGAAGCCAAAGAAAACTTGTGGTCTTCTTGCAGATCTTGAACCATTTTATAATAAGCAACATTATTTTCCACTGCCCTATCTAGCAAGCAATGAATGTGAATGTATGATTCCTTAACTTGGTCGGACACATATGGACCAAGCAAGCCGACTAAGTCTTCTTTGGATAAAAGAATATGGCCATCTTCAAAAAGATTTCTACTCCGCCTGAGCAGGTTGGATTCAGCAGAAACTATGGATTTTTTCCTAGCATCAAACTGAAAGTTATGAACACAAGTGCGATTACTGAGCAAATATGATACAAGGTGTGTGACTTCATCAATCAAGCAAGAAGGCCTAAGTATGGTAAATACAACACAATTAGCCCAAAAAGAGAAATGATTTCATTGGTAAATCAGAAGGTGTTACATATTACTAGTCCTATTACAGAGCAGTTGAACAATAAGAAAAATAAAAGAGTTAAACCTTTTCCTTATCCTGAACATTGATTCTAGAGGGCAAGTCGACGGAAGGGATGACTTCATCAATGGGTTGTAAAATAGATCTAGCAGGTTGTAATACCCCGTAATTTTAATGGCTTTCAAAATGAGTGAAATTAAAAGTTATTGGGATTAATTGGAATTAATTTTAAATTAATTAATTGGGATTAATCCGGATTTTATATTTCTTGTTGATATTGAACTATATGGGTCTGAATATTACTTAGTGATATTTAAGTAATATATGAATATAATGTTATTTATATTGCCGTGAGGTACTAATACGGAAATTATGAAACTTAAGTCGGGACGCAATATGGGATGCGTCAGGACTAATTTATATAAATAAAAAGGAAACATTATTTTATATCAATCGTATGGTCGTTTCGAGTGCGCTGTTGCATTCGGAAGAGTCGAAATAGTCAGAAAAGTTTATTCGGGTGTTGGATTTGGGTCTCGGGTCACTTTGGAGATGAAAGGACACCATGAAGGGGCATTTTAGTCATTTTATTTGAAAGGTGAATAGTATTTTCGGGATTTGTCTTATTATAAAGGTGATGGATTAGAGAAACGTAGGTTCATTTCATTATCATAAAACATTTGAGAGGTATTAGTGTGAGAGAAAGTGAAAAGTTTCTTGGGAGGATAAGAGGTTGCTTATGAAGGAGGAGAGACTTTTGGGGCAAGACAAAGGGGATTAACCACCTTCTACCACCAGCACCACCACCGAAAAGTCACTAGAAAATGAGGAAAGGATTCTACACCATCATCACCAAAGGTTCAGACGTACATAATTAAGGCAAGTGCAATTCTTGCTTTATTTTATTGCTTACAATATCCATGCTAGATATGTTAAGTAAGAAGTATGAACTTGCATGATTTAAGAATGAACTATAGAGTTTTTGGAATTTGTTCTTGATATGAATATTAGATAGAATAAATCTCTTTCGGTTTAAATGATTTAACCCACTAATTTTGAGTTTCAAATGATAGAAGAAGTTTGAGTTATTATGATTTTTGGAGAAATTAAAACCTATGAGAATTATGGGAATAATAGGATTTAATCCAAACTATTTGATGATTTTAGTTTGTTTGATTATTAGAAACTGGTCATATATCTTGCTATATCAATTGAGATTAATTAGGAGAAGTTTTGGATTGATTTGTGTTTGTTTTGATGAGAAAGAAAATGGATAAAATGCATGAATTTTTTTTATTGAAAATGACGAACATTGTATGATAATTTTAAAGACTGTTTTAAGAGGAAATTGGCAGTGTGCTCGTGAGTTTTTGTATAAAAACACGTTATGCACAACTTTGTAGTTTTAAGTTTTTTTAAAATCAGAGCAGAAAAGCCTCAAAATTATAATTTTATATTTTTGGCATAATGTACCTTTATCGAAAAAGAAAAAAAATGGAAAATGATAATTTGGCCCATGGTGAGATTTTATTAATTTTGGTATAGTAACAAGGAGTGAGGGACTTAGGTTAATGTTGGAAAATTATTTGGATGTGAGGATTAAATTTTTGTGAGAGATATCTACATAATTATATTACGATTTAGAGGAAAATAACCATAATATCAAGTAAGGGTAATATTGATGATATATTTACGGGTACTTGGGTCGGATAAAATATTATGTGAGTTATAACTACATAAAAAAAATATAATGATAACCATGATTACAAGTGTGGATAGTATTCAATAAATACGACGGGTACTTGTGATAGGATGAATTCCTAATATGATATAGGTAATGTAAGTACCTAATTTTGTATAGGTAGATGGTAAATGCCTATTTGATTGATTGATAATTTATGTGTATGACATACCTAGCTTACTTGCTATCGACGGGAGGTTCACGCGTAAGGGTAGTCATATCCTTATGAATCTATGGAATTTTTGACTTTTCGCTCGAGAACATAGAACCTAGGTACGAGCTATTATGGAGAATGATAGTGATGACGATTATATGGGTGCGTATGAGACTAATCTCCCGGTATTTAATTAGGCGGGGTGTTACACAGGTTGAATGGAGGATTCTCCAGACCCTTCCTCCTCATCAAAATCCTCCTCCAAGTTCGGAGGAGAACCTGGATCATGCCTCTGAAACAGTTCAGAATCCTCTGTAGTGCCGACCTACTTAAGGGCATCTGACCAACCATCCTTAAAGAATTTCTTCCTCACAAACTCAATTTGAGTGGAGGCAATCATAAATGCCTTGTCCCAGCCTTTATTGAAGGAGTCCCCTATTATTTTCTTATTTTTTGCCTTCTCTGCAACCAACTCATAGGTTAGACCAACATTTTTCTCCTCGATAGACTTTAGGAGGGCTTGATTTTCCACAACTTATCTTCGGCGACCATTTTGGCCCTATTTTCAGCAGCTGTCAAACTAGTTTCAACAATCAATAACTTTCCCTTAGTAGTAATGGCCCTATTATTAGCCTTCTGTAGCTCTTCTTCCCAAGTCTTTTGCTTTATCTCCAAAGCCTTCTGCCCAACTGCCAGGGATTTCCTTACACCTTCAAAGGCCTCTTCAATACCACCTGAAGAAGAACATAATTGATCATCCTTCTCCATCAGTTGATTGAAATTCAACAAAAATTGTACAAAGGAAAAATGTTAGATTAAAAGAAGAGGAATTAAACAATAAGAAAAAGTAACAAGGGGAATAAGATTACCAAAGCCAAATTCTGGCAAGCGTTTTTTACCAATGGTAATCGTGGCAACGAATCAACAATTGCTCTATCAGCAGAGCGGGTGCCAATTTTTATCAATCTCCTAGCCATGCCATGATTAATAACAATAGAGGATGACCCTTCAATAACCATATCCTCTTGAATTTTCTCGACCAACTCCTGATCGACAACGCTCTTCTCAACTTGCTTATTAAAAAGACCTTTTCTTAACCTCTTGAATTGAGGCACAACAACAACAACCTCCTTAGTAGTGATGACCTGAGGAACTTGTTCAATAGCCTTGGATATTTTCTCTAGCTTATTGGCCTCAGCAGCCTTGCCAGTCTTCTCGACAGCTCTTTTAGCAGCGGGAGACAAAGCTCCAGTCATCAAGCCATGAATTTTTCTCTTTCTCATACTAGCAAGTGGAGAGGTGGGGATAGTAGAAAGGGCTGGAGATTTAAAAGAGGATAAAGTCCCAAAGTCCTTCTCCCCCCAGCAAATTCCTATGCCGAAAGTAGGAACTGGTTCCTCTTTAAGATTTACGGGGGCTAAAGCTCCAGTAGTGGTGGGCCTAGCAATAAAGGAAGTAATTGAGCTCCTATATTTTAATAAATAGGAGGTAGCTCTTGGGTGTTCTTCGCCAATCCTCTGATGAATGCTCCACATGAATTTCAGCTCATGAAGATTCATGTCTCCTTCTTTAGGACACTTTTCTTGCTCTCAACTGTGCAAAACAGGACAAGAAAACACCAGTCAGCATATCATCAAACATATGGATAGCAAAAAAGAAAATGTAGTAATCAAACTCAACAACCTATATCATGTCCTACGCGGGGATATTTAGGCCCAGTATACACTTCTCCTATTTGAAGAGGAGCATGCTGCCAATTCTTTGCTATAACCCCATAATCAAAATAGTCTATGTTGGAGTCTGGCAAATTGACAATGGGGCTCTATTAATAAACCTAATTTTCATATAGTAAGTATTGTCACTGGTAACCCATTTGTAACAAAACATCAGCTCAGCAATGCTAGTGTGGGTTCCATGTATTTAGTTAAGCCTATGTATTCTATTCACTACTCCCCGAGCATCGGGGGCTACTCTAGTGGGGACAACATCGAAATATTGACAGAACTCTAAACAAAACTGATTGGGGGGAAAAGTAAAACCACATTCAGCAATGAATAAGGAGGGAATCCAGTGACCCTTTGGCAGTGATAACACCTCAATAAGAGGTACTGGAATTTATAAATCTACCCAGTCAGGAATGTTCCTTTCTCGCCTAAATTCATCTAGAGAATCCCCATGAACTATGTAAACAATGGCTACAGTAAAAAAAGAAAGGAATCGAAAGAAAGGGAATAAGAAAGCTTATAGAAAAGACGGTAGCTGAAGCAAAGGTAGGGCGTAGAGGAAAGCTCAAAGACCGAGAACTTGAAGAAGAAGGAGAGTTTAAAAGCTTGGAAAAGTTGTGGTGTGAAAAAATGACAAACTCTCGTCTCTTATAGCGTACCTAGAAAATCATACAAGAAATGATTACTTGTATCAACGATTGATGTTCTGACGATTGTACAACTCTAAAAGCATGAAAATACCAACATACCTTTTGGCGGTTTGCTAGTTTTCAAATTATCTACAAAAATGCCACTACCAGATCAAGGCGTGGAAAATTTTCACAAGTCTCGTAAGTCGAATCATGCCGACTAACTTTGAAGAAAACATACTCCATCATCTCAATAAAAACATTAAGAGCAAAGTATTGGGGGCTTCAATTGATACCAAGAATTATCCAGCTACGTGGACCAATAAAAAATAGACAATTGTCTCCTTACGTGGCAGAAATCCTAGTCAGTAGTGACTTAATTAACCCTGAAGATAGTTGCTCGGCAGACATGCCGACCAACACGAAGAATGAGACAATCGAAGTATGAACAGTCACCAATAGAAGGAAAAATCCAAGGGTCCTTCCACACGTGGTCTAGACTATCAACCATCATATTCATTATGTAAAGTTGTAAATGCTCGAATATATAAATACATTCCAACCTTGATCTCTAGGCCATTGTAAATACATGGTATTCCTTTCACAAAAGGCAAGATAGAGCGAATTCTAGGATATTCTTATTAACAATATTACCTAGCTTTATGTAATCACTAAAATCAATACAATAACAGTGGATGTAGGCTTTCTTACACAACCTAACCACTTTAAAAACTCTTTGTCTCATGAGTGATTATTTCTTTACGATTTTATATTTTATCTGTGACTAGAAAATTGAATCTAGTCCATTTTTTGACATCAACACTATATATCATATATTAATTCGGACTAAGCTCGGGCTTGGAAAATGATTGAAAATTTCGGGCTGAACTTGAGTAATCCCAAGCCCGACTCACCCAGCCCATTCTAGAGGCTTAAGAACGCATTATTTTTTTGCATTGTTTTTTGTTTATCTTTAGATTTTGATGGATTGTTCTGTATCAATCAATTCCCAATGTCCATACGTAATTGATTTTTTTAGTAAAGCTAAAATACCTACAAGAATGCAGGAGATAGCTTAGACCCAATTTCTCCTTTACTATGTTCGAATAGTTATATATTTTTAATTTCACTTAATAAAGACACATGATTGACGCTATTAAATATTCTTCTTAAAACACTATTTCCAATTTGCAAGAAGATGAGTGGAGAGTTGAAAAATAATTTTATTAATTTTCGAATTAATTACTAAAAAATCTCTCAAATATTTTTTAATACACATTTAATTCAAACTTTTTTATTTTGTTCCCAAACGTCCATCGAATACCCATTTATTAATTTTTTTATATTACATTATCTAACAATAGAGGTGGCAATTCATGCTTTTGGGTCGTGTTTCAGACCGACACGACAAGGGTTTTGCGGACACGAACACGACATGAATTTGTATTTTTTTTAGTTGACACGAACACAATTCAAATAAAAATAACACAATACGACACGACACGAATAACACGATTTGTTAAATTCCACACTAAATTAAACATAAATAGACACGACAATTTGAATAAAAACAAAATTAACACAACAAGATACTATAACACGACTAACACGACTCATAATTTTGACACAAACATAATACGATATTATTGGCCCTATTTTCAGCAGTTGTCAAACTGGTTTCAACAGTCACCAGCTTTCCCTTAGCAGTAGTGGCCATATTATTGGCCTTCGGTAGCTCTTCCTCCCAAGTCTTTTACTTTGTCTCCAAAGTCTTCTAGCCAACTGCCAGGGATTTCTTTAGACCTTCAAAGGCCTCTTTAATATCATCTGAAGAAGAATGTAATTAATCGTCCTTCTCCATCAGTTGGTTGAAATTCAATAAAAACTGCACAAAGGAAAAATGTCAGGTTAAAAGAAGAGGAATAAGACAATTAGAACAAGTAACAAGGGGAATAAGATTACCAAAGCCAAATTTTAGCAAAATCGTGGCGACGAATCAACAATTGCTCTATCAGTAGAGCAGGTGTCGATTTTTATTAATCTCCTAGCCATGCCATGATTAATAACAACAGAGGATGACCATGCAACAACCATATCCTCTTGAATTTTCTCGACCAACTCCTGATCGACAACGCTCTTCTCAACTTACTTATTAGAAAGACCTTTTCCTTAACCTCTTGAATTAAGGCACAACAACAACAATCTCCCCAATAATGATAACCTGAGGAACTTGTTTAATAACCTTGGATATTTTCTCTGGCTTCTTGGCATCAGCACTCTTGCCAGTCTTCTCGGCAGCTCTCTTGGTAGTGGGAGACAAAGCTCCAGTCATCAAGTCATGAATTTTTCTCTTTCCCATACTAGCAAGTGGAGAGGTGGGAACACTAGAAAGGTCCAGAGATTCAAAAGAGGATGAAGTCCCAAAGTCCTTCTCACCCCTAGCAAATTCCTATGCCAAAGAAGTATGAACTGGTTCCTCTTTAAGATTTATGGGGGCTAAAGCTCCAGTAGTGGTAGGCCTAACAACAAAGAAAGTAATTGAGCTCTTATATTGTAATAAATAGGAGGCAGCTCTTGGGTGTTCCTCGCCAATCCTCTGATGAATGCTTCACAGGAATTTTAACTCACGAAGATTAATGTCTCTTTCTTTAGGAAACTTTTCTTGCTCTCAACTTTGCAAAATAGGACAAGAAAACACCAGTCAACATATCATCAAACAGTTAGATAGCAAAAAAAAAAATGCAGTAATCAAACTCAACAACTTATGCCATGTCCTACTTGGGGCATCTAGGACCAGCATACACTTATCCTCTTTGAAGATGAGCATGTTGTCAGTTCTTTGCTATAACCCCATAATCAAAATAATCTTTGTTGGAGTCTGGCAAATTGACAACCGGGGCTCTATTAACAAACCTAATTTTCATATAGTAAGTATTGTCACTGGTAACCCATTTGTAACAAAACATCAGCTCAACAATGCCAATGTCGGTTCCATGTATTTGGTTAAGCCTATGTATTCCATTCACTACTCTCCAAGTATTGGGGGCTACTTTAGCAGGGACGACATCGAAATGCTGACAAAACTCTACACAAAAATGATCGGGGGGAAAAGTAAAACCACATTCAGCAATGAATAAGGAGGGAATCCAGTGACCCTTTGGCAGTGATAACACTTCAACAGGAGGTACTGGCATTTCTAAATCTACCCAGTCAGGAATGTTCCTTTTTCGCCTAAATTCATCTAGAGAATCCCCATGAACTATGTAAACCATGGCTACAATAAATAAATAAAGGAATCGAAAAGAAAGGGAATAAGAAAGCTTATAGAAAAGATTGTAGTTGAAGCAAAGGTGGGGCGTAAAGGAAAGCTCAAAGACAGAGAACTTGAAGAAAGAAGGAGAGTTCGAAAGCTTGGAAAAGTTATGGTGTGAAAAAACGACAAACTCTCGTCTCTTATAGCTTCCCTAGAAAATCGTACAAAAAATGATTACTTGTATCAATGATTGACGTTCTGATGGTTGCACAGTCCTAAAAGCATGAAAATACCAACATTCCTTTCGGCGGTTTGCTAATTTTCAAATTATCTACAAAAATGCCATTACCAGATCATGGCGTGGAAAATTTTCACAAGTTTCGCAAGTCGGATCATGCAACTTTGAAGAAAACATACTCCATCCTCTCAATAAAAACATCAAGAACGAAGTATTGGGGGCTTTTATTGATACCAAGAAGTATCCACCTACGTGGACCAATAAAAAATAGACAATTGTCTCCTTACGTGGCAGAAATCATATTCAATAGTGACTTAATTAACCCCGAAGATAGTTACCAACATGAAGAATGCAGACTAACGAAGTAAATGAACAGTCACCACTAGAAGGAAACATCCAAGGGTCCTTCCACACGTGGTCTAGACTATCAACCATCACATTCATTATGTAAGGGTGTAAATGCTTGAATATATAAAAACATTCTAACCCTTGATCTCTGGGTCATTGTAAATACGTTGTATTCCTTTCACAAAAGGAAAGATAAAGTGGATTCTAGGACATTCTTATTAACAATATTACCTAGCTTTCTGTAATCACTAAAATCAATACAATAACAGTGGACGTAGGCTTTCTTACACAGCCGAACCACTTTAAAAACTCTTTGTCTCATGTGTGATTATTTCTTTACGATTTTATATTTTATCTGTGATTAAAAAGTTGGATCTAGTCCATTTTTTGACATTAACACTATATATCCTATATTAATTCGGGCTGAGCTCGGACTTGGAAAATGATAGAAAATTTCAGACTGAACCCGAGCAATCCCAAGCCCGACTCACCCAGCCCAATCTACAAGCCTAAGAACACAATATTTTTTTGCACTGTTTTTTGTTTATCTTTAGATTTTGATGACTTGTTTTGTAGCAATCAATTCCCAATGTCCATACGGAATTGATTTTTTTAGTAAAGCTAAAATACCTACAAGAATGCAGGAGATAACTCGGACCCAATTTCTCCTTTACCATGTTTGAATAATTATATATTTTTAATTTCACTTAATAAAGTCACATGATTGATGCTATTAAACATTTTTCTTAAAACTCTATTTCCAATTTTCCAATGAGAAGAGTGGAGAGTTGAAAAATAATTTTATTAATTTTCGAATCAATTACTAAAAAATCTCTCAAATATTTTTTAATACACATTTAATTCAAACTTTTTTATTTTGTTCCCAAAAGTTCCTCAAATACCTATTTATTATTTTTTTAGATTACATTATCCAACAATAGGGGTGACAATTCATGCTTTTGGGTCGTGTTTCAGGCCGACACGACAAGGGTTTTGCGGACACGAACACGACACGAATTCGTATTTTTTTTAGTTGAAACGAACACAATTCAAATAAAAATAACACAATACGACACGGCACGAATAACACGATTTGTTAAATGCCACACTAAATTAAACATAAATAGACACGACAATTCGAATAAAAACACAATTAACACAACAAGATACAATAACACGACTCATAATTTTGACACAAATATGATACGATACGATTTTGTGTAAAAAGACTGACACGAATACGATACGAACATAATATATTATATCAATGTCGTATAGTTCTAGGTGTATTTTCTAAAATTGAGACTCTAACCACGGGTTTTAGAAAAGCTCCCTAAAAGTAGTAAGTCAAACCCTAGCATCGAATACCACAAAACACATCACGGCCATTTGCAGCTGTTCTTCACCACCGACCAAGCTCAACAAAACACCTTCTAATATTTATGGATCTAGTGGGTTGTTTCAGGAGGCTGAGGCTATATCATAAAGCACCAGATCTCATGTTCATTACTTTATTCTATTCTCTCTACGCCAATCCTAGAAAACCATCGACCAACACACTTCAGCTCAGAACAACAAGGTAATACACATTTTCACTATCTTATATTTCTTATTATAGATTCTTAGGCCTTGTTAACTTGTAGAAAAATTCTGAATTAGCATATATCAGTAGATGTCAAACCCTAGGTTTGAGTGATAGAATATCAGAATAGAAATGGAGATTAAGAGTAGAATTTGAGAATAGAGAGAAGAAGAATAGAATTAGAAGAGAAAAAGAAATCAATATCTGTCATTTATCAACTGTTTACTTCCCTTTATAGGAACAATCACTTACAACTAAAATATCTCTAACTAACTGTACAGCTATCAACTACTTCTAACCAACAGAACTAATTCAACTAACTAATTCGTAACTAAACAATCTGACAATACCCTTCCCATGAAAATGTCCTTGTCCTCAAGGATCGAGGTGAGGAAACTTCTCAATCAGCTTGTCATCGTCTTCCCAAGTAGCGTCTGCAACACTGGAATTGACCCACTGGGTTAAGACTTGAACCACAGGAGCATTGTTCCTTTTAATCACCACGGCACTCGAGAATGGCTGTGAGTTCCAATACCATATGCCCATCTGTATCCGTAGCTGGTAAGTGCGGCTTAACAGTGACCTTTTGACCGACTTGACGCTTCAAAAGGGAGACATGGAAGACTGGATGGATCATTGAACCTTCGACTAATTGCAACTTATAAGCCACCTTTCCCATTTTTTCCGTTATCTGATATGGGCCGTAAAATTTAGGAGCTAATTTGTGATTGCTACATATTGCCACAGTAGATTGTCTATATGGTTGTAACCTCAAATACACCCACTCGCCTACAGTGAAGTTTCTTTCAGTTCGTCTTCTATCTGTATACAAGTTCATTCTCTCTTGAGTGAGTAGTTGAATGGATAATTTCCTCTCATCCATAAATGTGCCAATCTCTGGAATACGTGTTTTCGGTTGCTGTGGACTGGCCAAGTGGGAGGGTGGATATCCAAACAATGCTTCAAATGGGGAGTGGCTTAAGGAAGAGTGGTAACCAGTATTGTACCACCATTCAGCTAAGGTGAGCCACTTAGCCCACTGTTTTGGGTAATCACTAGTCATGCACCTTAGATAATTTTCTAGGCATTGGTTTAATCTTTCGGTTTGGCCATCTGTTTGAGGGTGGTAAGCAGTTGAATGGAGTAGTTTTGTGCCCAACAGTTTAAAGAGGTGAGTCCAGAATTGCTTAAGGAAAAGGGGGTCCCTATCAGAAATGATTGTTTTAGGAAGGCCATGTAGTTTGTGTATATTGTCAAAAAAAGTTGGGCTACCATTTGGGCATTGAAGGGATGGGATAGGGAAATAAAATGGCTGAACTTGGTGAGTCTGTCAATGACAACAACAAAGATAGAGTTGTTCCCATTAGATTTTGGGACGTCTTCAATAAAATCCATAGAGATATCCTCCCATGGTTGTGTGGGAATAGGAAGTGGTTGTAAGAGGCCAGGGTAAGGGCAGTTCTCGCCTTTATTTCGTTGGCACACATCACAACTTGCAATTGTGGTTTCAACATCTTTCTTTAGACTAGGCTTGAAGAAAATTTGTGACACCCTCTTGAATGTAGCCTTCTTCCGTGAGTGTCCTCCCATCCCAGAAGTATGTAGTTTCAAAATTATTTGTTGTCTCAGAGTACCAGTAGAGCCTACATATAAGCTCCCTCCATGTCTAATGATCCCATTGTGAACTGAATAACCAGGAATGTCAGGTGAGTGGCTGGTTAATTTAACCATTAACTCTTGGGCCATGTGATCATCTTTCATGCTCTCAAAAATTTCTTCAACCCATGTTGATTGAATTGTGGACACGGAACAACATATCATATCTTCCTCTTGCCTAGATAAGGCATTAGCTGCCTTGTTTTCTTCTCCCTTCTTATATTGAATCTCATAGTCTAAGCCCAACAATTTGGAAAGCCACTTTTGTTGCAGTAGTATTGTCAATCTCTGCTCCAAGAGATATTTTAAACTTTGGTGATCAGTTTTTATGATAAAATGGTTACCAAATAAGTATCCCCTCCATTTTTCTACTGCTACAACTATAGCCCAAAGTTCCTTTTCATAAGTTGATAATCCTTGCTTCCTCATTGGTAAGGTTTTACTCAAATAGGCTATTGGTCTGCCCTCCTGCATTAATATAGCCCCCACACCACTATTATTGGCATCCGTTTCTAGCACAAAGGGTTTGTTGAAATTGGGTAGAGTGAGTACAGGAATTGGTGCTCATGGTTGTCTTGAGATTGTTGAATGCTTGCAATGCTTCCTCGCTCCACTTAAACTGGTCCTTCTTGAGCATGTCCGCGAGAGGTTTACTAATAGTGCCATAGCCCTTAACACATTTTCTATAGTATCCTGTGAGTCCCAAAAATCCCCTCAAATCCTTGATGGTTTTAGGTACAGGCCATCTAGTCATTGCTTCTATCTTAGAAGGATCAGCAGTCACTCCTTTGCTAGAAATTAAGTGTCCCAAGAACTCTAGTTGAAACTGTCCAAAGGCACATTTGGATTGTTTGGCAAACAGTTGATGATTCCTCGTAGCACTAATGATAAATGGTCCTTGTGGGTTTCAATGTTAGGACTATAAACAAGGATGTCATAAAAAAATACTAATACAAATTTCCTCAAAAATTTCTTGAAAACAGAATTCATAAGTGCTTGGAATGAGGCTGGGGCATTTGTGAGCCCAAAAGGCATTACTAGGAACTCGTAGTGGCCCTCATGAGTCCTAAAAGCAGTTTTGGGAATGTCCGGCTCAAAGAGTCTTATCTGGTGGTACCCTAATCTGAGATCTAGCTTGCTAAACACCCATGCACCCTCTAGGTCATCCAAAAGTTCATCTATAACTGGAATGGGAAATTTATTTTTGATGATGTGCTGGTTGAGTTCTCTATAATCTATAACTGTGCAAACTGCCTTCGTACTAGTTTGACTCCCATCTGCAACTGTCACCATAAGTCTATTGGTGGAGTATATCTCACAACCCACTTGCTTGGCTGTCTTTGGATCCAAGAAATTGTGTGAACTTCCAGTATCTATCAAGATTACAATGCAATGATTTTTTGTCTTGCCTTTAATTAACAAGGTCTGATGGGTGGAACTTCCAGAGAGTGCTTGAAGAGAGATTGCCATATCTTGGCCAATTTCCACAGAATGATTAGCTGATTCTTCTGACTGGTTGGAGGGGCTCTCACATTCCGGGGTTTCTTCCTCAATATTGAGCATGTAAATGTTCATCTTCTTACACTTGTGTCCCCGCACATAAGGTTCATCACAATTGTAGCATAACCCCTTTTCTCTCCTCACTTGCATTTCAGCCGGTGAAATCTTTTTGATTGGGGGTAAGTAATTGTTGGTGTTGGTGGTTGGATTCTTGGTTGGGTAGGTGTTTGGATAGGTAGTGAAGTTCTTGGTGTTTGTTGTTTCATCTATATTTTGGTTTTGTGGGCTGTTGTAATTGGTTCTTGAGGTAGATGTCTTGATGTATAAGTTGGTGTGGTTTGTTTTGTATAGGTTTTTCTTTGGGTTTAATTCTAAGGCAGTCTCTTGAAGTTTAGCAATTTCAATAGCATCAATCAGGGTTTTGGGTTTGAACATCTTCACATGCGCTTTTATTTCATCCTTAAGACCACTTATGAAATTGGATACAAAGTACCCTTCACTTAACCCTTTATTTTCAGCTTGTACCAAGGGTTGTAGGTCCTCAAGCCTATTTTGGTAGTCTTCTACACTCTCTAATTGATTCAGTTTACAGAATTCTTCCACAATGTCTCCTTGTCCAGGGCTAACAAATAGGGCACAACAAATGGATTTGACAAATTCTTCCCATCTTATTCCTTCAAGAGTCTCATATTGGGCTTGCAACCATGCCTCAGCCCTTCCTTTCAAATGGAGACGCACAAACCCCACCTTCACACTTTCTTCCACTGGATTTATGGCAAAAAATCTCTGACACCTCTTGATCCAACTCCTCACATCCTCACCATGGAATTTAGAAAATTCTACCTTGGGCCTATCATTAGATTGTTCCCCATTAACTGGTCCATTAGGTTGGAGACCCAATAACCCTCTGCCTTGGTTTCCTTCATGAGTTTCTTGACGATCCATCCACTCTTCCATTTTCTTGAATTGCTCAGATAAGTTGTTGAACATGGATTCCATCCAAATTTTTCATAGATGAATCCTGTTGTTCTTGTTTTCTCTGCCATTCTTGGATACGATTTTCGATGCTTTTCAGTTTGTCTAGTCTCGGTCATGATTTTCTTGGATTTTCCCAGGGTTGGTTGCTCTGATACCCAATTGTCAAACCCTAGGTTTAGTGATAGAATTTCAGAATAGAAATGGAGATTAAGAGTAGAATTTGAGAATAGAGAGAAGAAGAATAGAATTGGAAGTGAATTTCAGTGTGCTGAATACAATCTGTTTACTTCCCTTTATAGGAACAATTACTTACAACTAAAATATCTCTAACTAACTGTACAACTCTCAACTACTTCTAACCAACTACTTCTAACCCAACTAACTAATTCATAACTAAACAATCTGACAGTAGATTAATTCTAGTATAAAAATTAAATTATGTTATTCTGATGTATATATACGTACGTCTTTGAACTGATGGCTTTGATATGATTTTGATTAATTTATTATCCGTTATTTTTACATGTTAAGATGTCTTTTACATGTTAAGATGTTTTGGTTACGCTTTGTAAGGTTATTTATGCTACTCTGATATTAAGATCAAATTATAGTCATATTGTATATGTTAGGTGATGCTGTGATTATGCTACACTATCTAGTGCTTTGGTGGCATCGATTATGAACCTTTTTGTAGTGTTACTCACAATACACTATTTTCTGTGAAATTATATCACTTGGATAATGCGATTTCTTTATTCAAGCTGACGGTTACACCACGCTATGAAGCACAGATGCGGGTGCAACACGGTGAGGGTGTTGCAATTCGAAAAATCTAAAAAAAGTAGGATTCGGGTGCACTAGGAAATATAATAAAATATAAATATATTATAATATTCCTTAATTTTATGTAGATTGTACATTAGGTTATATACAAATTAATAACTACTTTTATAAATCTCCAACATAAAAATTGGATCATAACGAAAAAGATATAAGTGATAATATCATTCTTGAAAAAGATCTATTCTTCCCACTACTTAATTTCAGCTTTCGTACCATGTATTTAACTTTCGAACACCACTCATGTAAATCATTGTGGGACTATTATTCAGTGTCACTACTCGAGGTCGAAAAATGTTCAAAGTTGATTTGCAATAACACTACAATGTTGAGCTTGAAGATTCACATCAATAAAATCCACGTCAATGATTTTCAATTCAATATCTAGCTTTCTAGCCCTCGAATCTCTGTTTTTAGCCAACTCTCACCCTCTCTGCTTCTCAAAGTTCCATCCAATCTAGACTATATATCCTCATAGCTCCACAAAGAACGTTGATAAAAAAAATACCAGAAAAATTAGTTGACCTGAGTATTCTTCACGAGAATAAATAGGATTCTTAAAGAATCCGTAATTAAATTTAATTAAAATAATTGGATATGCAATGTGTGCGAATTAGAGGAGAATCGGAGGAGAATCACACCTGATTCAAGATTCATTTACCATTTTGAAGAATCCGTGCTTCATAGACACCGCGTTTTGCCTAACCTCACCTCACCTCACCTACCTTTTCAAACATTAGGATTAAGTGTTATGTTTTAAATATTATTCATTCACTTATTACTATTCTAACAAGGGATGTAAGTGCTTTTTCGTCGATATAAAATTGCATATAACCATAAATTTCTTGTCTGTACACAAATACAAAGCTGGAAGGTAATTGACTTTTTACCATCTTATATTTCTTATGATAGATACTTGGACGTTAATCCTAATAGGCTTTAATCCTAAACACTTCTTTTTTATAGATACTTTTAATCCTAATAGGCTTTAATTAATCCTAAACACTTCAACTTGAGCTTTTAATGGCTATATGCTATATGAGATGGGCAGCTTGGTTTCAACCCGATTCTAGCCTGTATTTAGCCTGCCTTCAACCCATTTTCAGCCCGCAATGTAAATTTTTTGGCCCAACTTCAACCTATTATTGGCAAAAGATGATCAGTCCACTAATGTGTGCTATGTATGCCACCACTACACATAATATCACAATCAACTTCTTTACATAAAATAGGTGTTTATATAGAAATACCCAATAGAAATAAGGGGAAAAAATAATCCTTAAAACGAAAATGTCTATCACATAGTATTGATTATTAGATTATCCAATTTAAAAGAATATCCTAATGTTGAAATCAAATTTTTAAATAATCTAATTTATTACAATAGCGATATTGGGATACATCGGCATCAACTAGTTCTTTCTTTCGGTTCAGATGGTAGTGGATCTGAACTAATTGCTGAACAATTCTAGCCTCTCCATCTACCTTCATTGAGTAAGTTATTCCATTCCTCTCGCTTCCCACGCATCCAAGCACCACTTTAACGCCAAGTTGGTCTTGAAAACATTGCACTAGACGTTCGGCTTGAATGACATCTCCGGGTTGAATTCCCGCGTCTCTCAACACTTTTAAAGTGTCATTCTTCGAGTGTATGGCATCCACGGCGTATAAATATGTCTTTGGAGACCAACATATTATACGTCCGTGTCGGTTGTATTCGTGCAGGAATAACTTCACTCTTTTTTCTTTCTTTACACTTGTGTCCCTTCCTTGAAATAATGCGATAATTTTTTTCTCTAACTCTGGATATTTCTGTAAATAAATAAATACAGAGGGTTAGACAATTTACATTATTGCAAATAATTTAGTTATCAAAATCTCTATGTATTATACATAAAAGGACTCACCTGTAAAAACTCTTCTTCGTTGTAATAGGGCTTCCATGTTCGTTGAAGCCCATAATGGTCCACAATATCACTGAATCCTTTTTGAAACTGCACAAAATATAAAAATTAATGACACTAAAAAACAACGATTACAGATTCATCCCAGCCCATAGACAACCGAGGTGGCCTATGTTCATTTATTTGCAATAAAAGTGTCACCCAAATATTATAAAAGGATCCCTGTTTAGTTTTCTTAAATGGAATGAAGACTCTGCGTTTATAGTTTTTTAGAATGGTTTCAATTCCAACAGCTACATAAGTATCGTATTAGGTTGATATATATAGATCATTTAATAAAAGCCTGTGCATCGCCCAAATTATTTTGCTATTAAGATTGTGTCCTTGCACTACCCGAATGCCATGTGGCATATTCCACTGTTAACTTACCCACCTGATTTTTAATATTTTCTATTTTTTAATTTTTTATTAGGGTAATTTTGTAATGGGCATCAATTTTGATCTTCTTTTTACTAACACCTTTGTTTATGACTGTTCGGTAGTGGAGTTTGATGTAAATCATTCCAAAAAAATATACTTTTTGCTCATGTTGTAATAAAAAAATAGCAATAAATACTAAAAACAGAATGTAAGAATTAAAAAATATATATCAGTATATTGTTAGAATTAAAAGACAATTTTACAAAAAAATAATCTAAACAAACTCATGTATATTTATTTATAACTTTACATATATATACATGCACGTACATATATATAAATTAACTGCAACAGTTAAAAGAAAAAAAGGGACCGATGAGGATTTTTTTGATGAGGGAGAGAATAAGTTGGGGTTTGATGGGAGAGTTTTTTGATGTTCCAGCATTTTTTTTTCAGCCTAAATGATGCAGTTTGAGTTTTTATAACACATAATTACATGACCCTTTATACGTTTTTTGTCTAAAAAAGCACCTTGAGGCGCTCCTTTTAGATCCTTATAAAACACTGATCTATTTACACCAGGAGGGTGCGCCAACGGGTTCTCGGTGGGTCCTTTGGTGAGAGATGATCCATTCTTCTGTCTAGATAGCCATTTTGTGATCTGTCTAAACAACTTCCCTTTCACCACCCCATTGAACCCTGAATGCTTTGAATCCTGATCCACCCCCCTCTTGAAGTCATTAGAATTCCTTTGATTAAAAAATAAAATAATTAACTATAGTCCTATGACCAAAGCTTAGACTCTTGGTGATGAAAATTAGTATTGATGCTGAGCATTAATGATTTATTAGTTTCCTTTATTGCTTTTGATTCTATCAATCCATATAATCTGGGGCAATGTTTTACTGTTACTAATCTAATGAGTAATGTAATAGATGAAGTTTCAACTTTCACGAGAAGCTGCCAGAGATTGGAACCATGAGAAGTATGCTTCTTTCATATTTTGAAAAAATGGAGGGGATTTGGCTAGCGTCAATTTGGGATTTGGCTAGCCACATATTTTTGGGTACTAGTTGGGCTAGTTTTAGAATGTTTAAGATATATCATGGTCAATGTTTAAAAAGGCGCTCGAGGCGTACGCCTCGAGGCGAGGCGGAGGAAAGAAGCCTCGAGGCCTAAGCCTCATGGGTGAAAGTTGAGGCTACCGCCTTTGTTGGGTGAGGCGTTGCGCCTTGAGGCTGTGAGGCGTACGCCTCTTTTCCGGCGTTGTTTTGTTCATTTCGGCGTTGATTCCGACGTTGTTTTGTTCATTCCGGCACTGCTTTGTTCCATTCCGAGTTTCTCATTTTTCGGCCTTTGTCTGGCCCTAGGTAAAAACTCCGGGCATCGTTTGCTTCTTAATTTGATGCAGGAGCATAGGACAAGGACTTCCTCTTTAAATTCTTTTGTCTTGTTCTTTTTTTTTTTACCCTTTTGTATCTTTAGTATAAATAGCCTAAAGGCTCTATTTGTAACACTTTTGCCCATTTGATATTGAGAGACTAGAGAGAGATATAAAAGAAGTCCCAACATTGTCATGTTGTTGTTGTTGTGGTGGTGGTGTAGTTAATTCCTTTACTTTTACGCTTTCGCACCATATTCACATCAAATTGGTATCAGAGCGTGGTTTGTTCTTGGATTGATCATGATTTTTGAAGATTGGGATTTAAATTGGATCCACTCGGATGAAAATCGACAAAACCCTAATACCCTCTCCAAAACCCTAGAAACCCCCATGGTTATCCCAAACCCCACCACACCTATCGGGAACCACCCTAAAAACCCTACCGGATTTGCCCCAGCACCCACGGACCTACCCAAACACCTGTGTGAGACCCCCGGACGTCGGAAGAGGTCGGAAACCCTCCTGCTACTTCAACCCTCGGACAACAGTGCTGACATCAAGAAGCGGGGCCGGCGACCCCCTTAATGGTCCAAGAAGGCACGACGGGTATTACCGGAACCCTAAGGACTGCTACAGATGGGTCTGTTCAAAACAGACCTGCTGAACCACATCCAATGACTCATAAAACACTTCCAAGATCACTCGAAACCACAATTAAATGTCCCAATTCAGGAATTGACTCCAAAAATGATTCTAATTCAAACTCTAACCAATCTTTCCCATCTAAATTCATTCCTAGACCTTTAACTCCTACACCCTAAAAAAAACCTAATTCCGTATACAAAGGTTGCACGACTTTGGGCATCCTACCCATCCCATCCAATGTCCCATTAGCCACTGCCCAATCCATTTGCCGCCAACGTGACTCGTTTTGCCATTCACAAGCAAGGCTCGCCGGCGTCTCTACGGCCTACACTCATACTGTTATGATTACGACCTCGGTGGATACTTCCTTACCCCCTCCTAGCGATGAGACATGGGTGAGGATGAGCATTTTTTTTTACTGATTGTACTGCGAGGGGGAGATTGTGCACGGTGATCATATGCGAAGGTGCCAGTGACAATTTGGTGGCACAAGAGATGGTAGATAAACTCAAGCCTTCCACGGAGTTATTTACTACACCATGCTGTATTGGGTGGCTGGGTAGTGGAGCCACACTTGCCCCTAGCCGGCAGTGTCGAGTTGCTTTCTCTATCGGGGATTATCATGACGAGGTTATGTGCACCGTAGTTGACATGCGAGTATGCCACTTGCTTTTGGGGAGGCCTTGGCAATTTGACCATAGTAGTATGCATGATGGTCGAGCCAACATTTACTCTTTTACACATGGAGAGCAGAACTTTCTCCTTCGCCCCATGCGATCGTTTCCGATGACCCGACCCTCAGCTCTACTTGTTCCGCATGAGGAGTTAGCCACCAAGACCGCAGAGACGGGGATGTGTTATGCTCTTATTAGTCCCGTCACCACCCCGGAGGCATTCGTTCCGCCATGTGTTCAGCGCTTATTGGATTCTTACAGTGATGTGTGTACTCCCCCAGACGAGCTTCATCCCCTTCAAGACATTCAACATGCGATACCATTCCCACTATCACATTTCCCCCACAGAGCATGTAGAGCTACAGCGTCAGGTCACCGAGTTATATGACAAGGGGTAGATACGAGAGAGCATGTCTCCTTGCGCAGTTCCAACACTTTTAGCACCTAAAAAGGACGGGAGTTGGCGAATGTGCGTAGATAGTCGTGCCATTAATAAAATCACGGTGAAGTATCAGTTTCCCATTCCGCGTCTCGAGGATATGTTGGACCAACTTCATGGAGTGACGATATTCTCCAAGTTGGATTTGAAGAGTGGGTACAACCAAATCCGTATGAAACCGGGGGATGGATGGAAGACTGCCTTAGAGTGTACGGTGATGCCTTTTGGCCTTTTCAATGCTCCTTCGACCTTTATGCGAGTGATGACACAGATTCTGCGCCCTTTTCTGGGCAAATTCCTGGTTGTTTATTTTGATGATATTTTGATCTACAGTCAATCGGAGGAGGAACACTTAGACCATGTGGCTCAAGTATTAGAGGTCCTTCGAGCTGAGCGTTTCTTCCTTACGTTGAAGAAGTGAGCTTTTATAGTACCATCAGTGACTTTTCTGGGATATGTGGTCTCAGGCAATGGCATCAGGGTGGACGATGCCAAAGTTCAGGCGGCAGTGGATTGACCCCCACCCACGTTGATCTCTCAGGTGCTTCATTGCTGGGTTCAGTACAGTTATGGCTCTTATTACAGATTTGATGAGTACCTCGTCGAGTACCGAGTTCAGATGGACACCTGAGGCGGATGCTGCCTTTAAACGCATCAAGGAGTTGATAACGACGGCCCCTATCCTAGCCTTACTCGATTTTGATCAGTTATTTGAGTTGTCCTGTGATGCTTGCAAGACAGGGGTGGGTGCTGTTTTGAGCCAGAATGGGAAGCCAATTGCCTTTTTATAGTTAGAAATTGACGGGTGCCGCCCTCCATTATTCGACTTACGACCTTGAGTTCTATGCCGTGGTCAAAGCCGTGAAATTTTAGTCACCTATCTCCTTCATAAGGAGTTTGTCATCAAACCGGATTATGAGGCCCTCCGCTTCTTACATAGTCAGCGACGTGTTAGTGACCGGCATGTCAAGTGGACCGCCCACCTCCAGTGCTACACTTTTCACTTGTAGTATAAACCGGGGAAGGAGAACCAAGTGGCAGACGCTCGTAGCAGGAGGGCACATGCGCTGGTGACTCTGCGGAGTCAAGTATTTGGATTCGATGAGGTCCGTGATCTTTACCCGACGGATGTAGAGTTTGGACCTATCTTTGCCATGTGCCAACAAGGCAATGTGGCATTAGGCGAGTATCTATTACAGGACGGGTTCCTCCACCGAGGTATGGCCCTATGCATTCCATCTTCATCCATACGGGAGAAGAGATCATTTCTGAGGTCCATGGGGGCGGTTTAGCTGGTCATCTGGGACAGACGCGTACTCACGCGATGCTGAGGGATCGATTTTACTGGCCGACGATGAGGAGGGATACCAACGCTTTCATCAAGCGTTGTTACACTTACTAGACGACCAAGGGCTAGCACACTAATGCGGGACTATACACCCCATTGCCGATTCCAGAGTAGCCATGGCAGGACGTGTCGATGGATTTTATAGTAGGGTTGCCTTGTACTTCTCGGGGTCATGATTCCATTCTTGTGGTGGTGGGTAGGTTCTCCAAAATGTCCGACTTCATCCCTTGCTCTCGCACCACAGATGCGTCTCATGTTGCTTCCTTGTATTTTCGAGAGATTGTTCGTTTTCATAGGGTCCCTTGTAGCATCACTTCAGATAGAGACGTGTGCTTTACAGGGCATTTCTGGCGTACACTTTGGCGGTTTTTACGCAGTTTTCGACAACTTTTCATCCCCTACGGTGTCTGTCTTCCAAGCATCTCCGTAGGTGGGACGTAGTGATCACACAAGCTGAGTTCGCCTTCAACAACGCCGTCAACCGATCCACTGGGCTTTCTCCGTTTCAGATTGTCTTGGGGCAATCTCCTTCTATGCCCATTGATCTCACCGAGCTTCCGTCGACAGTGCCTATATGCCCTTCAGCTGAGGAGTTTGCCGCTCGCATGACATCCATACAGGCCGATGTTCGTAATTGATTACAGTCTATGTATACCTCTTATAAAGAGGCTGCCGATGAGCACCACCGGTTTGTCTCCTTCCTTCCGGGTGATCTTGTCATGGTATACCTCCAGAAGGCACGTCGACAGGGCAAGGGTACCAAACTTGTTATGCGCCGTTTTGATTCTCTTCCGATTATTAGAGCTTGTGGGACAAATGCCTATGAGGTCGATCTCACTGAGGAGTTCCGCATGTTTAATGTTGCAGACCTTTCTCCATTTCGAGGCACTTATGCGCCACCCATTCCTCTTCCTTCGACCACATGCCACTCGGTTTGTTCTCTTGTAGATCGCATTGAGGGGATTCTCGCCTCTGAGTTTGTGCCTTATTCTTCGAGTGATTATACACGATATTTAGTTCGTTGGGTTGGCCGTCCAGATGCGGAAGATCCTTGGATCATCGAAGCCACCCTCCAGCACATCGACCCCGATTTCTATTATCAATATACGGCGTACATGCAGTCTTCTCAAGGGGGAGAGTGATGCAGGAGCATAGGACAAGGACGCCCTTTTTAAATTTCTTTTGTGATGTTCTTTTTTTTACCCTTTTGTATCTTTACTATAAATAGCCTAAAGGCTCTCATTTGTAACACTTTTGCCCATTTGATATTGAGAGACTAGAGAGAGAAATAAAAGAACTCCCTACATTGTCATGTTGTTGTTGTGTAGCAAATTTCTTTACTTTTACGCTTCCGCACCCATATTCACATCATAATTTGTTTTTTGTTACTAATTTGTTTGAAATAACTGCTTGAAACTATATTTTTATTATAAATTTAGTTTTAAATAACTGTTTTTCACTATTTTGAGTTTTAATCACTATTTTTGAGTTTTAATCACTGTTTGTGTAAAAAAAATTGTTTTTTTTTTAACTTCAAAAGGTTACTAATTTGTTGAAATAACTTAAAAGGGTTCCTAATTTGTTAAGATAACTTAAAAAGGTTTCTGTTTTTTTAATTTGTTCAAATAAAGTTGCTGTTTTTTTTTTATAAAAATTATGTTTTTTCCACTTTTATAAAAATTATGTTTTTTCCAAATTAACTTCAATATGACTTTTTTTTAAAAGGTTTCTGTTTTTTTAAAAGGTTTCTGTTTTTTGGTTTTCAACTTGGATTAATATGTTTTCTTTAACTAAACTGAATATATTTTAAGAAACTAATATATTTTTAACGTTGTTGTTTTTTAAATAAACTTAGGTTGATATTTTTTATTTATTTATTTTTAATAAAATTGCTGTTTTTTTAATCTTAGCTTGAAAATCAATGTTTTTTTTAATAAATTTGCTTGTTAAGTTGCATTGATAAATTTATTGTCATATTATAAAATAACCAATAAGTGAATGAAGCTAAAAAAATGATATTACCAATATGATTTTGCATTGATTAATTTATTGTCATATTGTAAAATAACCAATATGTTAAAATTGATTTTCTCAAATTACTTTGTTTTAAAAAGTTATCTCGGGGGAATAAAAAAATGTCAAACTATGTGAGAAAATCCTCAAGTATATTTTTTTTTGTACTTTTATTTTATATTTCTTTGTTTTTATTTTTTTGGTTTTATTAGTTTTTTTTTAATATTATTTTGCTCTTTTTTTTCTTTTCTTTACGGTGAGGCTTACGCCTCGAGGCTTACGCCTCGAGGCTTACGTCTCACCTCGTCGCGACTAAAACGCGTCGCCTCGCCTCGCCTTTTGTCTTTTTAAACATTGATCATGGTTCCGTGGTAGCATGTGATTGATATTTTCGTCGCAATTTTTATTGGTTGGGTTTATGTTTTTATATATATGATATCATTTTATTTATTGTTCTTATCACATGACATGTTGTAGCACACAATTGATATTTTTTTAAAGAAATAGCTACAAGGGTATGGATAAATGCACTCCAACTAAGTACTAAGGCACTCGAAAAATTGTCATAAAAATTTCAAAAGTGTCACATAAAAGCGTTACCATATATCATTTTGGAGAAGTATTTATTTAGAGTGCATTTAACAGTACCCTATCTATAATAAAAGGGATAGATGTGATTATTTTTGTGATTAGTTTTTTTTGCAAAAACAAAACGAAAGAATCCTACCCAACCAGTAATTCACAATCTTACATATTTCTTATGTCATTACTCAATCTAAATACTTACACACCCTATCTACTAACGACCTTCCCCCTCTCTCTCACTCATGTACCTAAGAAGAACAACCTCTTCATTTTGACTGTCTGAACACCCCCTATACCCTTAACAATCAAGCATACCTAAAAAGAACAACCTTTTACTTCTACCACGAAAGGGTTTCGTTATTGTTTTGATTATATACATGATTATTACATTTGGGTTTTCAGATGTATAAATTATTTCTAATTTTTTCCTACTTGCAGACACTTCATTCATCATCATTCTTGCCTTATCCCATCATATGGGGTCAGCCACATGGATTCTCCATTTCAATTATAATCTATTATATACATTATTATCATTCAAGCTTAATTCCTTAAGGTCTCTCCTAATAATTTCCTCCCACGATAGCTTAGGGAGACCACTTTTTCTTTTACTCTCTATTTCTAACAATCTTTCTCTTGTTATAGGGGCATCTACTGGTCTACGCAACACATGACTGTACCACCTAAGTCTACTTTCTCTTAATTTATCGCTAATGGGAGCTACTCCTAACTGTTCTCTCACGTATTGTTTTTTAATTTTGTCCTTTCTAGTAATTCCTATCATTGACCGGAGCATCCTCATCTCACTAACATGTAGACTTTGTTCACGTTTTTTCTTTAACGCCCAACACATCGCTCCATACAGAGTCGCTGCCCTAACAACTGATCTATAAGATTTTCCTTTTAATTTATTATTTATCCTCTTATTGCATAATACCCCACTCGCTTGTCTCCATTTCATCCAACCAGTTGATATTTTACTTGTAACATCCTCATCAATATCCCCATTACTTAATAACATTGAACCTAGATAACGAAATTTATTAGTGTGGTTTATCACTTTTTCTTCAATCTTTAACATTATGTTACTCGAGGCCTCATAATTAAATTTACATTCCATAAATTCCGTTCTATTTCTACTAATTCTTATACCCATAGATTCTAAGGCATTCCTCCAAGTATCTACTCTCATCGCTAAGCTTTCCTTTGAAGTGTCTACTAAAACTATATCATCCGCAAACAACATACATCATGGGATATCTTCTTGTATGTCCTTAGTAATCTCATCCAAGACTACGGCAAATAAATAAGGACTTAAGACCGATCCTTGATGTAAATCCACTTTAATCGTAAAGTCATTAGTTTCTCCATATATAGTCCTTACTCTAGTCTTTGTGTTATCATACATATCCTCAATAACTTTAATATAACTCATAGGGATTCTTTTCCTCCTTTTAAAGCCCACCAAATTATATCCCTAGGTACTCTATCATAAGCCTTTTCTAGATCTATAAAGACCACATATACATTCTTATTCTTACTTCTACATTTCTCCATTAAGTGTCTTAATAAGTAAATAGCTTCCGTAGTCGATCTCCTGACATAAATTCAAATTGATTGTACGAAATAATTGACTCATTTCTTAATCTTTGTTCTATAACCTTTTTTCATAATTTCATAGTTGACTCATTACCGTGCAGACACTTCATTAATAATCTTAAAGGTCAAGCAGCAACATTTTCTAAGTTTCATGGAAGGGGTTCGAAAAAAGCACGGTATTGATTTAAACAAGTTTTTGTTCATAATTTCAACTTTTGTCGGTACTCATTTTCCCTTGTTACCTGCCCTCAATGCCCATACCAACTGCCTGTTTTATTAGAGTATTGGGCCATATATTTGGTCTTGATTTGTTTAATAGATTATGGGTTCGTGGTGGTGGTTGTTCATGTTAACCAAGAGGTGTTTTAGTGGTTATTTGTTAATGTGGGTAACGTGTCATTCCTCCTTTTTATTATGTCTAGTTGTATTATTTATTTATTTCATAAAAGACCGTGCACCGCACAAATTATCTTACTATTATATTAAGATTGTGTCCTTGCACTACGTTCCACGTGGCATATTCCATTGTTAGCTTTCCCACCTGATTTTTTTAGACTTTTTATTTTTTATTTTTTATTAGGGTACTTATTTTGTAATGGGGATTGATTTTGATCTTTTTACTAACTCCTTTGTTCATGACTATTTGGTAGTGGAACTTGATGAAAATCATGAGATTTTTGGTGCTTTGATAGACTTGAAAAAGGCTTATACTGAAATAATCTCATCATCTTTTTCCACCGTCTCTCATTTAGTGTCCTCCCATTGGGCACCGAGACAGGTTTTGAAATGCCAATCTTCTTGATCAGCCTACTTGCTGCTCCATGCACCTAATGAGAGATCAAGTTGACTCATTATCGAAGACTCTCAAAGTAGATTTCAAATTCTAAGATTTCGCTCACTGGGTATCGGAATTGGCCTCCCAAATTGGGTTCAAAACACAGCCAAAGAGGTGTCTGCCAAGATTTTTGCGTCAGAACAGAAAGCTCTTAGGTTTCAGCATGAGCTTTCCGTGGCAAAAGAAGAGGTGATGTTGGTTAGATTCAAACAAATGGATACTAAGCTTAAATTCATCTTCTGTTTATTTGCTTGTGTTTTTATTTCAAATTCTTTTTGATTCATGGTTTATGTCGTTGGGAAATCAAACAGGTTGTGGTTTCCCCATCTAAATTTCCAATGTAGTTTTATTTTTAAAATAACTTCATGTTTACATGTTTCATTAGCATTCTATTCACTCAAGCAGTCACAGTGACGAAGAAATTGTGTGATGTTCGGTTTAGGAGATTAGTGTCTACCAGGCTTCCTGCCAGTGGAGTTCATCAGTCCAGCCCATACGGTTCTTGAAGATGATTCAAACTGGGAAGAGTAATGGGAATCAGGTTTGTTTCTTGAAGCAGTTCAAAACTTTCGGATATTAGATGTGGTCATAGACATGCATGCCACCTTAGATAACACGGTAAGTCTGTTAATTGTAAAAATTGAATTTTATTGTGGATAATGCCCTGAAAAAAATAATATGCTTAAATGTCTTCATAGACATGCATGCCACCTTACGTCAAACAGGGCACTATTATATTGAGTTATGGTGGATAATGGCCAGAAAAATTAATAATGTTAGATACGTTATAATGAGAAGTATGATTGCATGTTGCATTCCCCGTCTAATATACTTACGGAACTGGTCATTTATGTTATTTTCAGTTCGATCCTTATCGAAGTTAGTTTTTTAGGGGTATACATATCTTGAATTGTGCATTGGAAATTTGATTATCAGATTATTTTGATTGATTTTCCTTTCTAACGTGTCATTCATGTTAGGGTTTGTTTTGCATGCCATTTAGAGTTTGTTTGGCATATAATCTGGTCCAGTGTTACCTGGAATGACGAGGAATGCAGATCGCCTGGGTACTTGGAACGGGTATGGGAATGCGGTACGGCATAACCTTTAATTGTGGTACGATGGGGGTAGTCTTATGTACATTACTTTGTCCATATCTTTCTAAAACATTAGAGCCTTATAAGTTAAAATAATAATATACATGCTAATTTTCGTAATAGACGAAGTTTTTTATTTTTATTTATTTATTTTTTATTGTGGAGCTTTCTCTTAAAAACTCCTTATTTATTTATTTTTTGATTCTAGCTCATTATAATTCAATATATTTTTTATTATTATTCTCTTGAGAAACAAGAGCGAGTGAAGAAATATGATAATATAAATTGTTTCGATAATTTTAATGTATTGGAATGGATATGTTCCATGTTTCGGAACGTGCGCATAAATAATTATTACAACTAAGTATGAGTTTATGGTTTTTGAGTTTGATTGTGGTTCTGTGCAACTTGCACTCCTAGAAAAAATTGTATTTAATATTATGTGTTGGTTGTAAAATTCGTAAATTAACAATTAACTATAATCCTATCGACTAGCCGAGCTGGTTGTGTTGGGATATTTTTTTTATTGCATGGTATTTGGAATATTTCTAATGGACTTGGCGAGCTGGACTTATGCTTGGGGTTCTTTCTATTCCTTCTGTTGTATATTTTGTATCAGCAATTTTTTTCTTACCTGAATTGCCGAGGTGGTTAGTGAGTAAAGGGCAGATGGATGAGGCCGAACATGTTTTGCAAGGACTATGTGGCAGGGAAGATGTTTAAGGTGAAATGGCTTTACTAGTTTTAAGGTAGTGGAGGTGACACATCAATAGAGGAGTACATAGTTTGGGCTAGACAATGAGTTGATGGACAACCAGGAACATGTTCAAGACAAAGATCGTATCAAGCTATATGGGGCAGGAGAGGGGCCAAAGCATTCTTGGTTTGGTCTCTCGACTCGGTAGCATTGCTAATCAGAGCATGTCTCTTATGGATCCAGTGGTGACTCTTTCTGGCAGCATTTCACAAGAAGATGCCAGACACTGGAACCTTGAGAAGTATGTTTTTTTTTTCAAATTTCAGTATCATGTTCAATCTTGAACATGTTAAAAATGATCATTACTTGGACGAGGACAGCCCTCACCATATACCCAATAATTCTGGGGCCGAATCTGACAAGAACTTACAGAGCCCATTACTTACCCTTCATGGATCCAATGCTGTAAAGGATAGCTTATATAATAAGCTAAGAAGTATGGATACGGATACGCGTATTGTATCCGATAAGATATTGATACGCAGATGCGGCAAAACTAAAATATCTAGGATACGATATGGTCGGGGTACTTTGATTAAAAAATATATAATATATTTTTATATGCTCTGAATATACCGCATGAACAATCTCCTTAGAAAAATTATTTGAGATGATAAAAGTGTCCACAAATAACAATTCATATTCATCGTAAATGTCTAAATGTTAGTATATGCAAAGTAGCAACGCTGTTGAGGTTAGTTTATGACGTTTTGTTCTAGTCTAAATTGGGTTTAGTTTATAAAACTAATAATGACATAAGATAATAATGCGCAAGTCTCAATGTATTGAGGCGTAAGCCTTTTGTGCAATTTGTTGATCAACTACAATTCAAATAACCATAACGTGTTACACCTAAATTTCTAAAATATAATTCACATAATCAATATATAAATTAAGAACCACAAAATTTGCATAATGGATCTTTATCACCCTCTTTTCGATATGCATTTATATCCAAAAAATATCCTTCTTGCTCATGATGTAAAAAAATTACTGCACTTAATGATTAGGGAACTTACTGCTCTTTTTGCTGTGTATGGGAATCTAGATGGTTCCCATAAACCATGCGGTACAAACATTTTTGTATCGCGCTGCCACTAAAATAATAAAAAATATTATTTTGAATCCGACATTAACACAGTCAACCAATTTAAAGAAATTTACTTACATATTGTGAATAAACATAATTTTTGGACAAGTTGGGGCCCTCTGGAAAAAGAATCTTCCAAAACATTCTGCATATTGGAAAAAGAGATGAGTGATTTTGTGCAACATTATGAGATGTTTAATTTAGTTTTATTTCAAAACAATCTGTCAAAAGAAAGAGCAACACAACCAATTCTCAATACAAAAATCCAGTAATGCAATATCTATAGGTGAAACGAAAAAAAACATACAAAGAAGTTATATTTGAGTCGATTAAAAAATTCGAAATGCTTGTGAAGTTCCTTAAGTCCATTGGGGTTTAGTTGTTTAGAGTTACTTAGAAGTAAATATATGTGGAGACAGGTTCCTTACCTAAGTAGTCCTTGCTTTTATTTCTCTTCTTTTTAAATCCACTACACTTTGATTTAAGGAGTAGACTACAAAAACATGTGATGTGCATGAAACTTTGTTAACATAACACCTTTTGAGATGACAAACAGATTAAGAGAGTGGAAGGTCAGATTCAATCTTTAAATAATGTTTTTATATGATATTGAGCATATGTGTTGTTTGGTAAAGTGATTAGCCAGCCCCTGTGAGCCAAAAAACATGGATCCCATTCCAAACTCTGTGAAATAGTAGTGCTCCCAGAATTTGGAGGAAAAAAATTCAGGGAAAACACCCAGGCTGGTATGCATTCATGAAGTAAATTCTATTACCTTTCTAAAGTTTTATACGCCTCTAATAGAATCAAAAAAATTCCTAATCACTTTTTTAATTTGGAAGCATCTGCTGTGGTAGTAACTGATTAAGATAGATCAAACTTTTTGTAATAACACTGATCTGTATATAGACATTTAAAGGACGTCTTTTTACCCAAATTACTAGGAAAATTAATGTGACTATGCATCTTATAAGTTTTCAAATCTTTGATGCATTCAATGACGATGAAGAAATTACCCCAAAAATACTCGGAATACGATTCTTGAGCGGGTTAGTTCAGCTCTAATTTCACTTGCCTCTGCTTCTGTTGTAAATTTCATAGATTGCGGGTGTTTTTGTGGAAAAAGTTAAACTCACTGGGCTGTTTCTGATTTAGAGATACAAAATTACCAAACTGGTATGCATTATTACTTTATTTTAATTACCTAGGTAAATTTAAACTCCTCTCGTGACTGGTTTAGATCACTTCACTTATTGTGAAACATCTGCTGTATTTTACACCAAAATTACAAGGCAAATTAGCGTGAGCCTGCATCTTCAATTTAAATATTCAAAAACATTTCCTGCACTTCCTTATGGTGAAATAATTTCCCAAAAATACTTGGAATACGATTCTGTAACTGGTATGTTGTAGTCTAATTTTACTTGCACGTGTTTACATGTGTTTTTGAGGAAAAACTAAATCATAGATGTATGTGTCACGACTGGAACGGGTTGGTTTAGGTATAGATTCACGTTTGTAAGTTTTAAATTGAATGAATTACAAGTGTTTCTGTGGAAAAATTATTTAGTTGAAGAAGTTTGCGCTTCATAATACTTTACCCAAAATTTCTAAAGGATGGGATGGTTAAGTCTAGGTATAGGTTCACACAAGAACAACTCTTTTTCAGGAAAAAAATAAATCCCCGTCGCAGATTTGTTCCAGAAAATTCCACAGATCTCTTCATAGAAGCCGAAACTCTCCGTCAAAGAAACATTAATTTTGAAATCTCCATCACAGATTTACATTACTCTTATCAACAAGGTAAATTCCGCCCACCCAATCTCGGATTCTACACCTGCAATCACCACCCCCACCACAACAACCATCACCTCTTCCTACTACTAACCTGATTTTTTAAAACTCTTTTTTATTTTTTACTAGGGTACATATTTTGCAATGGGGATCGATCTTGATCTTCTTTTTACTAACTCGTTTGTTTATAACGATTTGGTAGCAGAGTTTGATGTAAATCATGAGATTTTTGGTGCAGTCATTGCCAGACTTGAAAAAGGCTTATTCTGAAATAATCTCATCACCTTTTTACCACTCATCGTCTCTCATTTAGTGGCGTCCCACTGGGTACCGAGACAGGTTTTGAAATACCAATCTTCTTGATCAGCCTACTCGCTGCTGCCATGAACCTAATGAGAAATCAAGTTGACTCACTATTGATGACTCTCAAACTAGATTTCGTATTCTAAAATTTCACTCACTGGGTATTGGAATTGACCTCCCAAATTGGGTTCAAAACACAGCCAAAGAGGTGCCTGCCAGGATTTTTGCGTCAGAACAGAAAGCTCTTACGTTTCAATATGAGCTTCTCGAGGCAGAAGAGGCGATGTTGGTTCGATTAAACAAATGATGGACGCCAAGTTTGAATGCCATCTTCTGTTTAAATTGGTTTGCTTGTGTTCTTATTTCGAATTCTTTTTGATTCATGGTTTATGTCACTGGGAAATCAAACAGGTTGTGGTTTCCCCATCTAAATTTCCAATGTAGTTTTTATTCTTTAAATAACTTGATCTTTACATGTTTCATCAGGCATGTTAATCACTCGAGCAGTCCTTGTACTGTTCCTATAAGTTGTGTGATGGAGAACAATTCGGTTTAGGCGATTAGTCTCAACCGGGTTTCCCTGCCAACGGAGTATATCAGTCCAGTCTAAAGGGTTCTTGAAGATGATTCCTGACACCTTAAATGACACGGTAAGTCTCTGTTAATTGTAATAATTGAATTTTTATTGTGGATAATGCCCTTGAAAAAATAACATGCTTAAATGTCTTCATATACATGCATACCACCTTACGTTAGACAAGGTACTATTTATATCGAGTTATTGATGCGCAGAAAAAAGTAATATTGTTAGATATGTTATAATGAGTAGTACGATTGCATCTTGCATGTTGCATTCTCCCTCTCATATACTTACCGAACTGTCATTTATGTGATTTTCAGTTCGATCCTCATTGATGTTAGTTTTTTAGGGGTATACATATTTTGAATTGTGCAGAAACATTTGAAAAGTTGATTATCAGATTATTTTGATTGATTTTCCTTTCTAATGTCTCTTTCATGTTAGGGTTTGTTTTGCCATTCCATTTAGAGTTTGTTTGGCATATAGTCTGGTCCTATGTTACCTGGAACGCGATCGTCTGGGTACGTGGAACGGGTACCGGAACGCGGTAATCTATTACCTTTATATCGTGTTACGATGGGGGTAGTCTTATGTAGATTATGTAATTCATATCTTTCTAAAACCTTAGAGCCTTACAAGTTAAAATAATAATACACATCCTAATTTTCATAATATGAACATGGGAATTAATTATATTATCAGTCATAATTAAGTATATCATGGACCTTTTTTACTTTCTCTTAAAAACTCATATTTTATTTATTTTTTGATTGTAGCTCATTACACTTCACTATATTTTTATTATTTGTTGCATAAAAAACAACCGCGATTGAAGAAATATGATAGTTTATATTGGATCATGAATTTTAGTGTATAGGAACGGAAGTGTACCATGATTCGGAACGTACGCATAAATAATTATTTTTGTTGTACTGATATTATGTGTTGATTGTAAAATTCGTAAATTACCAATTAACTATAATCCTATCGACTCATCGAGCTGGTTGTGTTGGGATGTTTTTTTTATTTCATGGTATTTTGAATATTGCTAATGGACTCGGCGAGCTGGACGTATGTTTGGGGCTCTTTCTATTCCTTCTATTGTTTATATTTTACTATCAATGTTTTTCTTACTAGTATCGCCGAGGTGACTCGAGAGTAAAGGGCGCCTACGTGTAAAATGAGTTTTACACCAATATTATACACTGTTGTTTTGCATTCCAACAGTTTTCTATTAACTCAGGGTTAGGGGTGGACAAAAAAAAGACCGACCCGAATGGACCGTTTGGATCGAATCGGATTGAACCGAAAATTAAGATTATTTTGAAACCGGTCCGAAAATCGGTTCACAAAAACTAAACCGATTAAACCGGTCCGGTCCGCGGTCCACTATATTAAAAGATCGATTTGGACCGGACCGGACCGAATCCCACATATATATAATAAAAATAATGTTACTGTGTTTCTTAGGTATAGTTTTTAAATTAATGTATATAACTTATGAATTTAATTTGGAACATTTTATATATGTATAGACACTTTTTTATTTGGGTTAAAAAAACCCATGTAAATATCACTTGGAGTTTCGAGTATTATTTTTTTGTTATATATTTGTGAGAAAAATAGATAAAAACATTCATAAAATGTACATATATTTAAAATAGGGTCAGGACCGAATTTTACCCCGGACCGGACCGAAAAAAGCCTGGACCGAATTAGTAGGTTAACCGAATTAATCGGTCCGGTCTCGGTCCAAAAAAATTGAGGACCGAATATTCGGTCCGGTCCAAAAAATAGGCAAACCCCGGACCGGACCGGACCGTGCCCACCCCTACTCAGGGTAAAAGTTGATATGGTCAATGGAACAATACAGGAGAAAAATACATTAATTTTTTTAAGGAAGAAAATATTGAATGTGGATCTTGTTTTATAGATCTCTACGAGAGCTTTTCAAAAATATAAATTTGATAGAAATCGGATTTATAAATTAAAACATATGGCGTTTTATAGTTTTAGAGGAGAGAGAAGCAGACATGGCAGTGTAAAATCAGGGTGCATTTTGGACCTTTATTTGGCAATGATTTTACACTACTGTTCGAGCACATTCTTTTACACTAGTGTAAATTGTTATACTAAACCTACATTTACACTACCATGAGATGCTCTAACATGCTACGTGAAATATCTGGGAAAGCAAAACAATATCCAAATTTAAAATTGTGAGCATCCCTCTGCCTCTAGCCACCCCGATCACCACCAGCGCCATCCTTGATCGACCATCGGCATCAGTCTTCCTACTCAACTTCAGCTTCAGGCACTGAAGTTTCAGCCTATCGTTTAACCTATTATTTGCAAATGCTACTATTATGGTGTCTAAAAGGGATTCTAAACCATGTTTACAGATACTTGTGAATTATTAAGAAAATATTCTTAAGTTAATGGTTTAGGAATACATTTTGTTATTCCCTTACTTTTGTATCTTAAATGAAGTGTTTAGTAACTGTCTCAGAGAACATGTTTGATGATGTTGAATATTTCTTGTGCAATTGATGACTACATTACAGGTACTGATATGAATAACAGAGAATGCAGAAGTATTTTGAGATATGACTTATGAATATTGCATATGTTTTTAAACTTATTAAAGGTTGTTCGCATATATTTAGTATAATAACATTTAGATTTAGTCTTGAAGTGGAGGTGCTTCTATCTTTGTAGCTCCTGAAAATAATGACTTTGATATCATTTAATTTTGTAAACACGAGTACATCACCTTTTTGTCTTCGTATTGAATTTCGAGTTTATAGATTTTTCCCCACTAACAAGGCTAACTTTTACATTTATAGTACTATTTCAAAAAATTTGCTGCAATTTTTTCTCCTTTATGATGTTACCAATTTTAGGTATCAGTCCCGGAAGTGACAATCTTTTGTTTGATATTATAACCAATGTAGCCCGGACTCGACACGTAATATGTGTTTCGATGCGACACATGACATGTTTTTTCCAAAAAAAACTAGGATACGACACGCTAGGATATGTTTAAATATAATATACATTTAAATAATCATCTCTTATTTTTTTATATAATTTGTTAGCTAAAAAAATCTAATTTGTAGGTAATAGATTATTGGATTCAAATCAAAGGTACTATATTTCTTGTCCTTATTATATGCTAATTTGAAAGTTCGGCAACAATGCCTCGAGTCCAACTTGTTGTAATTAATGAGTTGCAAGTTGAGTATTATAATTACCTCGGATTGTTACTAATATCATCACTCTAACTGAAACAGTCCTTTTATTTTATTTTATGATATATCTGACATTTAATATTGGTACATCATGTGGTTTGGTGTATTTTCTAATTTGGTGTATCATTTGGTTTAGTGTTGTATAGTTTTATTTTATCTAGAAAGTGAAATTTTGAAGTTTGTTTATAAAGCGTGTGAACAGTGCAAACTCTACTTTTGATTTATAGAGGTTGGCTCCTATTTTGCAATTTTATACTCTTTTGTGTTTACATAAAGGTTTTTATTCTTCTTTTTGATGGTAAGGTATTGTTATTATTCTACAATTCATTTTCTTCAGTTTTTGATAATGGTGGTTTAGCTTTCTAAGCCTCATGATGCCTACAAGTCTATATCTCTTTCAACTATGTAAAAATAAAGTAGTGACAAATGACAATGTGTGCAACTCTGTTTATAATACAGTTCGGTTCGGTTCAAACTGGCCCCGATTAGACCTGAACCGCGGTCCGAACGGAAATATTCGGTTTTCACCCTTACATACTGAACTCTCCCGACCCCATTAGAAGAACTGACTGAAACCCATTGGCTTGGTTCGGTTTTGTCGGTTTGTCGGGTTGTTCAGTTTTTGTGTATCTACTACGCTCCCATAACGTTCAAGTTTTTTGTTCTCTTTGCTTTCAGCTCAATGCTACAATAGTTTTTCTTGTTTATGAAATGTCATGTTTATACTATTAGAAGACTTTTTAAGTTTGCAAAAGTGAAAAGTGGCCCAAATATTAATTACTTTCAGCCCTCAAAAGCACTATAAAGAGCTGCATTAGCACACATTTTTGATAAACTGAAATTTTAGAATGCAACCCTTTGAGACCAGTTATTTCAGGTAGATTGTGAATTATATCACAGTTGTTATATGACTATCGCCGAAAACTAAAAGTACTTTGGGGTAGGATAAGGGGTGGGGATGCTGTTATATTTTTTTGGGGTTAATATGTTTATTTTTGGGGTGTGGGTGCTGTTGTGATATTTTTTTTGTGGTGTGTGTGTGTGTGGGGTGGGGTGGGGTGGGGGGGTAATATGTTTATTTTTGGGGCAATTTGGTTAACTCCAGATTTTGTTTGTAATGTTTTTTAGGGCTATTGTGGTGCGTTTGTTTTGAAATTGCCGGTTCGATATTCAGACGAGTTTACTACATTTTACGATGTAAAAGGGCGTACAATTGCATAGTCATACCGCTACATTAAGTTAAATAAATTATGTAAGCCACATAACTATTCAACAAAAGTTGGGATTATATGTTACTTTTTGGGCTGTTTTGGCCAATTCTAGTAAATTTAGGATGATTATGTGAGTTTGTGCTGTTAATATTCCATTAAATGTTACATTTTGTGTCACTTTTTAATCCTTAAAATGAATTTTACTTTGAAATATAACATCTCAATTGTGTTTATGCAGGTTTTTTTTGCTGTCGTGAGAAGGATACGTGTTGATTTTGGGAGTATGAAGCTTGAAAACCACTTTAAGATGATCGTGTTTAGACATTTTTAGGTGGTTACACTGTTTCAGTACCTGGTTTATTGTTTTTGAACTTCTAAATTGTTAAATTTTTATTTTGGGTATTATTATGGCTTATGATTGAAACCTGCTTTTAGAATATTTTAATATCATTGAACTATAAATAATTTTGATTAAATTAATAGGAAATTTTAATTATTCAAATGTGTTATTAGGATGTTGAATAATAAAATTTAATTTTAAAAAATGAAAATATATTTTTGCCTCATACTTGGATTAAAAAAGATTAAGTAGGCATTTGAATAGCATTTGTACTATTGTGTGTATTTGTACTATTGTCGTTAAAAGATACTGACATAACATAAAAGAAAAGAACCCAAAAGTTGGTCAGATTTTCCTCCCACAAATAGAAGTGTTCAAAATGAAATGATGTAGATTTGTTGAATAGGACGTCTTTGGTCGATTTTAGTGTTTTAGTAAACAGATTGATTTAAAAAATGTACGAGTTTCAAGAACAAATAAACAAGACTACTTGTGTCGCAAAGAAACAGATTAGTTTGCGACATCAGAGTTCGGGTGGTGTTGCATGGTTATGTTTTGGATGGATTGAGTGGAGGAGGAATGGGGCTGACGCAGGTTGTGAAAAAGTCAAAAGTGAGCGGATTAAAATGGCGTCGTGGCAGCAATGAATATAGGTTTGTCGAAGATTTTCGATTATCCTGGTCGGTGATATAGAATTGATTTTGCTGGTGGTCAGTTGGCCATTTCGATTGCGCTGGTGAGGATGGCTGGTGATTTTGAGTTTGTCCGGTGAGGTTTAGTGTGGCTGGTGAAGGTTAGTTACAAGTTCGCTGATGATGTGGAGGTGAATTGGATATTTTGACCAATAAGAGAAGAGGGTCATGTTAACCCTTTTGGGGACATAGTTAACAAATTTGGACTACTATGTTAATACACGAGCCGGCTTGAGTTCGGTTCGTGTTCGGATTTTAAGGCATAAACGAGCTCGATTAAGCTTCTTAAAATCGAGTTGTTCGAGCTCGGCTCGTGTTTGGCTCATTTGTTTAGTAAATGAATTGAGCTCGAAAACAGTTTCAAGCTCGTTTAATAAACGAACTTAGCTAAGCTCGACTCGAACTTGACTCGACTGGGTTCGTTTGTAGCCCTAATACACGAGGACATTGTTGTAGGCACTGGGCGCATCAAGACATGTGTTGCGTCTAGGTGAGCCCAGGAGACTTCAACCAGGCACATGCCTTTCTATGCTTTAATATAAAGTAGTCTATTTTTTTTCCCGATTCCCGTGATAAGCATTTTTTCTTTTTCTCTTTATGTATTGAATTGAGTTGATTTTAATATAAATTTTCATGTTAGTAAACTAATTTATGAATCTTGTTAATATATGTTTATAACTATCGCAAGTTAAATATCTAAATAAGTTCTTAGAATAGATATTTTAATTATTTTATTAATAATAAAATCATAGAAGAAATAATATACCTGTATATATCTATTTTTTTTACACTTCGATTAAGCTAACGCCTAGACTACACGAAGACTTTGGCGCTTAGGTGCGCCTAGCGCCTATGACAACTATAGACGAGGTGTAACAATATTATAATGTATGTTTCGGCAGTCACACCATATAAAGAGGGAAAAGTACATCTTAATGTATTAATATTTAATATCATTCTCTTTTATATCAATAATACTAAAGACACATGAGTTTTGGATACGATTCTTTGGAATTGAACACATGTTCACGTGTTATTAATGGACATCTTAAGTGAATGTGTCCCACTAAAGGTGCTAACCATTGACACACGAACAAGTGTCACATATCGAATAATCATGTCATCCCTCTTGCGGCGACAAACCCATGCCCATAGTGTCATTTATATAAGGCCATATGCTATACATTATGGCACATTACATTAATAAATTTGTCCACTACTATGTTGTGCATTCTCACGGAACAATCACAAGGCCCTCGTATGTCGCCAAACAAACCGAGACAACCAGAGAGCCGACTCAAGTTTTACAATACTTAAGCTCGACTCATGATTTTTTTTATGTGATTGTTCTCGACTCGAATTAGAGAATTCATGTTCAAATTTCGGTCAGTAAATTTGATCGATTATACAATATTTGGAGCTTCTCTTCAAGCTTTATTAATCTGTCATTTCGAGTTTATTAAGAAGAATATATAAACCCAAATTAATTGAAGTCTATTAATTTTATAACTATAAAAAAACCTAATAATTTTAAAATTATTAGAAACACGACATTCACCATAGGGGGTAGGGGGTAGGAGTGAAACCCTTTGATCCCCTTTAAAAAAAAAATTAGAAACACCACATCATTTTATAAAATTAGTTTTTTTTTTTTTTGGTGAGAAAAGTAGTTTTTTGCAATAAAATTGTCTTTCTCGTAAAAAATGCTAAATTTTGTTGCATTTTGTTACAATAATTTTGGTAGTACTAGATAGTATAAATGGTGATTTTTTTAGTTACATACCTAAACCATTTAAATTTTTATTTAAAAATAATTAGAAGAAAATAACACAGTAAACTTAAAAAAAAATCACAAATTATAATTCGAGTTACACATTTGTCGAAATAACCTATGGGTTCAAATTGTATTCGGTGAGTCAATTGGGTTGTGCTATATGTGAATATAAACTAAGAAGTGTTGGAGTGAGTCCAAATTAAAATTTGGAGGTTCGGTTTATTAATTAATGTTAAGAAAAAATGCTAGTATTTTTTTTATAATAAAAATAAGTATTTTTATTTAGTATATTGATATATATTAGCATGGTAATATTGGTAAATTGGTTTTGAAAATGCCTGTAAATTTGGTAGTCGGTAGTGACTAACAATTTTTTGGGATTCAAACTTTGTACGTTAGGGTGAAAAATCATATGATAATTTACAAGTCTCTTTTCATTATATTATATTTAATTTAAATTTATGTAGCATATATCAATTTTAAAACTACCACCCCCTAGAAGAAACCGTAAGTTAAAACTTTGTACCATACGCTGAAAAACCATATTATAACTTACAAATCTTATTCATTTTTAATATTTAATTTAAATTTATGCAATATATATCAATGTTAAAAACTAACAGTCCACTTAAAGAATCCTGTAATTAAAACTACTAAGCCGAAACTTTCAATCCACATAAAAATTAAATCAAATATTAAAATATATGAAATGCCAATCCACACGAAATAAAAATTCCAGGCTATTGGTGACAAAACAAACCCAACCCATTTATCCAACCTAACCCGCTCATTAATAATCCAATCAACCCAACTCAGCTCATTAAACAAAAGGGTCTTACTGGTCTACCTAATAAAACCCAAAATTTTAAGGGCCTGTTTGGTTGTTCCAAAAATTGTAAATTAATCTATTCAAAATGAACTCATTCATGAATTGACTTATTATTAGTGTTTGGTTGCAAGAATGAACATATTAAAAAACGTACCAATTCATGTTGATTCACAAAAACTTAAATGAGTCAATTTCACCAAAAACTTAAAATTGCACAATATATATATAGATGAACTCCATTTTTCTTTTATGAACACACCACAAATTAGATTAAAACCCATTTAAAATGAATACATCACCAATCTATTCATTCCAAATTGATCAATTTATAAAATTAAACAAATTATGCAACCAAACGGCCCCTAAAAGATTGGATTCATTTTTTATCGGGTTACCTATTAACCCGTGAATTAACTATCTAAAACTATTCTCTCATTCACTATTTTAAATTGCTCTATCTCTAAGATAAAGTTTCTCTCTCTAAATTGATTTTGTGAATAAACATAAATGTTGGATTTATAGTTTTGCCATTTTTCTTCACTTTCTTAGCTAAAAACTATGAATTTTAGAGTAATTTTTTGCGTGTTGTTTCCCGGCGACAAAATTTGGAAAGAAAAATAATTGAGCCTTGTGGATTAATTTTTTGGTTTATGATGAAAATTTAATGTTGGATTTTTATTTTGTCACTTTTCTTCTCCTTCTTAGCTAAAAATCCTTGATTTTGGAGAAACTTGCGTGTTTGTTTCCTGATAAAATTTGGAAAGAAAAATAATTTGAGCTTTGTGGCTGATTTTTTTAGTTTATGATGAAAAGATAATGTTGAATTTTTAATTTTGTCACTTTTCTTCTCTTCCTTACCTAAAAATCACGGATTTTAGAGAAATTTTCGGCATTTTTGTTTCCCAATAAAATTTGGAACGAAAAATAATTTGTGCTTTGTAGATGATTTTTTTGGTCTTGTGATGAAAAATAAACATTAGATTTTTAATTTTGTCATTTTTCTTCTTTTCTTAGCTAAAAGTCATATATTTTAGAGAAAATTTTGGCATTTTTTCACCGAGAAAATTTGGAAAGCAGAATAATTGAGCTTTGTAGATGATTTTTTTTTAGTTTTGTGATGAAAAATAAATGTTAGATTTTTAATTTATCATTTTTCCATGACACTAACGTGTCAAATGGGTTGACCAGGGTCGAACTCAAACGTGATCGGATCCATTCTAACCCAATTATTTTAGTAAACAGGTTTGGACCCGACGCGTTAAACCTTAGTCCGTTAGTGAGCCGCCCATAACCCGCCCAAACCTCCCGTTGTCACTTCTACGGTCGGCAAACCGGATCCATTTACAAGAATTACCCATCTAAACCGCTGAAGGAACCATTCAGACCCGGGAGATTTTGCAACGGGGTGTAAATGGGTCGATGAATCCACTCTGGCGGGTTGAGCACGGGGCGGATCCATGTGTATGGGATGGTGGGCAATTGCCCACCTTAGGTTTTGAGCATTTTCAAGATTAGTAATGGAAAATGTTAAGTATTTTCATAAAATCTAGATTTAAAAAAAAAATATATATGGCATATTGCCCACCTTAATTTATATGATAGTTCTTTTTATATAATTTTGCCTACATTCGTTCAAACTTCTCCAGTAGACTTCAAAGCTTGCATGCATCCATATATACGTATATATGGATGCATTCAAGAAATTGGCCCACAATTTTTTAAGCCACCTTTCAAACAATCCAAATTAATTTTGAAAATTAACAGAAAGTATTTAATTCGACAAAAAATTATTTTTCTGTTCAACAGGTATTCTGCAATATACCTTAGAATGACTTATATGTATAAATAAAAAATAAAAAATAAACAAGCAAGATCAAAACACCCATCAAGGCCATTAAATGTAGCTACATTCCACAAAATCAAAATCTGCTTCATTCCCATGTCCAAATTATTCCCGTTAACAAAATCATTAGTAGCCAAAAAGACAGTCTACTTCTTTTCCAACTACATATTTTCCACATACCTAAATATTTACGCGCGCATTCCAAATGCCAATCCACATATATCAAGAAACATAGTTTTAATCATATATATAAAACAATAAAAACATATATCAAGAAACATAGTTTCAATCATATATATATATAAAACAATAAAAACATATAGCAAGAAACATAGTTTCAATCATATATATATATATATATATATATATATATATAAAACAATGAAAACATATATATGAAATGTGCAGTACCTGCTGAACTGGATATACAAAAGGACGGTCACCGGATTCTTGGTTCTTAGACAGTCACCGGAAGTTTGGTTGACAAGAATGAGTTTAAGAAAATGAGCGGGCAATGAGACGGAGTTTTGGTTTAGTTTTAAGCAACGGTGTAAATACTATAATTCCTCTTGCTACGTTTAAGACCAACGTGCTAATATATACATCTTTACCTTTTTTTTGGTCAACCTTCTAAATAAAGTCTTCAAACTTTTTGAATAATTAAAATGGGTTTTGTAAAAAAGACTTCCTAACCATCAAAATAAGACGCTCAATATATATATATATGTAAAATTAGTCCCTAAACCATACACATCTCGTACCCATTTTAAAAAAACACCCCCAAAATCTATAAATGTCTTTAACTTCAAATTTACATAAAAATTATATATTTGGATTCCACTCGTAAAGGTCTATCGCATAACATCATATTCGATGTTTTTCGACGAAAAAATGTGAAAATACTGACATGCAAATTAATTTTGCACTCATAATCTACGGATTTAGACAAGGATATGTATATGATGTCAAACGGTGCCAATAAAAATTGTTGTTGGCAATAAATTGTAAATTAAATGTTTCATTTTTTCGGCAAACAACATTTTTTTTCATGAATATCCTATATATCCAACTTCCAAAAAAATAAATCAAATATTTTTATTTTTTCATATTGTAAATTTATTTTTGCTATCACTGGTGACCATAATTACTCCGGTCATTAAAGGCCCATATTCCAGAGACTGAAAATCAAAATGCTGTGGGGTTATGATATGGAAAGAAATATGTTTCTATTTGATTGAAATTGAAAATTAATTAATGTTGGTTATGTAGAAATTTCAAAGTTAAATATGAGTTTACAAGGATGAAAATGTAGAACATTAATAGGATGTTTGAAATAATGGAAATTCAAGTTGGGTTAATTTTGGGTTCGATAGAATTGAAGTTTGATTTGGAATCTCAGGGTTTCTATGACGAATTCAGGATTAATTCTATATTTTAATACTTCTAGGTTAATGTTATAATGATGTAGGTATTAATTTTATCTTTGGGAAGGCTTAGGACCTCAATTGGAGGGTTTTGGAGGACAAAACTCGAGGAAGAAGATGACTGGCAGCCTAACTGAGCAAATCGAATCGCTGGGGGAGCAAATCTGTTCAATTGACCGAACCGATTCGGTGTGCCAGAGAATCGATTCGGTTTGCTGTCCTGCCCAAATTTTATTCGTGTGTTGTTTTGACGCATTAGAACTAGGGGAATGATCGTATGGGCTTCTGGGGGTAGAGTGGGATTACTGGGGAATAATTTCAGGGTTTGGTATGTGTGTTAGGCCAACATATAGGCGGATTCGAGTGAGACGAACTGGGAATTCAAATGAGTGAATACCTATGTTTAATCGGAAAGTCGGTTCAAACTTCAAAATTGGGAGACTAGTATGCAGTGGGATTTGCGTACGAGGTCAGTGCTTTATATATATACGTATCGGGGTGACTTGTATATATATGTATGTGTATATGCTATTTGTTTATATTAAACGTACCTACTTGGTAGTGCTATCGTTAGGAGGTTGCACATAGTGGACAGTCCACACTAGCATTGATCAACATGTGCTGGATTGATTTTCCAAGTCATAGTACTATTACATGGCCACTATCCATGCGTGAGAATAGGTGTTGATTTAGAGACCGGTTGGGTCTGATATGGTATGGTTACGACCTCCGAATGTATGTTTATGACTGCCTCCGTTTGTTTGTGTACATTTGGGTTCGGTGGTGAGATTCCGACCCGATAGCCCAGTTGTGGTACGTGGTATACCTGGAGCCCGATAGTATACAAGTGATGTATCCGTGAGCTCCATACTCTGGGGATACAGTTATACGTATATAGCGAGTGATATATATGTATATTTATATGATATAATGTGTACATCTATTTATAACACGAGTGCAGCTATGATATATTTATTATGGGGATATTTATCTATAGCACGTGTGTTGCTACGATATTATTTATGAACGTACACCTAGTGAATGTAGTTTATACTTAGCTAATAGAGAGTATTAGAGGAATTAAGATTGGATGGCAATTATGGTCCTAGTTAGACTTGGTAGTATAATTAGGATAGTAAAATGAATGCGAAATGTGCACAATGTAGATGAGAGGTGAGTTATTATCTCATGTAAGTGCGAACGAAAAATCAAGTGTGAAAGTAATACACTACGTGTTTTGGTTATTTAAAGCATTTAATTACTTACAAAATATTTTCAAGCATTTCAGGCTTTGACCCGCACGCAAATTTTATTTTCTTATTTTCTTTTAAGAACCCCAAGGGTGATGCAGCAGTCGCAGCCGGGACATCAGGTATAGATCTTTCTTGCCATTGCTGTAGATGTGGACGCTACGTGATTGATTTTTCCTCCTCAGCTCATTCTATCTAGATAGGATCCTTTAATTCCATTATTTCATTTTGGGTTTGTTGCTCATAGATTGGATATGACTTCATTTATGTCGGGATGTTATTTCAATATTCACTTTTTAGTTAAGTTAGATATTACTGTTAGTAACCGATGGTTTATTCGGTTCACATTTATTTTTTTATGCATGGCATTTATTATGTTCATTTAGTTGGATGGTTTTTATTCGTTAAATTTATATTGCTTATTGGGGCAGTGATAATGAGAATGAAACCATACTGGATTCCTATTTTTTTGTAAAGGGCTGACCACCCAATATTAGAATAGGCGTGTTGTCACAGTTGGTATCAAAGCATCAGGTTCTAGTGTCCTTAGGATCTGTGCGAACTTGCTACATTATCAGCGTTGCGTTTATTTGATATAGAGCACTATACTTAGGATTGTTGTTTCATTTGCGCATTTACGTACTTCTGCTATTGTATATATTTGAACTAAATCTCATACAATTTTAGTTTGGTTTCAGATGCCAAATGCCAGGAGAGGTATACCAACACATGCCGCGAGGAAGGCCACAGAGGGGGGAGGCTCAACCAAAGCCACAGGCTACTCAAGGGACTGTGATCGCAACAGAGGTCACAACTATAGCATCATAGGTAGTTGTCATTATGACCATCCTGGGATAACATTTTCCTCAGGCATAATCACAGCCACCAGTGGCAGCACTAGTTCAGACTCACCCAGTACCGTCAGTGTGGGAACGAGTCAGAGAGGCCTTCCAAAAGGGCCATCCGTCGGAGTTTCAGAAGAGTGAGGACATTGTAGCATTTAACTAATGGAAAAAGGACATCCAAAGGCATTTGCATATGGTTCAGTGCAGTGACACTCAAAAGCAAGTACTAGCTACGTTCATGCTAGTTGGGGCAGCTCTTCAGTGGTAGGAGTCGGTTATCACATCGAAGGAAAGAGATACGATGACTATACATGAGTTCTGGGTGTGGTTTTGTAAGGACATATTTTTATAAATGTCCGTCATAATTAATTATGTCATATACCATTACAACCGTCGGAGAAGTTCAAGAGCAATCTACATCAAGACGGATCCGAATATATCAAGGTTCTTTATCAAAAAGCCTCCGCAAAGTTTACTTTGGTAAGGTTATGTTTTAAATGCCTTAACTTTGCACTTAGAGCTTTGGGATATTTTTACAAAATATTTTCTAAGTGTTGGAGCGGACTTTTTCATCAAAATTTCAGAATGAGTAATTTTTCTAAGTCCTGTAGCGTTCCTCGATTTTGATGCTCAGGTCATTCAAGAGAGATCACATCTCGTTCGAGTGACATTGAGATGTTGCGCGATGTCGTTCAAATGACACGTGTACTTCGTTCGAGCGAGATCCCCTTTTCGTTCTAATGACTGAGGGGGCACGATTTTTTATAAATACTCATTAAATGGTTTCATTTTCATTAAGAAGTCCCAGCGTTTTGAAAGATAGAAAATTACGAATCTGCAGAATTCTTTTTGACTTCTTCTTTTAGGGTTTAATCCCTTTTTGTTTTCAATTCACAAAAATACCATATGCTTTGGTGAATTGTTTTGGTGTTTAAGAACACACTTTGCTTTTGTTCATCCTTTGTGGAGAAGGAATCTCCATATTTGATCGGTGGATATCGAGCATAGTCATTATGCATGTGAATGAGGCGAAGATGACGAACCGACACCAGGAGGGTATTTCGCTGTCTCTCGTATCTTTGAAGGTTTGCTGAAGGTACCGTGCATTACACACTTATGGGATATTATCAGGTTGTATGTAAGTCAAAGGTCTTGTGAATTCTTTGAAGTGTTATAAAAGGTTTTACCCGAAAGGGTTTTTTCCTGAATCGGTCGTCTTTATTTTTTCATGCATGGTTTGAATGATTTATGACATTTAGGGGCTGATTTAATTTTGTTTAAAAATAAACTCTAATTAAATAAGGTTAAATTGGAAACTTGCGAATTAATTTAAATCGGTATCACACACCGTATTTTACAAATTGGTATCAGAGCTTTAGCTCACGTTTTACCGTTTCACAAATTAGTATCAGAGCAAGTTGCGCTAATTTATCGCGTATTACTATTTTTCGCAAAATTTGTATGATATTGATTTTTTGAAATATCAGTTTTGTGAAAAATCACAAATTTTCCATTGGAGCACTTATGTAATCGGATACCCCCTTTGATGACACGAGTCAGAGTTTTGATAATATATATCGTTTGAATTTGACGTTTGCTGAAAGAATTGATTTTTTAGAAAAAGAAAATTCTCGTTTTAAATCCGCGATGGATCTTTTGCAAACGGTTCAAAATCAAAGAGATTTTTATCATGAAAAATTTGTTGCCTTGGACCATGATTGATATACCCATATGTACCCTCGGCCAGGCCGAGGGCACCCTGCAACTGGACGGGGCCCAGACAACCTTCCAAGGGGCCGACCCCTCATCAGGCCCAGACGACCCTCCAAGGGGTCGACCCCTCATCAAGCCCAGACGACCCTTCAAGGGGACGACCCCTCATCAGGCTCGGACGACCCTCCGAGGGTACGACAGTACGAGGCCCAAATTGGGCCTGACTCACTACCGGAGGGAACTTTGCCCTCGGCCTCATGTCACAGGCCGAGGGTGACATAATCACAACGCGTGGCTTGGGAGACGCGTGGAACAGTGCGCATGAGGCTCACATGGCATGTGGAAGACCGTTATAACAAAATTACCCCCTCACGTGAGGAAATATTATGTCATTATTTGGCATCTACAGGTGTCAACAGGAGATTGGATAGATCATCATTCACATGCACCATGCATACTTGGGGGGTACACTACACCCCCCAAGACCTATATATACTTGTTGCCTACAACCCTACAAGGGGATCGATCGATAGTTAAAAAATCCTAGTTGAAACTCTACATAGTAGAGAGAGAAAGTGAGCTTATGTGCATTGTATCCAAGTCCATTAGAGCCCATACTTAGGGGATCACACATTCACAGTGGATGTAGGCCAAATTGGCTGAACCACTATACATCATTGTCTTATTCCTCTTATACTCATCTCTTTCTACACACTTACACACTTAAACATCTATGGCTGCCATGGTACTTACAGTTTGATCTCATCATCATTTATCTGGTGGTGCTAGATTTCAGCATCATCAATGACTTTTTTGCTTTAAAATTATCCAAGAAGGAGAGTGATGATAGGGTCCTATTTTTAGAAAAAGAATTAGAGGACCTTAAAAATTTGATAGTTTGTGTTTGTGCCAAAGAGGATAAAAATATTTTAATCAATGAGTTTGTGGCACGTGAAAAGACTCTTAGGGAAAAGTTTGTTTTTATTAAGGGGGAGCGAGATAATCTTCTAGGTTTGATTGATAATTTGAAGAAGGATTTGCTCAGATTGGAAGAGTCTAATTCTTTGCTTGAATAAAATATTTTGAAGTTGAAAAATGATTTAAACGATTCAAGTAGCTGATAGTGATGGTAATGGCTCGTCGTGTTCTAATGTGTCGAGTTTTAAAACCAAAACCATAGTTTGTTTTAAAGGGTCAACCAATTTCAAGGACATTAGAAATGGTCAACCCGTAGGTGTCGTTCCACCCGTTTACACATGTTCACATTGTGGTAGGAAAGGTCACCTCAGGAGATTTTTTTATGATCTTGGAAGAGGTCCCAGGAAGTTTATGTCTAGTGTTCCCTTGGTTCCTAAATCCCCCACACGAAGTTTCACATCTATTTGGGTTAGGAAATCACTTTTAGAGGCACTAGATTTTAGACAAGTTGATTCCCGTTTGCTTGCATATGATTCTTCTCTTGCCATATCATATAGATGATTGTGTTTGCATGTTTGTCATACGCTAGTTATGCTTTTTGATATATTTTTGCTAGTGTGTTGACATGTACTTTTTTGTATTAAATTTTTGTTTTTGATAAAATTTTGAAAAATCCAAAAAGATTTTTGTATTTTGTTTGCACAATTTATGGATAGACACTTAGGATGACTAAGTCACAACATCATTCCATTTTTCTTGTGACTATTTGATAGTGTTTTGAGACAATATATCATGTCATCTTTGTGCTTTATAATGTGTGGAGTCATTAAGATGTAAGTAAGTGTTACTTCCTACATGTTTGACTCATGATTTCCTTTATTGCATACATGCACGGATTTGTTTGATTATTGTGCTTATCTTATCACATATTGGTTGGGTGCTTTCACTTCAATCCCGTCTTTAAAACGAACCAAGCACGATAAAACTTGATAAGAAAGTTATGCATGTAAGAACCGTTTGTGAGTTTGATTGCTTTATTTGAAAACGGGGAAGGGCTGCAAAAGGTTCACATTTGGCCTTTGCGAATAGTAAGCCACCGTTATATCGGACCTAAAATATTGAGGAATTTTATTATCCGGGGTCCAAAGAGGTTTAAAAGAGCCCGAAAAAATTGAAAGGAAATAAAAAGAAATTCATGCCAAAAAGGGTCCATTAGGGTTTTTCACCAAATTCTCTAATATTGAGAATTTAGATTACCTCTAAAAGAAAATATGCATGAGGGAGTTTGGATGGAATTTAAAACGGGTTTGCACGTCCTTGAAAGTATTGAAAAAGTGTTAAATAGTTTTGGATGTTATTGGTGTGGAAATTACTTTGACTTTGATTTGTTGATTTGCATAAGACGATGTCATCTAAATTCAACAATTTTTACACCTAAGGATACTTTTGATGTTCATTCGTTAGGAGTACACTTATTCACCATGCACATATGATTGATTGGGTTGATTTTCCTATCGAATGTGTTCACACCTATTCATTCCATTTCCATGACTTGGTTGTTTTAGTAAAATCCATGGTGTGATTTTTGTGACATTATTTTTGTACGAAAAAAATTGAAAAATCCAAAAAATAGTTTATGGAATCTTTTGAGATACTTCCTTACATGCGTAGTTTGATGTTTGTTTGCTATGCTTTTTTCGTGACACTCCATGTTTTGATTGTTTCTTCTTATCTGTCTATTTGGGGACATCATAAAATGGGGGAGAAAGAATTATCATGTTATTGGATATTTTTTGTAGTATGGGGGAGATTTGATTTATTAATGATTTATTCTTATATCATTTCAAACTCAATACGTTACGAAGGTTTTTGCTTTATCTTATGTGTGTAGGTACAAAGATTGAAGTTCATTATGTTGCACACCCTGATCAGAAAGGCTTTGATATTTGATGAAGATTTTTGAAGAAAAGTTTGAGAACTTACAAATTTGTACCTTTTCAATTTTGAGATTTATGGGAGGGTAGATTTGTATAGGCATTTTGGTATTTGATAATTCAAATATTTTTATGTATGTTTCGGCATAGACATAGGAGGGAGATTTGTAAGGACATATTTTTATAAATGTGTGTCACAATTAATTATGTCATATACCGTTATAACCATTGAATAAGTTCAAGAGCAATCTACATCAATACGGATCCGAATATATCAAGGTTCTTCATCAAAAAGCCTCCGCAAAGTTTACTTTGGTAACGTTATGTTTTAAATGCCTTAACTTTGCACTTAGAGATTTGGGATATTTTTACAAAATATTTTCGAAGTGTTGGAGCGGACTTTTCGTCAAAATTTGAGAATGAGTAATTTTTCTAAGTCCTGTAGCGTTCCTCGATTTTGACGCTCAGGTCATTCAAGCGAGATCACATCTCATTCGAGCGACATTGAGATGTCGCGCGATGTCGTTCAAACGACACGCGTACTTCATTCGAGCGAGATCCCCTTTTCATTCTAACGACTGAGGGGGCGTGATTTTTTATAAGTACTCATTAAATGGTTTCGTTTTCATTAAGAAGCCCTAACGTTTTGAAAGACCGAAAACTGCGAATCTACATAATTCTTTTTGACTTATTCTTTTAGGGTTTAATCCCTTTTTGTTTTCAATTCACAAAAATCCCGTATACTTTGGTGAATTATTTTGGTGTTCAAGAACACACTTTGCTTTTGTTCATCATTTGTGGAGAAGGCATCTCCATATTTGATCGGTGGATATCGAGCGTAGTCATTATGCGTGTGGACGAGTCGAAGACGATGAACCAACAATTAGAGGGTATTTTGCTGTCTCTCGTATCTTTGAAGGTTTGCTGACGTCACCGTGCATTACACACTGGTGGGAGATTATCAGGTTATGTAAGTTAAAGGTCTTGTGACTTATACAAAGTGTTATGAAAGGTTTTACCCGAAAGGTTTTTTTCCTGAATCGGTCGTCATTATTTTTTCATGCATGGTTTGAATGATTTATGACATTTAGATGCATGTTTAGGGGATAATTTAATTTTGTTTAAAAATAGACTCTAATTAAATAAGGTTAAATTTGAAACTTGCGAATTAATTTAAATCGGTATCACACACCGCATTTTAAAATTGGTATGAGAGATTTAGCTCACGTTTTACCATTTTACAGGTTTCATCGCAAGTTCTTTCCCTCGAAAGTTCAGACGTTGATGAGGATGAGATTTCTAGATCTCTCATAGGAGGTCTGGACTGTGTCCAAGTATGAGAAAGAGTTGACTCGCTAGAGAAATTTGTGCCAGTTGAGGTGAACATTGATGAGAAAAAGATTATGAAATTCATGAATGGACTTATTTGGAGGATCCTCAAGCATTTTTTGGGGAACCCTACATTGCAGACTTATTGTGAGTCCGTTAACGTTATGTTGCTCCACTACCAGAACAATCGTTTCCTTCGGAGGGGAGCGAAGAGGACATAAGATTTGAGCCAGCAGTTCAAGATTGGGGACAACGATATCAGTGGGGCATCACAACTGCAGGGGAGGTAGCAAAAACAGGGTTCCCAGCAGACGCACTCAGCTAAGTAATTCAGGTTGGTTAAAAAAAATTTCAAGCAGGTTCATCAAGGTCAACAACACGCTCTTTAGGGCCAGTAGGTCAAAGAAAATAATAATAGAGGCCAACAGAGCTGTGGTTATCAGGGATAGCAAGGCCAGAGATAAGGGCAACCTCATCAGGGCTAGCATGGCCATAGGCAAGCACACTCTATTGGTAGATGTTTCTATGTGAAGAGCAGGTCCACATGGGATGTTCATGCCTGGATAAGGCTAGGGGTAATCAGTAGGATGCCCATTCGGAGCAGTAGGTATAACAGTCAATATAACCTTCTACATAATTGAGTTTGAGAGAGATTAAGAGAAGAGAAAGAGGAAGAAAAGGGAGAGAAAGACTTGGAGAAGACACCAACTTCGAATTTGGTCCATCCTAGCAGTCAATACTTCAGATTCAGATCCTCAAAGGCAAGTAGTTACTTCTTTTAAATCGCATGTTGATGTAGTTAATTACCTATATACTTAATTGGGACAAACTATGATAATAAAGGTTGAAAATTTGAGATTTTAAGCAAGATATGTATATTGTAATTTCTATTTGATTGAATTGAAAATTAAATAAGGATGGTTTTATAGAAATTTTGAAATTAAATTTGGATTTACAAGGAAGAGCATGTAGAACATTAATAAGATTTTTGAAATAATGTGAATTCAAGTTGGGTTAATTGTGGGTTTGATATAATTGAATATTTATTTGGAATCCTAGGATTTCGATGATGGATTCGAGATTAATTCTATGTTTTAATACTTCTGGTTTAATGTTATAATGATGTTGCATGTTGATTTTATGTTTGGGGAGGCTTAGGACCTCCATTGGAGGGTTTGGAGGAGAAAACTCGAACAAGAAGATGACTCGTGATGAGGTGTAAACTTCGTATTTAAAACATGCCGTTGGGTGTATATGAACTATAAAAAAATATACCACAACTTTGCACACTAATGGAAGTGTAGCGATAATTAGAGATCAAATTCACAAGGAATGGTATTTAAGATTAAAATGATTTAACACTTAGAAAATGTAAAAATGTAAAAAATGATATGGTGAGAATATAATTGACATTAGGCAATAAGTAAACTAAATTAAATTAAAAAATGAGATTAGGATCACATTCCCACCACGTACTAACAACACGTAATAAGGAATTTGATTTAAAAAAAATTTAACCGAGCATATTCAATTAATTATAAATATTAAACATGAAGAAATTTAAGTCAACAATGAAAGATTAGACTTTCGCTCAAATATGGTCACGAATGGATTGAAGTCGTAATATCTTTATAAATACTACCGTTGCATGACAAAGGAAGTTAAATGCCTAATATTTTGACTTCAATACCCAAGGTTTCAATTAAAAGTCAATCAAACCGAACCCTACCTTTTAAAGCTCAATACCCATTAATGGCGGAAAAATGATCCCAACCTTAAAATTAGCTACTACACATGCTAAGAACAATAAATACAACTACTTAATAAATGAAAATTAGAAATTAATCAACAACTAATTAACAAAGAAAATGAACTAATTAAATAAAGATAAAACATAAGAAAACAAAACAATAAATAACCTATATAAGGAAGAAGATGAATAGTAATATACTTACATATAAAATGGAATGGAACCTGAGGACGGAGAAAAGAAGATCTCATAAACTCATTAAACCTACTCTAAACTAGAAAAAATCTCCCCAAAACAAATGAGGTGAAAACTATTTAAACAAAATCCTAGGGACAAACTTGTAAATCAAAAAATTAAAATCTATAGGGTCGAATAGATTCTGACCAAGGGCTGAATTGATTTTGGTGCAGGGGAAATTCAATTTTGGTTTGATCCAAATCGATTCTCCCTAAATGAACAAATCGATTCTGGTCTGACCCGAATCGATTCCCCTAGATGGCTTAATGGATTCTCCCTTTCAGGCCTGGATTCTTCTTCTTGGATCAACATACGAAAAATTCCATAACTTCTTCATTATAAATCATATTTAGGCACGATTAGAGTCTACGTGAAGCTAGCTCAGAGGACTGCATTTCCATAAAGACTTTGGGCAAAAAAATGTTGAAATGTCTAAAATTCCATTGAATATACATTTTATGACGAAACTTTCTCGAAATGCGACCAAACTTCACGCTAAGCACTTTAATACCTATAAAATCTCAATTATAGCGCACAACGTATATAAATTTCTCAGTTAATGAGTATAAAAATAGGTATTAAGGTACCTGAGGAGGCTAAAATGCATAAGTATAAAAGGTAAATAAATACTGTATTCGAGACGAATCAACTGGCAGCCCAATAAACCAAACTGATTTGCTGGGGGGAGTGAATCGGTTTGGTTGATTGAACCACTTCGGTCTGCCAACAAACCGATTCGATTTTCTGACCTGCCCAAATTTTGTTCATGTGTTTTTTGATTCATTAGAGCTTAGGGAATTATCATAAGGTCTTTTGGGGTAGAGATACAAGGCCAACGAATAAGCGGATTTGGGTGAGATGAATCAAGAATTTAAGTGAGTGAATACCAATATTTAATCGGGAAGACTATTCGAACTTTGGGATTTGGAGACTAGTACACTGTAGGACTTGCATACGAGGTCAGTACTTTATATATACATATTGGTGTGACTTATATATATGTATGCTATTTGTGTATATTATTCATACTTATTCGATTATAATACCTCGTATATTTTTGGAATAAAAGAAAATTTAATAGGGATTAATTTAATTTTGTGAAATTAATTAATCAAGGTTGTGAGCAATTAGACTCAATATTATTTATCAATTTTAGAGTTGGACTTCAATGATTTAGAATAAATCAAAAGGGATTTTATTTTGAGTAATAAGTATTTACATGTGTCATGTCACAATTAAAACATATTTTTTTGGGTAAAAATATCCGGGACACACTTTGAGAGGTATTACGGGCTCGTTCGTGCCTTTTAGACCCCTAGGAATGGTCCCGGGATATATATATATATATATATATATATATATATATGAGTTGGGTGGTTATCGGGCTAATTAGATTATGTATTTGGGCTCATTTGGGGTTCCAAAGTTGGAACTTAAAACCCAACTCAGAAATTGAAGACTAACATTATTTAATTAAAGTTAACCTACTCATTTGGGAGTTACATCCAAGAACCGTAGACATAACCACCCAAGAGGAGGAGGAAGGAACACCCTAGGAGGAGGAAGAGGAGGTTCTCCACCATTTTCAGGCAAGGATTCTCTTGCCATTCTTATTCAAATTGTACTAATCTCATATTAATGTTAATTCCATATTTAGACTAAGATTAAATCATGTTTTGGGACTACACACTTAGATATTTTTGATTTGTGCATAAATTGATGATAATCGTACAATTCATGTTTAGATCCGTTAACCCTCGTTTTAAATCGGTGTCTTGAAGTTTTAATTGAAGAATCATCATAGAGAACATGTTGTAGAATTCTCTAAACTAATATGGAAACTATTGTGGTTGTGTAAGATGAAATATGGAAATTTCATGTTCATAAATTCTTAACAAATTCTTGATGTTTTGATGACAATCTAAGGTTGAATTTGAGGTTAAAACATGTGAATGATGATCCTATAACATTTTTGGGACTAGACTCATGCCATTAATTAATTTGTTGAACCTTTATAATGATCCTAGTTAAAAGAGGTTGTGATGACAAAAATCCCGTATTCAGTTTCATAGTAGATCTGGGCTTCTTCCCATGTCCGAATCGATTCAACCGTCATGCAAATCGATACAGCTGCTTAGGGAATTGATTCGAATGAAAGGAAAATCGATTCAATTTTGCCCAGATACCCAGTTTGGTCCATTTTTCATGACTTAAGCCTTAGACCTTAATCCGAATGAGGGGTGATGATTGTTAAGTCATATAAGGGATATTATGATGGACTTATAAATGTAATTAAACCGAGATGGGTTCGTGAAACTGTGGTTCATGCGTGATGACTTAAAGTACAAGCAAACTTTATAGATAAGACGATTTATGAATAAATTTTTGAATGAATCCATATATGATAAATGCATTACCGGGGAGGGATGTACCTAGACGAATTGGAAATTTTGGTAGGGGCACGTAAAGGATAGGACCCTAAAAGATACGGTGGTGATATTGCGATTAATTCGAGGTGAATTAAAATAAAAATAAATACTTACTTGAGATAAGTCAAATACGTGAGGTTGTAATTAATGATTAATTTGCTCAAGTTATTATCGTATAACGAGATTTAAGTGACAACATATCCTAAGCATAATGGGCTAAGTCTTAAAGAGTTAACGTCGATTATGATAGTAGGTTGGGTGACACTACTTATATATATTAGGGGATTTCTTATATATGTAAATGTAACCCCTTTTCACGTTAGTTGACTCCTTATATATGTACATATAAACCTTACTGAAAAGGTAATAAGAAGCGAATAATTGTTGTTAATCTGGAATGATTTAAGTCTAAGTCAAGTGGACAATATGCTAAAAATCATTAAATAGTAGGGGAAGGGTAGTTGGGAATAACTGTACCATAATTGTATTGATAGGAATAGTTTGGGGATGACTATACCTATAATTGTAGCGATAAAGTTAGTTTGGGATAACTATACCTAGGCATTTATGGTGAAATAAATGATGAAACAAATATGATTGTTCAGCCTAGGAGTCAATATATGATAAGTAATTTTAATTGGGAAGTAGTCGGAGGATGACGACTTAATATGAGTTATGTAAAAAAAAAACCCCGATTGAAAAACTATAATTAAGCTAAGAAGGCTATAATTATATGGATAGACATTTCTGCGATAAAAGTAGTTATAGAGTGACTTCTTATACATATTGGATGATAATATGTATCGTATTATTTTGTGTGGACTTACCTGGGTCCATGGACCATCCTATCGGTGTGGGGGTTCATGCGTTCGAACTACGTAGCACACGCCGACACAGGTGGGCTTGGCTATTATTTAGGTCATATAGGTACTATGCGGAGGCTCCATTTATGAGAGGTAGGTCTTGACACCGATAGCCTTTGTCGTCGCTGGGTATGGGCCGTGAACTAGTATCCTGCGTAGGGATCGCCCCCATCTTATGTGTGTTTTGTGGTGTCTGTTTGGATAAGAGATTCCTCCGGACTTGCCTATAAAGAACATACACACACACACACACACACACACACACACACACACACACACACATTGTGGTGTTCCTTATATGGGAATGTGACCTATTAATCTAAAGATGTAGACAATGTCTAATGATAATAAAGTCGGGTTAATAAAAAAATGATGTGGATAGTTAAGGACGAAGATGAGTCCTAATGAATAATGTGGTAGACAATTATTAATGGGAATAATAATTGGGTAGTCTAAGAAAGTAGACACTAATTAATGAGAATGAATAATGGGGAAGCCAATTATTAATGAGAATAATAATTTGGTAATCTAAGAGAACGAAACTTATAGTCTAATGGGGTAGACGACAAGGAGTATGGATTAAATTATTAAATAGTTTGAAGAGATAGACAAGGATGATGGAATATTATATGACGTGAGAATATGCACTGAGTTTATATCAATTGTGTAGTCAACATTATGAAATCCATTCGGCGATTGGGGTGTTAGACGTAAGTACCCACTTTTAATTAACGCATAGCTAAATATATTGTTCTTTACATGACAGATTAAATAATGGAAATTACAATTGGCATTTTGTTTGAGGATACAAGTAGGGTTGCTTCTAGATGAGAGGTGAGGTACTCGTTATATGTGAGCGTCTATGGAGAGACGTGAAGTATGAGTTAGTAACAATTTGTTTATTTACTGGTGAAGAATCCTTGCAACTCTAGGGCACTGACCCAAATTATAAATATTTCACCCCCGGTATTCTTAATGATAGGGATAGTAGGACTGACGATGGATCAGGCTTGCAGCTACATTGGACGTAGTGGATTTCGCTCCATTGATTCTAGTATAGGTTGTACTTCAGTATTTTGTCATTTTATTTCATACTGGGATTTGTACGGGCATAAGCCCAAGTGTTTATTTATAGTAGTTGTACTTATGTTTACATTATGGACATTGTATGATGGTTCAGTTTTTATTATTCATGTATCAAATCAGTTTTATTATGATGTTTTTATTCATTGTAGATTTTGATATAAAATAAAGAAAATTTTATTCTTTTAGTGTTGAGAATGGTATAAACTGTTGATAAGCCCCTTATTTAGCGTATTGATCTTGGACAGCCTTTATATGAGAAAATGGGGGTTGTTATAGGTAGTGCTATTATTAGGAGGTTGTGCATAGTAGGCAGTCCACCCTGTCATTAATGAACAGGTGTTGGATTGATTCCCCAGGTCATAGTACTGTTGCATGGCCATATCTATATATGAGGATAGATGTTGGTTTGGAGACCGTGGGTGTGATATGGTATGGTTGTGACCCTGGACGTATGTTTATGAGTGCCTCCATTTATTTGTGTGCTCTAGGTTCGGTTGTGAGATTTTAACCCAGTGGCCTAGTTGTGGTACGTGATATACTTGGAGCCCGATAGCATACGAGGGATGTATTCTAGAGGTTCATGCTCTGGGTATATGGTTATACATATATATATCGAGTGATATATATGTATGTTTATACGATGTAGTGTGTATATCTATTTATAGCATGAGTGTAGCTATGTTATTTTTATTGTGTGAATATTCATCTATAACATGTGTGTCGCTACGATATTGTTTATGAACGTATACCTAGTGAGGGTAGTTTATACTTAGCTAATTGTAGCGGGATTGGGATTCGATAACGGTTATGGTCCTAGATATATTGGGTAGTATAATTAGGATAATAAAATGAATGTAATATGTGCGCACTGTATATGAGAGGTGAAGTATTATCTCATGTGAGTGCACCGACAAATTAATTATGAAAGTTATAGACTACGTGTTTTAGTTATTTAAAGCATTTAATTTCTTGCAAAATATTTTCAAACTTTTCAGGCTTTGACCCACGATCAAATTTTGTTTTCTTGTTTTCTTTTAAAAACCCATGTGTGTAGCAGCAGTAGTCATTACAGTAGGAAAAAATCTTTCTTGCCATTACAGTTGTTGTGGATGCTACGTGATTGATTTAGTTACCTTAGCTCATTCAATATAGATACGATCCTTTTATTCCATAATTTCATTTTGGTCATTTTGCCTGTATATTGGATATGACTTCATTTATGTTAGGATGTTATTTGAGTATTCAGTTTCTAGTTAAGTTGGGTGATTATTGCTAATGACCGATGGTTTATTCCGTTCACAATTATTTATTTATTTATGCCTTGCATTTATTCTGTTCATTTAGTTATATGGTTTTTATTTATTATATTTATACTTCTTGTTACGACAGTGATGCTGAGTAGATTCCTGTTTTATTTTAGTTTATGATTGGTCACCCAGTATTAGAATAGGCGGGTTCATTACACCAAAAAAGGGTTTTTATCACCTTTCACCCGTAAGGAGTTATCGCGATAAAAAACTTTGACAGAAAAAATATGGAGCTCTTGTCATTATCTTTAACACTAATACGATTGTGACAACTGTTATCACAGTCATGTCACGGTCAACTAACTTGACAAGAGTGTTATCACGGACATATCAGTGTCAAAAATCGTGAAAATAGTTATTTGTCATCACGATCGTGTCAGGTCAAAAACCATGGCAACAAATGGAGATTAATAACCCTACTTCTCTCAGCCGCTGTCTCAAATGAAAGTACTACCATCTGTTATCTCTTCCCCTCTCTCTCTCTCTCTCTCTCTCTCTCTCTCTCTCTCTCTCTCTGTGCCTTGCACCACCTCCTCGCAACACTCTTGTCAAGGTATCTGCTGCCTCGCACCTCACACCCCACACCACCTTCATTGCCTCGCCCGTATCACTGCGTTCTCTCTCCTCTTTGCCTCGTACCACCATTGGCGTTCTCTATCTCAAGCAAGACTCTGATACTTCACTGTTTGAAACAAAGTAACATATACATACATATGTATTAATATGTATATATAAATTGTTTAATTAATTCAATGTATTAAGGGTTTTATTGACAGAATGATGTATGCTGAATATTGGGTTTTGAGTTTATGTTCTTTGTATCATATGTTGAATATTGGGTTTTGAAGATTGAATGAATTTCCTAAGGTTTTTTCATTGAAACTTATGATGGTAATGGAATGATGGTGTTTTTCAAATTGGATCATGAGTGTACTTGTTCAAATTATTATCATACATGATGACAATGTGTTGGTCTACTTGGTTTCTAGATTGATGCTTGAATTTTGGTATGAATTTTCCCCATGGGAGATTACATTCTTCTAAAATTTAGACATGTGGTGAGTTATGGTATGATCGGTATAGAAACATAATTAATATGCCTGCGTTTTTGGTTAATGTTCATAATCACATGAATTCTTGACATTTAAGGTCTTTAACACTTGATCTTTTGTTTTTATGGTGGGTTCTGTATAAAATAATAAGAGTAACATTTGCATGTTTACGTTGATTTACCTCTCAACAACTTACTATGTAAATACACATTGAATACAACACATAAATTTGTTTGAGTATGATCTTCTTCTTTAGGGTGACATGGGCTTACTAAATGTTAGGATTGATTTAAATGTATCATCTTAAATTCTAAGACTGAATTGAAAAGTCTATATCCATTATATTTTTGTTAATGTGGGGTTGATTCATATTCATTCCAAAATTACTTCAACTTTTTACCTTTTTGTTTCTTCTTATTTTTAAATAATTAATAAGATATCGTATTATTATTACTATTTTATCATGTTAATTAATGGGCGAATATAAAGATTATATCTACAAGGTTTTGAATATATTTGACTATGATTTATGTCATAGATGCCAATAACTAATCTCTAAATCAATAGACAAATTCTCTTCCATAATTGTTTAATATGTAGCACAATCTAGTCACCCCAAATTAGAAATAGGAAAATTGTGATTAAATGCTAATCTACAACACAATCTTGTGACCTCAAATTAACAAACGTTTGGTTGGGACTTTAGCAAATCTTATTCACTAGTTTGTGTGATAAGTAGAAAGAAAATTTTCAATTGATTTTTAGGGCAGATACAAATCGTTTAGTTGATATGTTGTTTAGTCGGATTCAAGTCTCATGCACTAGTTTATTTTTTGTTCAAACGCACTACTTAATTCAAAATATTGAAATCGAACATGTTCAAACACAATACTTAAATTCATTTTTTTGTTCAAACGCACTGGCATAATAACATCTAACCTAGGGTTCTTGATATTTTCACACTTTTGTTGATATTAATTCATGAATTCTCTTGCAAAGCGTTTGATAATATGTTTGTTGATTCATATGCATGTCTCTCATACCCATTTCGAGTTATAAACTTGATTGGATGATAAAATATTGGTGGATTTGAATCTCAGACTCTTTGGAATTAACTGATGATTAATTGTGTTTTGAGAATTAAACACCTTGGTGATAAACTCGGAATTGATATCGTTTGATTGGAGAAACTACTAATAGATTCCATGTAACAGGGTTAATGTTTATAGGAAATTTCAAATCATGTATTGATCTCATTATTCTGGGAATTTTTAGATAAGAATTATGAACTTGATTGGGTTAGACAACTTCAAATGGTTTTAGATTCAATTACTCGAATTTAGGTGGGTTATCATGCGTAAATTGGGTATAACACAATGTTAACATGTTTTCTTGACCATAATAGGGTTATGGTTATTGAAATTTAAGTGTATAAAACCTTGAAAATGAATATGAAATTTTGGAGAAGAAACCAGTGTTGAAAAATATAGCAGAACTGGGCTACTGCCCAAAAATGAATCGATTTGACTCTGAGGAACGAATCGATTCTGATCCTAAGCATGGGTCAGGAACGTTTGGGGCATTTTTACGTGTTCAATCGAGTATGTGGCAAGTGAAGGGATATTTAATTAAAAATTGATTTGTGTCGTTATCAAATATTATGGATGACTTGCCTGATCCTGCGACTATCAATCCATTTTGGATGATAATTCGAATTTCAATAGTTACTAGATTTGTAATAAGTATTCCAATTATTTGAAACAATTCTTAGTTTGGTTTATGCTATGGATTTGTATTGTTCTAATGTCATTGTTAATTTGTATTCTTCTAATGTTGTGGTTAATTTATCACAGTTTAATGCTTTGTTGGATATATTATTAGTGGATGACAATTTAATGCTTTATTCATTTGGATTTGATAAATTTTTGGAGATTTTAATCAATTTTTGTTGGTTAATCATTGAACAGGTTAATTTGGATTTTAATCACTTTAAGCATTATTTGATACAATTCTTAGTATGGTTTATGATAAACGTCGTCGTTAATTTATCATGCATATTATCTAACAATGTTAAACTCATTCATTATTTAGATTTCTAAATCATCTTATATATATATATATATATATATATATATATGTTTTTACTAATAATAATTTTTGCAGGATATGTCTTCATCAGGGCGTTAGGGACGCGACGGCGAGGAAGGCTCGTCTAATACTAGGCCCCTAAAGTGGGACAAGTTTGGGAGCTTAGTGGAGAAAAAGACTGCCTTCCAAGCTAAGGACTTATAATTGCTCAAAACGATTATTGGCCTCGGGTACACTGATTGGAGGAGGGTACCCGTTGAGCTTAAGATGGCCGTTTGGGGGGCATTATAGGTATATGCTTGGCTTAGTAATATTTATATTTTATTTTATAATTTAAATACTACTAATTCACTTTTTTGTATTTCTTTGATAAGAACAATTCGACTTGCCCCTAGAAGCACACGACTCCACATTGGAATAACTAAGGGAGCAATGGAAACCATGGAAGTAAAACAAGCGTGCACGGTATTCTGGCAGGGATCGGGAGTCCGTATTACGAAGTAGTGACACGATACCCGAGAAGGAGCCAATATAATTGACAAAATGGTAAAAATTTATCGATAATGAGATATCTGATAGGCAGTTGGCCTCTCGTGAATTAGGGAGGGAAAACCAGGCCCAAAAGGTTGATGGGCGTACTTCTTACACCGAGGTGGAGTATAGGATGGTAAGTTTTAAATGCTTTTTCATTTTGCTTTTATTATATTCTATTTGGTGGTAATTATATACTAATTCACTAATTTTACATTATTTTATTTCAGGAGATGAGGAGTGGTCCTAGGAGTAATCCACTTAGGCTCGATGCCTACGACAATTCAAAAGAAGAAAGGGAAGAATAAGGTGGTCAATCTGACTGTGGCCGCCACTATTGTATGTTATAATTGTATTTATGTTATTAATTCATTATTTATAATCATATACTTTTTTGTTGTTTCATTTAATCGTGTATTTTTTGTTATTTCAAGAAAATCTTAAAGAAGTCCACAACTCGCAGAGTGACGCCGAGAAGGCATCTCTGAGTACGGATACACTTAGCCAAGTTCTTGGGCCGGATCATAATGTCCATACTCGGGGTGTTAACTCTCGAGTGTGGAAGTCGAGGATCATCGAAATTATGTTGAGCAGCATTATTGACTCATATTTGAATTGTTAAATTCTTTGAAATCTAGAGAAATAATTGTTGAATTATTTTAATTCATGTCGTATCATTATTTTGTTGTTGAGCACGTTGTCATGAGATTTTAATATGGCACGTATGTTTGGCACTCGCTAAAATTCCCGCTTCCCGGGTTATGGCTTGATAAAGCATATGCGGATGGGGTGACGCTTGGTGACCCATTGATGTGTTGTTGAAAAATTATATTGATAAATGCTTATGAGATTTGCATTATTGATTTGAATATTCGTAATCGTATTGTTACGCTCCATTCACTGCTAATATATTTGTTAAACATCTTTCCTATCGTATTATGTACTTCCCCGTATTTTCTTTTAGTTGGTAGGTTAGCGTAGATTGGGACGTTATGTGCTATTTTGGAGAATTATTTTAAAGAATGGATCGGAAGATTTATTTTGTTGTATAATTGGTGGTGCAATTATAATTGAAAATTTTCGTTTTTGAGAGAAATATTATTGTAATCCTTATTTTGGAAATGTAAGAATTATTTGAATTTGATATATTTAAATTGTGGACATTAGATGCTCTATACTTGATTTTGATGGATTTAGTTTAGTTTTGTCGTAATAGCATGCTGCGTGTCTTTTTCGAGCGTGCAATGTGTTACAGATGGTATCAGAGCTTAGGTATACGACAACCCTCGGGTCTTGGGTATTGGGTCTAGCATGCGGGTTAGATATATTTTCTTTGGAGATAGAAATTTTTAAGGATGTGTTAGGCGTCATGGTGAGGATGTTTAGAATTGATTTGAGGACTTTTGTGTGTGATTTTGGGAAATAGAATGAGTAGCATTTTATTTTGAGTGCTAGGTTTCGTCGAATTTCGAGGAAGAAATTCCTTTTCAAGGGGGAAGTCTGTAATACCCCGTTATTTTGAGGGTTATTTATGAATATGGTATATAATTTTAATAATATTATTATTTTATTAATCAGGATATTGATATTATATTTATTTTTATTTGAAATGAATCAAATATTTAAATTCAAATTTAAATGTCTTTTGGACATTTTGTAATGGTTTAAATATGTAAAGTTGATAATTTTGAATTAAAGGGCAACATTGTAATATGCGTTAGCTTAGGCTCCAAGCTAGGGTTTGAGAGAGGAACTATATAAGAAATATTATGGGTGATTATAAGGAAAGGGAGATGAAAAAGAGAGGCCAAAAACGAAATCCAAAGAGGCAAAAACGAGTGGAATGAGAAGAGTCAATTTGGAATGTTTAGATCTTCTTTTTTGAGTGCATTATGATGAGATTTGAGGAAAATCCAAAACACATACCGACTCGATTTTTCGTGTAGAATCCAAATCTTAAGTCGAATTGGCGATTCGAATAATTTTTGGATCTGATTTTTTTGGATTTTTAAAATAGGACTATTTGAGATTATCTCGTGTTGGGGCTAGAACATGATTTGATTATTTTCGCGAGAGGAAGATGATGGTGTGATCATATTTTGAGGTTAAATTTATGTGGAGATTCATGCAATGATTTTAAGGTATGAGGTTTTACACAATATGCTCCTTAATCTCGCGAGTGTTATTCCCTTTGTTTTCTTGTGATTATTGACTCATATTTGAATTGTTAAATTCTTTGAAATCTGGAGAAATAATTGTTGAATTATTTTAATTCACGTGGTATCATTATTTTTGTTGTTGAGCACATTTTTATGTGATTTTAATATGGCACGGATGTTGGGCACCCGCCAAAGTTCCCGCTTCCCAGGCTTTGGCTTGATAAAGCATATGCGAATGGGGTGAGGCCTGGTGACCCATTGATGTGTTGTTGAAAAATTATATTGATAAATGCTTATGAGATTTCCATTATTGATTTGAATATTCGTAATCGTATTGTTACGCTCCATTCATCGCTAATATATTTGTTGAGCATCTTTCCTGTCGTATTATGTACTTACCCGTATTTTCTTTTAGTTGGTAGGTTAACGTAGATTGGGACGTTATGTGCTATTTTGGAGAATTATTTTAGAGAATGGATTGGAAGATTTATTTTGTTGTATAATTGGTGGTGCAATTATAATTGAAAATTTTCGTTTTTGAGAGAAATATTATTGTAATCCTTATTTTGGAAATGTAAGAATTATTTGGATTTGATATATTTAAATTGTTGACATTAGATTCTCTATACTTGATTTTGATGGATTTAGTTTAGTTTTGTCGTAATAGCATGCTGCGTGTCTTTTTTGAGCGTGCGAGGTGTTACAGGTTCCCTAAAAATCATTATGCGGTGAATTAATTGCCAAACTCTCTCGGCGAGATGAGAGTGTATAAAGAAATAAGTCTCGTCTATACACTCTTTATAACGATGATAAGGGGTCTATATACGAGACACTAGTTGATAATAATCTTTTTGGTGGATTATACATCGGCCTATATCAAGTGCACTCATAAGCTATATATTTAAAACATCAATTAAAGATCAGAAAGATGTATGGTGCATATCAGACACTACACTTTGCAAAAATGATCCAAAGATGACCAGGCGTTGTATTGCATATCAAGAATCAACAGTTTTAAACAATGTTACAAGTATTCGGCTTATAAAAGGATTACATGTGGAACGAGAATAAAGCTATAGGCAACCGCCCAATAAAAAATGAAAAATCCATGAAAAAAAGATCTTATGCTTGCTTGTCGGCTTGCTCAGAGATGACACTATTGGCTGTAGGCTGAGTATGAGACTTATCTTCATGGTTGGCAGCTTATGTAGTCTTGACCCTAACTTGATCTGTTACCTCTGTGGTCGTCTGTTTAGGAGCAGGACCCTTATCCTCAACTTCAGCTAAGGTAGTAGCGACCAATGGATCCAAGAAGTCAAAATCTTGGATTTCCTTTGACAGAGACGAGACCTCAAGAAATTTGAGGGTATCACAATGACAAGATGTCCTATCCCCTATCCCCTATCCCCTACCCCAAGGTACTGGAAGTCATACCCTGAAAACTCCTTTGAGGCTTTAAAGTCTTCCATGATCTTCTCCTTAGCCTCACCCTAGGCCTTCTTGATAGCACCTTCAATTTCGGCCTTGTGGGCTAAGGCCTTCAGTGCAGTATAGTGGTGTTTTTTCAATGATTTCAAGGCTTCATAATGTTTTTAATCAAGTTCTTCTATAACCTTCTGGTGGCCGGCATCCTTGACCTTCAACTCAGTCTTTATCTCTTTCTCGGCCTTAAGGTCGTCCTGTGCCTATTGCATCTACGAGAGCTTATCTTGGACCCATTCACCAACCTTCAAAAAGGTTCAAAGAGACTGGAAGAAATCAAATAGAAATTAGTAGAAGACGAGGCATCACTTGGAAAAAATATGGAAACGAGTAAATAAATATCAATTCACAGGACTACCGGGGCAGCCTTGTGAAGGCCAAAGTCACACCGATGAGAGGCATCAATAGCCTCCAAGAAATGCCTGTCAGACTCAGGCATGACAGATGTAAAGGTAGTCTGGGATCTTCATGGATCATCGATGAGGGAGTCCAATCTGATTGAGAGTTGGGAGAGCCAAGCAGCCAGAGCCGCATCAGAAGATATGGTAATCGCTTGGTTCGATCCCCCCTTTGATGAGCCATCCTTTCGACACTTTTTGGTTTATGGGGGGAGATTAATATCTTCATTAGTGACATCTTTTCTCTTTTTTGAAGCATTGACGTGGCCGGGGATGCCGGTGGTTGATTCTTTATAGGGGCAGGTGCTTAAGGCTTCTTGCCCAACTTATTGAGCATGCTGCAGAGATTTGCCACTGCCATCTTCCTAAGCTCCTCTAATATGTTCTCTGGATGACCTTTAAAAAGAAGACGATGTTAGTGTCAAAATAAATAATGAGAGATGACACAACAGTTAGATAGACGGTACTTACATAACTCAGTCAGAGGATCAACCCCCAGGCCCATCTCGATCAAAAAGTGGGGATTCATCAGTTGTTCAAACTCCACATGACCACCCGTATCTCCCTGACCTCTGTAACACCCCATCAGCCTAGGGAGAGCGAACGGAGTGCTAATGCGATAAAATAAAGCCAAATCCACAAGTGACAAGGTATAGAGCATCTAAATAAACCCACAATAATATAAATCCACTAATCTCAATCTCTTCAATTACAACAAGTCTCTCGAATTACATACAACAACTAACTGGAAAATAAAATGCAAATCTCCAATGCTCTATACAACAAAATAAATAATACAAATCTTCCAAAAATATTCTTCCCAAAATAATCCACGCTAAAATAATCCCAATAATCCAAAGCGCTCAAATCCACGCTAAGCTGCCACTAAAAGAAAATATGGGGAAGTACACAATACGATAAGAAAGATGCTAAACAAATATATTAACGATGAATAAAGCGTAACAACTCGAGTACGAATATTCAAATCGAAATGAAAATCTCAGAGCATTTATCAATATAATTTCTCCAAAAAACTTTAACCGGGTCACCAGGCCTCACCACATCCGTATATGCTTTATCAAGCCATAGCCCGGGAAATAGGAATTTTGGCGGGTGCCCAACATCCGTGCCATATTAAAATCTCATGACAACATGCTCATCAACAATATAATGATACCACATGAATCAAAATAATTTCAACAATTATTTTCCAGATTTCAATGAATTTATCAATTCAAATATGAGTTCAATTAAACAAGAATTCAAAGAGAATGACACTCGCGAGATTTAAGGAGCATATTGTGTAAAACCCCATACCTCAAACCATAATGAGAAACCAACGATCACATCCTCAAGATCAACACAAAAGATCTACAAAATCTTCTCCAAGAACCTCCAACAAAATAGCCCTAAGAACACCTCTAATTTAAGGTAGGAACTCACAAATCTCAAGGGCCAATGTGTATATAAAAAGAAGAGGAATATAAAATATATTTGCTGCCAAAATTTGTGCCAAAAGTAGGTTAAAAAGGTTTGCCCACGACTTCCTTTTATAATGCAAAGAAATGAAGAGTTGGAATCCAAAAGACTCCTTTAAATAAGGCAAAGAAATGAAGAGTTGGAAGTCAAAACAACTCCAAGAGTTAAAAACATTTAAAAATCATTTTAAAATCGGTTTTAACTCCATTTTTGAAACCGTTTCAAATTCTCGCCTTTAAAAATAATATTCAAAATATTTGAGCAATAAAAATAATTTTATCAAAAACCTTATTTTCCTTCATTTTCCAAAAATTAATTAAAATAACCCAAAATTACGCGGGTTGTTACACTTCCCCACTAACAATGGAATTTCGCCCTCGAAATTCTCCGAATACCTAACTCTCAAAATCAGGTCACTACACTAACTCCAAAAAAAATCACGTCTCCCAAAAATAAATTCCTCACCTCTAATCTCAAAACCTCACACGAATATCACCTAAATTTTGCTATCTCCAAAAATTGCTAACCACGCAATGAACCCAAAACCCAAGCCCCGAGGGTTGCCGCATACCTAAGCTCTGATACCATTTGTAACACCCCGTCCGCCCGGGGAGAGCAAACGGAGCGCTAATGCGATAAAATAAAGCCAAATCCACAAGTGACAAGGTATAGAGCATCTAAATAAACCCACAATAATATAAATCCACTAATCTCATTCTCTTCAATTATAACAAGTCTCTCGAATTACATACAACAACTAACTCGAAAATAAAATACAAATCTCCAATGCTCTATACAACAAAATAAATAATACAAATCTTCCAAAAATATTCTTCCCAAAATAATTCACGCTAAAATAATCCCAATAATCCAAAGCGCTCAAATCCACACTAACCTGCCACTAAAAGAAAATATGGGGAAGTACACAATACGACAAGAAAGATGCTCAACAAATATATTAACGATGAATAAAGCATAACAACACGAGTACGAATATTCAAATCGAAATGCAAATCTCAAAGAATTTATGAATATAATTTCTCAACAACACTTTAGCCGGGTCACCAGGCCTCACCACATCCGTATATGCTTTATCAGGCCATAGCCCGGGAAACAGGAATTTTGGCGGGTGCCCAACATCCGTGCCATATTAAAATCTCATGATAACGTGCTCATCAACAATATAATGATACCACATGAATAAAATAATTTCAACAATTATTTTCCAGATTTTAATGAATTTATCAATTCAAATATGAGTTCAATTAAACAAGAATTCAAAGAGAATGACACTCGCGAGATTTAAGGAGCATATAAAACCCCATACCTCAAACCATGATGAGAAACCAAGAATCACATACTCAAGATCAACACAAAATATCTACAAAATCTTCTCCAAGAACCTCCAACAAAATAGTCCCAAGAACACCTCTAATCTAAGGTTGGAACTCACAAATCTCAAGGGCCAATGTGTATATAAAAAGAAGAGGAATATAAAATATATTTGCTGCCAAAATTTGTGCCAAAAGTAGGTTAAAAAGGTTTGCCCAGGACTTCCTTTTATAATGCAAAGAAATGAAGAGTTGGAATCCAAAAGACTCCTTTAAATAAGGCAAAGAAATGAAGAGTTGGAAGTCAAAACAACTCCAAGAGTTAAAAATATTTAAAAATCATTTTAAAATCCGTTTTAACTCCATTTTTGAAACCGTTTCAAATTCTCGCCTTTAAAAATAATATTCAACATATTTGAGCAATAAAAATAATTTTATCAAAAACTTTATTTTCCTTCATTTTCCAAAAATTAATTAAAATAATCCAAAATTACGCGGGTTGTTACACTTCCCCACTAACAATGGAATTTCGCCCTCGAAATTTGCCGAATACCTAACTCTCAAAATCAGGCCACTACACTAACTCCAAAAAAAATCACGTCTCCCAAAAATAAATTCCTCACCTCTAATCTCAAAACTTAACATGAATATCACCTAAAATTTGCTATCTCCAAAAATTGCTAACCACGCAATGAACCCAAAACCCAAGCCCCGAGGGTTGCCGCATACCTACTGGTGAACTCAGTATCAGGAATAGCCAACAAATTATGGATGGATGGTTCCCTATTGCTAGACTCGTCCTCACTAGAGTCCTCAAAATGAGACGAGGGAACCCTCATGGCCTCATCAAATCTATCTGCCCTATCAGACTCCTTAAAGGTAGAAGGACTACACCCTTCAGAAAATGACATGGACTATGAACCCTGAGACGAGGCTCCGCTCACAATATCACTACCTAGGCTGACGAAGATGGGTTCAGGAGGGTATATGATAGATAATGGGACTAGTTAGATTGGAAATGTGTAGTCGACTTTAGTTTTGCATTTACCCTTACAAATCTCCCTGAAGATGGTCTCCCTCAGGTGTTAGAGTTGCTCAGCTAACTCGTATAGTGCTTTGAACATAAAAAAAACTAGAGTTTTGACCTAGTTAACTATTGGATTAAAAGGGGAATCTTAAACGTTTTATCAAGAAGAGTGTAGGTGTTTCACCAGAGAAGACAATCGGAGCACTATTGGAAAATGCAACCAAGTCACTAAAAAGGACCATAACTCTTTGCACCACCTATACAGTTTCCCAACTACCTATTCCCCATAAAACAACCAACACAACCCCAAAACGACCCTAACAGTACGGCGAAAAACTTAATGATACGCTAGAAAATAAAAGCTTAAAAATGGAAGTAATAACGGTGGAACACATAAAGGAAATGGCGGGACATGGTTCTCTGAACAAGAAGAAGACCCTGGGAGTATGAAGAAGCCTAAAGCTCACCTAAAAGTTCTTGTTTGAAGAGATATAAATAAATGGCGTTAATGGCGGTGGTGATAAGAGCGGGGATAAGTTCGGGGAAGAAGAAAGAGAAAATGTTTGATTTTGGGTATTTAAGCAGTGTAATCATTGCACACGGTGAGTGAGGCATCAAATCATTAGGGAACAAAGCACTAGGGAAGGACTGAAGTCGCCCATCCTTAGCCAACACGTCAAGCCATATAGCTTGTGACATGTGTTACCCATGTACCTGACTAATAGCTGTACTTGAGACATGGAAAGGACGCCTCAATCCCAGCCAAGCATGTACACGTCATAAAAATAAAACCTCTGACATTAGGGGGTCTCATCATCATCAGGGGTCAACCGATGATATCACTCAGCGTTCCACTCACGTTGAAGACTAAGGGCTAGGGGGTGATTGATATACATAAGTGTGGTCTTGTACCCAAGTAAACCCAGCGTGGTTCGACTGACGCTACTTAATATTCATTAGATGGATCTATTCATCAACCGACATAGTGTGGTCCACCCTTATGGGTCTTGGACTTCAAAACCATATCCTCAGTGATCCCCATGGTCATTCGGCTGAGCTCACTCTCTAGTCTCTTTTGGTATGTCTCGTCTCGACCTCATATCACCTTGTCAAGCCGAGACAATACTCAAACTCAGCTTCATAGCTTATTACTTGGAAGACCACCTCTATCGGCCTTGACTCAGCCGGACCATTAGGTCTGACACCTACATTACATACGACATACGACACACGTAATTCACGCATCATTAGCCCACGTGGACCATGCAGTTATAATAAGTTCTCACACCCATGTGATGGAATATTCTCATCACCATGAAATACATATGCGAGGTACATATGGCTAATCTTGGTTGGCTACTTCATCTGGCGCATGCCTATTACATGCTTGAGAGCACACTGTGCACCCCCGAGCCTATATATATCCTTCATCTTCTTCATTGGAAAGGATCGAAATATAAAAAACCTAGATAAACTCTATCCAAATACATAGTAGAGAGATAAAGATTTTGAGGTATATTTTTATGGACGTTAATGCCTATCTGATATAGATAGACCACCATTTTGCACATTGGAGTAGTCTTACTAAGCTGAACCAGTTATATTCTATGTCTTCTCGATTATCTCATCCCATTCTTGCATATTTATATTTCTAGTTTACATATCTATTTACACCATTATTTTTCATACTAGCTAGAGCTCTATACAATTTAAGTGTTGATATCTCTATATCATCACTCCCCCTAAGGCATGTGCCCACAATATGTTTAGTTATGTTCTTCTCTGCCTTCATCACATCGAATACATGAGGCACTGGGTTACTCTTCCAATAAGCCAAGTCAAATAAAATTGACCTTCTAGACTATGCCTTTCTTATCTCAGTTTCATCTCTAGGTAAGGTCTTCTTATGCTTGACATTCTTCAATTTAGGATTCTTACCTGGCATATCGAGGCCACAATTATAAGATTTACTCTCAATTTCTTAACTTGAAAGTTTTTTCGGAGGTAACCTATGTTAAACCGCACCCGATAAAAAATTAGAACCTTTCTCAAATCCAAAACTATGAGCGGGGGGTAAAAACCTCATATGGCAATGGTATATGTTGTTTGAACTAGCGATGAGACGTAGAGATTTAGTCTCTTCTCCAAAAATAGGACACCCTAAATAACCATGTACTACACAATCGGATAATTTCCCATAATCTAGAAAGTCATGAATTGCCCACATCAACATAACTTTCAGCGTAAACTCTTATTTTTTTAAAAGAGTCAAATGCTTGCACACCCTCTTCCCGTAAATCATTTAATTCTTCTATCAAAGGATCCAAGTTGAAATAAATATCCTCACTTGGTGCCTTTGGACTAGGTATCAACAAAGACAGGATCAAAAATTCAGGTCTCATACACTGTAAATGAGAGAGGTTGAGTGGAGCTAGGATCACTAGCTATACACTCTGATTGGTGCTTAGATTTCCAAATGGATTGAAACCATCTATTGATATTGCCAAGAAAATGTTACGCTGTTCTAGAGCAAAATCGGGATACTCATAATTCATCCTCTTCCAAGCTGTAGAATCAATAGGATGACACATGATATTATCCCCTACTTCTGCCCTATCATGCTAAGTCATTGCCTCTGGTATCCATAGTACTATGAAAAACCACTTCAATCTAGGCCCAATGGGAAAATATTTCAACATTTTTGACTCACTTTTGAGATTGTGCCTTCCTTGCTAGTAGATTGCACATATCTAGGTTCCTCGCATACCGAACATCGATTAAGATTTCCATACTCCTTTCGGTATAGTATGCAGTCATACACACAAGCATGAATTGATTTATACTTTATTCTCAAACCTTTCAAACTTTTGTTCATAGTCGGATAGCTATTTGGAAGCATATTCTGCTTGGGTAGCAAGCTCTTTGCCCAATTCAAAATTCCTATCACGCTATTTCCAGACAAACCATATTAGGTCATCAAACTATGCATGCCAACCATGGCATGTAAAGTTGTTTGATCTTTGTCACAACCACGGTACAACAATTGGGTCGCCTTAAATTTTAAACTTTGATAGTCATCGTCAAGGTTTATCCCAATATCTTCATGAGAGCCTGAACCTTGTATGTCGCCAGTGACATCATTTTCTTCCACTTCATGAACTCTATACGCACCATCAACTAAATCCTCTAGCATATTATGATCTACATTATTCTCCTACCCTTGTACATTTATCCTATTTGTTAATTGTTTTGAAGGTTGCTCGGGGACAAAAGGAACATGAGATTCCCCGTGAAACACCCAAAACCTATAACTATCTTCCATACCCCATCTTAACAAATGTAGTTAAGTTGTTTTACACTTTAACACCTTACCATTATTACACTTAGCACGCAGACACGGGAACTCTTCATCATTACGACATCTCTTTCCGTGTTTCTCAAATTCATTAGAACCTTTACAAAACACATCCCTTAGTCTATTTGTCTCACCCATACACTCTTTATAGAGGATATCCCATCACAGTATTACAAATACTCACCTATTATGGGTAAGAAGCATATATTCATCTTTCACTGTTATATTATAAAAACAATATAAATTAATGTCATTGTTAACATAAGATGAATTATAAATCCTATTTCATCCATCTTTTCTAAAGGGTGAGTGGACCTATCCCATTTAAGACCACATATTTCTTTAATACACTTAGCAACTCATCCACACTGTTCCAATATGAGGAAAATTCGATAGCATCTCTCCTTAGTTCTCCAAGTACACGACATAGATTTTCAAGTGTTAGTGCTATTTCAATTTATCAATAGAAATATCACTCAATACCGTATCATCTAGTATATACCCAGAGAACATTAAGAGACGACATCCGAACTTTCCCCAAAAGTAACAAGTGTAATCCACTAGGTACATTATTATACAGAAACCATTGTCCCAAACTTTCCAAATGGGACGATTCGAGAGATCTCATTACAGGCATAATGACTCTCGAACGGCTTTAAGGGCTATTGAATGCATCATAAGAACTAGAAGGCTAGTATGTGTGCGCACTATCTATTTGAGTGTATGATTTGTGTTGTTGATACTCATTATTGCTACTCATTTTCCGCAGTTTCATTAACTATGCGCACTATCTGTAATTTGAGAGGCTTATAACTATGTATAATTTTATATACTTTTAATTGATGTTTTTATATTTATATTGCCCACCACATTTTATTTATATTTCCATGGTAAGTATGTTTCATTTATGTTTTATTTATATTTCCACGGTAAGTATGTTTCATTTCTATCTTATTTATATTTCCATGTCTAAATATGTGCCTAGTGCTAACCCACATCACATGTCACTATTCGGCAGAGTCAAAACCTTAAATATTAGAAATGCCTAGGGCCAACCAACTCAGTGTCCATCCAAATGTTCAAATTCACCGGTCAACAATAATTCAAGAACCCCAAACAACAATATGAAAGCAGATATAAATTGAGATTCATACGTTCACGTTTATACGCGCACACACATGCATATATGTACAGATCTTGAATTATAAAGGTTCACAACAATTAATTATACAAGTCAACTTCAACAATAAACTAATTGGCTTGAATAATAAAATGTCTTTGATAGTTCAATTGGCTTGAAGTTAACCCAATTATTTATTTTAGCTACATAAGTCGACTTCAACAATCAATAAAAAAAATTGTGAATTCAGTCCAAACATCTATATTGTTTACGAACTGTGAGAACTACTAAATTAATAAATCTAAAAACAAATAAGAGGAGACTTACCTTCAAATGAAGAGAGAGAGAGAGAGAGAGAGAGAGGGAGAGAGAGAGAGATTTTGCGATTTGACTTAACTCTGCCTCGACGATTTGAGAGCAGCAAATAGCCCCCATTAATCCAACAAAAAAATCAAAATATCTATCAGTAGAATAAAATGAAATTATAATTAGCAACACACACCCATTAGAAGAGAGAGAGACGGGGGTGATTTATTATATTAAAATATATTTATTAGAAAAATTTCACTTAAAGTTTAAAATCTTGTGAAATTTCATAAATAACCTAGTTGCATTTAACTCTAATAACACATAAGCCCTCTAGAATACCACATACCCCACCCACTCTGAGATAATTGCCTAATTACACATAACCCCTCTTGAATATCACATACCCCACCCACCCTCCATTAACCCACTTCTACCTCACAAAAATCTTTAAAATTCCAAATGGGTATGTCTAATTATGTAATTATCTAAGGGGGACGAGTATAAAAAACACATAATTAACTATGTTTCATTCATAAGGTAGGGCACAGTGAAAAATAAAGTGCAAATTCATAGCTTTTAAACAGTGAAAAATTAACACAAATAACTACATAATTCGCAAATGTTTACATATATTCAAAGATATAGTCACAAATAATATATATATATATATATATATATATATATATATATATATATATATATATATATATATATATATATATATAGAGAGAGAGAGAGAGAGAGAGAGAGAGAGAGAGAGAGGGGATTGACTGAATCGAAGGAGGAAGGGCAGGTGGAAGTGACTGAATTAGAAGGGAAAGGGGGTAGTGTCGATAGCAGCAGCAAAGGAGAGAGGGTGTGGTGGCAGCAGCAGCAGCAGGGTGGTGGAGGGGCTAAGACAAGGTGGTTGTGAGGTGATAGAGAGATCTCCTGAGAGAGTAAAGGAGGGGAGAGAGGTCGCCCGAGAGCTTGAGAGAGAGATAGTGTGTGTTTTGATTTGGGGGGAAACTGACTGCTGCTGTTGAGTAAGGTTTCACTTTTATGTTGCCACGGCCATGTCACGAGTTTTGACCGTGAAAAAATATAGTTGTTGTCACGGTCAAAACCCATGACAATATCGTGACAATACTATTGTTAAGGTTATTGATCATGACATGACCGTGACAAGTTGATGTCACGGTCATGTCACGATCAATAACCTTGACAACGACTCCATATTTTTTGTCAAGGTTTTTGACCATGACAACTCTTTATGGGTGGAAAGTGACAAAAATCCTTTTTTTGGTGTAGTGCATGTCGCGCGCAATGTCTACGATATACCTTGTTCTCATGAGTTGGTCATCTACCGAATGGAGGGCCAGGCTATACTTTGGGGGGATTTGGATGGTCATTAGCACAGATTATCTATGGTGCCCGAGTTAACCAAGTTCGATATGGTTGATTATGAGACAGAATTGATATGATTTAAACAACGATAGGAAAGGTCAACTGTAGATGAGGAAAGGTCCATGTTACATAAATTGAAGGACAGGGTGTCCCACCCTATGAGGCTATTTGAGTCATTCGTTCTTAAGTAAGGGAAGGGTTGGCGGGGTTAAATACCAACTACTCAAGAGCAAAGACACGATAAGTCAATGAAAGGGATCCCTCTGCCTTCGAACTCGCAAGGGAATCAATGGAGAAGGAACACTGTACTATTTAGAGGCCTAAGAAGAACATGGTGCCCTAACTACACACCCATGGTGCCCTAACTACACACCCACTTACAGGAAGTACCTGAAGGAGATACCCAAGTTTTATAGAGGTTGTGTAGAAGATATCATGGAGGTGGAAGCAGATGGAAATTGCAAGTTTGGATGTGTGTCTAGTTGTCTAAGGTTAGGGTCCAAAAGCGATGGATGGAGAAATGTGTGGACGGATTTTATGGACGAAGTGCTTAAAAATAATGATTTTTACGTGCACTATTTTGGTAGTTAGTTTTCAAAAACTGTGCTAAATCTGTTAGACGATTATACAAGACCATGTGATACAAAGTCTAGGATGGTCATTCTAGAGTGTGGTTACCTTGTGGTCTAGACTTACAATTGTGTGTCTCCTCATATCAAAGAGACGGTGCCTTATATTTTTGTCGATGAGACATGAACGACCAAAGAGTCCAATGTTCGTGCAGATTGTTCATATATGTGAGAATCATTTTTTCATACTAAAGTTGAAACATGGTTGTTCGTTGCCATCTGTTGCAAGTCACTGAATACTTGTTCCTTGCCCAAAGCCAAGTCTTGGAACGACAAAATTGTTAATCAAATATCTAATTTTTGGAATATTTTCCCAAAGGATATAGCGTCCAATGATCATCCCATAAACATAACTAGTTGGGGATATTTTTTGTACAAATGTATGCAAATGTGTAGGCTGGTAATGAGGGATATGATTTTTTTTACACATTTAAGAAAATGTGTAGGTTGGTAACAAGGGATATGTTGTATTTTTTATACATATGTAAGAAAACGTGTAGGTAGGTTCTGAGGGATGTTTCACTGCACTAAAAACCAAAAATGGTCACAGAAAATGGGTCACGGTCGACCCAAACCTGTGATCCAAGACAATTCATCGTAACCAAATAAGTGACCCGAGCTACGGGTTACATAATTAAGGGGCAGGCCACGGTCTATAATCGAAACTAGCTGGGTCACAGTCAGCACCGTTACTCGTCCGTGATCTAGTATGGATCCAAATGTCCCGCATTTTTAGTCACACGTCTAGTCACGGTTATAACCTGTGACCCATGAAGAACCAAATACCTAGACCAATTTTATTTTAGCGCCAATATTCCCTCCATTTATTCATGACGGTGGTCATGGTCATCAACCGTTACACAATTGTGACAATTTCCAGTGAACGCAGGTCATGATCTCTAACCGTGACCACACACTCTATTTTAAAATGGTTACTTTATCTTGGTCATGGTCTAAAATCGTGATACAATGTGGAATTTCAATTGGTCATCTTTCGAGTCACGGTCTATAACCATGACCAATTATCTCATTAAGGGGTCACACAACAGGTCACGGGCCATGACCGTGACTCGTTTTAAAATATAAAGCAAATCAAAACCCTTCATTTTATTTTACACTTGGTAAACACAATAATCCCTCTCTCTCAATGAGTTCTCTCTCTATCTCCATCACTTCTCTCTCTCTATCTCTCTCTCTGGTGACTTCTCTCTCTCCACCCAAAGGTAAAATCAAAACCTTACATTTCATTTTTATCTTCTTGTGTGTGTGTGAGTTCAGTGCGTGTATGTGTTGTGTGTGTTCTATTTGTGTGTGTGTGTGCTTGTGTGTGTGTGTTCTTTGCATGCGTATGTGTATGTTTGTGTTCAATGTGTATACAACCTTTATAAATTTTTGTGTTGGAATTTAATGTATATGAAATTATATATGATTATTTAACCATATGAAATTGTGTACGAATATTTACCCTTAGAAATTGTATATGATTATTTAACGTTAGAAATTGTATATGACTATTTACCCTTATAAATTGTATATGAAACTCCTGAAGTAAAACCCTTTGAAATTTCTGTGTTGGAAATCAATCTATATGAAACCCTTAGGATTTTATATCAAACCCTTAGAATTATATAAGTATGTTATTGGAAATCAATCAAGTATACAATTTAGAAGGAGTACGGGATAATCTTGTGTTGGATTGTTGGGTTGATGGTTTGATATGGATGGTGGATACTTAAATGCTCACTCTATTAATTTTTTTATAATAAACCTTTAAGTAAATGGTGTAGTATTTAGAATAAAGTCATTTGTTGTGTCTTCACACCCTTCTATATATATTTTCTTGAGAAAAATGAGTCACAATAGTAATTATTTGAAACTACAGTACGAGAGGATGCCATTTGACTTCACTAAAACATCTTTCATTATTGCGCACTATGTAGAGGGGACTTATATTTACAAATATCGTAATAGAAAAATTGAACAATTTAATTACCTTTCAAATCATGGAGTTAATCTCTCGCAAGGCTATTTGTTCGATCATTTTCTGTTTTCATTGCCAGAATGCTCGGATGAGGCAATAAAGAATATATTTATCGTGCATAATCCCAACAGGGCACTAAAGTTGGTGAAAGAGTTAGAAAAGGTCGAAAAATTTTCATCCATTGTGGATAAAATTTCGTAAAGAGAGCATTCACCCAGATTGCAACGTCTCACGACACATGCATATTAAAAATGAGCATCGATCGACCGATAAGCACGTTGGTCAGCCGATGTGCCCGTCGGTCGACTGACGCTCCATGACATTGGGGAAATGGAATTTCACGCACCCAAAACTTTCCTAGCTACATATTACGATTGCCCAAGCATGAAAAATAACATTGGCATGTGAGAAAAATCGAACTCAGTCAGCTTGGCACCATTGGTCAACTTACGCACACGTTGGTCAATCGATTGGCTAGTCGGTCGACCGATGCCCACGGCAATGTGAAAAGGAAAAAATAAGACCCAAAATTGTCTGAACTGTGTATTATGACTGCCAAAGCATGAAAAATAATTATGGCATGCGAGAAAACTTGAACTTGGTCACCTTGGTACCTTTGATCGACCTACGCACACGTTGGTCAGTTGATGTTTCATCGATTGGCTGATGCGCACGTCAATCGATTAAAACCCAAACTTGTGGGCACAAGTAAAAACCGTGACCATTGACGATATATGGTTTAGTGTGTTGTAGTTTTTGTACACATATAAGCCAAGTTGTTGAAAATATATATCAATATAACATATGTAATGGATTCACTATCATGTGCAATGGATTTCAATATCATGTGAATGTCTAGTTACCTTTGTGGATTATTAATGTAGTTATCATGAAGTTGGTTTATTAATGCCAAATATATGTTATTATTGTTGGATTATCATTGTTATTAATGTTGGAGTATTACTGTTGCAGTATTAATGTTGGTTTGTTAATGTTAGAGTATTAATGATTCATGCTGAGCTTTATTCGACATGAAGGTGACGAATCAAGTACCATTGATGTACATAACAATTCAAGTACCCACCCTGCAAACCAAAACCCCATTGTTTGGGATGATTATCCTAAACCAACCTATATTATATTTTTTTCGACATATTTACAAAGAAAAAGTAAACTTTTCTCAGTATTAAGACCCCAAACCAGACTTGATCAATTCGTTACAAACACAATGAACTATTAGCTACAGATCAATATGAATACCCCGAACCAAGCCTGGTGATCCAACATTGGTAACATTGATAAAATTGAAACCAACATTTGTACCCCATCCTTAATTATAACATTGGAACTAACATATGTAATCTAACATTGATAACATTGAAACTAACATTGAACACATTCTTGATAACAACCAACTTTGAATCCACAATTGATAACATTGAAACTAACATTGAACACATTCTTGATAACAACCAACATTGATAACATTGAAACCAACATTGAAACTAAAATAGAACATATTCTTGATAACAACCAACATTGATAACATTGAAACTAACATTGAAAACAACATTGATAACACAATTAATAAGACAACATTGATAACATTGGAACTAACATTTGTAATCCAAAACTAACACTAATAATCCAAAAGAGTTATTAGTAATACAAAACCAAGATTAATAATCCAAATTACACAAATGTACCCCATCCGTGATTACAAAATTGTACCTTATCCCAAATTACAAAGTTCATTTCCTTTTGCTTTTTGCTCCCTTATCCCTTTGTGCCTTCCTTTTCCCTTTTTCATTGCATCTTCCATGATTTTTAGTCTTCTTCCCCTGCTCCTCAATGTTAATTGGGCTACCCACCTCAATTGTTACCGCTAGTATTTGGTAAGCTTCTTTAATCCACCCAAGAAATGTAGTGACATCTTTAGTAAGGCCTTCTTCCATGTTCTTCCTCAACAACTCCGCCGTTTCACGTACTTTATCCACCTAGTGAATATCATTTATGTATGAGAATCGATTAAAGTAAGAAAATTATTACAAATGTAATACTTACCAATGATGTTTTCGTTGCTTTGGACTGATGATAGGCGGGATTCTGGACAATTGGGGGGGACATGATCAAGAACTACTCCATATAATCCTTGCTACAGTCCCCATGGGCATGAGACGGGTACTGATCGCGACTTCTCGGATAATATATGGTCTTTTAAATTTACCTAATACCATTATGCATGTCAAAATTGACATTGTATCTGAAAGCTTTATTTCTCCTCTCGTCCTTTAAAGGGGTCATTGGGTCACAAGGAATGATTTGAATATGGCCGAATTGTCTTAGACAACTTTCTGGATAGTATGGCTCTGTAACATCGAAGAAAATGATGATGCCACTATAGAAAGCAACATATGGGAATGGGTATATGTCCCTAACATCCTTATAAGGATCCCAAAACACCTACACAAAAACTTATAATTAGGGTACGAATACCCCCACAGTTAATTCTAAAGAAAATGTAAACCACTTACATTCCTTCCCGATATATAATCAAGTTGTTCTCTATAATTAATGAGGCTGATTGTAATGCCTAACATGCATTTATGGGCATTGTATTATTTCCATATGTTAGCATGCCCCTAACCTATTAAAGTGCTCATAAATCTAGGACTGCAATATATAAGTCCTGGCATAATGGTTTTTCACATCAGAGGAGAAATTATCATCTTTGGCTCATTCCTTAAATTTCGTAGTGATCCACTTCAAACGGATTGCACATGACTCACTGCACTCTAATTCTGCATCGACTTTGCTCACGTCCAAGCACTCAACTACTAAGTAATAGTGTTGGGAATTTAAATTGCCTCATCATCCCGAATAGTAATGTTTGGTCTAATAAATGGTCACCAACAAGACGTACTTGGATAATTTGAGGTACATTATTAAGAGTGATGGTCATCTCCCCAAACATCATGTGAAAGTTATTTATCTCCGGATGCCATCAACTAATTAATGCCAAAACCAACACGTAGTCAATATACCTACGGTTGTATTTGATCAAGCCATCGAGTTTTGCCCCCGCCACCCTCTTACGCACCCATTCACTAAGATATTCAAAACCCCATTCATTTATCTTCATCTAGTGGTTGATACAGAGGAATGACACACGTTCAACCTACATATCAATATTTTTGATAAGTTACAAAATACAATATTTTTAAATAGCTAAATTTAGAATTGTGATTACCACGGATCCGATCTATATACTATAGGCAATATGGTCCTTGAAATGCTTCAAAATAGTGAGTTCCTTAGGACCCCAATATGCCTCAATCGATGATTAGGCGTCGGCTACCTTATTTTTACTATATGCGATAGCCAACTTGAGTTGTCTTTGTGATAGGTTATAGGATGGGCCATCATGACTTAACTCAGAATCAATAGGAGCCTCGACATCAATAGGAGCATCAACATGGACCTTTACAGGAGCCTACGACCTTCTACATTGCATTCTACAGGAGCCTTAGCATGACCCTCTAAAGGAGCCGCAACATGACCCACTAAAGGAGCCTCAACATGGCCTTCTAACACAACATCAGCATGGCCCTGTGCATCAACCAAAACCTGGCCCTTTTTAGCACTAGATAAAGTATGAACTTCTTCCCGGCACTTCCTCTCAGAAGCAGTAACCGACTTCCTCTTAGAATGCGAGTAGCACATAACTTTATCCATTTAATACCTGCATGAAAATAAAGATCACATGTTAATAAAATAAAAACATAAACACGTGGGAATAGCTAAAATACATCAATAACTAATATACATGAAAAACTAATGTACAGTAATAAGTTACAAACATATATGACATGTGAATAACTAAATTACATCAATAACTAACTTATATGAATAACTAATATACATGAATAACTAATATACATGAATAAATTACAAACATTAATAACTAACCTACAAAGATAAATGATCGAAACAATGTTAAATGTTCAATGTTCAAACCCAACAATGTTCAATCTTCATTAGGGGTTGGGAGTGAAATATTCATCTTAGCTCCTCGAAAACCTAATGAATAGGGGATCACATCTTATAATATTTTCCCCGAATGAAGTTATTCACAGAACCAAATTTGGTTCGTCATAGATGTGATGAATAGGGGATTACAGTTCGAGATAAAGGACACGAATGATGTTAAGTTAAAATGAGTAACTTCAATCGCAAGATACATAATGAGATTTGTCTGTATTTTTTTTTTGTTTTACCCCAAACGAAACCCTGGGAAGTTCATTAACCAATTCGTTTAAAAAAATAATTACATCGATTCGTTGAATTCAAAAAATAATTACAGATATTTATCTCCATCCGTTGGTTTCAAAATGAAAAATAAACTATAACAATTTACCAACAAAGGTTCAATTTTCTCAGATCGATTATGCAGATTCGTTCGTTGTTTGGTTCGGTTGATAAGGATTTAGATGATATTATACCCTATGGATTCAGCTGCTATCGATTTAAGTTTACATACATTTATTTGCATTCGTTCGTTAGGACATTGTTTTTAACTATTATTTGATATCAAATATATTTATAATTAACATTGTATTTTTTTAGGTTTTCAAAAATTATTCACAATAATTTTGAGAACCAACATGTTTGGGATTAATTTGTAGTTGATTCTTGGTTGTTGGCCTTTGAACTTGAGAGGTTTTGATGTTATATATTGAGAAGCTTAAAGGTTTGGATGTGTGAAGAGAAGGAGGAAAAGTGTGTAAAATGAAATTTTACACTTTAAATAGTGGGTGGCCCCTATATGTGGTATAATGAAGTAAAAATTATATTTGAGTGGCATTTTGAAGTAAAATTATGCTTGTGGTATTTTGGAGTTATATTTGAGGTACCCTTATCGGCACCCATATTTAAAGGTTTAAATTACATAAAGCGAATGACTTCTCAATACTGTTCCAAATGTGATGTTTAGGGACACTTGACAAATAATGTTTTCAAAATCGTTTAAATAGAATTGAATACCCACTCTTTAAGTAATCACATTTTAAAAGGAATAATTATATTCTCCCAAGGCAGACTAACAAACAATATAAAAGAGGGGAAACTAAGAAAAAGAGAACTAAAAATAATCCTAAATGTAGGACACCTCAAAAACTAACTCTATTGGCAATTTTTTGTAAACACTAGGCCAATTTGGGTTAGAAAGAGGATCTAATACTCTAACTTAAACTTAAATGTAATGTTATTTTAACTACCTTTAGAGACGAGGAAAAAGATGTTGGTTGGTATTTATATTCAGGATGCTCAAAACATATGACTGGGCAAAGGATTTAGTTGAAAATGTATTCCGTTACAAAGGAGGTAAGGTTACATTTGGAGATGGAAAGTCCTACCAAATCATAGGCGAAGGCGTCCTAAATGAGGAAGGTCTTCCCGCTGTTAAGGATGTCTTTATAGTAAAGGGGTTACACATCAATCTATTAAGTATAATCCAATCTTGTGATGATAATTATACCGTGAATTTTATAGAAATAGAGTTTAAAGTTTTAGACAATACCGGTAACAATATCATGGCTGGCATTCGAAACCTATATCACACTTATGTAGTGATTGTCCGTGATGAGTCTTGTAGGTTAACGACATTGGATGACTGCGAACTATGGCATAGCAGATTGGGTAATATCAATTGGGATAACCTTAGCCTCACATCAAAAAGTGTAAGAACTAGTTCGATGTCCTTGCAAAGTGGGGAAAATATTTAAAGCTCCACACAAAAATATAAAGAAATTTTGAGTTTTAAACCTCTAGATTTAATCTACATGGACTAAATGGGTCCAACTATAACTATTAGCTTATTAAAAAATTACTATATTCTAGTCATAGTGGATGATTTCACACAATTCTCCTGAAAAGTTTAAAGAGTTTATTAAAATCCTTCTAAGGGTTGAAAATGAAAAAGATACCCAAGTTAATTGAATTATAAGTGACGGAGGTGGGAAATTCAAAGAAACTAGCATTATTGAGTATTGCACTAGTAATGTTTATAAACACGAATTTACCTCTCCTCAAATGCCACAATAATATGGCATGGTTGAACACAAGAATATGACTATACAAGAAATTACAAGGTAATTTTACATGATAAGGAAATCTAAAAATAATTTTAGGAAGAGGTGGTTTTAACGGTTGTTCATGTTATTAACCGTGTATACCTCAGAAAAAATACTAAGGAAACTCCAAATGAGTTGTGGTACAATAAAAGACCTAATGTAAAATATTTTTGCACCTTTTGGTAGTCTCTATTAGAACAACGTTTAGAAATTCAACACTAGAGGGGACAAAGGTATTTTTATTGGATATTCTCATTATAGTATTGCTTATAAAGTATGCAGTCTTCATACCAAAACACTTATGGAGCTAATAAATATAACAGTAGATGACACTTCAGATGCACTTGTTAGTAGTGATTCTCCTGCAATTTTAGAGTTGGAAACTTATTTTCCACCTAAATTACTAGTTGATTAATAAAAGCCAACAAAACCCCCTGTTGTGACTAACTGAGTTTCGAAAGACCACCCTATTGACCACATTATGGGTGACGTGTTGAAACCAGTACATACTACATTCCAACTATGTCGAGTCGCACATTTTGCATGTTTTGTTTCACTTGTGGAACCTAAAACTGTAAATGATGAAATAAAAGACTCCTATTGGATAAGTGCAATGCCAAAGGAGCTAGCAAGATTCATGTTACATGACTATAATATCTAGTTTTGCGATCGAGTAACACTTACGTAATCAGAACAAAAAAGATTTTAAAAATAATTCTGATGAAAGTGGTATAGTAATTCGAAATAAATCAAGGCTAATAACACAAGGGTATAGGCAAATTGAGAGAATATACCGTACTAAACGTTCCATGGCATATGCGATTTACACTTTTTCAAATGCATGTTAAATTTGCATTTTAAATGAAATTTTGACTGAGGAGGTATATGTTGAACAACCCAAAGGTCTTGTTGATCCAAAATACCCAAACCATTTCTTTCGTCTTATATATGGCTTAAAGTAAGCCTTAAGGGTCTGGTACAAATATTTTTTTTAACCTTTCTACTTAATAAAGGGTTTGAAAGCGGTGGAAGTGGCCAAACATTATTTGTCAGAAAGATAAATCTGATGTGTTGATCGCACAAGTGTATGTAAATGATAGAGTTTTTGGCTCCACTTCTCTAAGCAAAGTAGAATTTTTTTCAAATGTAATGCCTAAAGAATTTCAAATTTCACTCATGGGGAGCTACAATATTTCTTGCTCTTGCAAGTAAAACAATTAAAAAAACAAATTATTTATTTCACAGCCTAAATGCGCGAGATTTAGTTAAGAAATTTGTGTTAGAAACTCAAAAACTGCACAAACACCTATGCGCATGACCACTAAGATGACTAAGGATGAAAGTGGAAAAAATATTGACCCAACCCTGTATAAAAGAATGATAGGTAGCCTACTTTACTTAAATACTTCATGGCCTTAAATTATGTTTGTTTTGTGTGTCTGTGCTAAATATAAATCAACGTCCAAAGATTCACATATAAAATGTGTTAAGAAAATAATCAAATAGATAAAAGGAACATTATAGTATGATATTTGCAAAGATACAAATATTGATATTATAGGTTATTCTAATGCTGACTAGGTTGGTTGTAATAATGACAACAAAAGTACATTCGGAAAACGCGACTATGTAGATCAAAGTTTAGTAGGTTGGAGCTGTAAAAAGCGTAATTTCATTTCCTTATTAACTGCTGAAGCATAATACATCTCTGTTGGTAGTTATTATGCTTAATTTTTGGATAAAACAATGCTTAATGACTATGGCATTGTAAAAAATCATGTTAACCTTGTGATTATGAAAGTGCAATTAATATATCTAAAAATCCTAACACTCAAGGACTAAACACATAAAAAATTATCGTCACTTTATTGGGGAGATAGTTTAATCTAAAGAACTCTTGATAGAGTATGTTCAAACTGAAAATTAATTAAACGACCTGTTCACCACTACACAAAAAAGGTTTTTTTTGACACTTTTCACCCGCAGCAACTTGTCATGGTAAAACACCTTTACAAAAAAAATACGAAGTTATTTTCACGGTCTTTGACCCTGACACGATCGTGATAACCGATTGTCACGATCATGTCATGGTATTTGACCTTGACAACAGTGTTATTACGGTCGTATCAGTGTTAAAGACCGTGACAACAATTTATTTTATTGTCATAGTTGTGTCAGGATCAAAGACCGTGACAACAAAACGAAATTAAAGTTACACCCCTTCGTTCTGTCTCAACCCTATCTCGCAACACATGTGTCTCTGTCTGTCTACCTCTCTCTCAGCCTCTCTCTCTCTCAACCCTGACGTTCTGCTTCCTCTCCTCAGCCGCTCATCGCCGCTTCCTCACCAACGCACACTCCTACCACCACTGCCTTTCACATCCTAATTCAAAACCAACTGTTATGTCACCATCGCTTCCTCACCACCGTTTCTCTCTCTCTCCCACCGCCGCCTGACCACCTCTCAACACTGGTATTTACAGATCTGTGCATTTGTGAGTCATCTTTTCTGATATATTTGTTTCAATTTCAATGCTATATTTGTTTCAATTTCAATGTTATATTTGTTTCAATTTCAATGTTATATTTGTTTCAGTTTCAGTTTCAGTTTCAATTTCAATTTCAATTTCAATTTCAATTGTATATCCCCAATGCCTGTTAATGTATCTATATATGAAGATATGAGTTGGGTTTTTCATTTGTGGTTCAAATAGCATTTTTGATAAATGATTGTTTTTTAAAATTAACTTATTTATTGAATGTTTCCATCGAGTATGTGTATTTTGGGTATATGTATTTTTTAAACCAGTTTATTAGGATTGATAATCAACTTATTTATTTAAAAACAACGTAGCATTATAATGTGTATTTTAGGTGTCTATGTGTGTGTATTTTTCTATATTTCTTTGGATGCATATTTTATTACGTGTGTGTATTTTGTATATAATTAGTGTATATGTGTATGTGTGTGTGTGTATTCAAATCTCTATGTGTGTATATTCCAGAATACACACATTTATGTGTGTGTATTTTTCTATATTTCTTTGGATGCATATTTTATTACGTGTGTGTATTTTGTATATAATTAGTGTATATGTGTATGTGTGTGTGTGTATTCAAATCTCTATGTGTGTATATTCCAGAATACACACATTTATGTGTGTGTGTGTATTTTGTTATATGTGTGTGGATATTGAATTAAACTATCACTCTTTGCCAACTTAATTCAACATATCATTGTAATTGGGAATTTGGTTTGGGGCAAAAACTTTTCACAAGGATTGTGAAACTTTTGTAAATATATTATGCAACAAATATGTAAATCTAGGTGTTTCTATTACACAAGAAATTCAGACAACTTACGTGAATTTTCCATCATATTATTAAATGTTATGAAACCATTTAAACTCTCAATTAAACCCAACTATAAAAACTATTAAACTCATATGACACTACTACATCATAGTAGAGTGAAAATGTAGTGTAGCATCCCCCATAAACCACTAAAATAATTTATTATCTAATGGAACCTATTTTTAGGGTCTCCAATCACTAGGTTGTGTTACTATAGACTCATCGCCATCAATGTATTAAGAACTAGTCTTTAGGAAATCCAAGGATTCCTTTGATTATTACATTAATAATTGTTGCACGATGTTATGTTTCCTCACTTAACCATAATAAACATTATTGGGGTTTCCTTGTATGAGGATTCCTTTGAATAGTATGGATTTCTGATAATATTTTCTAATTATATTTTGTTTTGGTTTTGAAGTGGTTACACTAGGGTTTTCAAGTATGAGTTTAAAAGTGGGTAAAATACATCATTTGTTCAATTGGGGTTTTAAAAGTGGGTAGAATCAAATTAGTATTTGATGCTACTTTCAACACTAGGTATTGTAGCCTCTAACCAAGGGTTCTTGAATTTTTCACACTTTTGTGGATATTAATCCATGAATATATACTTCTTATCCATAATAGGAGATTAGTCATAGTAGCTGTGATGGGATATCCTCTATACAAAGAGTGTAAGATAAATAGATTAGGCAATGAGTATCGTAGAGGTGCTAATGAGTTTGTAAAATTTTCGAAGAGATGTCTTATTGATGAAGAGTTCCCATGTCCGTGTGCATATTATAGGAATGGTAAGGTGTTTAAGTGGAAAAACGTTGAACTACATCTTCTTATATGGGGTATGTAAGATGATTATGCAATGGGTTTTTCACGAGGAAATGAATGTTCCCTTTGTCCCTGAGAAACCTTCACAACAATCATCAAGTAGGATAAATGTACAACGTCAGGAGGATAATGTAGATCATAATATATTAGAGGATTTAGCTGATAATGCTTATGAAGTGTGACACCCCGCCTATTTTAATCCTGGGTGATTAGTCCATTATTAAATTAAACAGGAAGCGTTAATGGTTTCGTTCTTAACATCACTGTCAAAAACTCTTTTAATTACTAATCACCTATGTCAAATTAAGCTGGTGTCAAATTTTATCCTTTATTATGAATACATGGAGAAAAAAATTAAATGAACTAGACCATTCACACATAAATATAGTCTAAACAATCACACGAAAAATATATAAATAAATGAGACCGAATAAACCATCGGTTCTCCAAATATAAACTCCAACCACAATATGAAATAAGTAAACTAAAATCGAAATACAGTCTGATGCATAACAACGTAAAATAGATAATCTGAAGGAAACACGCCCCAACTGAAATGCGAAGGAAATTTCCTATATAGAATGAATGAGCTGAAGCATCTACAGTAATCTCCCGCAAGCCTCCACACTACTGCAACTACGTAACTCTGGATAGGATCTCTAAGTTGGGCGTCCCTGTGGCTGGACACCTAAAAGGTTTTTAAAAATATTTTTGACAAGGGTCAGAGCCCATGTAAAATATTTTGACAATATTTTGCAAGTATTTAAATCACATTTTAAATTAGTCATTTATTACACATGTAATATCCACATATACTCCCTTGAGATCCCTACCTCTCAACTAATGTGCACGCTTAACGTTTTCTACCTAACTAGTATCTCTTACCAAACCAGATAATGTATTTGACTATTCTCACTAAGTCTGGTTCTCTCATATTTCTCCATACGACACATTATTGCATTCTCAATAGTAAGTTTATTTATTCCCATTTTATTATTGATTAATCCTTTAAGTTTGCCCTACTTAACTTCTTTTATATATACATCATTTATGAATTCTATTGTCTCTCATAAGTAGATATATCACACTGGTATATATATTCATCACACATATAATATATATACAAATATAGCATCCTCAGAATGACCCATCTTGATGCTGGCATACTCTGCTATCAAGTCCATGTAGCTCTCATACTCAAATAAGGACTATTGGTTCGGCTTGTCTCCTCGAACCCAAAATAAATCAACACAATGGTGGAGGCGAATATGGTTCTAAAACTTTGGGATATGCACATACCTAACGTATCCAAACGACTTGCCAGTCTCACTAATACACGACACAGAGTGGACCGCCCTAAGTTCCATGTTCTGAGGAACAAATCCAAATCTTACTGGCATCATCAAGGTGGGATCGCCGTCTGCGCGGAAACCTCCTGATAGCAGGTAGCGTAGGTATGTTCACACACATAATCAAATCTTATCTATAAGTATTCACAAAACCTCTCTCTCTCTCTCTCTCTCTATATATATATATATATATATATATATATATATATATATATATATATATATATATATATTATTCAATAACTATGCACACAACCCAATTTTTATCAACTTGTACGTATTATATCACTCGCATATTTGATGTACCATTAGTTTTAATAAAAGTTCAATTATATATAAATTTCGAGAATCACTCACGACTCAAAGGATCTTACTTAACCCTGAATTAATATGTAGTTATTCCCATCATCATTACTGAACATAAACATAGGTTCACTCATCACTACATAACCCTTCTCGAATTTCATTCATTTATCACTATCGGATATTTTCGCAATTATCCCAATACTTAATTCGTCTCAATATCCACTTTAGGCATACTGTCATTTTAATACTTCCCTCTACAATTTATAAACACACAAAAGTCCCTTCACGAATTCTCCATTATTTCTAGGCTTAAAATAAATAATTTTCAATTTTGGGTAAAATTGAATCATTCGCCCTTGGGCCGAATCGATTCAAAATGTATCAGATTTCTTCTTCATGTTTGTTGTTACAAATTTTCACCATTCAAGTTCTCAAACCTTTATACAACAATCCCAAACTCCCAATAAATATAACTAGACATCAAATATATAAGTAGGGTTGATTTCAAACGTAAATCATGTATAAAATCCATACAATTTCATCCAATAATCAGATTTAAACTTTATTAATCATAAATCTTACCTTTCTGTGTTTCTCATGAATAAAACCAGATTTATCCCGTGATTCAAATCCCATAGTATCTGATTTTTGAATGGTATAACTGGGTTCTTTTTATTTGGAATCCTATTCCCATTTATAAATTCTATTAATCAAATCTAAAAAATATTGACAATTATCCTTAATTCAAAGACCCTAATCTACATGTGTATTATAACTCATAAAATTTTTCAAGATAAATACTTGCTTTTTATGGGAGTGATATGATTTGATCCTTTTGATGATGCTTCTCTTTTAATCCTTCGACAATGGTTGTGATGCAAGAATAAGGAAAATTTCTCCACAAATCCTCTCCTAAGCCCCAAGAAAGCTCTTCCTCTCCTCTCTACTGGCCTCCAATTATTTTATATTCTTTTAACCCTATCCTCACACAACAAGTACATATAACCTTGAAATTTCGTAACTTCCTTAGCCCCAGGCTATAAAATGACTAAAATGCCCTCTCGGGGTGTCAATTTGGTCTAAAACTGTCCCGGGACCCAAACTATACACTCGAGTATACTATATTAACTATTTTGGCCATATGGACTTATACGTGACCCAAAAATCATCATTCGAGTTACTCATAATTTATTTCCTATCTCGACCTCATTTGGTCCACACACGACGTCGGGTTGAGATAACATAATGTTACGTTACTGTCACTCGTTATGACGTCAATTATATAATTATTATTTACGTAGTAATTTTATTCAATAAAATTAATCATTTCTCTCCGATTAATAATTTAATCAGCCCGTAATATTTAATTTCCATTAAATTACGTCACACGTGTAATTTAAATTTAACTGAATTAATTCACTCTTACTAATTAATTCACTTTTAATTTCCTCAAAAATAAGGGTTGTTACATACTTCCCCCTTATAAGGGAATTTCATCCTCGAAATTCAGACATACATGTGGTGAATAACTCTGGATACTTCTCACGCATGTCATCCTCCCGCTCTCATGTCGACTCGTCTACATTATGGTGTCCCCACTGATCTCTAACCAAGGGTACCATATTTGACCACAATTTACAGTTACTATGAGCAAGTATCGCCACCGGTCTCTCCTCATATGAGATGTCGGTCTGTAATTCAATCTCCTCTAATGGAACATGAAAAAAAGCTCTCTCACTCCTTCAGTATCTCTTCACCGATGACACATGAAACACATAGTGAATTCGTTGTAGTTGCTCCGGCAGTCCCAATCTATAAGCCACTAGTCCCACCCTCTCAAAGATCAGAAACGGTCCCACATATCTCAGCGGTAATTTCTCTATCTTGCCAAACCTCATAACTCCTTTCATAGGATACACTCACACCAACACCTGGTCACCCACCTCAAGCTCAATGTGCCTCCTGTCTGCATCAGCGTAACTCTTCTGCCTATCTTGATCTATTTGGATGCACCCTCGAATCAGTTCACTCTTCGTAGTGGTATCCTGAATAATCTTTAGGACCAAAAATTTATTGTCCCCTACCTTTAACTAGCAAGTACATTAACGACAAGGTCGATTGTATAGTGCCTCAAATGACGCCATACCGATGGTGAATTGGTAAGAGTTACTATATGCAAACTCCACCAATGGAAGGTACTGCTCCCATCCTCCCCCGAAGTCAAGTATGCACATCCGTGGCATATCCTCCAGCATCTAATTAACCTCAGTCTATCCATTTCTTTGTGGGTGATACGATGTACTCAATCAAAAATCCGTCCCCATCACCTCCTAAAAGGTCTGCCAGAAATGGGACGCAAAAATCTTATCCCGATCACACATTATATTAATCAGAACACCATGTAATCATACTATCTTAGTGATAAATAACTATGCATACTCCTTTATCTCAAAATTTGTACATACTGGAAGAATATGAGCCACCTTGGTCAATCGATCCACTATAACCCATATGGATTCGTGACCCCGTTATGATAATGGTAACCCAGTAATAAAATCCATGGAGATACTTTCTCACTTTCACACGGGAATCTCTAATGGATGTAACAATCATGTCAATCTCTGGTGGTCGACCTTTACTAGCTGGCAGGTAGCACACTTTGAGAGAAACTTTGTAATGTACCTCTTTATCCCCTACCATCGATACTGTCTGCGTATATCTTGGTAAATCTTATCTCCATCGGGATGTTTTGCAAATCGGGACCCATGAGCCTTAGACATCACTGCATGTCATAAGTCGTCATCCTTTAGAACCACGAGTCTCCCATTAAAATGCAAACTAACCTCTGAACTGATCGAGTACCCCTCTGCCCCATCATCTAATAACTGATCCCTTGCTAGTGCTTTCACCACCCTCATTACAATCTTAGGAGTGACAACTAAAAAGGACATACAAACTATAGCAATCTCATCATCGTGTTGAAGCTCTTTCCACTTTTCTTTCCAAAACTCCGTTAGCTCTCCTGCAGCCCTTCAGCTCAATGCGTCTGCCACCATGTTAGCCTTCCTAAGATCATACTGAATATCAATTTGGTAATAATTCACGAACTCCAACCACCTCCTCTGCCTGATGCTCATATCTTTCTGCATGAACAAATACTGAAGCAATTTATGGTGTGTGAATAAGGTAAACTGCTCCCCTAACAAATAGTGCCTCCAGATCTTCAAGGCAAATACCACTGTGGCTAGCTCCAAATCATGCGTGGGGTAATTATTCTCATACTGCTTAAGCTTATGAGACACATAAGCTATAACCCTCTCTTCCTGCTGCAATACATCCCCAAGTCCCTACAAGGATGCATCAGTGTAGACACAATACGCTACTCATTCCTTAGGTAGTGCCAGTAGGGGTGGCGAGGTCAATTTGTCCTTTATCTCATCGAAATCTAAATAACAATGGTAATCCTAAATAAACAACACCCCTTTGCGAGTCAAATTTGTCAATGGACCCGCAATCTTTGAGAAACCCTTAACGAACCGTCGATAATATCCCGCAAATCCCAAAAAGTTGTGAAACTCGATCGGTGTTGTGGGTTATCCCCACTCCCTCATAGTCGATACCTTACTTGGATCAACAGTGATACCATTCTCAGACATAATGTGGCCCAGAAACTTCACCTCCTAAAGAAAGAACCCATATTTGCTAAACTTCACATACAAATTGGTGTTCTCTAAGTTTCTGTTAAATCTTTCGTAAGTGCTCAGCATGCTCATCCTCAGAGAGAGATTACACTAGGATATCATTGATGAACACAATCACAAACTGATCAAGAAACTCTCGAAAACCTTGATTCATCAGGTCCATAAATACTGTTGGCGCATTGGTGAGTCCGAATGGCATCACCCTAAACTCGTAGGACCCATATCGTGTCATAAAAATAGTCTTAAGAAGGTCCTCCTCTATGACACGTAAATGATGATAGCCGGACCTTAAATCTATCTTGGAGAAGTAAGTTTCTCCCCTCATCTGGTCAAACAGATCATCGATACGAGGCAATGGCTACTTATTTCGAGTCGTGACCCTATTCAACTCTCTGTAATCAATACCCAACTAAAGAAACCCACCTTTCTTCTTAATGAATAACACCGGTACGCCCCACGGTGAAGTACTCCATCGAATAAAACTGTAAGGACGCAAATTTCCAATTGAGTCCATATATTATTTTGGATCAATTCCGGACAAAAACATTTATTCATAGGACAGTATTTATTTGTAATATTCTCAAAGCCTATGAAGTGTTTGTTGAAGATGTAGTGGAAAAGAGTATAAAGCTTCATCAAATATGCCGGTTTGCGTGCCTCGTTTCTACTTCATCAACTATGGTTCCATGCTCCCAAGGTATGAATGCAATTTTATATATATAGGCTCTTGGAACAAGTTAATTGGGTGTTAGGTTTTACAAAAACTGTGTTTTATTTTCAGAAAGAATTAATTAGAACTTTAAAATAAGTTTATAAAGTTTTCTGGGCTAAAAATCGAATTTTCCAAACTTTCTGGGAGTTTGTTCGATATGTCGTTCGATCAGATTTTCGTTCGAACCAGATGTCGTTCGAACGAGTTTGCCAACGACTTCCCACTAAGGTATACTGGTTCGTTGTTCGAAATGTCGTTCGAACGAGATTGTTCATTCTAACGAGATTTCTAACGAGTTTCTAATGAGTCCATACTGGAGCGTCGTTAGAAGTCTCGTTCGAACGAGATTTCGTTCGAACGAAATGTCGTTCGAACGAGATGTCGTTCGAATGAGATGTCAGGCAAGAACAGTTTTTGGCAGTTTTTGACCCACTTTCCCACTTAGTTTTTAACCAACTTTTTCAGAATTTATCATTAGCGGGAATAAAATTTTCCAAAGTAACTTTTCCATTATATTTTCATCTCTTAGATAGAGTTTGAGAGAAAATTTCTTTAAGGAAAATGTTCTAGTTTTGAGTGAGATTTTTAGAGAAAAATATCCATCACTCTAGTGTTTACACCCAATTGAGTTTATTCCAAGTTCTTATATACATATTAATTGCTTGGAGTTTGGCACCGATTTTCTCTACATCGAATTGAAGAGAAGTTGTTTGTTTGTTTTACCCACTTGGAGAAAGGCTTTATGTACAGGTGACGGTGACCATAGAAAGTCCTATCGGTGGATTCCGAGACCGCGGTGATGTTCCAAGGTTATTCGCTAGGAAGAGGTGTCTACAAGAAGAAGTATCGAGGCTTGAGAGGGATCGAGTCATGTGTTGTAAGTCTTTTGTCTTGTAATTGTAATTCCGTATCTAGTGAATTTGTGGCTAGGGCCGTCGAGGTTGTTTCCCGTCTTGGGTTTTTCCTCGTACATAGCGGCGTAGTGTGATTGGTTTATTTTATCTTGCACAATAATTTAGAACGCATGCTTAGGATAATTCAAGATAAAATTTGGTTTAACTATCACACTCAATTTAATTTGGACTTAGATTAAATATTGGGTAAATTTGGATTATTCAAGTCCTTTGCTAAAATTTGGTTTGGCCTAACTTCGGAATATGGATAATTATGACTTAGGCAAATTCTAGGGCTTGGATTTAATTTCACTTGGTTTAAGTTTAATTTGTTTAAAGAAAATTAATATTTGGTAATTGTTTGTTTTGTTGAACCATCATCATATTTTACGCTTCCGCATCTCGTGTTATATATAAAAGGAAATTATAAATATTTTAATTGAGGAAATTATAATCCGGGTTTTTTACAAATTGGTATAAGAGCTTTGACTTAGACAAGCTCCGCACTCACAAAAACCCTACCCTAAGAGCTGCTGAATCTTATCCCTCAACTCCCACATCTTAAATGGAGCCATACGATAAGGTGCTCGAGCTATAGGTTTCGTACCAAGTGCTAGGTCAATAACAAAATCAATTTATCGACTAGGTGGAAACCCGGGGATGTCCTGGAATACATACTTGAACTCCCTCACAACTGTAATCGAGTCTAATAACATAACCACCTCCTGTGAGGTCTCCTCCTCAATGTAATACAGATGAGAGGTCAACCCTTCCTCAGGAAGAGGCATCGCCACCAAGAACATCTCCTGTCCTGGAATAGAGAATACAATAGTCCTCTCGAAACAATCCACCATCGCTCGATATCCAGCCAACCAATCCATACATAAGATAAGATCATACCCCTCCATGTTTAATATAAGAATATCGGTAGCTAAACATAATGTACCCACATAGATATTCACACCCCTATAGATCAAGTGTATAAGCGATCCACTACCCATCGGTGACTCCACACACATAAGTAGACTACTAGTTTTCTCTAATAGGCTGGCAGCGCATGCAAATCTAGTCTCTATGTAAGAATGTGGTGCCCTAGTATAAAAAAGAACACTACCCACAAGCTCGTGAATAGGAAACATACCCGCTACTGCTGGTCGTGCCTGTGGGGCCTGCTTTATGGAGGCATCGCTGACGTTATAGACACGCTTGTACTATAGTTGTCCCTATTGTGGTGGGATGGGTGGTGCTGGTGCCGCATATGGCCTCTGTGCCAGCTGCTCCTGTGGGGCACTCTACTACTGCGGTGCTCTCCCTTGCTGTGGGTAATCCCTCCCCTTGTGGCCCATCTGTCCACAAATAAATCACCGGTCTGGAAAATCTCTCTGTCTCTGGCCTTGGTTGCCCTGATGGTACTGACCCTACTGGTGGCCTTGCTGTCCTCGACCCTTCTGACCTCCCCCATTGTTACCTTGGCCCTAGCGTCCCTGAGGAACCTTCTACTACTAAGGACCCTGATGGCCCTTCCTATAACCACCCTCGGGTCGATAGCCCCCAGATCTGAACCTCTTGGCCTGATCCCCCTGTTGAGAATCCTGCTCCTCCTGATGTTTTCCTGATTGATGCTATTGTGGTGCTCTACTAACACCGCTCCCTCATGTCTTGCCCGGCTGGCTGGGCTCACTTCCTTTCTTATTTCCCTTCACATGGAAACGATGATCCTGGCAATGTAACAGTGCAGAATTAAGGACATCAGTACAAGTCACCAATGCTAGATTGTCGATCAAGTGCTTCCTGATCCTCTAAACTAAACCATCCATGAACTTCGTCTTCTTCCTTTATTCATTGTTCAACTCGTCTGGTATAAAATTAGCCAAACGGGTGAACTCCTCCTCATATTCAACCACAGAGAGATCACCCTGAGTCACCTCACTGAACTTCTTTATCATCTCAGTCTCTACAGCTGGTGGAAAATATTTGCAGTCAAACCGTACTAAAAAATCAACAATAGTCATAATATCCCTCTCGGCGACGATGGTCACTGACTCCCACCACTGTAGTGCTGCTCCAACCAACCTAAAAGTGACAAGAATATACTTCTGTTCCTCACTATAGTCAACCATGCGTAAGTGGTGCTAGATGTCTTTCTTCCACTGACATGCCGCAATCACATCAGAACTCCCCTGAAATTCTGGTGGGTGGACCTTTTGGAAAGCCTCCCTAACCCACTGCCAATTTGTCAGTCCTGAGTGTGCCTGAACCCCTGGTGCCACTGGCTGCTGGACCTAATGAAAATGCTGAACCATGTCAGTCATTGTTTCATCCACTACTCGTGCCACTATCGCTGCCACTTCAGCTGTTGTCAATGTCCCCTGTGTTGCTGGTGGCCGCGGTGCCCGTGGCTCTAACTAAACCTCCCCCGCATTATTACTAGCTGATGTTCTCGCCACTCGTCATCTCCTAGGTGGCATCTGAAAATAGATTCGAATTGAATGAGTTCACAGTCAATACAATTATAATAGCATAAGAACAAAACTCAAATGCGTAATCATGAATGCAACAGTCCTAATAATAGGGCTCTAGGTCAAAAAACACTACGCTGAAATCATCGTAAGACGTACATATACTATGGACACTAAAACTTGATGCTCTGATACCATCTGTGACACCTGACTATTTTGAACCTGGGTGATCAGTTCATTATTAAATTAAACATGAAGCATTAATGGTTTCATTCTTAGCATCACTGTCGAAAACTTTTTAAATTACTAATCACCTATGTCAACTTAAGCTGGTGTCAAATTTTATCTTTCATTATGAATACATGTGGAAATAAATTAAATGAACTAGACCATTCACACATAAATATAGTCCAAATAATAACACGAAAAATATATAAATAAATGAGACCGAATAAACCATCGGTTCTCTAATATAAACTCCAACCACAATCTGAAATAAGTAAATTAAAATCGAAATACTGTCAGATGTATAATAGAGTAAAATAGATAATCTGAAGGAAACACGCCCCAATTGAAATACGAAGGAAATTTCCTATATAAAATGAATGATCTGAAGCATCTTCAGTAATCTCCTACAAGCCTCCACACTACTGCAGCTACGTAACTCTGGATAGGATCTCTAAGTTGGGCGTCCCTGTGTCTGGACACCTAAAATGTTCTAAAAAATATTTTTGACAAGGGTCAGAGCCCATGTAAAATATTTTGAAAATATTTTGCAAGTATTTAAATCATAATTTAAATTTGTTATTTATTACACATGTAATATCCATGTACACTCCCTTGAGATCCCCACCTCTCAACTAATGTTTACGCCTAACGTTTTCTACTTAAGTAGTATCTCTTACCAAACTAGATAATGTATTTGACTATTCTCACTAAGTCTGGTTCTCTCGTATTTCTCCATACGACACATTATTACAGTCTCAATAATAAGTTTATTTATTCCTATTTTATTATTGACCAATCCTTTAAGTTTTCCCTACTTAACTTCTTTTATATGTACATCATTTACTAATTCTACTGTCTCTCCTAGGTAGATATATCACACTGGTATATATATATATATTCATCACACATATAATATATATGCAAATATAGCATCCTCGGAATGGCCCGTCTTAATGCTGGCATACTCTGCTATCAAGTCTATGTAGCTCTCGTACTCAAATAAGGACTATTGGTTCGGCATGTCTCCTCGAACCCAAAATCAATCAACACAATTGTGGAGGCGAATATGGTTCTAAGACTTTGGGATACGCACATACCTAACGTATCCAAACGACTTTCCAGTCTCACTAATATATGACACAGTTCTAAGGAACAAATCCAAACCTTATTGGCATCATCAAGGTGGGATCTCCCTCTGCGCCGAAACCTCCTGATAGCAGGCACCATAGGTATGTTCACACACATAATCAAATCTTATCTATAAGTATTGACACAACCTCTCTCTCTCTCTCTCTCTCCCCCCCCCCCCCACACACATATATATATATATATATATATATATATATATATATATTATTCAATAATTACGCACATAACCCAATTTTTATCAACTCGTACGTATTATATCACTCGCATATTTGACGTACGTTTAGTTTTATTTAAAATTCTAATATATATAAATTTCAAGTATCACTCACTACTCTAAGGATCCTACTTAACCCAGAATTAATATGTAGTTACTCCCATCGTCATTATTGATCATAAACGTAGGTTCACTCATCACGACATGACCCTTCTCGAATTTCATTCATTTATCACTTTTGAATATTTTTGCAATTATCCCAATACTTAATTCATCTCAATTTACGTAAACCAAATCTCCACTTTAGGCATAATGTCATTTTAATACTTCGCTTTATACTTTATAAATACCACAAAAGTCCCTTCAATAATTCTTGTAATTTTTGGGCTTAAAATAAATAATTTTTTAATGTAAATCATGTATAAAATCCATACAATTTCTAACGTATGGATTATTTCATCCAACGTAAATCATGTATAAAATCCATACAATTTCTAACGTAAATCATGTATAAAATCCATACAATTTCATCCAATAATAAAATTCAAACTCCATTAATCATAAATCCTACCTTTCTATGTTTGTCACATAATTTCATCAATAAACCCAGATTTATCCCATGATTAAATCCCATAATATCTGATTTCATTTGATTTGTATAATTGGGTTCATTCTACATGGAATCTTATTCCCAATTATAAGTTTTATTAATCAAATCTAAAAAATAGTGACAATTATCCTTAATTCAAAGACCCCACTCTCTATGCGTATTATTACTCATAAAATTTTGCAAGATAATTACTTGCCTTTTATGGGAGTGATCTGATTTGACCCTTTTGATGATGGTTCTCTTCTAATCCACCCTTCAACAATGGTTGTGATGCAAAAACAAGGGAAATTTCTCCACAAATCCTCTCCTAAGCCCCAAGAAATTTCTTCTTTTCCTCTCTACTGGCCTTTAATTGTTTTCTATTCTTTTTACCCTAGCCTCACACAACAAGAAGTATATATAAACCATGAAATTTCGTAACTCCCTTAGCCCTAGTCTATCAAATGGCTAAAATGACCTCTCGGGGTGTCGGTTTGGTCAAAAACTATCACGGGACCCAAACTATACACTCGAGTATACTATTTTAACTATTTTGGCCCTTATGGACTCATCCATGACCATAAAATCATCATCCGAGTCACTCATAATTTATTTTCTATCCTGACCTCATTGAATCCACACACGACGTCCAGTTGAGATAACATACCGTCATGTTACTATCACTCGTTATGACGTCGAATACATAATTACTATTCACTTAGTAATTTTATTCAATAACATTAAGCATTTTTCTCTGATTAATAATTTAATCAACCCATAATATTTACTTTCCATTAAATTAAATCACACTTATAATTTAAAGTTAACTGAATTAATTCATGTTTACTAATTAATTCACTTTTAATTTCCTAAAAAATACAGGTTGTTACATGAAGTTCATGCAGTGGAAGAAAATAAAGTCAATGACAACGTAAAAGGTTCAGGTGCTCATGAAGGTATTGGGATAAACCCTGACGATGACTATCAAAGTTTAAAATTTAAAGCGACCCAATCGCAACTTTGCATTCCATGGTTGGTTTGCATATTTTCAAGACCCAATATGGATTGTCTATTAATAGCGTTACATGAATTTTGAATTGGTTTAAGATCTTGCTACCCAAGAAGAATACGCTTTCAAATAGCTATCCTAGTATGAAGAACAATTTGAAAGGTTTGAGAATGAAGTATAAATCAATTCGTGCTTGTAAGAATGACTGCATACTATACCGGAATAAGTATTAAAATCTCAATTGGTGCTCGGTATCTGGGGAACCTAAATATGTGCAATCTACTGGAAAGGAAGGCACACTTTCAAAAATACCTAAAAAAGTATTGAAATATTTTTCCGTTGGGCCTAGATTGAAGCATTTTTTCACAGAACCATGGATAATGGAGGCCATGACTTGGCATGCTACGGCAGAATTAGTGGATAATCTCATATCTCAGTCTATTGATTCTACAATTTGGAAAAATATAAATTATGATTATCCTGATTTTGTTCGGGAATAACTTAACATTTATTTGGAAATATCAATAGATGGTTTCAATCCATTTGGAAATTTAAGCACCAATCAGAGTGTATGGCCCGTGATCCTAGAACCACTCAACCTCCCACCTTAAGAGTGTATGAGAACTGAATTTTTGATATTGTCTTTGTTGATACCTGTACCAAAGGCACTAAGTGAAGACATTGATATCTTTTTGGCTCCTTTGGTAGAAGAATTAATTGAGTGGTGGGTAGAGGGTGTGAAATCACTTGACTCTTGTAAAAAAGAAGAGTTTACACTGAAAGTTATGTTAATTTGGGAAATTTACGATCTTTCAGCTTATGGGACATTATCCGGTTGTGTAGTTCATAGTTAATTGGGGCATCATATTTATGGAGAGGGGACTGAATCTCAATATCTCAAGGAAAGTGAAAAAATTATATATCATTCCCATAGGAGGTTTTTACCCCTTGATCCTAGTTTTAGATTTGAGAGAGGTTCCAATTTTTTACCGAGCGTGGTTGAACATATGCTACGTTCGATAAAACTTTCAGGTTCAAAAATTAAGAGTAAATCTTCTAATTTTGGACCTAATATGCCAAGCAAGAATTCTAAATTGAAAAAAACCAAGCATAAGAAGACCCCAATTGAGAATGAAACTGAGATAAGAAAGGCATGGTCTAAGAGGTCAATTTTATTTGACTTGCCTTTTTGAAAGGGTAACACATTGCGTCATGTATTTGATGTAATGCATGAAGAGAACAACATCACCGAACATCTTGTGGGAACATGCCTTGGAGGGAATCATTTGAAGGATGGAGAAAATGCACGACATGACCTTAAATTATTAAAACTTAAGCCACGGCTATGGTTGAAAGAAGATAGTAGCAAAAGGAAAATAATCCCCTTGGTGCGTTTACTTTGACGAGGGAGGAAAGAAAGGTGCTTTTAGACACAATATATAATATGAAAGTTCCCTCTAATTTTTCATCCAACTTGCAAAGGATTATTAATTATTCCACCCACGATTTACATAAGTGCAAGTCTCATGATAGGCATGTGATCATGCAATTAGTTCCTTTGTTGTTTAATAATTGTTTCTCTAGGCATAAGGATTTACGGAGTGCCATTATGTGATTAGCATATGCTTCACACTTTTATGTGAAAAAATAGTCAATTGAGAGTACATTGTGGCCGCAAAAGTAGCTATAGACGAAGTGATTTGTGTGTTGGAAAAGTACTTTCCCCCATTATTTTTTGACATAAGTATTCAGTTGTTGGTACAGTTATACAATGAGGCACTTCTTTGCGTCCAGTTAGATATCATTGGATGTCCTGTTTGAAAGGTTGATGACAGTTTTCAAATATTACGTCAAGAATATACTATACATTGAAGGATCAAATGCAAAGGAATACATCACCATGGAATCATCAATCTTTGCTCGGGAATATATGCCCGGCCCAAGCATTATAGATTATAGTGATGAGTTCGTCGATGAGGGTGTTCATGTAATGCACACACGAGTGAAATTAACAAGTGTACATTATAAACAAGTAGCTCGTTATATATTTGAAACTCATTAAGATGTCAAAGAACGAAAAAAGTAATTTTATGTCGTCCTTTTACATCATTTTAACTTTTATACTTGATCAACTTCATAATATGCTCGTCACGATCAATGTAGGAAATATGATGCATGTGGGAGTAATAAAAGACTAAGAATGACGAAATATTCAGACAATGAATTTAGACTATGGGTGTCACGTGAGGTAATTATTATGAGAATGGATCTTAGTAAATGACAAATTCCAAGAAATATTTAAAACTAACCTAATTAATTCTCAGCTCTTAAAGATGGGTGATGAAACATCAAGGCTTTCTTGTCTAGCCTCTAAACCCGATTTCATGGCACAAGAGTACAAAAAGTATCGATTGAACGGTTATGTATTCGATGTGAGGGTATACAAGGAAAAACAAATGTACAGAACTTGAGCATTTCATATAAGGCTCTTACTTATTTTCAAGCGAATGCGGAAGATAAAAACCTCATTGAAGCTAAAATGACTTCTTATGGTGTCATTCAGAATATATTTAAATTAGACTAAATAAGTTTCAAAGAGGTTGTGTTTTATTGTGATTGGGTAAGAGTTGAGGACAAAAATGCTTGTAAAGTTGATTCAGGTACCAATTTTATCATGGTTGACTTGTTCAAGATGAAGAGCAACGAGCATGTGAGCGATGAGCCATTTGTTTGTGCTTTTCAAAAGGTCAAGCAAGTGTTTTACTCGGAGTATATCAATAATGAGCTATGGTCAATCATCTTACACGCGCCAAAATGTCTAACCAGTATCGCGGATGACTTGGCTGCTCATACCAAATATCAATCCATTTTGAAATAATTTTTAGTTTTGTAATAAGGATTCCAATTACTTGAAACAATTCTTAGTTTGGTTTGTGATATGGATTTGTATTCTTCTAATGTTGTTGTTAATTTGTAATCTTGTCATTGTTGATTTATCATAGTTTAATGCTTTATTGGATGACAGTTTAAGGCTTTATTCATTTGGATTTGATCAGTTTAAGTATTATATGAAACGATTCTTGGAATGGTTTATGATAAATTTCGTTGGTAATTTATCATGCATATTATCTAAAAATGTCAAACTAATTCATTATTTATATTTCTAAATCGTCTTTTTATATATATGTTTCTACTAATAATAATTTTTGTAGGATACGTCTTCATTAGGGCGGCAGGGAAGTGGCAGGGAGCAAGTCTCATATAGAACTAGCTCCTAAAGTAGGGCAAGTTGGGGAGCATAGTGGAGAACAAGACAGCCATCCAAGTTAGGGCCTTGGAATTGGCCAAAACAATTATTGACCCCGGTAAACTGATTGGTGGAGGCTGCCCATTGAGCTTAAGATGGCAATTTGGGGGGCATTATAGGTATATGATTGACTCAATAATATTTAAATTTTATTTTATAATTTAAATACAACTAACTCGCTTCCTTTCTCTTTTGTATATGTTGGAGGGGATCAATTTGACTTTCCCCCAGAATCACGTGATGCCACATTGGAACGGCTAAGGGAGCAATGGAAAACGTGGAAGAAAAATATGCATGCAAGGTATTTTGGCAGGGAGCGAGAGTTCATCTTATAGTGTGGGGACATGGTACCCAAGAAGGAACCAATCTCATTGGCAAATGGGCAACTGTTTGTCGATAATGAGAAATCAGATAGGCAGTTATCTTCTCGTGAATTAGAGAGGACAAACCGGGCCACGAAGGTTGTCGTGCACTACTCCGTGCGTAAGTCTTATGCCGAGGTGGAGCATAGGATGGTAAGTTTTAAATGTTATTTCATTTTACTTCTATTGTATTCTATATGGTGGTAATTATATACTAAGTCCCTAATTTTGCATTATTTAATTTTCGTAGACGGGGAGTGGTCTTGTGGGTAAGCCACATAGGCTCGATGCCTATATGGTGATTTGAACAAAGAAAGGGAAAGACGGGAGGTCAATCCGGTCGTGTTTGCCACTATTGTAAGTTATAATTGTATTTATATTATTAATTCATTATTTATAATCACATACTTTTTTGTTATTTTATCTAATTGCGTATCTTTGTTATTTCAGAAAAAGCTTAAAGAAGTCCACAACTCATAGAGTGATGCTGACAAGGGATCCCTGAGTACGAATGCACTTAGTCAAGTGCTCGGGCGGTATCATATAGTCCGTACTCGGGGTGTTATCCCTCAGTAAGGGAAGTCAAAGATCGTCGGGATTACGTCGAGCAATAGTGGATTATCAAGCAAGGTCAACGAGCTGAAGAACAATTCAAACCAAAAGTTTGACAACAAATAAAAAACATTGAAGAAATTTTTTTCTATGGGTAAGCAAGCTCTTTAAGGTCAAGCCGGGAGCAGCTCAGGGAAGGGCAAGGAGAAAGTAGTGGATGAGGGGACCACTACTCCGTCTTTCTCACCCTCACCGATAGACCCCTCATCTATGTATGACTTATTCACCACCCTTGGTCCTAACTGTCCAGACTCCATTTACAATTGTTTGGGAGAAAGTCTATTTACTAGACTTACAAGAAGGTTATAGAATTGCCAAGGGGTTTAGGGACCCAAGTATACATCCATGTTCCTTGGTCCATGACCGTCCGTTGTAGCCTCATGAGGCTCGGGTTCGCATTACTGACGTTGTGGTGGGAAAAGCGAATAAATCCCTATGGTTGAATAAAAAGTACAGAGTGCGGCATATTAAGAGTTGTATTGCTTCTTATATTGTATGGTCAATCTTTCTGCTCTAACATGAAAATCAATGAACATTTACTTTTTACGTAATAATTTTATTTGACATTCAAGTTTGTATAATATAACGTGTTTCTTATTTATATTTGGTTAGTGATTGATTATTATTAATATTGGTGTTGATTTATATTAGTTATTATTAAAATATATCATTGATTGCTTCTATATGTTAAATAATATATACTGTTGGGAAATGGAACTGGCGATACTGCCCAACATTTTTTTAATTATTCGTTGCCCAGTATTATCACGGACTTTGACTGTGACAATTCCTTGATAAGGAGAATTTTTCATGGACTTTTCATGATCAAAGTCCGTGATAAGTTTTTCTTTGTCATGGACTTGTCACGGTAAAAGTTTGTAAAAAAGAAGAACTTGTCTCGGACTTTGACCCTGACAAGTTTGTGACAATTTAACCTTATCGCGGATTTTAACCTTGACAAGTCCGTGACAAAAATAGTTGTCACCCCCATTCCTGTCCCGGTCATTGACCGTGACAAGTTCGACTTGTCAAGGTCTATGACCATGACAAATAATCTGCTTTGGTGTAGTGTACTAAATCCCTTGATTGCACTAGATTTAGAAATTTTGATTTATAATTAGAATTATTGTACCTGATTAACCCTGTCATATATGCAGAATATTCAATCTTTATTCTATTTATAAAATCTCTGAGATCTTAGGGCATGGTTGTCTAATAAATGACAAAGGCATCTCATCAAATTGGACAGTGTAGGAGTAAAATTTTAGATGGAATTTAAGTTAATATGCCGTATCTTTTCACCATTATCTATTTGAATAAAATGGTAAATAAGAGCACATCCTACTTTTGTTATATTTCTTCATATCATATCAGAAATTTCATAAGTTGATTAGATATAAGTCACTTGATTTTGTGAGTTGAGTATTTTTGTAGGTTCATATCATGATGTGTGTCTCTTTTCTTTTTCTAGGATTTGGGAGGGTAATTAGAAAATTTTGTATAGGACTACCTTAGGAAATATTTTTACCTTAGACATTACTTAATGTACTCAAAGGGTTTTGTCATAAATATCTAATGGAGAAATTGAAACCACCTACTTAGAAACTCATAATTAGAGTGTGTTAGCCATATAGGTATCAACTGAGTTGGATTGATTTGTGACAAGATAATAATGTAATGTCTAGATATCTAAGTGATGAGACAATCTCTTAAAAGAAGAAGCAAGTCAAGACAACAATGAATGGTAAAAAGGTAAAAATATTGTGGAAAGTCAACAACACACACACACACACACACTAGATTCAATTTTCATATTCTTGAAGGTATAATTTTATATTAATTTAATTTGATTTAATTATAATTAAAATTAGGAATTTTATACTAAAATTTAATTTCTTTTATGGTAAGGAAAATTAAAAAAATTGTGAAAATTTATCTATATGCAGAAAATATTTGAAAATAATTTTCTAAGAATTTTTCTTTATTTTTCTTGATTTTAAAAGAATTTAATAAATAACCTAGTTAGTGGATTACATGTGGTCTATAGGCTTCGAAAAAAGGAAGAAAATAACAACCAATGTCATAACTCCAAGAGTGAATTGACTTAACTGCTCATGATGTTCTTTGTCTAGTTAACTGGATTTAGTTCAGACAGCTGAAATAGGATCGTAAATCGCCACCCTTCTGTGGGGGTGAGGATTCAGACCCATGAGGGACTTCAAGGTAACTAATCTCATTTCCTTGCTCCACTCCGCTATTCGTCTAACAGTATTTCAGATTGGCTCATATATCGAAAGCGGATAAAGTAAGCATTACTCCCATCTATCTTATAGATGATGTTAAACTATGGTGGAGAACTAGAGTTTAGGATTGTAAGTTAGTCTCAAATTCGCGATTTCTTTCAACCGTTAGATCAATTTAGTGAATGGTAAATATTAACCATTCATGTGAAACCATTATTAACCGATAATAAACCTCTATGTGTCTAAATCTCAATGGATGATGTTGTGTTTCTTTATTAAGACAAAAGTGTGTTTCTTTCACCACCATTGGATAAGTTAATCAACGGTCTCTATTTTAGTCAAACTGATTACGTTTTAACCAATCAAAAGACACAGATTAAGCAAAATTTTTAAAATCAATCTCAACCATTAGTCTTAGTTGGTTTTAAAAGTTTTGATTTCAACTAATCATTTTAGGCTAAGTCTCCAAATACGTCTCTCACCTTTATAAATGGCCTCTTTGCCCATTCATTTTAGAACTTTAATTGAGGGAAAGGTTTTAGGGAGATAAACTCAAAAGAATTGATGGGGCCCGCGGAAGTGGTGGAACATGTGTTTTAATTTGATGCAAAGCGAAGAACCTTAACAAGGCTTGACGTGTCGGGAATCATCTTAAAAGAAAGGGGTTCCTTTTAGAATGCGGACACAGGTGGTGCATGGATGTTGTCAGCTCGTGCCGTAAGGTTTGGGGTTAAGTCCCACAACGAGCGCAACTATCGTGTTCAGTTTCCATCGTTGAGTTTGGAACCCTGAGAGAGAGGAAAGTTTAAAGAGTGAAAGATATATATATATATATATATATATATATATATATATATATATATATATATATATATATATAGAGAGAGAGAGAGAGAGAGAGAGAGAGAGAGATTTGGGTTACTAAGAGAGAATGTTTGTGAGAAAAAAAATATTTTCAAATATTCTCTAATAAATTTCGTGAGTAGTTTGAGTAACAACGCTTTCAGTGTTAAAAACGTTGTTCAAAAATATTTTTGAAAAGTTGTTCTAAACTATTTCTCATAATTGGGTTTTGAGTGTTTAAAACTCATCTTTTGATCATGCTGTTTGTGTTTACATATCTCAGATGATCAACCCTTTCAAATTTGAAAACCAAGCTCCGAAGTAAACTATAGTTTTTGAGTGGAGCTTAAAATATCTAAAAACTCATGTTCTCTCACACACAAAACTGTAAATTTGTATATGCTCTACATTATGTGTAAATTTGTTTAAAAGTTCCTCTAAAAATGTTTTAAAAAGTGTTTTCGATTTTAATCAAAGAAAAGTTTAAACGAAGAAAGTTTAAAACTTTATTTCCATTACAAGTTCAAATCTAAGTTTTGTTTGTAAATAATTTTCAAGAAAGCTTAATATCTTTTTAATCTTTTTAAGAAATATTTTAGATCTTGTTATTCAATTTTATAAGTAACTATTAATTATGAGTAAAGTAAAACAATAAGGAAAGCACACAGCACTATAAGTGGTTTAGCCCGAAAAGCCTACATCCACAGGGTGGTCAATGTTATTAATATGATTGTTACAAGATTATTTTAAGCAATAAGCAATAACTAATGACATAGGTGTTGCTCTCTGAGTGTATACTCATTAAGGGCTGATCGATCCCTACAAATGATGTTTATATGTTGTATTTATAGTTTAACCCATCCTTAGTACGTATGGATTATGATCCGGATCATGCTACGAGTTGTAAACACATTCCCTTTATTTCTGGAAGTGGGGATAATGGTCAAACAACCATTCCCTAGAAGGTAGGACTGAATATCGAAATGAATCATAAATATTTTTAAATGCTTCAATGGTTCCCTAGATCCTACTGGACGAGCTCGTGCGGAGGTAGACAAGTTAAATGGTTCGGCTTGAAGCTTGCCTTGGATCTCCTCTCCACATTGCATAGGCCAACTTGTATACCATAATACTTATGGTATAATAGATTTGTTATTTTTATACCTAATTTGAAAACAGAACTTAAATTATAAAGAAATCAAGAATGAAGTTCATTATTCATCTTACATGTGGTTGATCTATCATAATCTTTCACTGAAGAATGTTCTATAACATTTTAAGTGTGAGTGAATTCGTATAAGTGATAGGATTTCAACACGTCATTTTTACACACACTACACTTCTACACATATCAAGTTGGTTGATTTTTCGAGGTATTAATTCCTAGAATCAACCGTTGTCGAGGACATCACATCAATCTTGTAGGTTTGGAGGAAAGACCTAAGAGATTGTTTTAGCATCTTGGATTAGGTATAAATTTCTGAACTCCATATTATCTCATGGCTACTTATGTTTATTTCTACTCATATTTGTTTGTGGTAGTGGACTTAGAATTGATGTTTCGTAGGATTTGTGGATGTTTCCCCAAGGGAAGTGGTTTTACCACATAAAAAATCACCCGTGTTCATTTATTTTTTGCTTTACTTGCTTGTATGTGTTAAAACTATTAATAGAATCTGCTTGAAATCACATATGTACACATAGGTATAATAGAGTTTAAGAGATTTTAAACTAAAGTAAAGCTCTCAAGAATCCTGATCGTATATGTTAGTTTTCTAAATATGTTAATATCTGACTTTGTTAATAATTTATTAGGTTTGTTAATAATATTATTTATCAAATAGTTTAGATGTTTTCTAAAATAAGTAGCGGATAAATTATCCTACGTTATTCAACTAAGCATATTAGTGAGGTAGATTATTTTTAAGGAGGAGTCGGTAACGCCCTCTACTAACCCTAGAATCCCTGTTGTGCACCCTTAGGATAAGATTACCTAATATATACAACCTCGCCATAAGTAAATCAAGATTTATTCTCCCTTGGTTGCCCATGATCGTAAGGTCTACCATCCTCATAACATTGTGTAATGACATAATCATTCAGAGTATTAGCCGAGCAGTTCCTTCGGTAGTAGTCATCTCGGAGTAAATAACTAAGCATTAGGCCGAACTAGTGGGAAGCTGACGGAGTTGTGGTGAGTTCATAGAATGTTAATTTGAGCTTGCAGAGTAGTCGAGCAAAAGTCAAATGATCATTTGAGTGGAGATCCAGAGTAATTGAGTTCAACGTGCTTTAGGACGACCTGAGCTGAGTTGAGTACAAGGTAGTCCGTATGAGTAAGATCTGAGGTGTGGCTATCGGAGTTCGATCGAATATTTGAGTTTGGCAAGTTGTGCCAGCCGAAAAGTGGTCCCTTGACTCGGTCAACATTAGGAGCAAAAATTTAGGCGAGTGGATAAGAACGTCCTTTAAGTGTGCCTTCATTTTAGGATGGGAATCTTGATAACCTGGGGTATAAGACAAACCCTAATGATTGAGTATAAATAACCATGATTGGAAAATAACTCTATGCACCTCATTTAACATATTCTAGAGAGAGATTAAGAGAATATCTGGAGAGGGACGTTTATGTAGAATAGAGAGGAGAGCGTGGGGCTTCGAAACTTGGAGAAAAATGAGTCACCATTGTTTTTTTTTACCTTCAATCGTGCGACTTAACTAAGGTAATGAATTTACCCTCACCCTATTTTATCTTTTGAATTCAGTCTTGTTGTACTGAGATGAGCTATTTGATACTTTTGGGCATTGTTCTTGAGAAAGCTTTAATGGTGTTTGAAAAGGGAGTTTTCATTTGGGTTTTAGACCTAATATTTGAGGATTAATTGTTGAGTGAATGTTTTCCTAGGGTTTGATAGTTATAAAATGATTTTGAGATTCAAAATCGTCGTTTGTGTTTCGGAGTTGAGATCCGAGTTTAATGGACGTTGGAATCATCTTTATTTAATCAAGTTTCTTGAGTTGAGTTTTGAGGTTCGATTGGATGGGAGTTGATTTTATCTTATGTTCATCTTGAGTAATATAGGTTCATTCCCTTTCTTTGAATCCACTAAGTCTTTTATGTCTAAGGTGGTATGAGTTAAAGGCAATATAAGATTGTGCCTTTGAGTTTTGAATTTTTTAGTGTAGTGGCTGAGGAATTTTGAGCTAAGGTCGAGGCATTATTGTCTTTTCTAGGGTCTCCTATAGTGTTCTTATAGAACATGATGGTTAACCTGAAGGAGATTGAGATGACAGTTAACTATAAGGTGACATCGAAGCAGATCTCGGCCAAGGTGGGAGCTAACAGTAAATTAAGAATGTGCCATTCGAGAATTGGGACGAAGGGAAGGTCATAACTTGCGGTATGACTAAGGAAAAAAGATATCGAAACAAGATCGGAGTTGAGGTTCGAATTCCATATGAATGATGAGATGAGGACATGAGTTTTAGAAAGTTGAGTTAGAGTCTCAGAAGCCGAGATAAGTGGTCAAGACTGAAAAAGGTCAAAAACCAATGGGGTTATCCGAGGTTTGGAATCATTGCATATCTTTCCTTTTCCCTTTGAGTTTATATTCTGAGGATTTAAATACTACATTTCTATATGTTATTTATTGAAGCGGTTAGTGCATTTTCTTGAGGTACTAACATTACAGGTTGGGCTGAGGGCCAATGAGATACTAATCTATTTGAACTCATTCCTTTTATACCTTATTTACTCAAGATAGAGGTCGAAAAGGGTATAGTCGAGCTTATCAAAGTTAGTGCTATGGTCGGGAAGAGTTATTTTAATTGTTATTACTTAGTTTATTTCAGTAGTAATTAAAGCGAGTTGAGAGTATATTGTTCTAAGAGAGTATTTCCTTTGTTTACATTTGAAGAATTTATAATTGAGGTTTTGTGAGAACACTTGTGTGAATATATAATTTCAATGAGATTGGGATTTTAATTGTTATATTAATATTTATTATATTTTATGAGCTAAATCTATTCTGTGTGTACTCTGATGTTGTAGGTCGAGGTCTTTTATTACATGATGAGGTGTTTATTGAGTTGTCCTAATAAGGTTAAAAGTCTTAATTATCGGAGACAATTGTTAAATGACCTAAGTATCACCTTGGAGACGAATAGGGCGGGTCCTGGGGCATTATAGATTGGTATCAAAGCATTCAACCTAGGATTGAGTTTTATAGAATAATTTAATTCTTCGTTCAATATGACATATAACATTAGATTTATGCGCGCATTTTCCTTCCCTTCAAGATCATGGCTGGATGAAATAATTTAAAAAGGGGTGCACCGATTACTGAGCCGATTGAGGATGAGAAGGCAACAACCGAGAAGATTCGTACTGCAATAGTTGGTTATGGGTGAGGTATTAGGCAAGACCATGGAAGATCAGGAGGCCGAGGAGAGGCCCACAAAGTGTACCATTGAGAACTTTAAGAAGTTAAAACTTGAGCCTTTTAATGGTGAGGCGAACTCGTTGAAGGCTGATGAGGGGATGAGGAAGATTGAGAAGATTCTTCCAGTTATGAATTGCACGGATGAGCAGAAGGTAGCTTTTTCCTCCTTCATGTTTGAGTTTGAGGCTGACCATTGGTGGTCCATGGTTAAGAGGATGAGAGGAATCATTTCCTTTGATTGGGCAAAGTTTAAGGAGATCTTTCTGGAGAATCATTTTCCTATTGTAGCTAGGGAAAAGTCGGATGTGGAATTTTTGGAGTTATGCCAGGGAGATATGATCTTGGCTAAGTACGAGAACAATTTTGTTCAGCTATCACGTTATGCTCCATATTTGGTGGATATCGAGGAGAAGAAAGCTCGAAATTTTTAGAGGGAGATTAAGAGACATCTTCGAAATAAGATCGTCAGACTAAGGTTGAGGGCATATGATGAGCTCATTGAGGTCGCTCAAGTGATGGAACAAGAATTTGAGGATGGTCAGGAGGTTAGACAAGAAAAGAGGAAATCTTGTGAGGGTAAGAATGAAGAGAATGGTAAACTTTCGGCTCAGAAGGCAAAGCTATTTAGGAAGGCCCCCGACGGTCGACAAATGGATAAGCTGGACATAAACAATCACTTGAATTAACTGTGGGATGATGGGACTTTTTCCAGGACCAATCTACCATGGATGAGCTGTTATAAATGTCGGAATCTATGCCACAAAGTGAAGGATTACAGATTGTCGAAAAAGGATGCAACCAAGATCACCTCGAAAATGGTGTTTGCACAGAATGCCAAGGATGCTGGACAATCCAAAGATGTTACATCACGTACGATCCCTATTAATGGTAGGAATACATATGTATTGTCTGATTCGGGAGCTACATATTCTTTTATATATATGACTTTTGTGACGAGGCTAGGAGTTCAGTCTAGGACCTTGCATTATAGTTTGGAGGTTGATACCCCTGTAGGGTTGGTGTCTAAGGTCTGAGTAATTTTTTGGTAATACCAGGGTGTCCACTGTACCATATTGACTAATCCCTTCGCTGATTGTAGGCACCTCTTTGGGTGGGACAGCTGGCCCAGAGATTTAAGGCTGCTCCATGCCCAAGGCGGAAATCGAACCCCCGACACTTGGTTAAGGGAGGAGGAGTCCCTACCACTCCACCACACCCCCTGGGTTGATGAGGGGTTGTCTTTGGAGATAAAAGGTTTGTGTTTTAGGTCTGACCTATTTCCTTTAGAGATGGAAGATTTTGATGTGATATTAGGTATAGACTGGTTGTCATCCAATTTTACTAAGTTAGATTGTGCGACTAGAAAGGTTATCCTATGTAAACCTAGAGAAGCCAAGGTGAGTTTCAGAGGATCTAAGTCGACTAAGAAACCAGTTCTTATATCTATCCTGAGACTGAGAGCAGGTTGATGCTGTTACTTAGCTCATGTTAATGAGATAGACCGAGTTGAGTTATTGGGACTTCCTCCTGAAAGAGAGATTGATTTTAATATAGATTTGGTACCATAAGCCACCCAATGTTCTAAGGCACCCTATACGATGGCTCCGGTCGAACTGGAAGAGTTAAAGGAGAAGTTTGAGGATCTGCCCAGCCAAGGTTTTATCAAACCTAAAACTTCACCATGGGGTGGGGGTGTGGGAATGTTGTTCGTTAAGAACAAAAATGGGCCCATGAGGATGTGTATGGACTACAAAGATCTAAATAAGATGACTGTGAAGAATAAGTATCCAACGGTGGCAACCCTGTGATTTAACATTGGGTTGGCCTCTCCCAATATTGATAAATTGGGTGTCAAATAATTAAATTTCATTCAAAGTATGAAATAATAATAAAGCGTAACTACAGCTACTAATGTAAATCACCACATAATATATATATATATATATATATATATATAAAGAAACTGATAAAATCCATCAACTAATAAACATATTAATTGATACCAGTCCAATACGGACGAAATTAAAAATTGAATGATAAACTCCAATCTCATCAAAGTCCAAACCTAAACGTATCAAATCTGTACAGATATGTAAACAAGTGAAATAAAAGATAATTGAGCACGTATGCCTGACAATACAATCAGGGAGTCAATGGGATTCTTAAATTTGTAAGATACTTATTTCGTATGAGCTAACTCAATAGGATGAACTAAATGATTTATGCATCATGAACTTTGTACTACACACATCAATTAGACATATTTTAGAAATTCATGTAGGAGGAACTGAATAAATGGAGTAGGAGGTATCTATCTAGGGCCATTGTTTCACTAAAAGCTTTTGACCAGTAGATAATATAAGGGAGGAGAGAAGAAGAAAGAAAGAGAGAGGGGTTATAGCATGCCTTAAAGTCTGTAACTATAATTGTCTCTTACATTGGTCTTCTGATTAGGACATGGCATTGTTTTGTCTTTTGGATTCTTTTATATTGTCCCAACCGAAGCAACCTCATTGTCTTGTACCTAAACCCTACCCCATGTTATCCTATGATTAAGTCTTATGATCTCATTACATACTTATTCCATATGTTATCATTTTAATCTTATATGAATAAGATACTCTTCATGGGAGAGAAACATTAGCTATAAACATCAATACTAGGTACAAGTTAAAGTAAGTCATATAAGATAGAAAGTAATGAGCACAGAATTAAAGGCACCTCCAATCGCCTCGGGGATCTCTATCACGTACTAGTCCTAATTATAGGTGGTCCGACACCTACACCACTGACTCATATCCCAAAGGGGCTTGCCATCACTTCTGAGTGTAAAACTTATGTCCATACCACAAGAATAAGGTGTGACCAAGGCTGCCTCCTCTCTCTAAGACTCTAGGCGTCGTGAAGTAAAGTCCAGGTATCCCTCAAATAATGACTAGTCTAGCCCATCACACTCTCAGATCAAGGGTACTATTTGTCGACTAATCTAATGTATCCAATAATAAGGTCCACCCCCTCTAGTACGTCTCTACTAGAAACATGTGGTGTGGCGCCTAACCAATAAGTAAGTGCAATCACATAATCATGTAAAGTAAAGCACGTAATTAGAAAATTTCTAATTATTTTACTCATCACTAATCCATTCCGGGTATCACACCATTAACTAATGAGTATATCAATTTACCATTATTTTATTTAGAAAATATTTTCTCAATTAAATAGATTTTAATATTTTTTTAATTTGCATTTTTTGAAACATGTTGCAAAAATTTATCTGGCTAAATCAATTCAATAATATGGTCGAATCGATTCGCAATCGGATCGATTGGGTCCTTAGTCAAATCGATTCGTTTTACACCAGATTATCTTCTTCCACATGTTTTTTCTTAAAAACTTCGTCAATGTAATACCTCATAAAATTTAAAAATAAGTAAATGAAATAAATAAAGTAAATAATAATAATAATAAAATGTAATATAAATTTATTAAAGAGTATGTAATTACAATTTGGATATTTGTTGATTATTAAAAGGGTTGTATGAATTGTAGTTTATATGTCGTGACCCTAAATACATCGTGTTATGGTATGGGTATGCTATTTTGTTGACATTTCGTATAAGAGTATATATAAATCCGAAAGGCGTAATATATATGGTAATTTTAATCTATATAATTATGTAGGTTTAATATAGTTTAAAAGGTATGTTATGCATTTTAATGAAAAGGGTATTTTCTATTTTAATTTTTAATTAATTACAAAATTATTAATTAAAAGTATAAATAGGGAGAATTAGGAGGGGATTAGACATAATCTCATTCTAAGGAGGCTAGGGCTTGAGAGAAAAATGAGGCAACTTTGGAGATTTTGAAGAACTCGTCTTCCATTGACGCAAGTTTATATGAAATTATTATAAATACTTTGTAGATCCGTGTTTATAATTGTGTTTAAACGGTAGATTCCCACTAATTGCATGTAATTAACTATTAAACTATGAAACATTAGGAAAATGAATAAGAATTGTTAAATCTAGAATTGTATGTTAATCAAATGTTAAATTTGAATATGTAATTTACTTCCTCAGAAAATTCTACATTAAATCCATTAATCATATGTCTAGATCTGTAGGGAATCATATTCTAGGTGATGAATTTGAAGATGGGTTGATGACCTTGATGTAAATTGATGGTTATTGGATGTTTTGATGAAGGATTTTGAGGTTAATTGGAATATGGGTGATAAGGATCACATATCTTAATGGTAGGATCAATGTAGGATGGATGTTAATGAGTATCTTGAAGCTTTAAGAAGTTTTAATGGAGAAGAAATTGGTGCAAAACGAGTATGAAGGAGGAAATTCTGATCCAGGTCAATATGACGACCTGAATAGGTCATTCTAACGACCTCCCTATTTCTGTCTAATGACTTGGGGTTGTAGATAATTAAATTATGGAACCGTGGGAGCTGGTTTCACGTCGTTTCGATTATATTTCAATTTTATATGATTTTTCTACTACGGGGTGCACCAGGAGAAAAAATTGGGTTATCAATATAAAGATTTAAAAATAAATTATATTGCTAACTATGGTGACATGGAGATGGTTCATAATGTGAGATAAATTATATTTAATTTTTGGAGTAAAGGTTAATGGAAGTTTATTTATAATATATATATATACGCGATAAATTTGTCTCCGTGATAAAACCCAACCCATAATAACCAGCGTTTTTTTTAAACTTTTTAAAAAATATATTTTTTATAAAAAAAATATTTAAAAAAATTTAGTTTTTGAAAAAATATATTATTAAAAAAATAATAAAATAATATTGTATATATGTATGCATGCATGTGTATGCATGCAAGCATGCAACACATAAAATGCCATGGATGTGCATCATGCATAAGTTACTATTCATAACACCATTGTCCCATATTATATATAAATATATATATATATATATATATATATATATATATATATATATATATATATATATATATATATATATATGGTTGAAATGAATGAAAAGATATATATTGTTGCTTGTCTATTTGAGAACATGTTTGATGTAAAATCACATGGTGTTATCTGATTAAAATAAATGATGAGAGCATGGCTCAATGGTTTTATCTTGTACATAGATATTATGTATGAATTACTAATACATGATATATGAACTTATGGTAACGATTTATGTTACAATTATTATCACATAAACATATGGTTGCCATGAATGCAAGTTGTTATATAGTTTCTTGTGTGATGATATACATAGATATATGTATACTATTGGTTAATATGTTGGTGGTTGTTATTCAAAAGAAGGAATAACATACCTATGGATAACAGATGACATACTAGTTAGGAACAGTTCTATGGGCACACGGTTATGGTTTATGCACGACGACGAGGTTCCCCGCGTTATTAAATAACGGGTCAATATTTGTACGCTTATGGATAGGATGGAGGTCACTGATAATCATGAATCGTGTTCCCGATTTTTGTGTGGGTGCTCAAGATGTCACTGGCCTAGGAGGCAGTGATGGAAGTTCCTCTCCTTAGTGCTATTGGAATCAAGCATGGGGCCATCTAGTTTAGGCCTAGTACGCTTGAGAGATCCACAAAGGCACTATATATATGATTAGGCCTTCGATATAATTATATTTCTTTTGTAGATAAGAAAATTATACATTTGAGTAATAATGTGAAATAATGGATGATATATCATTATTTCATATTAGTGGCTTTGGGAAGGAATATTGATAATGAAAATACTTGAAAGAAAGATATGTAAATCTTAATCATTAGGAGAATGGGCATTGAGAATATGTTTGTAATCCTGTAAATTACCGGGTTTGGGTTATTTTAAAAGAAATTAAAATCCAGAGTTTACTGTTAGACACATTATAGGCACGATGATACAATTTTTTGCGATAATTAGATATAAGCTTGCTCTAACTCCTATTCTATTTTTCTTTGTCTATTTGTCTTCTCTTATTATAGGAGCAATGCATTACGTCGGGTTTTGGGTTACAGAGTTGTTTCAAAAGTTGTTTCATCTATTTTCAAATTTGGTAATTACCTTAAATCATTTATTGTATTTGCTTAGTTAGACTTATTTATTTGTCATATTGAGAATGATTCCATATGTTCGACACTTGTTTATTTTAATATAGACCTGACTAACATGTATTAAAAAATATGGGTTATCACAATTAATATTCAACCCAAGATTTTCCAAACAATTGTATAATAGCCCAAATATGAAAATAACTCATTACATTTATTTGGGAGATTAAACACTTAGGAGGTCTACGAATCAGAGACCTTAACACTATTAATTGAGCTTGCTTGCTTAAGATTATTTGGAACCTATATACAGAACCTAAAAATTGTGGTCTCAACATAAATATCTTAATAATAATCTATCATTTACTCTTGTTAATCATTCTAATGTGTCCTTAGTTTGGAATTATTTTCTCTCCCTTATTCCCTTATCTAAACAAGGTTTCGTTCATTAAATCTGGTGTAATTCTTCAATAATATCATAAATATAACCCGAACTTAAATGTTGAGGTCTTAAACTTACCTCTATCTTATTTCTTTCTCCCATCAAATACTTGGAACCTTAAATCACTGCAGTCAACTCTTTGTGAATCCTTACTGACACAAATTAAAACTTTGCATTTACATAATCCTCCTCAATTAGATAAACATTTTGGTGGCCAAACAAATTACAATCAAAACAACATATCACTAGCTTAATAACTCAAAATATCAAACGTACACACCATCTTTTCCCCGGGAGAATCTTTAGCAAGCTAAACTCATGCCTAAACTCAAAATGTTCCTTTGATTTATTTTACAACATGGAATACCTACAATAGATAACCTTTAACATTGTCATAAAATTCAAGATGATACTTGCTCCTTTTTCTCAGAAACTCATTCAACTTTTCATACCTATGAATCTTGTGATGCATTTACTGAACTGAGGTTACACTCCACTTTCACTTCGAACGCATCCTTAAATTTACTTACCTCTTTAAAACATTGTCAAGGGGACTCTACCTTATATTCCTCATTCATAAGGATATTTATTCAAACTTATACTTTTTGGACGATGAGAAACTTGTGCATCTTCCATAATACTCCCATCCTTTTGACTCAATTTAGGTATTTAATAAACTTATACTTTTAGCAACACCTCATCCACTTTCCACATATGCAGAATGGTGATCCAACTTAAACAGCTTAAATAAAGTCGCATCCCTCCTCATCTATAGATTTCACCTTCAATATTGATGGAGCAAAAGTCGCATCAACATGTGGAATACTTAGCACTAATCAGGGAAGTTTTTTGAGGGATTTTACTTTAAATGTAGGGATCTCGACATCTTTACATGCTGAACGTTGGGCTTTGAAACAGGCAGTGTCTTTGGCAATTCAACAAAATATAAAAGGCATACATTTCCAAATTGACTATAAAGCACTCTTCTTTATTATTTACGGGAAGAAGCAGGTCCATCCTTTCCTCTAGTCCATGATAACTGAGATCTATTAGGAGATATAGTTTTTTGATAAGGTTGAGTTGAGCTTCATCCACATAAAATCTAATGGATGTGCAGATGCTTTATCATGTTTTGGTCCCAATTAACCTCTAGGAGATTATGCATTTGATGAAATTGCTAACTTTTTGTACTCTGATATATTTTTGATTTGTTTATGTCCTGTAAGACAAGAACAATGTCTTCTTATGATGTTGGTGTAATACCTCGTAAAATTAAGTAAATGAATTTAAAATTAAATAAATGGAATTATTTAAATAAATAATAATTGTTAAAGTAAATAAATAATAAATATTAAACAAAGTCATAAAAGATTGTTTAATTATAGTTGATAATTATTTTGTACAAGTTGTACATTTAGTGATATTATATTAAATTGTTTCTTATGTATGATGACCGTAATTGAGTCGTGTCACGGTGATGCATTATGATTAAGATGAGAATAATATTTTACTATGCATGTTTACGTTGTCTATAAACCCGTAACGCGCAATATTAAATAATAAATTTTCAATCAAAAAAGTTATTTTAATAATTTGGATATTAGTTAATTATGAAATTAATTAATTATAACATAAATAGGAGGATTAGGAGAGGATTATACAATTTTGGAATAAACGGATAATATGGTAATACGTGTTAGCTTAGGCTCCAAGCAAGGGGTGATAAAGGGGCTATAAAAGGGGTGTTAGATCTGATTTAAAGAGCAGGAAAAGAGGCAAAAAAATGAAATCTAAATAGGCAAAATAAGTGGAATATGAAGAGGCATTTAGAAAGTTTTAGATCTTCATTTAAAGAGCCGTCAGATGAGATTTGAGAAAAACTCAAAGCACACACCTGACCTAATTTTATGTGTAGAATCCTACTATAATAACCCCAATTTTTCATGTAAGGGTTGGCCAGATGTAATACATCAATAATCATACCATTCTTAACATCATATAATAAAAATATAATTTTAATTTAAAACATCCGTGCACAATAAGTAAATATAAAAATAAAGTGAATAATGCATAAGTCCCAACTCTCATAAATCATAAAACATCTGTCTAACATGACTGTAAATAAACTGACTAAAATAAATAAGTCTCAGTCTTATGCCCATACAATCTCTGGAATGTAAATAACTGGAAAGGAGAGAAGTAGAAACCTAAGCTAGAATCAAAAAGTTGAATATGTTAAGAAAATGAGACTGCAAGTCTGATCCTTTGTCAATCCTATTGTTCCTTTCTTGAAAAACCTGGAAAATAATTTTGATAATTTGGGTAAGATCCCTAAAGTTGCAAGAATTGACTTAAAAAACCAATAGATAATAATTCAGTTAATTCACATTACATATCACCCATCGGCTATCACATCCAGTAAGTATCTCACCCCTCATCTAAGTGTAACACTATACACAATTCCAATCCAAGCCCAAACATATGATCCAGTCTCTATGCTAACATAAAAATATCAAGGGCAACTAACCCACATATAATCGGGAGGTAAATACACCTATGATCACAGTCCCAAAGACTAGCCCCATAATATTACCCCACATAAATACAATCGCATTACATTATGTATTTTGTGTAGCATTGTGTCCATTAACAATTTTATACTTCATTAGACTATATTGGTTCATTTCTTAATCAAATTATATATATATATATATATATATATATATATATATACACACACATATACGACACATAAAGTCGTCCTTCGGTGTTTAGCTCGTGCTTCTATCAGTAAGCCCGTAGGAGTTCACTACCTGACGGCTTAAGAAAAACATAAACAATATGGTGGGGTCATCAATAGGTAGTAACACTACTAACGACCCCATACCCAACCCGACTAATAGTAGCCAACCCGCCTAATAGCTCCGGTCCAATAACCTTCTCTCCTCATGAAGAGGACACCCCTGAACGCATGATCAAATATCATGACCTCCACTGCGCCTAGCACATCTCAGCCGGCGTATGGTACGCGGTTCGTCGTCGAACGCAATCCAACCGATAGGACTTCCATGAGCACGATATGTCCACATAAGTAATAAATACATCCATATAACACACACACAATATATATATATATATATATATATATAGAGGCAGGCTCCTATGCACACTAAGTTTGCACATTACCTTTTAAAAGTGTACAAACTTAGTGCTGGCGCACACCAATTGTTTTATATGATATTATAACATTTCAATGGACTCACATAAAAAAAATTAGCTCAAAAAAACTTTTTTGCTATTTTTAAAAAATCGGTCAAACTTTTGCAGTTTTTAAAGGGCTTAAAAACTGCGAAAGTTTGACCGATTTTTTAAAAATAGAAAAAAAAGTTTTTTTGAGCTAATTTTTTTTATGTGAGTCCATTGAAATGTTATAATATCACACAAAAAAAATCAATTCCAAAATATTTTTTTTACTACATATAAAAGGTAATGTGCAAACTTAGTGTGCACAGGAGCCTGCCTCTCTCTCTCTCTCTCTCTCTATATATATATATATATATATATATATATATATATATATATATATAGATACATAGGTAATTATTACCATAACTATTATAACTTGAGTTCATAATCCTCTAAATATGAATCTTTGTTTCGAATATTAACCCCCTAGTTAATTATTAAAATTACCACTTATTGGATAATGACACTAATCCACATTTAAACCATTTTTCTTCACTTGGACAATGCCCCACATACTTGCATGGACTCATAAAAATCCCACAAACATTTCCACTCTCTAACCTGACCCTAGCCCTAGGAGCCAAATCGATTCGCTTCGGGCTGAATCGATTCACCCTTGAAGCGGAATCGATTTGCATCGGACAGTGAGTTCAGAATCTATCAAATTTTAGTGCTGGTTTTCTTCCCAAATTTTCATAAACATTTTCAAGGTTTTATACAACTCAATTTTAATAACCATGACTATATCACAATCAAAAAACATATTTACATTGATCTATAACCAATCGACACAGGATAGTCCCCAATAATCCAATTAATTGGATCATAAACATCACAAGATGTCTAAACTCAAAAAGTTCATAATTCTCATCTAAGATTTTTAGAATAGTAAGATCAATTTATGATTTAAATTCAACAATAAAATTCAATCCTATCACATAGATTCTAATAATATTTCCTCCAAGGGTTTGTCACCAAGGTCTTTAACTTTCAAGGCATAATTAACTTCAATTAGTTCTAAACAACCTTATACCCAAATCCATATTTAATTCAACCCTCAAACAAGTTTGTAACCTGAAATTGTATGAGAGACATGCATATGGATTAAGAAACATATTATTAAAATTCTTTCCTTAAGAGATGATTGAAGTCTCCTTGTTTAAGCTTCTATTCCTCTTTTCCTCTCCAAGCTTGGCAACCTCCCTCAGAGTGGGTAATGCTGCTAAGTTAATTTAGAATTGGATGGAATAACTAATCATATTAGTTTATATTATCATTAAACCTCTTAATCATGTTTCTCCTCTTAAGGCCCGATTTAGGGGCCCCAAATAAGCCCAGAATGACACTCAGATTGGTCCAACATCTCCCCTAAGTGTATACACATCCCCTGGGCCCAACCTAGGATGTTCAAAATGACTAAAAGAGTTCCTAAATCGCCCTGGAACCTATTTAAACAATGTTTATAATAAATCACACATATTAGTTATACTAATCATGCAATAACAATAATTCGCGTAACATGCTAATTATTTATTCTACCAATGCCTGCATTTAGTATAATCGGATCACTTAATCATGCACAATCATATCCAAGTAATTTATTCATACAATTTATTTATTATAATTCAACCAATTTAAATGGAATAAAAATGGGATGTTACATTCTCCCCCTAATAACGGAATTCCTTCATAACATACCTGATTCGAAGAGTTACAGTTACTTCTCTGTCATGTTATCCTCCTTCTCTCACATTGACTCCTCCTCGTTGTGGTGACCCCACTTCATGTGTACTAAAGGAGTTACTTTGGAGCGAATTGTACGCTCCTTATGATCTAGAATGGAGACAGGTCTCTCCTCGTAGCTCACGTTAGGCTGGAGCTTTATCTCGTTAAGATCTATGTGATGATAAGCTACCTCATCTCTAAGGAGTCTCCGTAATGCCAAAAAGTGGAAAAGTTCATGTGTCCTCTGCAAGTGATCTGGTAAGGCTAATCGATACGCTAATGATTCAATCTTCTCAATAATATAGAATGGTTCCACATATCGGGGAGTCAAATTCCTTTTTTACCCAAATCACATCACCCCCCTTATTCATTTTTAATGCAGCGCGAACTAAGCGCTCGTGTAGAAGCATTATCGTTGTTTTCGGTTCACCGTCAACATGCAAAAAACCTAAACTCTAACTACATTTGTTTTATAAGTATAGCGATAAGTTCGGGTATTGAGAATCCACGGGGAGTGTTTTATAGATTATAATTGATTTATTATTTCAAGAATAAAAGTGTAAACGGTGATAGGTTGGAAATGGTGAAAAAGAAAAAACCAAGAAGTTAACACTATACTAAAACTAATTAAAACGTTCGCATCCCCGCCATGGGCTAAACAACTAATATTTAGAATTTCCATTCGAAAGCTATTTAACCGAGCATTTCAATTAAGCATAAAAATCAAACAATAAGGAATCCAATCCAAAGTTGCAAGATAAACATTTAACAGAAAATGATCAAACGTAGATTAATTTCGGATTATCGCTATAAACACTAGCTAATATTGCATGACAAAGAGAGTTAAATGCATAACAATCCGACTTTGATACGTGATGTTTTAATTAAACGTAATTTTACATAAAACCTAACTTTCGAAGCTCAAGCCCATTAATGGCGGAAACACAATCCCAACTAGTATACTACGGACTACACATGAAGTAAAATACTAAAGCACTAATTAAACTAATTAAAGCAATAAATAAATGAAATACAATAATTAACTAGGCATGGGAATGAAATACACAAAGGAAATAAAGCTAAAACAGCTAAATTACAACAAGGAAGATAAATGAATAGTAATATAAACTTACAAAGTGGGCAAATACCCAAAGGAAATGGGAGTAGGGTGAAAGAAGCTCCTAACAAACCCTAATTGTTTTTTACAAATGAAGTATATTTCTCAAAATGAGAGGAAAATGTATTTATACATAAGACCTAGGTTGCAAACTTGTAAATAAGAAAGAAGAAAATAGGGGACCGAACTGATTCGAAAACAGGGGAATCAAAAAAAGTTACTTCTGTGGAAAACTGAATCGATTCGGTTTTGGCCGAATCGATTCGCTCCTACTGGTTCGCATTCTGCAGCTTTGTCCAACTTTATGAAAAATATCGTAACTTCTTCGTTATAACTCAGTTAGGAACGGTCAGAGGCTACACAAAGATATCTCAGAGGGATACAACATCCAAGAAGACATTAGAATGAAAACCCAAAAGATGAAATGAATAAAATGCCCTTGAATGTTCCCTTGAGTGTGATTTTGAAGTCAAAACCACCCTAGAAATGCCATAACTCCCTCATTATACATCGGAATCATACACCCTTAGCAGCCACGCAAAGAGAAATCAAAGGGCTTCAACTTCCGTGAAGAGTTCGGGATCAAAACAGTATTGCTGAAATTACTAAAATACTCCCGAAGCTGCAATATTCAATGGAACTTTTCTGGAAAGCGACCAAACTTCACGCTAAGCACTTTAATACCTACAAAAGCTCAATGACACCTCATATATCATGTAAACATATAAAACAGAGGTTGTCTAGTTAACGAGTATAAATATCGAAATTAAAGTACCCGAGGCGGCTAAAATGCATAAGTATAAGGGTGAAAAATACAATATTCGTGCCGAATCTGGAGACACCTCGAGTAACACATGATTTCCAGCCTTAAAATCCAAGTGCCTCCTATCTGCATCAGCATAACTCTTCTATCGATCTTGGGCAATTTGAATCCTAGACTTGATCATATTCACCTTCTTTGATGTGTCCTGGATGAACTCCGATTTGCGAAGCTAGTTATCCCCCACTTCTTACCAACAAGAAAGAGAACGAAAAGGCCTACCGTATAATGTCTAGAAATGTGCCATACCGATAGTGAACATGCAACTATTGTTTAAGAAAACTCCACCAATGGTAAGTACAACTCCCAACTACCTTTGAAGTCCAATCTCTATCTGACCATCCATAAGTGGGTGATACGAGGTACTCAACCTCAAATCCGCCCCTAATGCCTGTTGGAAGCTCCTTCAAAAGTGGGATATAAGCGTCTTGTCCCTATTCGACACAATATTGAGTGGTACATTATGCAAATTCACAATCTCTGTAAGGAAATACTTTGTGTACTATTCCAAAGTATAGTCTGTCCTAACCGATAAGAAGTGATTCACCTTTGTTAAATGATCAATGATTACCTATATGGCATCGTGTCTCCACTATGACGTAAGTAACCCCGTAATAAAATCCATGGAAATGCGCTCCTATTTCCACATCGGAATCTGGAGAGGTGGAAGAACACCTGTTCATCACTGATGGTCCACCTTCACTATTTGTCATGTAGCACACTTGGACACAAAAATGGCAATGTCCTTTTACATGCATGCCCACCAATACTGATGCCTCATGTCCTGATACATCTTATCCCCCACCAGGATGTACTAAAAAATAACCCATGTTCCTTAATCATAACTGCTCATCGTAATTCTGCACCTTCTAGAACTATTAATCTTCCATGGAACCCCAATCCCCCACCAGAATCAATCGAATAATTCCCTGCCCCCGCTGTCAATAACTACTTGACCTTCTCCTGGAAAAAAGGATCTCTCACCCGTGCCTTCACGACTCGAATGATGATTTCAGGTGTGATGGTAAGAACTTACATAAAAGCACATGATAGTTCATCGTTCGTGCAAAATGAACCCCACTTCTCCCTCTATACCGCTGCTAGCTCGACTATCAATTTATGACTCAAGGCATCTACCACTATATTTGTCTTTGCCCGGATGATACTGAATATCAGACTAGTAGTCTTTTAAAAACTTAAGACATCGACGCTGCCACATGTTCAACTCCCTTTGTGTCAACAAGTACTGTGAATTTTTGTGGTTCGTGAACAACAGGAATTTCTTCCCCAAAATATAATGCAAACAATACGAGGGGGGTAATTCCCCTCGTGAGGCATAATATTTCTAGAAGCATAAGCTATTGGCCTCTCCTCCTGAATCAATATACCTCCAAGTCCTCATAAGAATGCATTAGTAAAGACTTTATAGTTTATTCCACGACGAGGTAAATCGAGCACCAGAGCCTAAGTCAACATGGCCCTCAACTCATTAAAAACCTACTAACATTCAATGTCCCAAACAAATGGTACACCATTTCGCGTCAAATTTGTTAGAGGCCCAAATATCTTTGAGAACCCCTAGATGAATCGATGGTAGTGACCTTATAAACCCAAAAAATTTGTGCACCTCCGTATGTGTAGTGGATTGTCTCCACTCCACCACCACTGAAACCTTTCCGGGATCCACTGATATCCACATCTCAGATATGACATGCCCCAACAATAGAACTTCCCTTAACTAAAATCTGTATTTCGAAACTTGGCATAAAGATGATGGTCTTGTAATGTATGTAAGACTATCAGCAAGTGTTGTACGTGCTCATCTGATGTCCAAGAATAAATCAATAAGTCATCTATGAACATCATAACAAACTGATTTAAGAAGTCCATGAAAATCCTATTGTCCATGAACACTGCTGGTGCATTGGTTAGACCAAAAGGCATAACCATGAACTTGTAAGACCCATATCTCATCAAAAATGCTATCTTTGAAACATCTTGATCCTGAATCCTCAGCTGATCCTGACAATCAATCTTAGAAAAGTACGATGCATTCCTCAACTGGTCAAATAGATCATCGATAAGGGACAACGGGTAGTTGTTATATATAGCGACCTTGTTTAACTTTCTATAATGGATCTCAATGATCCGTACTTCTTATTCACAAATAATATGAGAGCATCCTAAAGTGAAGTACTCCTCCGAAATCCCTAAGCCGATAGCTACTAAGATTTATCATTAACCTCTCTCATCTCTAAAGGAGCCACACGATACGGTGCGCGAGTAATGGGTCTCGTACCCTGTTGTCAATTTTTATAAAATATCGCAAGTTCACGGGCTATTGTAGAATAGCGAGTGTAAGTACGGGTCGAACCCACAGAGATTTATCAATTTTTTTTCATTAAAAATAATTATGACTGTCCAAATAGATTAAATGGGTTTGAAGACGAGATTTAGTATTAAACTAAGCAACACAAGCAAGAAATTAGGACTATGAGAGATATAATCAAGGGAGCGTGAAAACTAGGACATTGGAGTCATTTATCATATTCAACTAATATTATGTAATAATTTAAACTCATCAGTTCCGATTTTATAACTCAAATTAAACTGACTCTCGCCGTATTTAATTAAGAGGATAATACGGTTAAGTTCCCAACAAAATTTAACGTCTCTAAATTAAGACGGCTAAAATCCCTATTCCCTTAAAAATTCGCTTTTAGATTTCAAAGTATAGTCTTTAAGCATGGAGTATCCAAACAATCGAGTGCAAGTATAATCCATCAAAAAGTACTCACAATTAAAAATAAAAATATATTTTTTTCTCAAACAAAGCCGAAGGTTTAAAACGCACTCTCGTGTCATTTTAAATGAATACCGAATTTTTAAGACCTTTAGAACATATCGGGAACAAAAACGAATTTAAATCACACATAAAATTAATCAAACATGATAAATTTCACCTAGTCCTAGTAAAAAAATTACGCTAGCATAATGGAAGACATCATAAAACTGCAAGAATGAATATGAATTTTCATTAATAAAACAACGTACAAATGATGTGTCTTACAATTGATGTTGACAAAAATTCTCCCACAAAATAATTCTTGGAACTCAATTATAACTCTAAAAAAAAAATACCACAATTGTCCTAAAGTGGCTCCCTGATTTTTTTCTCTCCAAAATAAGGAGCCCAAGGGTCCTATTTATAGGCTTAGGGGCAGGGTATTTGAATGGGTATAAAACTCTTTTCTAATTGATAAAAAACAAATGATATTTCTTGAAACACACAAAACTTATCAACTCCAAATCCCTTCATTTTTGGACTAAAACATATCTGATAAAGCTGGCTGTCAGACTTCTTAGGCTGCGTTTGGCTGGTGCATTTTAGCCTTATGCAAAGGCATATTTTTTTTACCAAAACATTAAGGGTCAGGGGAGGAATCAAATCCCCGATCTGTTACCTCTTTTGCGTGCACGCAAGCCACCCGGCTAGCAAGCCTTTTCAATTATATATGTGCTTTAATAATATATAACCCAATCTGATTTCCAGAAATTCCTTTCTTCCACTTTGTACTTCTTTAAATTATTCCTACAATCTTCATATCTTCACCAAATCACCTCGGATCTTCACCAAACTTCAAAGGGACCTGAAAAAAATAAAATAACTTATATTAATTCAATTTCAGCCCCAGAAAGTTTAGAAAATTACCAATTTACCCTTATTTGCATTTTAGACCCCGAAATTCATAACTTTTCCATTTTAACTCCAAATTCAACCAAATTTCAGGGAGAACATTATTTTGCCTATGTAGACATTTAAAAATTATTTTTAGACCCATAAAGTTTCAAAAATTACAATTTCACCCCTTGAAATTACTAAAATTGCATTTTTAACTCGAATTTTCTTCAAACTTGCATTTTTTTTCTATTTTATGAAAAAGACTCTAAAAGCTAATTATTTATGATACAATGGAACTAACTGTAATACCCCGTATTTTTGGCAATATTTATTTTTGGGATTAATTAATTAAATGAGAATTAATTGGGAATTAATCCGGATAAAATACTAGCGAGATGTGAGTTGGTATTTGACAATATTGAGTATATATGATGATATATGAATGTTGAATTATGAAATTGTCGTGAGATTGATGTACAGCAATTTGGATATTTTATTGGGACGCGTGAGACAGTCGCGTCAGGATATAATTATTTTAATCATAAAAGTGAATTTAAATTCTATTAACCGTATCGTCGTTTTGAGTGCGCCAACGCGTCCGGAAGGGTCGAGATAGTCATAAAACACTAGCCGGGGGTTTAGTTTGGGTCCCGGGGTATTTTTAGGCCATACCGGCAACATAAAGGGTATTTTGGTAATTTTGTATTTTTGGGAATTAAAAGTGACGAAAATTAGTAAATTATACCTGATGTGGATTTGACCCACTAAACCACTAACCAACCCATGTTAACCCAATAGGCTACGTAGGTTATTAGAATTTAGGTTTCTAATATTTTCCCAAGACAAACCCTAGCCACCATAGCTATTGGAGAAGAAAGCTTGGAAAGAGAGATATAGAGGAGAAAAGCTTGGAGAGAGAGAGAGAGCTTCATCAAATCATCATCAAAATCTGAGATTGAATCAAGGCAAGTGGTTTAATTTACGTTTTTATGCAGTAAATGCTTCTTCCATGCTTAAACTATCCAATAATCATAATCAATTGAGAGATAATTGAAAACCCATGAAACTAGAGTTGTTAATAAATTTTGGAGATAGGTTTGCATGTAGAAATGTTATTGGAAGATCGAATTAATAGAATCATAAGTTTATGTGTTATAAAAACGGATTTATTTCTGGAAATTGATGATTTATAATCTTAGGGTTTATGTTCTTGAAAAATTGGGGAAAAGTGATGGGACTTGTGATTTGGTGATGTTTAGGATGAATTATTCCCTTAAAACACGTTATTATGTGATTATAATATGTTTAGGATTGATTAGAGACCTTAAAACATGGTTGGGACGAATTTTAGGGAGAATTGAGGAGTAGAAATTGGTGAAAAACGAAAGTAGGAATTCTGGGCTTGAATCTGGCCACTCGTTAGAAGACCTACCCAGGTCGTTCGAACGAGCTTTTAACGAGTTGACCATTGACTTCTAACGAGGGTGAAGTTCATTCGATAAGATCGTTCGAACGAGATCTCGTTAGAAATCCCACTTCGTTCGAACGAGATCTCGTTAGAAGGCTCAGTTCGTTCGAACAGCCTCGTTCGAACGAGACTTCGAACGAGTTGACAGTTTAGGCTTTTTAGCCTTTTTTGATCCCGAGTGCCCAGTAACCTTGTGTATAGGTAGAGATAGCCTTTCCTTGATGAGTAATTGATATATTTGGGATATTATGAGGAGTCAAACCTAGAAGTGTAGTTTGAACCTAAGGGAAAAGGTGAAGTAGGACGTGAGTGTCTATTACGATGTGAGCTATTGACGGCCTAATTAATTATATTAACCGGGAACATATAAATGGTGTAGTATTATATGTCAGTACGAGAAGAGTTATGTACCAATATATTATGGTGATTACTAAGACGTGTGCATACTTAGTATATATGTATTGATTTTATGTGTATGACATACCTACCATACTTGCTATCACGGGAGGTTTGCGTTCTCTTAGGGCCCTCTAATCCTTGTGTTGCCCGAATTTAGACTGGTTACCTTGATGAACATAGGTCAGAGAAGGACTTATTGGGATGTTAATAAGTCTGCTGATCGTGGGAGCGCAGGTATGTACGTGACCCATGTGATGTGACTGTGTTCGCCTCCATTATTTGTGATGTTGTTATCTGTGAACTATTCCTGAGAGATTCGAAATATGTAATCCTTATGTACGTGATGTACCGGGATGGATAGCAGAGTATGTGTGCACCGCAGCTAGTCTCGGGGTGCTTGTATTGTATATTTATGATGTGTATAATATACACTTAATTGATGGGAACTTCATGTTAATATTGTGAATAAAAACTATGGTATTGTTTTGAGAAAACATAACGGGCTAACCATTTGTGAAATATATTACATATTGAGAATCTGAGTTTAAGTAAAGCCCCTATTCTTTGGTAACGTTAGAATGTCCATGGGAACCGAGTAATAAGAGTAGAACCTATGACAGTCTAGCTAGATATGATGTCACTTAGCTAAGGATTAGTGTCATTTTAGATGGGTACTTACGTTAGGAGTGCACATTTAGTCGAGAGGTGAGAATTTCATGTGAGTGCACGTCCTAACAGGTACTTTGCATTTAACGTTTTAAATGTTGTTAAAGCACTTGCAGGTTTTTAAAATATCTCCACATTCGGGCTCTGACCTGTTTGCTTTCAAATCTATTTTTCTTGTAAAACCATTTTAGGTGCCTAGCCACAAGGACACCACGCATAGGATTCTCATTCCGATGACGAGCTGTAGCTGTTTGTGGAAGTTACAGGGATTTTCTTTTAGACGCTTCTATCATTTGGATTCCATGTTCAGTATTCCTCAGTTGTAGGGCATGTTGCCCAAATTCTATTAGAGACATTTCCATTTCAGTTTTTCAGACTTTGGCATGTATTAATTCAGTATTCAGCATTTCGTTACTTATTTCAGTTGTGGGATTTGTTGTGAGGAGTTTTTCCTCCGGATTTATTTATATCATGTGATGGTTATTCTATTATTTCGTTATGGTAAATGGTGATATTATTCTTGCTTTAAATCTTTTACTGCATGTTAATCAGACTTTAATTAAAATTTGACAACTTACTTTTTAAATACTAGGTGGTTAGTAATAATAAAATGTTTTCGACAGTGATGCTATTAACTGAGCCAACTTGGCATTTTGATTTAATTTAATAAAGGAGTAGCTACCCGGTATTTAATTAGTCGGGGTGTCACAGGTGGTATCAGAGCATCAGGTTCTAGTGTCCTTTAGGATCTGTACGGCTATTATATTTCCGCTAAGTTTTCTTTGATATAGAGCCCTATATTTTAGGACTGTTGTACTCTTGTGTGTATACTTCGTTCTTCAGCTATTTTAAGTTTATAATCTGCGAACTTATAAACTTCATTCTTATTTCAGATGCCTCCACGACGTGCACGACGAGTTCCCAGGGATGCAACGCCAGAACCCCAGCCCGCTCCAGTTCAGGGCATGATGAACGCCGCTGAGGTTGCAGCCATTGTAGCCCAAGCGGTACATGCCACAATTGCCGTAGTTTAGCAGGCGCCGGTTGCCGCGCCAGTACAGGCAAATGCATTCCCGTCTGTTTGGGAACATGTACGTGACGCTTTTCAGAAAGCGCATCCGCCAGAGTTTGCAGGTAGCTCAGGTGTGGTAGTCTCGAGCCAGTGGAGGAAGGATATGCAGAGGCACTTGAGGATGTATGAGTGCATGGACGTTCAGAAGCAGGTGCTAGCTACTTTCAAGCTAGTTGGATCTGCACTGCAGTGGTGGGAGTCTATTACCACCGTGGAGGAGAGGGATACTCTCACTATTCAGGACTTTTGGGTGCGGTTCGACTGCAAGTACTTTCCGTCAGCTATTCACACGGAAATGAGGAGGAAACTGATGAATTTGAAGCAAGAGGGTAAGACCATGGCCAAGTATGAGGCCGAGTTCACGAATCTGTTGAATATCGTTCCGGATGAGATACCGACAGAAAAGAAGAAGATTGAGAAATTCACCGACGGGTTGACATGGAGGATCCGTCAGCATCTGTTAGGGAACCTTTCGTTGGCCACTTATTCTGATGTGGTTAACGCTGCTTTGTTACACTACCAAGATCACCGCTTTCATATGGCTGAGGGCAAGAGATCGGGAGAGTCTAGCCATCAGGGAAGGACTGGAGGACATGGTGCCGGTGGGGCACAATCTGTTCAGGGGCAGAGACAGGGTGAGCTGGGTTCCCAGCAGGGGGATCAGAAGAGGTTTAGATCAGGGAATTACAGGAACGGACAGGGAGGTTTCCGTCAGGGCCATCAGGGACCAAACGGCCATCAGAGCCGACAAGGGCAGAATGGGCAGCAGTTTCAGTAGGGCCAGCAGGGCCAAGGGAGGAATGGTAACGGCCACCAGGGCCGGGGACAGCAGGGGGAGAGAGGAGGGAACTTCCCTGGGAAGTGTTATGTTTGTGGCAAGACTGGCCATAAATGATAGGATTGTCCTGATAGGGGCAGGGCCCCACAGCCGCAGCAGCAGGGTGCTCGCCAGGAGCCGCAGAGGCCTATGTTTCCCGCCGCTCTCCCCGCACCGCCACAGATGGCAGCATTGCCACCCATTCCAGCAGTCCCTACTCAACAGGGGCAGCTACAGTATGGACGTGTCTATAACGTCCACCAGGCAGCAGTTCCACAGGCATCGCCCACGATTGAGGGTACGTTTCCTATCCATGGCACTATGGGTCGGGTATTGTTTGATACGGGGGCTACACATTGTTTTATAGCTACACATTTCGCGAAAGCCTTAAGGTTGTTAGCTACGGCAGAGAGCACAGTGACGTGTGTAGACTCACCATTGGGGAGTGGGTCACTTATTTTCTTTATATGCCGGGGAGTGGGGGTAGAGATTGGTGGTTTGGTATTACCTACAAACATGTTAGTATTAGATATGCATGTTCACGAGGTGATTATCGGTATGGATTGGCTCGATGATTATAGGGCCATAATTGATTGCTTCAGCGGGAGCATTATTTTTGTCATTATGGGGCAAGAGATGTTTGTAGTGGCGATGCCTCGCCCACAGGGAGGCTCGACCGCTCATTTGTATTACCTAGAGGAGGATACCTCTAAGGAGGTTGTGATTCCTTTAGAATCGATCCCAGTTGTCAGGGAGTATTCTGATGTGTTTCAGGATATACCAGGCCTACCCCCCAGTCGAGAGATAGACTTTGTTATAGACCTATTGCCAGATACGAGACCTATAGCACGCGCACCATACCGTGTGGCTCCGGCAGAGATGCGAGAGCTACGAGATCAGATAGAACAGCTGTTAGGTCAGGGCTTTATTCGCAGGAGTACCTCACCTTGGGGCGCTCCAGTTTTGTTTGTGAAGAAGAGGGACGGTTCACTGAGATTGTGTGTGGACTACCGAGAGTTGAATAAGGTCACGATACGGAATAAGTATCCGTTGCCTCGAATCGATGACTTATTTGACCAGTTGAGAGGAGCTTCTTTCTTCTCGAAGATTGATTTGAGATTGGGATACCATCAGTTGTGTATCAGGGAGGAGGATGTCTCGAAGACTGCGTTCTTGTCGAGAGGTTCTTACGAGTTTTGGGTTATGCCTTTTGGTTTGACCAACGCTCAAGCAGTGTTCATAGACTTGATGAACAGAGTGTTCAGGGATTTCCTAGATCAGTTTGTCATTGTCTTCATCGATGATATTCTGGTTTACTCCCAGACAGAGGAGGAGCACGCCGAACATTTGAGGCAAGTTTTGCAGACACTACGTCAGAACGAGTTGTATGCAAAATATGAGAAATGCGGGTTTTGGCTGAAGGAGGTCCAGTTTTTGGGACACATTATTTCCGACCGGGGGATATCTGTTGATCCGGGGAAGGTATCCACGGTGAGGGAGTGGGGACAACCCACGACACCAACGGAGATTCGTAGTTTCTTGGGCTTAGCAGGATACTACAGGAGGTTCATTCGGGGATTTTCGAAGATAGCGGGTCCTTTGACACATCTGACTCGTAAGGGTGTGCCATTCATCTGGAGTGATGCCTGTCAGTTGGCATTCGATGAATTGAAGGATAAGTTGACCTCAGCACCTGTGTTATCATTACCGAGACCGGGAGTTGAGTATTTGGTTTACACCGATGCGTCTTTGCAAGGACTTGGAGGTGTATTGCAACAGGAGAGATAGGCCATAGCTTATGCTTCCCGTAAGCTTAAGCCTCATGAGAAGAATTACCCCACGCATGATTTGGAGTTGGCGGCAGTATTATTTGCCCTACGAATTTGGAGGCACTATCTTTTGGGGGAGAAGTTCCAATTGTTCACGGACCACAAGTCCCTACAGTACCTGTTCACGCAGAAGGAGTTGAACATGTGGCAAAGGAGGTGGCTTGAGTTTGTGAAGGACTACCAGTTCGATATCCAGGATCACCCGGGTAAGGCTAACGTGGTAGCAGACGCGTTGAGCCGTAGGCCAGCAGATGAGGTGGCAGGGGTGTGGAATGCAAAGTGGAAGGAGTTGGGACACCAGGATGCAGTGGCCCGATCTTTCATGTCTGTGATGACCGGTACATCGCAGATTGTCACGAAGGTAGTACGGACACAGGCTATTGACTCGTTCTGTCAGGAGCATATAGTTCGATTACTAGCAGAGGGAGCCGAGTCCTATACCGTCAGCTCAGACGGGGGATTACGCTTCAATGGGAGATTGGTTATTCCGTAAGGAGAGGAATTGCGACACGAGGTGATGGCAGAGTCGCACGGCTCACGGTTCACGGTACATCCCGAAGGGGACAAAATGTACCAAGACATGAGATGACAGTATTGGTGGAGCGGTATGAAGAGAGATATTGCTGAGTTTGTTTCGAAATGGGCCACTTTCCAGCTAGTAAAAGTGGATCATCAGAGACCGACAGGACTTCTACAGCCATTGGAGGTCCCGGTGTGGATGTGGGAGAGCATATCCATGGACTTTATCACGGGGTTGCCTACGTCGCAGAGGGGTCACGACTCCGTTTGTGTAATTGTGGACAGGTTGTCCAAAGTCGCTCACTTTTTACCCGTAAGGACTGACTACACTACGGGACAATATGCCCAGCTCTTCATTTCAGATATTGTGAGACTTCACGGTGTGCCCCTAAATATCGTGTCTGACAGAGACAAGATATTTGTTTCGCGGTTTTGGGAGAGTTTCCAGGAGGCCATGGGCACGGAATTGCGATTGAGTATGGCTTATCATCCGCAGACCGATGGGCAGACCGAGCGCACAAATCAGATGTTGGAGGATATGCTACGTATGTGCATTATTGACTTTGGAGGTGGATGGGAGCAATACCTTCCACTGGTAGAGTTTGCTTATAATAACTCCTACCAGTTCACTATTGGCATGGCTCCGTTTGAGGCGTTGTACGGTAGGCCTTGTCGTTCCCCAGCATGTTGGTTAGAGGTGGGTGACAACAAACTACTTGGGCCGGAAGTGATTCAGGATACTTCGTCAAGGATTGAGTTGATTCGGAGTCGCATTCGGGTAGCTCAAGACCGGGAGAAGAGTTATGCTGATGCGAAGAGATCTTTCAGGGAGTTCCAAGTGGGGGACCAGGTTTTGCTCAGAGTATCTCCTATGAAGGGGATTATGCATTTCGGGAATAAAGGGAAGTTGGCACCGAGGTATGTGGGGTCGTTTCCTATTATTGAGCGGATTGGACCAGTTGCGTATAGACTCGGGTTACCGGAGCATTTACACCGGATTCATGATGTGTTTCATATTTCCTCGCTAAGGAAATATCTCAGGGACGATTTGGCTCATTCTCACATCGCTTTGGAGGAGATTGATCTACAGCCTGATAGCTCCTACGAGGAGGGGCCGATTGCTATTTTGGACCGAAGTGAGAGGAAGCTGCGGTCAAAGATAGTATCGTTAGTGAGTGTTCAGTGGCGACATCACAATGTCGAGGAGTCCACATGGGAACGCGAGGATGAGATGCGCGAACGTTATCTAGAGTTGTTTTTATCAGGTGCTTTCTAGTTCCGAATTTCGGGACGAAATTCTGTTATTAGGGGGGGAGTATGTAATACCCCGTATTTTTGGCGATATTTATTTTTGGGATTAATTAATTAAATGAGAATTAATTGGGAATTAATCCGGATAAAATACTAGCGAGATGTGAGTTGGTATTTGACTATATTGAGTATATATGATGATATATGAATGTTGAATTATGAAATTTGTCGTGAGATTGATGTACGACAATTTGGATATTTTATTGGGACGCATGAGACAATCGCGTCAGGATATAATTATTTTAATCATAAAAGTGAATTTTAATTCTATTAACCGTATCATCATTTTGAGTGCGCCAACGCGTCCGGAAGGGTCGAGATAGTCATAAAACACTAGCCGGGGGTTTAGTTTGGGTCCCAGGTTATTTTTAGGCCATACCGGCAACATAAAGGGTATTTTGGTAATTTTTGTATTTTTGGGAATTAAAAGTGACGAAATTTAGTAAATTATACCTGATGTGGATTTGACCCACTAAACCACTAACCAACCCATGTTAACCCAATAGGCTACGTAGGTTATTAGAATTTAGGTTTCTAATATTTTCCCAAAACAAACCCTAGCCACCATAGCTATTGGAGAAGAAAGCTTGGAAAGAGAGAGATAGAGGAGAAAAGCTTGGAGAGAGAGAGAGAGAGCTTCATCAAATCGTCATCAAAATCTGAGATTGAATCAAGGCAAGTGGTTTAATTTACGTTTTTATGCAGTAAATGCTTCTTCCATGCTTAAACTATCCAATAATCATAATTAATTGAGAGATAATTGAAAACCCATGAAACTAGAGTTGTTAATAAATTTTGGAGATAGGTTTGCATGTAGAAATGTTATTGGAAGATTGAATTAAGAGAATCATAAGTTTATGTGTTATAAAAAAGGATTTATTTCTGGAAATTGATGATTTATAATCTTAGGGTTTATGTTCTTGAAAAATTGGGGAAAAGTGATGGGACTTGTGATTTGGTGATGTTTAGGATGAATTATTCCTTTAAAACACGTTATTATGTGATTATAATATGTTTAGGATTGATTAGAGACCTTAAAACATCGTTGGGACGAATTTTAGAGGAGAATTGAGGAGTAGAAATTGGTGAAAAACGAAAGTAGGAATTCTGGGCTTGAATCTGGCCACTCGTTAGAAGACCTACCCAGGTCGTTCGAACGAGCTTCTAACGAGTTGACCATTGACTTCTAACGAGGGTGAAGTTCATTCGATAAGATCGTTCGAACGAGATCTCGTTAGAAAGCCCACTTCGTTCGAACGAGATCTCGTTAGAAGACTCAGTTCGTTCGAACAAAGTCTCGTTCAAACAGCCTCGTTCGAATGAGACTTCGAACGAGTTGACAGTTTAGGCTTTTTAGCCTGTTTTGATCCCGAGTGCCCAGTAACCTTGTGTATAGGTAGAGATAGCCTTTCCTTGATGAGTAATTGATATATTTGGAATATTATGAGGAGTCAAACCTAGAAGTGTAGTTTGAACCTAAGGGAAAAGGTGAAGTAGGACGTGAGTGTCTATTACGATGTGAGCTATTGACGGCCTAATTAATTATATTAACCGGGAACATATAAATGGTGTAGTATTATATGTCAGTACGAGAAGAGTTATGTACCAATATATTATGGTGATTACTAAGACGTGTGCATACTTAGTATATATGTATTGATTTTATGTGTATGACATACCTACCATACTTGCTATCACGGGAGGTTTGCGTTCTCTTAGGGCCCTCTAATCCTTGTGTTTCCCGGATTTAGACTGGTTACCTCGATGAACGTAGGTCAGAGAAGGACTTATTGGGATGTTAATAAGTCTGCTGATCGTGGGAGCGCAGGTATGTGCGTGACCCATGTGATGTGACTGTGTTCGCCTCCATTATTTGTGATGTTTTTATCTGTGAACTATTCCTGAGAGATTCGGAATATGTAATCCTTATGTACGTGATGTACCGGGATGGATAGCAGAGTATGTGTGCACCGCAGCTAGTCTCGGGGTGCTTGTATTGTATATTTATGATGTGTATAATATACACTTAATTGATGGGAACTTCATGTTAATATTGTGAATAAAAACTATGGTATTGTTTTGAGAAAACATAACGGGCTAACCATTTGTGAAATATATTACATATTGAGAATCTGAGTTTAAGTAAAGCCCCTATTCTTTGGTAACGTTAGAATGTTAATGGGAACCGAGTAATAAGAGTAGAACCTATGACAGTCTAGCTAGATATGATGTCACTTAGCTAGGGATTAGTGTCATTTTAGATGGGTACTTACGTTAGGAGTGCACATTTAGTCGAGAGGTGAGAATTTCATGTGAGTGCACGTCCTATCATGTACTTTGCATTTAATGTTTTAAATGTTGTTAAAGCACTTGCAGGTTTTTGAAATATCTCCACATTCGGGCTCTGACCTGTTTGCTTTCAAATCTATTTTTCTTGTAAAACCATTTTAGGTGCCCAGCCACAAGGACACCACGCATAGGATTCTCATTCCAATGACGATTTGTAGCTGTTTTTGGAAGTTACAGGGATTTGTTTTTAGATGCTTCTATCATTTGGATTCCTTGTTCAATATTCCTCAGTTGTAGGGCATGTTGCCCAAATTCTATTAGAGACATTTCCATTTCAGTTTTTCAGACTTTGGCATGTATTAATTCAGTATTCAGTATTTCGTTACTTATTTCAGTTGTGGGATTTTTTGTGAGGAGTTTTTCCTCCGGATTTATTTATATCATGTGATGGTTATTCTATTATTTCGTTATGGTAAATGGTGATATTATTCTTGCTTTAAATCTTTTACTGCATATTAATCAGACTTTAATTAAAATTTGACAACTTACTTTTTAAATACTAGGTGGTTAGTAATAATAAAATGTTTTCGACAGTGATGCTATTAACTGAGCCAACTTGGCATTTTTATTTAATTTAATAAAGGAGTAGCTACCCGGTATTTAATTAGTCGGAGTGTCACACTAACAAGATCTAGATTTGGACATAATTCATGTAAAATAATTCACTCATCAAATACCCGCAAACCTAAACTTTGCTTGTCCTCGAGCAAAACTAAAATTTTAAAATCTAACTCACTTTCGTAGAAATCACGGTTTCACTTAGCACGTGCAACCAACCTTTAAAACCCTAGGTTACCCCAATGGACAAATTTTGTCTCTTGAGGGTTTGCAGTGAATATATGCACAAAATGTAAAAACTTGACTTAGTACAAAAGAACCAAGTTTGAATGCAAACTTCATAAATATAGCAGAGCTTCATTTTTCAATCTCAACTTATCGTGTGTGTCTACATAGCCAATATAAATTTCCATTTCAAAAGATTTGATCGTTATATTTCTTATCCGAAAGTTTGTTTTTATTTCAAAATCACACGGGATGCACTCACAATCGATCACTCAGAAATCGTTTATTTTTGTCTCGGTATATGTGAATAAAAGAGTAAATTTAAATGAAAAAATTTCACATATACATGATAAAAAATGGATTTTTATAATGGATGAATATGATCTCATGAACGAAAAATCGATTACTTTTTCGAAACATTGAATCACACCATAGATCCTATTCATCTTCCCACCACATTATAATTAACTTCACTTGAGATCGATTAGGACTTTCTTTGGTTTTATTGTAGGCTCGGATTTTTGGCTAGAAAGAATGGATGTTGGAGTTTAAAATTTCTGAGAATATAGAGGTTTTTCGGTAATTTGAATTTAAGGCACGTTTTCTTCTAACCTCCATTTTTCTTTTCCTTTTTTTTTTCTTTTCAAACTCATTTTTTTTTTCATTTTTTTCTTTCTTTCTTCTTCCTTTTTTTTCACACATTATTTTTACTACCTCCTTTTCTTTTCTTTTTTTTTTTCGCTTTTTAGCCTTTCTCCTACCGAAATTTTACCCTAATATTCTTAAAAAATGGGTATCGCTTCTTTTTGTGGGCTTTAACTCCCAGTTGGAGTTAGGTAGGATAGTGGGTTCTCAATAAAAGGCTTATATTCTTTGTGGCTCAAATGGGCTTGCAACGAAATAATGTAAAATGTAACTTTTATAGTAAAGGGAATCTCCTGAGAAGCTTAAAATGAGGGGGAGAGAGAGAAGGACTTGGGATACTCCTTATGTAGGCATGATGCCCTCTCAAAATAGGTTCGGTTTAGTGTTTGATTATCTTTTAAGGCTCAAAGTTTCTCACAACGACGTATAATATTCTCAACTCCAATTGACCCCTCTCTCTCCTTTATAGGCTCTCTCTCTCTAATTGGGAGTTCTCTCCAAAATTATAAAAATCTAGCATATTTAAAGTTGATTTAGACTGCCATGCTTAATCATGTCTACAACATTTAATGCTAATGAAAGTTCTTGTAAGACCAGCCGTTTTGTCAAATAGTTCAACGACGCCTCCATTGATTCCGCCAATTTGTCCAACGTTAGGTCACTATAATTTTAATTTTATTGATTTTAAGATGATTTGGTATGATGTGAAATCATAGAAATCTATCATAAGAAGGTACAATTGTGCTGGCAAAAATCCTATGGCTCTCAATTTGTTTTAGCATATGGTTACGCGAACTGTGCTCTCTTGAGCTCTTTGATCTTTACCTGTTGCATATAGAATGGTTAAAACATGTTGAAACGATGCCTTGTTCTCTATCCTTTAAGCTAATTCCCTCAAAGATTCCTAAATGTGCTTCCTTGATAGATCATGAGAGCTCTTCATGAAATTAAAAAATCGGCTTGAATGGTATGATCCCTCTGTCACCTCAGAATGAAATGGGTGATCTCGTAGTTCTGTGAAGATGAGTTTTACCCATTTCACACATTAGGCATAATTGGTTTATTCGGCGGCTACGTGTTATCCATGGTTCCTTGGTAATCTCTAGTTTGATCACGGAAACCACAAAAAATGATTGTTATTCTATATTTCTTTAAAAAAGGTGATCAATGCTCAGGATAATTTAAAAAAGGCGAATATTTTTAAGTAACTTCGCCCTAGTCAAAAGAAGTTCAATTAAGGAATTAAAAAGGCGGTGGGTGGGTGTGGGTGGGTGGGGTGATGAAAAGAATTAGGCAAAGAAGGGCCCACCAGGAATGAATGGGAAGATCAAAAAGTTGGAAGAAGAAATGATTTTTTGGTTAGACGTATAGAATTAGGGGAAAATTTTCATCTATTTTGTATCGTTTTGGCAGCATGACTGAGTGGTAAGGCGGGGGATTGCAAATCCCTTTTCCCCCGTTCAAATTGGAGGTCGCCCGATCAACCTTTCCACTGATTAAGCAAATAACTATCAAGAATGAAGTAATCCTTTACTTTGTTTAAAGTCCATTTTTATGAGAAAGGAGAATAGGAATGAAAAAAATGGAAAGAATGTAATTGCACAAAAAAAAATGAGATCATAGTCTAGTCCATCAGTGGTACCTAGTAGCCTCGTTGATACTTACACAGTGCATCTATTATCTTTGATTAGTCTTCTCTTGCATATTGAAAGAGGGATTTTCCCTGCTCATGGGTGGACTTTGAGAGTTCTAGTTGTTATCCCCACGGTTTCATTGCCTGGACAACTTACATTTTGGCCACATATTGTAAAATTCTTAGGAAGGTTTGTTTGTTTGTTCTTGCCACTTGGTTTGGGGATTTTACACTTGCAATAGTAAATCTGGTCTGCAAATATTGATCTCTGAATTGGGGGTGGAGAGGCGCACCTTCATTGCAAGGTGGGGAGAATGCGGCTTAACACTTGAGGATGTCTATTAGTTGATGGTGTTGCAGCCTTGTGGCGTCCATCTTTTTGATAAAGTACCAATCGATGAAGGTGAGATGGAGATTTTAAACCTCCTTGACAAGTGGATTCAAGAAAGCTTAGAAGATTCCATCAAGGCTACAGTTGGCTAATTCTTCTTTAAGTTCTTCTCAAAACCTAGTATAGAGTAGGAGAAGAATAAAGTTGTTCATTCAGAAACCAATGGGAGACTTTCCACACCCTTTTATCGAGAATATTCATGCCCGAGAAACCAAACGATCAACCACGTCGTGATCTTGTTGCTTTATCGGTGAGGCTTGCTTGTGGGGTGAATGTTCCACTAACTTCTTTGACACTCATTTCCTTTTTACCTTGTTTGACAGGACTCGTACCAACATGGAGAGGTCAATCGGTAGGTATGACCTTAGTAATTATGGCAATCCAATTTTGTTGATACTCTATGCTTGCTTGCCCCAGTTAGAACCAACTTGCTCCATCCCGAGTATATTTCCTATTCGTCCCATGCATTCTTCGATGGAATAAGCAACAAAGAAATGAGGATTTGCAAGATTCAATTGTATTAACTCCATATTCAAGCCTTATCAGCCTGCCAATTCTCACACTTGGTCATTTTAAAGAAGAGACCAAGGGTTGTCGAAAGAGTAATCACCGAGGAAGTTTTGGCGATTGATATTTATTCGTCTGTTGTATTAATAGTGACCTCAAGCTACATGTGTGGTCACACAGATTGAGATTCCATTATTGAAGTTTAAACTTTGCATAGATGTGCCAGACGGTTTGGCGACGATTAAGTTATTTCTCACCACACCAAGGTACCTGAGGGGCATCCTTCGTGTCATGCTACATTAAGCAAGTTTTCTTTAGCCATAATTGTTGAGTTAATGCAACAGCTTGCTGGACGATTGATCATCCCCTATCTTGAAGTTAAAAATATCATTGTCTTCTGGTGGTATCTCTCTTAGGCTCATAACATAAAATATTTCTCTGACATTTACAAGAGGCAACTGAGTACCCCCTATTAAGAGGTTTTCCCATACTGAGCTCGGTTTAAAGTTCCCCTCAATCAATGGAACCGTTAGGCCAAAGAGCTCCAAATACTCTTGCTTTTCGACAGAAGAAAAGGGCTAGCAGGGCAGGTCCATCGGTTATTACTGAATCGTCACGACCTACTAAGTGAGCCAAATCTCAAGAACTATATACGCTGATATCCCTTTAGAGGCTACGAGGAACTTTTCAGCTGACATGGAGGATCATGTTCGAGCTTCCATGGTTGAGGTGGTTGTCACATTGAGCAAGCTAACGTTAGCTTTGATGACCTTGTAGTTGGTATTAATCGCGCTCATCTCTTTGACGCTATAGTTGAAAATGACTTCATCTTCTTATCAACTTCTTAGCCTCAGCAAACCTGCTCAGTGATTCCGCAAATTCATTCTCAATCTTAATGGTATTTTTATAAAAAAAAATCTATAACTAATAAATAATTTTTAGTAGCACCGCCTAAGTGTTACAATATTGGGACATGTAGGATACTTTATTGTGTTATTTCCACATTGATAGTAATTTTGGATTACACCAACTTATAAACACTATAATTCAAATAATAATTTAAAGTAATCTGTTTTAATTTCGTTCTACTATTCGTTTATATGAAAATTAATTAGTTTGAATAAAGGAATAAATGTGTCGACCATATCTTCATGTTGCAGGACATATGTACGGGTTGTAAGCATCGCGAAACTATTAATGGTCCATAAAATGCCATTTTGACACTAAAATAGTTCAATTTAAATAAAATAAAAAAACTCAGGGTATTGCATTCTACCCACCTTAAAAAAATTTCTTCCTCGAAATTTCCTACATTCTTGGAGTTTCAATTACTCGTGGAACTCACATCATCTTTAATATGATAACACATTTATTCGAGTTTGTAAATATATTATATAACTTTGATGATTTTCTTCACGTCATTCTTTCCTTATTTGTAGGTTATACAACATTACTGTACAAGAAGTACTCGACATAGTCAAGATTAGAAACAACTGGAATTTTATCTAGTTAATAGGCATTTTTACAAGCTTTTCGAGTGTCATCAATTGTTGCATAGGTTTACGTAACAAAGTTTTACGTATCTTCTAATTATGTAAAGTTCGGTCATATATCAATAATCTCATACTATCAAGATGGTGATATTGGTAAAAATCATTGTAGGTTGTATATAGATCAGGAAATAACGATATCTCACTATATAAAAATATAATGTCAACAAGAGAATACTGTAGGTTTGAAACATTGATATCCTAATAATAGCATTTAACAACCGTTTGTATCGTAGGTCAGTGTAAGTATTGATTATGTTCGGGTAGGTAAGTCTATTGTTTATCACATTGAGTTGTCAATAACATAATTGTACATCACAATTTTCACTAATATGTAAGATTATCCTACAAGGATGTCTCTTTTCAATTATATTAGCAAGTTTCCTATCAAAATTTTCAATTCCAACCTTGGCGGTAAAAATTCTTGTTTCTTCTATCAGTGTTTTTATAAATAGCGGAAAATTTGGGGAATCTCTATGGTTGTAAAAATTATGTGCTTATTTAATCGAAAAGAATCATCAACTATTCGATGTAGTTAATAGTTCTATAAGGAAGTTTACTTAACATTTCGATTACGGTAACAAACTATATCGAGTATCTTAATGTAGTGTTTCTTCAATTTTGTACATACCAAAATATTGCGTCTATGAGATTTGACTTTTAAACTAAGTCACTATTTTGGAACAAAAGGTAATGTTTGATACTTTCAGGTATTTCAACTAGGCTTGTTGATTGGTGCCTAGGTTCACATTATCATAGTTGGTATCGTGTATAATGTTATTGAATTCATCGCATGGAATCTACCATAAATGTATAAAGAATCTGGTTCTTTAAAGCACATCGAACTATTATGGATATACTCTGAAATTATGGGCTAATTTGTGGACCAGATAGATAGAAGTGGTTCACTTAAAATAATGTGAGTATAGTTATACAACATTGGAGAAGATGTTGCTATCAGCAATATAGTTTAATAGAATGATACTACTGTTTGAAGTATGTTGAATCCATGTACTTATGAAATCGTAGCAATAAGGGTTGAAACTTTTCTAGAAATGATTTGTGTACTTAGGGTATGATAACATCAGATCATAATGATGTTCAATCTGAGTTTACATATGTCAAAACATGATTTGTGTGTCATAAAATAGAAAGGATACTATCCACTTTTTCCCGGCTATCGAGAGGAAAAGAATTAGCAAAAATATTCTAAGTATGCACTACTGATTTTTAAAATAAATTGATAGACATAGATGGAAAATGGAGTGGTTAGTATAATCTAAAAACATGTCCTTATTCCAACATTCAATGTAATCTGAACTTCTATGTACATTGGTTGGCTTGTTCATGTCAATAATCTTACTATGAATCCTAATACTGAGCTTTTGGAATGAACAAACAATCTCTAATTAAAGCGAATGACATATTTGGTTAGTTTGTCAAATATTATCCATACATAGAATTACATCATTGGTACGTACGGGATAGTTTACAAACAAAATCCATGGTGATATGATCTCATTTCCGTTTCAGGATCAAAAGAAATTAGCAAAAATTCATTAGGTGCATGAAATCTATTTCAAAATTGAAGACTTGTTTCTTTATCACTTGATAATCATCGAGTCTAACTTTTGCTTTAAGATTGTAACACATGGAGATCTTAGAGTGATTATTCAAATTTCGTCTTTCTCAAGATTGGGTAAGAAATACTCTTTGGTTAACATTCAAATTGTGAGGTAGTGTAAATCATATGGTTCTGCGGTATCAACAACAGTCTAAGAAATTAGATCGTTAAATGTTTCAACAAGTTTCAACTTAAGGTGTTGGCCGTAATGTTTACTTTTTTGAGATGGTTTATCTAATTTGAATCGGTAATCCTAAAAATTCTATTCAGGTCTCTGCCTTAAATTCAAATTTCCAAATGTGAAAATTTATCTCAAACATTTATAATCTAAACTCACCTTGGGATTTCTTACCATACAATGAAAGACTTTAGGGTTTCCTATATTTATGCAGAACATAGCATAAAGAGTAAATAGAACTTTCTCTTAACTTAAATGGTTACAATATACTGCTTAGGATTCTAAAGGGTCATAGGGTACTATATTCCAAATAAAGTTACTTGGAAACAACGTAAATATACTTACAATAAAATTTTGAATCAAATAACTATTTATCAAAATATTCCTTATTGGGTCTAGGAACATTTGATGAGGGATATTGTATAAGTTAAAAGTATAATGGAATATACGGAATAAGGGTAGGCTAACAGTATGAGGTAACAAGAGTCTAAAGTTCCAAAAGATATTTAATTTCAAAATGTAGGTTGTCGGTGTAGTCATAAAGTTGACATGTATTGGGTTTGGAATATATCGGCTTAACTAGAACACATGTAACTCATAAGGGGAATTAAACAATTTGCTAATAAAATCTAACTGATAGGTCATAGAACTAGTGCACTTGTTAATACTAAAGGACCCAATGTATCTTGGTTGCCTTAAGTATTTCTCAAGTTTATTGTATCTTCCAAATAATTTCTTAGGTCATAAAATAATGGAACGAATGAATACTCTGAGGCTAAGAGTTTATGTTAAATCATAATATAAATACCGTGTTGATTAAGGTCAACAATAATTTATTCCAGATAAAACGCTGGCGTTATCAGGTTGATATAGCAATATTTCATCGACAATAATATTCTAGAATTCATGGGATGGTGTTACTAAATTAAAATATATTAGGTTCACAAAGTTTAGGGTTGCGGATAGTTTCTAAAACAAGATAACCAAAAATTATCTATTCTAGAGGCTTAGGGTTAATAGTAATACAAGTAACAAATCAATCCAAAACTTTTGGAGATAAATCAATCCAAATAACTTGAGATATAATAATATGGTCAAGCCAATACTCTGAAGAGAGGCATAAATAAACTAGGCACTCAATAATCTGAGACCTACAGGCAAATAATACTATCGTCTGTATAACGGTAGTTTATTTTCTGGTTACATTGTATGCTATATAAGAAATATATTCGATGGAATCAAGTTATCTTGAACATATTGTTCCAATATTAATCTAGGGGTTTAAAATTGCATCCAATATGCATATTCTGAACCTCATAAAGGACTTCATAAAGTATCGGGGGTTATCATATAATGTTATGAGCATTTTGTGAAATGATACTAATTCAAAATCACCTACCATGGGTGAAAATCTATATTGCTCATTAACAAGATTATTTGGGTTTTAAAGTAGAGTTTCTTTGAAAATATGGTTTATGAAACCAATATACCCATGGTGTCAAAATCATATAACAATTTTAGATAAATCTGATCACAACTATTATAGTTGTTTATGGATAAGAAATTATGTTTCACTATGAATTCTATACTCTTTTTAGGGATGTTAAAATTTTCAGTGATATCCCGAGTCACTGTAACTTTAAAAAATAATTGACAATGGTTAAAAGGTACATGGTAGTGGTTCATTAATAATAATTCAATGTCAAGGTTGTGTAAAACTTGGAAAAAATGTTGTTTGTGGAATATAATTCAATGAGTGATATTGTTACATTGTAAAGAGTAGAACGGTTCAACTTAGCTTTCTGATACTTCTACTTTTCATAATAACATTTTTCCAACTCTCATCAAATATTCATTCATAATTTCTCCAATATAATCTTATTCGGATAGCATTCTAACATTAGAAATCTAGTCTCGTAATCTAATGTGAATAGTATACCGTATAACAGGAGTACAATGCGGAAAACAATCACAAAAGGTTAATAGAAAAGTTTGATAACTTTAAAAGATTAATTTTTTTTGAATTCCAAATGAAGTAAATCATTTCGATGGGAGTATCAATTGAATAGTTTAGACAAAGAATGGTGCTGCATATATAGTCTTGCAGAGTATAAATACAATCCCTTCCTAAGATACTTTACTTATTATATCTCTAAATTCTCATTCACATCGTTGATAATCCCAAAATTCTTAATGAATTTTCCCACTATATAATAAATCTGATACGTGCCTCAATCACATCTTTTAAAATTATAATTATAGAATATTTTTCATAATCATTTAATCATCTCAACCTTGAAATTATACTTCCATCCTTTAAAATATTTCCCTAGGAAATATCCTAATATCCCATATATTCATCATCAAGCTTCAAGATCAATATTCCCGACGCATGTCTAAGCATCACATCCTTACTATCCTTATAACTTTAGGAAACTTTCCTAATCATAATCTTAACTTAGGACCCGCATAGGCTAACTTAAGCTTGGTTCTAATACCAACTTGTCACAACTTGATTTCTCAAGGGGGGGGGGGGGGGGGGGGGGGGAGGGGGATGTTATCTTGAAATAATACTAAATCATAATTGAGCCATGCATCCTATGCAAATTAAGAATTTATAAAAACTAATTGTCTTACACTGTAGTTTAAAAGGCTTATTCTTCCATGATTTCTCTTCATATCTCAAACTACTGTAATATGATTCTTGAAGTATGTGTCATTTCCTATTGGTACCTATGCCAAATAGTTGTAAGGAAATAAATCAGCAAAATTATTGAATAGGCTCTACCAGTTCTATAACAAGTATAAATATAACGAAAGTTTGGAATGTATATGGAATTCAGTGTTTATTAAATAAAGCGGAAGAAAATATTTTTTTCATAATAAACCTTAAAAAACAAGGAGTCTCAACTTATAATCCCATACTTACCAGCTCATTAAGGGTCATAAAAAGAAAATCAATGTTCTATAAAATGTAATGGAACAATCGTTCCTGGTAACAACGTTATGGATCATATAAAAAAGTCAAGGATCTTTGAATCTCTAATTCAATCTATTGCCTCCAAAATTCAGAGTTGGAAGTCTAAATTTCTTTCTTTTGCTGGAATAGTTACTTTGATCCAATCTGTTTTAAATTATATCCCTATCTTTACCTTATTTGCTTTAAAGCCTCCTATATTGGTGATCAACTCAATTAATCAATTGATTAGTTCATTATTTTGGATAATAAACAAAGATTATGGAAACAAATTTCATTGGATCAAGTGGGATTCAATTTGTTTTCCAAAAAAAGAAGGTGGATTAGGCATAAACAATTTAGCTTATATCAGAGAAGCTTCCAACATCAAACTAGCCTGGAATATGAAGAAGAATTCTAGCTTATGGGCTAAGTTTATGAATGCTAAATATCCTAAAGTCTCTACTGGAAGTGGCTCTATGGCTATTAGAAGAATCCGATATGCTTAAAATACGATGGAGGCTAATTCGTTATGGTTAGATAATGTTCTCATATGGAAGCCCTCTTCTAGTGGAAATTTCTCCTTTTCCTCTGCTTATGAGATTATTAGAAAGTCTAAACTGTCCTCTTTAGCTTTTAACTTTATTTGGGATCCACATATTCCTCCTAATATATCTACATTTGTGTGGAAAACATTATCTAAATGTGTTCATGTTGAAGATCTTATTCAAAAGGTGGGAGTGAAATTGGCTGCAAGATGTCAGTGCTTCCATAAGAATGGGGAATCTCTGAACCATCTATTTATATATGGTCCTATAGCTGCTGAAGTTTGGAACCATTTTTGCTGCTTATTGGGAGTTACTCAAAGACCTTCATCTATTCATGGCTCGATAATTCAATGGTGGTTACATTCAGGTAATTCATATATATCTCAATGGCTATATAAGATCATTCCAGTTACTATCATCTAAGAAATTTGGCTTGCTTGAAACAAAGCTCCTTTTGAAGGTAGATCAATGAGAGATAACTTGATTATTTCAAGGGTAATATCTAGAATTACAGAGGTATTTCAAAATTCCAAAATCAAAAGTTGAAGAGATGATTTAAGTAATGAGGTCATAGCTGCCTTTTATCTCAATTTCAAGCTTTCCAGATCTTTTTTCAAAGTTGTGCCTTGGAAATGTCCTCCAAAAGGTAGACTCAAACTCAACTGTGCTGCCAAGACAGTGAACAATATGGGTATTGGTTCTGTTATTCGAAATGATATGGGTCGATTCATTTGGGAATTTTCAAAAACTTTATCCACATATGCATTTATTGAAGCTCAAATTCAAGCTATTTTGGTTGGGATAAGGTCCTGCAAGGTGAAGTTTTATTTCTAACATAGATATAGAAGTTGATTCAGAAATTATTCATAACCGTATTTTATCTTCTTCTTCTTCTACATCTCCGTGGAGTATAAGGGCTGATATTAAAGAAATCAAAGATTTTCTTCATACTAATCATTGTCTCATCAAGTTATGCTCCTCAGAATCTAATAGAACTGCAATCGTGCTTGCCAATCATGGGTCCGATCAATAATGCTCATTAAGATTTCAAAAGTATAGAGATCTCCCTAGAGATATTAGAGCATCTATTTTAGTAGATTCAGAAAAGATCTCTGAAATTTCTCTTTGAATTTTGTCTTCATAGTTTGATATTTGCTTGTAAGCCATGAGAGAGGGCTTTTCTCTCTATTGATTCAATAAATATATTTTTTTGTTAAAAAAAAGGATCTTTGAACTGATAATCCCATACTTACCAACTCACTAAGAGGTATAAAAATAAGTAAGGCATCAGTAAAACAAAATCAAATCAACCCAAACTTTTTGGGAAAAGTAATCGGCTAGGCACACAATTAAACTGGCACTCATACGTATGTTGGAATAATCAAGGCTCTCAATCATCTAAGACCATTAGGCTAAGAAGAAAGTTTCGTGGGATAACATGTCAGTCTACTCCCTACACTACACCAAATCCTGCGAATGGTCACGCCTAGTTGGTCATGGCCCAAGTCCGTGACCAACTCACTTTTTGGCGTGACCATATTTATTACCACACTAAATCATGGATGCTCTGGAATTGGTCACAAACCGAGTCTGGGACCACCGTGGGTCACGGACTTGGGCCGTGACCAGGGCGTGACCATCTCCACACCAAATTCGCGCCAAAATTCCCTCCAAACTGGTAGTGGATGGGTCATGGACTTAGGTTGTGACCAAAGGCATGACAAAGAACAAAACATACACAAATGGAGTCACAGCTAAGGGTCATGATCATTTCTTGCTGTGGGTCACGGCTATGGCCCATGACCAAACCTCATTCAGGCAATAAGGTTGATGGGAAAAGGGTCGCGCATGGTGGGTCACGGCTCTAGGCCGTGACCAGGTGCAAGCCAACAACACCCTCATTTCTTGGTGTGGGTCACGGCTATGGGCCGTGACCAAACCTCATTCAGGCAGTAGGGTTGATGGGAAAAGGGTTGTGTATGGTGGGTCTTGGACGAGGGCTACGACCATTATTTTCCCATCACGGTATGGGTCACGGCTCAAGTTCGTGACCCACAGTCTTGGTCAGGGATTTTAGCCGTGACCATTCGCCAGTTTTGGTGTAAAGCTAGTTAATAATGACGCTTATACTATAAATAATGGCACAAAAGTTCTCATAAAGTAAACAATGGCACAAAAGTGTGCATGAAGTAAATAATGGAACAAAAGTTCTCATAAAGTAAATAATTGCACAAAAGTGTAGGTGCGAATTGAATCAATAAGGAACATAATATTAGTTATTAGGTGAGAATGGTTAAATTAATCCGTAGTCAAATTCAAATACCGATGATAAACTCAATACCGATGCTATGTAATAAAATATGTACGATAGTTGTATTATAACATGCACACACTGAGAGTAAATAGGAGTTATCACATAGTGATATCAATAGCACTATGCCAAATACGCAAAGTTTACTATTGAAAAGGTAGGAAAAAACCTATCGGTGTTTTAAAAGCTTTACGTTGTCATTCATGGATATTTCATTGCTGCGTTCAAGTACCCGTAGGCATTTTTGCTCGAGGGTTAAAATGAGAGTGGTTATATCGGGGTTTGAAAAGAATGTTTTGGGGTTTATGATCTCTTACGTATTTCGATAAATAAAAATACAGCTTATTCCATGACAATACACAATATATGAATTCCGTATATAAAGCTAAACTGCGATCTCTAGTTTCGGGTCGAAATAATATAACCATTTTATAAAAATATTAACTTGATCAAATATACGAGTTTAATTAATTAGAAACAAACTCTACATTTTGATACAAATAAAAAGATGGTTTACTAACGATGTTCCAATATTTGAGTTAAAAGATATTAAATTTCCAAGTTATTCTAAAATCAATTGCTTTAATTAAATCGTATATTTGATTTAAAATATTACTTTTCATCCGAAAAAAGTTGATATTTATTGTTTTCATTTATAAAAATAAAAAAAAGTTGAAAATCCCCCCCTTATTTGGACAATAGTCTAGTGGTCATGCCATTCCTAAAATTAGCTAATACAACAAAATAAACAGTCCAACACCTGCATAATCATAATTTCAATAAATATGACTCGTAATAAAGTCTCTGGCTATAATGACGACATAACCTTGAGTCGTTTGGTATCATAACTCGTTTAAACATATTTTTCAATGAAAATGACACCGAGTCAAAATACACAAAAAAATGCGATTACTTACACGTGTTCGGGGATTCGTGTTTACGACACTTTATACGTAACAGATATATACAGTTACTCAAAATAAAAATAACACCAAAAATTCCAACTAATTTTTCCTAATCCAAATACCCAATTGAAATTACAATATCCAAAATCAATCCCGGGTAGTAACCGAGTCGTGATTAAGTTCAATCAAACTAAATCAACAATCCAATGAGTTGATTTGGAACTGCTGATTCTCGGGGTACAAACACATATAGGTATGTATATATATTTAAAAAATGATATTGGTACAAAAAAGGAGAAACCCACCCCCATGTTTGGGGTGTTTCTGTCCGTCAGACAAATGTAAACAAAAAACCCACTTTCTAATTTGCTTCAAACCAAAATCTCTCCCTCCCTCTCTCTCTCTCTCTCTCTCTCTATATATATATATATATATATATATATATATATATATATATATATATACAGTCCTGTTCTTGTGCGGACCAGTCCGCATTTTAAGAATTCGGGATGGACACGTGTCACCTAGCGGTGAGCCTAGAAAAGAGAGAGAATGTGCCTAAAATATAGGCGATAATTTCTAGGTGCACCGTTAGGTGACACATGTCCGGTCCGCACAAGAGCATTATATATATATATATATATATATATAAGAAATGAAATTAGTGAAAAAACTAACCAAACAACAACCCAATTTGGGTTGTTACCATCGGCCACCATCGTGGAGATGGGTGGTGGTCAAGGTTCCAACACTCAGACAAACTCACGTATACATACTTATACAAAAGCTTAGAGATTCTTTCCATGGCAGCAAGATAAATAAAAAAACGAAATAGAAGATGGAGAAGAAATTGGGCCATTCCGGCGTGGAGGATGAGAAGAGAGAGAGGCGGAGGTTCGGGGAAGAAGAAGAATGAGAAACGATAGGGGTTTCGGGGTGAGCTCGGGTGAATATAGGAGCAGAGGTTTGAGGCTTTTTGATGTTTTCTCTAAGAGAGAGAGAACCCATATCATGAGTTTTGAAATAGAAAGGAGAGGTGTTATTTTTGTTGTTGGTACAAGCTCCTTTATATATGATTTCTAAGTTGCACAGTCATGATACAGTCAGCTTGGATAATTAAGCAACTGAGTGTCTTTGGTACTCAATTATTACAAATTCTCCCCCCCCCCCCCCCCCCGAACATAATCAACTCAATGACTAAAATTAATCCCCAAAAAATAAAAAAGACAATATAGCATGGAAGCCAAATTCAAATGGCCTTTTCTCCAAAAATTATGATATTAACATATTGGTTGATGAGAGAAGTACTTGTTGGATCAACTCATACATTTGGCACAAAGGAATTCCCCAAAACAAATTAATTCTTTTGTTGAGAATTTTAAGAAACATCATTCCTCTTGATGATGGTATTAAGAAAATAGTCATAAAGGGTCCCTCCAAATGCCATTATCGTGTCGATGGAGAAGAAGAAAGTGGGGATCATGTATACTCTAGGGATGAGGTTGCTGGGAACGTATGGGCTCACTTTGTTACTTTTTTTAGCATACGCACCGGAGTGTCCAGGGCGGGAGATAGGCTCATATCTTGGTGGATGGTAGCTATAACTTCTATTATTTATGCTTTAATATCCATGCCTACATATGTTAGGTGCTGTGGTGCTATAGAAACAAGGCGAGAATTGAAAATATTTCCCCTTGTTTTAAAAGAATGATTTGGGTGGTTGAGAGGCTTGTCCATATTCATTCTAAACCCTTCATCGCTAGACACATTACAACTCATTTAATCCCCTTTTTTCCTATAAAGGTAAAGGTCAAGGAAAAATTATTGTCTATATGCTAGGAATGCTCTCCTAATTCCTACTTAAAGTTGAGCATTGATGGTTTTTCTAAAGGAATCCTAGGACTTATCTGAGGAGGGAGAGTGTTGTGCAATAGTAAAGGACAATTTTTATGGGTTTCTTTCTCTTTCTATAATAATACCTATAATGTGTATGCAAAGGTATTATGCTGTTTGAAGGCATAAAACATTTTGAGATCCGAAAAGACTACCCCATTATCATTGAATTTGACTCTAAGGTGTCTATTGACTCTATAAGTGGCAAACTTGAGTGACCATGACAAATTAGAGGCATTATTAGAGATATCATTGATATTACATAGTCCTGTGAAATTACATTCACTCATGTATATTGTGAAGGAAATAGACCAACTAATTTGTGGACTTATTTTGGTTACATAAATAAACATACTAAATGTTCATATTATATAGAGGGTTTTCCACCCTTACTTAAAGGATTGCTGAGAATAGATAAATGGAAATTCCCTTCCACTTGACATTTTTGAAGCTACAAAGAGGGATATGGGTGTTTTTTTATAAAGAAAATCAATCAGGATTTTAGGTAGTAAGTTTTGTGCTTTTCCAAGTTTCTTGTATTTTTAAGGTAACTGGCTCTTCTATAAAACTAGGCCCTTTCTTCTTCAAAATATTCATTGTAATCGACTTGGTATAGGCTTTTTATCCCCCTATTCTTAATAAAATATAATTGGGTTCCGTCCCTCTTCTTTAAAAAACTCTGGTAGGTGATTAAGGTACTCATGTATTTTCTCGAATACTTCCTAGAATTAAGAGTTCCATTCTTTGGGCAGGTCTTTCTTGAGTATTTAGAAGATAGATTTGCAAATGGTGGTAAACTAGTTGATGAATCGAAATAGCAATTTAATTTTACCTAGAACTTTCACACAACTTTCTTCGTTTTAGGTGGTGGTATTTCTCGAATGGATTTGACCTTCGTGGGTCAACCTTAATTCCGTACTTGATGACATTGAGGTCGAGAACTTTCCCTTTAGTGAAAAAAATGTTTTTTTGGGTATTTAGCCTCATTTTGAGATGTAACCTCTAGAATAATTTTTGGAGTGTCGAAATACGTCCTTCACGGTGTTTGGACTTGATGATCATGTCGTCTACATAGACCTCCACTTCCTTGTGTACGAGGTCATATAGAATAGTTAAAGATGTTATTTCGTAAGTGTCACTGACATTCTTGAGATCGAATGGCATAACTTTTTAATAGTACATCCCCTAGGAGGTAATAAACTCGGTTTTTCCTGGTGATCGGGGTCAATTTTTAAATTATTATAGTCGGCGAACCGGTGTGCAAATGACTTGAGTGTGTTGTTGGGTGTTCTATGTACTAGTAAGTTGATGTGTGGTAAATGGAAATCATCCTTTGGGTAGTCCTGATTGATATCCCTGTAATCTACACACATTCATACTTTTTCGTTAGTTTAGGTATCCGGACAATTCTGGCCAACCAAGTAGGATATTCTACTACTCAGATGAAATCGATGTTAAGTTATTTCTCCCCTTCCTCCCTAACATTCAAGGACAAGGACCATTCGGGTATTAGTTTACGGAGTATCTGATTTATAGGTCTTACGTCAGGGAGAGTAGGTATATCATGCTTGACCAGAGAGGGGCCGATGCTGGGCATATTGGCATAAGACCAAGCGAATACATCCATAAAGTTGGCGAGGATATTTGTGAGATCCTTTTGTTCATTCTCATCTAGGGAGGATCCTATTTTTAACTATTAAGGGTTTTGGTGAGTACCCAAATTTATGGTTATTGTGTCATCATCATTCAGAGACATGCGTCTACTTTGACTTCATTCAAGATTTTGTAAAAGTTTTAAATATTTATGATACACAAAGTCATCATTATTAGGTGTGAATTCTAATCCATCGCTAAATACAACATACACAGGAAATTACTAGGAATCACTATTTATTATGCCATAAAATTGATTACGACAACATTGATAATAGCAAAAAATTCTACTTTATAGAGAGATATTAGTATAGGGGATGACATGGGATTATTTTTCTAACAGGATAGAATCAAAGGGCATTCGAATCATGGGCGTGATGATATATCTGACAAAAGTCTAGCTATTAAGTACCAAAAATATCATGATGTTGGTGATAAGGATTTTTCCCGGTGACCTTTGGAATATTATTGTAGAGATATAATATCTGAGCTAAATTTAATTGCTTAGACAAGTTATTTATTTTAATTAGGTATATCACACGCACTCCTCTCTTTCTTTGTTATAATTATAGATAATTCCTTTATATATTGAATATTACACCTACATCCCCTCGTGCAATGAATAATACAGGCATCCTCCCCCTCTTTTAATTTTTTTGTAAATTTTGTGGTCCCTCATGCAAGAGTAGTAAGTGAAATATTTGAAATAAAAGCTAAATATGTAATATTCAAAACACGGTGAAAGCTATATGATGCAATGAAAAATAAGAGAGTAAATCTATGTAATTTTCCCTTTTAAATTTGAACATTCATTACCACTACTTTAGTCAATAAAAACTATTTTTCAAAAGCAAGTCTTGTTAATTATAAAATGAAAGAAAATACAATGATTTACGCATCTCAATATCAGAATTTCATTAACTAGAACATTTAAAATTAATTGTTATTAGGTGTGACATTAATTTTAACTTTCTTTTTTCTCTAATAATAAGTAATTGATTATTATTGCCTCTAAACCATTCAGACATAAGAAGTACTAATCATTTTTGGTTTTTCAAAATATAACAAGAGTCTAAGGCATATATTTGGATTTTAATGTTAATAGGTAAAGTGTCCTTTAAATTTTAACATCGAGAGGCACATTTGGACCTAAAACAAATATCTCTTCATATTCGAATTTTAGAATTCAAATTTATACTTCAAATTGAAAAGAAAAATTATAATCCTATAATTGCATCATCCTTTGGTTTTTATGTACACTTTTGGAACTACTTGATGCAGAATTTGCAATATTTTATGGCTTGTCTCAGATCTAAAAAAACTTATTAACATGGTAAATATAATTATATTTCACCTATAATGTATCCTTTGGATTTGTTTGTCCTAAAGCTCAATCCTACACCCTAACTCATTAGAATGTTATGGATTGTTGTGCGTGTTTTAGGTATGAGAATTCTAGAAATGTATTTATAATGTATGAAAATATTTAACAATATAAACAAGGATGTAATATTCCAGAGAGTTCCTTTAAGAATGTGGGAACATTCCATAGAATCAATCAACACCGTGAATCTAAATCAATTGATACTACTAAATTAGGATGTGAAATGTCTATATATAAGTGGGGTGATCATTTGGACAAAATATCAAAGCCAATAATTATAATTCCATCTCTGGTATTACAAACAATTGTTTTCATAGTTACACATTTGAAATCTTCCCCCTACTCTAACACTTGCACTCTCACTTTTATAGATTTATAGATTTACGTAGTACACATCGGTCATTTAGAGTGATACTTTATGCACACAGTGTAGGATAAAGTGTATGCCCATTACATCTTGATACTAATTTTTTTTTTATAATTTTGGACTACTATAAACTTCATATTTTAACCCTATTAAAAGTGTATGTTAAGGACTCTAAGAACCTTGGTCATATGTTGAAGACTAGGGGATCTCACATCAGCTACCTAGGTACCTATATATAAAATAAAGTAACATGGTTTTTCAATTTTCCATAATTGTATAAGATAATTAAGGGTGTATATTTTGCCACCTCCTCAAAATCCAATGGTTGAGATTATGTCCAGCTAAAACCACATATTTAATTCAAACCATATTTATATTTCTATACCCGTACTCACGTCATCTCCTAACCCTTTCCAAAATGACCTTTCTCTCATCTTTCTCTTTCTAAAAAAACCTCCAAGATGGTTCCCTCTCTCACTCTCTTCCTACTTGAGTCTCACCCTATTTATCATCCATATCCCTCTCTTTGCGTATTGAACCCCACCAGGAGCAAAGCAAAAATAAGGTATTTCTCTCTATTTGCATATTGTAATTCTCCTTTCAATTTTCAATAGATATATGTTCTAATATGTGGAATAACTTTAGCTTGAATTTTTTTTTTGTTTACTTTTAACATGGAATTTGTCTTCAAATGATACATATTCTATTTCTGAGCATTTGGCCATAATCAAGGTATTGAAGCTCCTATACCAAGATGTGTTCTTTTGCACACCCGATGTTTGTTAAGAAGCTTCCAAGAGCTTATAATTAGTTTTGACCACCGACCTCTTAATAGATTTCCTTATGTTAGAACTATAATATGATTTTATAAAAATATTTGTCAGATAGTTTGACAAATAGCTTTGCTTATGTTAGTTTGACAAATATCTTTGACAATTAGTTTGACAAATAGCTTTACTTAAAATTATTTGTCAGTTAATTATAATTAGTTTCGACCACTGACCTTTTAATATCCCTTTTAATGCTTTGAGTCCAAAAATATTGTCCCCAGTTAGTTTGAGGACCTCACATGTTAACATTAATATTAGAAACTTCTCGATAGAAGTCTTCTATGGGTATATATTGGGCATCTAATCCAAATCTCGAATGTTTATCCTTTTACAAAAATCTTCCTTATAAATAGAGATGATGGATTAGAGACTTCAAGAAATCTTTGCCAAGCTTTTTCACACCCTTTTAGAGTTCTATTTGTATGTGGTTAGCCTAATATACGAATCAATCCATGGAATCCCCGCATTCTCAATTATCTTTATTTAAGTTCAAATATGCTAATTTGGAGTATAAATCTTATGAATGTATATAACACAATATATATGTTATATGTATACTGATGTGTTTTTCGACTTGCTGAAAAGTGCCCCTTTTTTGCAATTACTGAAGGTGAAATGAAGAAGTTTCAATGGATTATATTCTTTTTAATTCTTTATATTTATTTGGTTGTGATACAAGTTATGATTCATGATGGATTATATTCTTTTTAATTGTTTATACTGTGGCTATTATGAAATAATAGTGTAGTTGTTGGTGTTTGTCTCCCCTTAAATAGGGCGGATTATTCTATAAACAAAGAAAATTCTGCCCAATTTTTTTTAATATGTTAGGTTGAGTATTAATAATAGTATAGTTGATATTTGTGTTCTTAAATAGGGAAAATATTTATATAAACAAAGGAAACTCTTCCCAAAAATTTAAATTATCAGATTTAGCATTAATAATAATATAGTTGGTATTTTTGCTCTTAAACAGGGTGGATTGTCTCACAAACAAATACGACGTACATGATGAATTGTTCTATAAACAAAGGAAACGCTCTCCAAAATTGTCTATCTATTGCGAACTAAATACGACGTATGGTCCTATTAACGACGTACACTTTCGAAAATTAGCACCGTGCCTTCAAGAACAGGCATACTCATTTGAGTTATATGTCACCTATAACGTATCTTTTGGATTTATTTGTCCCAAAGCTCAATCCTACACCGAAACTCATTAGAATGTTATGGATTGTTGTGGGTGTTTTAGGTATGATAATTCTAGAATGTATTTATAATCTATGAAAATATTTAATAATGTAAGTAAGGATGTCATAGTCCAGAGAGTTCCTTTAAGAATGTGGGAACATTCCATAGAATCAATTTAGACCATGAATGTAAATCAATATCTACTACTAAATTAGGAAGTGAAATGTCTATATATAAGTGGCGTGGTCATTTGGACAAAATATCAAAGCCAATAATTATAATCACATCTCTTGTATTACAAACAATTGTCTCCATAGTTACACATTTTCAGTCTTCCTTCTACTCTAGCACTTACATACTCACTTGTATGAATTTCTAAGTTTACTTAGTACATGTCGGTCATTTGGAGTGATAATTTATGCACATAATGTATATAAAGTGTATGCCCATGACATCTTGTTCATAATTTTCTTTATAATTGTGGACGGCTATCAAGTTCATATTTCCACCCCTATTAAAAACGTATGTTAAGGAATCTAAGCACACATATCATATGTCACCCACTAATATTCAATTAATCATAGCTACTAAACTTGGGGCATCTATGTTTAATGTCTAACAACATTGATTATGACATCACACACTAATAATTTAACTCTCACATACATGAGTCTAATGTTTAAAATTTCATATTATATCCAATGTTTTACATCTAAATTAATCTAAATATAAGCAATAGAGTTAAAACTTTATCATACATCTAATATCCATACATATGAATTATAGCTTGTGTTTGTCATCAAATCCAATTTAAACATGAATATTAATATCCAAATGAAATCATTAATCTAGTATCCACACGTATGAATTGTAACCCGCGTTTGGCATTTAATGCCACTTTAACATGAATACTAGTAATAATGATGAACCATACATCCAATACTCATACATATCAACTATAGCATGCGTTTGGAATCTAATCAAACTAAAGATGAATATTGGCATTAAAAATGAAATCATAATTCTAATATCCATTAATACGAATTATAGTGTGTGTTTGACATCTAATTTAACTGAACATAAATATTACTAATAAAAATTAATCATACAACTAATATTCACAAATATGAATTATACCCTACATTTGGCATCTAATCCAACATAAACAAGAATGTTAGAATCAACATTAACATTTGGTCAAAAAATACATGATATTTGGAAAAATCATAAAAACATATTACCCAAAACAACAAAAACATAATACCCAAAACAACAAAAACATAATTTTAGGGGAATAAATGCCATCAGAACGTAAAAGTAAGGAAGTGCCTATTGTGCGCAATTGGTTTTGTTTATTTCGATGTTTCGAATCAACCACGTCAGACCTGTAAAATTATGAGCAAGTTTAGACTTTTCATTTCAACCAGTGGGTATCGGTGATAGAAGAAAAATGGTCATCGAAAGTCCCACGCATACGTTTTGAACTAATTTAATGATAGAAAAAAAACATCGCATAAAGTACTGAGCGCACAAAAGTTATTTGATATAGATTTAATCATAGAAAAACATCAATAAAGGAAAATCGTGAGATCTTAAACTTTACCTCAGATAATAAATATAAAACCATCCTTAAAAACACCCTAATATTAACCAGGAACACATTAATTTAATTAACTCTAGCATACAATTGTTCTTAATAAAAGGATCTTGGATCTTCATATTTTCACAAAACATGCCTAAACGGTAGAAACAAGAGCTTACCTTGATCCAAGCATTGATAAAGTTTATTGAACAAATCCCTTTGAATCGTCTTGATTATCCCTCCACCATAACATTCATCACTTTAACAAAAAAAATATTATTTCTGAAATCTCATAATTTTGTCTATCTTGCCCAATAGGGTATGTTGTAATATATATATATTCTCCCTCATAAAAAAACTCTTTGCTCCCTTCTTTTTCTTTTAACTATTGCAATTAATTTATATATATGTACGTGTATCTCTGTAAATGTAAAGTTATAAATAAATATATATGAGCTTGTTTAAATTATTTTTTTGTAAAATTTCATTTTTTAATTCTAACAATATACTAATATATATTTTTAATTCTTACATATTGTTTTTTATTTATTGTTAGTTTTTTAATTATAACATGAGCAAAAAGGATATGTTTTTGGATACAAACATATAAAAAGTAGGTGATAAATATTCGTTATGTAAATTTTGGGGTTCTTAATTTATATATTGATTATGTGCAAGGGTGGATTTGGGCATGGGCTGAGTAGGGCTACAACCCAGTGCAAAAAAAAATGTTAAGTAGTTAATGTTCAGCCCAAATTTATATCTAGCTCAGCTCAAATTTTATATCTAGCCCAACCCAAAAAAAACTCTCTCCTCTTGTATCCCCGTATCTAGCCCAGCACTATGAGCCCAACTTACATATACCCCCCCCCCCCCCCCCAAAAAAAAAAAAAAAAAAGAGCGGACATCTTAAAAGAAAAACTACCCAAATACAAAATTGAATAAACTCTCTCCTCTTCCTTCACTTCCAGACGACCCACTGCCCATCCCCCCCCCCCCCCCCCCCCCCCCTCTAGTAGCACCGGCCCTCCCCCCGGCAGCCTTCCTCCGCCGCCGACAACCCACCAAAATAGGTATTGCATCTTCTTTTTTTTTCATTTATTCACCCCCCTTCTTGTTTTTTTTTTCATTTATTCCTCATTGGTTTTTTAGATTAGGAGTCCTAATTTAGGACTGTGCCCCCCTCCCTTTTTTTAGGACTGTTTTTTTATTCCTCGGACAACTATCTATTTTTTAGAACTGTTCCCCCCCCCCCCCCCCCCCCCTAGAATTATTAGAATATCAATGCTTTGAAATGTTATTTTTTTTTTCCTTTTAGTAAATTCTCTAAAATATTATTTGACATAGGATAGGAAGATTTTTTTATTCGATTAATATGGTTATTAAGATTATTATGGTTATAATTTAATAAAATTTATTGTGGCATGACTTGATAAAAAAAAGAGTAGGAAAAAAATTATTTTTAAGAAAAAATAGTAGGAAAAAAGTTCTTTTTAGGAAAAGTGGGACTTGATAAAAATTATTTTTTTATGATTATAATTTAATTTGTTAGACTTAATTGTTTATTATCTATTACTTTGCTCATTTGTTAGGTTATAAATTTTTATGGAAGATAATCAACCACCAACAAAGCAAAGTATATTTTTATTTGAGAAAATTAATGGATTGATGAATATTTGCGTTTGCGTTATTGTCAATGTTGTGAATGATACTGTCGAATTACATTAATTATCTAATCTCAAATTATTATGGAAGAGAATCAACTACCAGAAGCAATGTATATTTTTATTTGAGAAAATTATGGATTGATGAAAATCTTCGTTTGCGTTATTGTCAATGTTGGTGAATGATACTACCGAATGACTTTAATTGTTTAATCTCCAATAAAAGATTTGTTAAAAAAACTCAAAAATAACCTCAAAAAAATCGACTCGGGGGCTAACACTCTCGAACCCCGAGATTTTGCCATTAACTCCTTTCCACTCGCAAAACTTCTTAGCCCACCCTAGGAATAATCCTGGCTCCGCCCTTGATTATGTGAATTACATTTGAGAGAGTTAGGTGTTACACGTTACAGTTATTCATATTGTAGTTGATAAAAAATTTGCACAAAAGGCTTACCCCTCAACACATTGAGGCTTATGTAACGCGCATTGACCGGAATATGACTCACCTTATGCCCAATGTTTTAAATCGCGATCGCGCAGGGTGTCGCGTTCTGACTCTGAAGTAGCGTCGCGCTAATCGCGCAAGCAATTCATGCATTCCCGCTTTTTAATTAAAAAACTTATAAAAAAAATATAAATGAAAAAATAAATAACATTTTAAAATGAAATTTGTAAGAAAGTAACATTTTAAACTAAAATTGGTAAAAAAAGTTATATTTGAAATTGATTTTTTAAATTTTTTTCTAAAGTTACTTTTTAAATTGACAATTAATAAATAAATAATAATAATAACATTTTAAACAGAATTTCGAAAATAAGTAACATTCAAAGCTAAAAAAAATAAAATAAAATAAAATTTAATATGAAATTTGTAAAATAAATTAAAGTTTAAACTTATAATTATAATATAATAACATTTTAAACGGAAATTTATAAAACAAGTAGAATTTTAAAATGACAAATATAAAAAAATAATAATAATAACATTTTAAACAGAAATCTGAAAAATATGTAACAATTAAAGTTGAAAATTATAAACTAAATAACAATTTAAATAGATATTTATGACACATACAGCATTTTAAACTGACAATTATTATAAAAAAAAAATGAACTGAGATGTGAAAAATTAGTAACATTTAAAACTGCAAATTATAAAATAAAAAACATTATTTACTGAAAAATGTAAAATAAGAAAACTTCTAAGTAAACCGAGAGTTTGGAATAGAAAATATTAAATAAAAGTAACCTTTTAAGCTAAAATTTTTAAAATAAGCAAATAACATCATTGAGACCTTCGTAAATAAGTAAATTGAGGGTTTGGAACAAAGAATACATCACTCAAACAAAGTCCGCACGTGAAATAAGGTAACACTTTTTCCCCCTCCTTAACTAAACTGATTTCTAAAAAAAACATGGATAGCGTTGCTGTTGTGCCAAATAGCGCAAAATAGAGCAAAATAGCGCCAAATAGCAAACGCTTTTTGAGCATCCCGTAATACATTGACCGCAACGCTACGTTTTTGGCCCACAAAAAGTAATAGCGCGCCATTGCATTCGCAATAGCGCGCTTTTTAAAACATTGCTTGTGCCTGCGCCTTTTAAAAGACTGAAACAGATCATCTTAAGCCCTTTACCATTTTCCTTATATATTCCCTTCTTATAATACCAGTTATAATCATTCTAGTTGTCAGCCACCAATAATACCACCACTGCCCACCTAACCAACACGTCCTTACAATAGGTTGTTATGGTGTCTCTTATTATATAAATTATCCTTTTTAGCATTATATCCTTGAGCAAGTAATGGGCTCTGTAAGTATACGGTGAGGGTTCTCCTTGTCCGAGTGATCATTTCTAACATGTTCAGGATTGAACGTGCTACAGAAATTTAAAAAAAGCATACTTCTCATGGTTCCAATCTCTAGCATCTTCTCGTGAATGCTGCCAAAGAAGGTCACCACTGTATCTATAAGATGCATTCTCTCCTGCCCCATATAACTTAATTTGATCCTCCATATATAGCTTGATTTGATCTTTGTCATGAACATGTTCCTGGTTGTTTGTCAACTAATTGTCTGTCCTAAATTATGTACTCCACTATTGATGTGTGGCTTCCACTACCTTAAACTATTAAATCCATTTCATCAGGGACATCTTCCATGCCTGTTTGTGAACACATCTAATATTCGACATTCAAGAAATAAACTGTTGGAAAAATTGGACATAATCCTGTCCAAAATTTTCTGGACAGAATTTTGGGTAATTTTGAGATCAAATTTAGATGGAACCCACACCTCGATAATTGTGGTACCATATACAAATGCGTTCTCCTTTGTAAGGAGATTAACGTAGTATATTCACATGTCCAATTCCATTAAGTTATGAATGATAAATATGTCCCCAAAGTGACTCGTTTAGCAATGAAAGTTAATGAATTAGGTGTGTATTAACTTGTCCCACATAGGAAAAATAGTGGAAAGTTGAAGAGTTAATAAAACCCCAAATGTGCACTAAGGCTTGGATGCCTTGGGGTATCCCAACTCTTTGAAGGGGAGATGAACTACACTATGCAAGTGTTGGGCTTGGGCCAAAACCCACACGCATGCGCGCCGTCGATCCGTCTGGATCGGTTCGGGATTGGGCTTACAAATCCCTTTCTTTTGGGGCAAAATTCAAATAAACTTACTCGACTAGAAATTAATTAATTTAAAAACAGTTCAATCGAATTTAACTGTTTGATGGTTAAAAAGGGTTTAACATTCCATCCGTCTGGCTCGGTTCGGGCTTGGGCTTATAAATCCCTTTCTTTTTGGGCAAAATTCAAATAAACTTTCTCGCCTAGAAATTAATTAATTTAAAAGCAGTTCAACCGAATTTAATTGTTTGACAGTTAAAAAGGGTTTAACATTTTTTACTGTTCCCAACAGTCAAAACTAATGTTATAAATAATATCCTCCCCTCTAGTTTTTAATTGCTAAAAAAAATTTCCTCTCCAGAAAATTCTGAAAATGCTTCTGCATTATTTTCTTCATCCAGAAAAATTATTTTCTTCTTTTCTGCACACCATATTATTGTTCCGGTTGAGTATAAAGCACACACTTGATTTCATTGGAATTAATTATTGTTGTGTTCGGTTGAGTATAAAGCACATGCTTGGGCCGAAACCCACGCGCGCGCGTCGTCCATACGTCCGACTCGGTTCGGGCTTGGGCTTGGGCTTATAAATCCCTTTCTTTTTGGGCAAAATTCAAATAAATTTTGTTGGCTAGAAATTAATTAATTATGAAATTAATTAATTTAAAAATAGTTCAACCGAATTTAACCGACCAGTTCAACCGAATTTAACTTTTTGACAATTAAAAAGGGTTTAACATTTTTTATTGTTCCCAACAGTCAAAACTAATGCTATAAATAATATCCTTCCCTCTAGTTTTTAATTGCTGAAAAAAGTTTCCTCTCTAGAAAATTCCGAAAATGCTTCTGCATTATTTTCTTCATCCAGAAAAACTATTTTCTTCTTTTCTGCATACCATATTATTGTTCCGGTTGAGTATAAATCACATACTTGCGTTCGTTGGAATTAATTATTGTTGTGCTACATAATTAATTCAAAAAATTCGTTTTTATCTTGGGAGTCAATTATTCAACACTTTAAGCACATTGGAGGGAATAAATTTACCTTAAAGAGACGTTCTAGAGGGCTCGAATTAACCTTTTCTATTCGTTAATATATTCGGCAATTATCGTCTATTCAAGTAAGTTTCTGAATTTAATTTTGTTTATGTAATTATAGAATTTAATTATTCTGTTTTAACTTCAAATTTATAATATCAGTAATAACAATCTTAAGGCAAATATATTTTTCTTACTGTTTTGTATATTCGTACAGAAATATTATTTTACTGTTATAGAAAATTATTTTTCTATTCTAGTTATAATCTGTTTACTGTTTTCGGAAATACAAATTCATTACTTATTTTTTGGGGGAAATCTATTTGTAGAGATTTTTTTTATAGAATTTTTCAAATTTGTTTTGTACAAATTTTTTTTATTCATTAAAAACACTTTGACACTGATTTTTAACTTAATTATACAAGAAAAAAATGGTGTTTTTTTATTAGGTGTTACAGAATTCAAAATACTGTTTAAGAATATTTTTTTAATTCTGTGTTATATAATTCAGAATAGTGTTTAGAATTCTTGTTAGAATTGATATTGTATTAATAGTAATTTGAGGAAATTAGTGTACATAATTTTTTTATTATGTTTTGATAAATTTCATTACAAATGAATAATGTCATTTATAAAAATTCTATTTTTGTAACAGAAATGGAATCACAAACTTCAAACACAGTTCCACCACCTACCGTGAATGTGACACATGCAACTTTAGTTGCCCCCATAACCATGCCACATAGGGAGAAACTGGAAAAATTTACATGGGCCGATTTCAAACATTGGCAAGAACAGATGTACTTATATCTCACAACCTTCCAATTGGTAAGGTTCCTGTATCAAGATTGTCCTCATTTGAAAGAGGGAGATGAGACTGAAAAAGTTGTTGTCGTTGACGCATGAAAACATTCTGATTTTCTGTGCCGTAACTATATCCTGGCGTACTTGGAGAAGACATTGTACCACATGTACATCACAATGAAAACCGCAAAGGAATTATGAAATTCTTTGGAGAATAAGTACAAAACTGAAGATGCACGTATGAAGAAATTCATCGTGGTCCATTTTATAGACTTCAAAATGGTTGACTCTAAGTGGGTTATGGAACAAGTTCAAGAACTTCAAGTTATTCTTCGCGACATTCATGTTGAAGAAATGTCAATAAGTGAATCTTTCCAAGTGGCGGTGATAATTGAAAGGTTCCCTCCATCTTGGAACCTATTCAAAAACTATCTTAAGCGTAAATGCAAGGAGATGAACGTTGAAGAATTGGTATTGCGACTACGGATTGAAGAAGATCATCGTGAATCTCAAAAGAAAAGTGGGAAGAACATCATGGAGTCCAAAGCTCATGTGGTTGAAGGTCCTAAATTCAAACATAAGTGTGATGGGGAACCCACACCTAAGCAAAGAAAAATGTTCAAAGGCAAATGTTACAATTGCGATAAGTCAGGACGTCGGTCAAGCGAGTGTTGCAAACCAAAGAATGCTAAAAAGAACAATGCTCAAGCAAACGTGATGGAGGGTGAGAACATTTTCGATGGTATCGCAGACATAAATATTTTTGTTGTTATCTCTGAATGCAATCTGGTAGGAAATACCAAGGAATGGTGGATGGGCACTAGGGCTACACTCCACATTTGGGCAAATAAATGGATGTTCACTACTTATAAGGCTTTGGAAGATGAAGAGACCCTCTTTATGCGGAACTCTTTGAGTTTTAAAGTCGTGGGACAAGGAAAGGTTATTCTAAAAATGACTTCGGGAAAGGAACTCATTGTTAACAATGTGCTGCACGTGCCTGACATCCCTAAAAATCTGATTTTCGAAATGCTTCTAAGAAAGAATGGGTTTAAACTTGTGTTGTTGCTGATAAGTTTGTGGTGTCCAAAAATGATGTGTATGTGGGAAAGGGATACCTGTCTGAAGGGCTCTTTAAAATTAATGTAATGACATTGATGCTTAGGGTATTCCCTTTGAATGAAATTTCTAGTTCTACTTATATGATTGAGTCATCTAATATTTGGCATGCTAGATTAGGACCCGTTAATTTTTATACCTTGCATAGATTAATTAACTTGAAATTTTTACCCAAATTTAATATTAATAAAAATCATAAATGTGATATTTGTGTGGAATCAAAATTAGCTAGATTACCTTTTCATTCTATTGAAAGGATCACCGAACCACTAGATTTAATTTACACGGATATTTGTGACTTAAAATTTGTACAAACTAGAGGTGTAAAAAAGTATTTCATTACTTTTATTGACAATTGCACAAAATATTGCTATGTATTATTATCACACACTAAAGATGAGGTTATTAATGCATTTAAATAATATAATAATGAAGTTGAGAATCAATTAAGCAAAAAGATAAAGGCTATTAAGAGTGATAGATGTGGTGAATATGAATATTCGTTTAAGGAATTTTGTTTCGAAAATGGAGTTATTCATCAAACCACCACTCCTTATTCTCCTCAATCGAATGGCATTGTTGAACGCAAAAATCGTACATTGAAGGACATGATGAACTCTATGTTAATAAGTTCAGGAGATTCATAAACCTTGTGGGGGGAAGCCTTATTATATGCTAATTATATTCTTAACAAAGTACCACACAAGAAAGCTCATAAGACACCTTATGAGTTATGGAAAGGTGCAAAACCTTGCAATAAATATTTACGAGTGTGGGGATGCTTAGCCAAAGTGATGGTTCCTAAACCTAAAAAGGTAAAAATAGGACCAAAGACCATTGACTATGTATTCATCCGTTATGCTATTAATAGCAGCTCATATCGTTTCTTAGTTTATAAATCTGAGACTTGGAATATTCATGTAAATACGACCATTGAATTGAGGGATGCTTAATTTTTTAAAAATGAATTTTCGTATAACATAGCCCGAGAATCTGGTTCATCTAAACGGACAAATGAAGCTACTACAAGTGGTACTCATCAACCTATTGATGATACATCAATAGAGAATGAACCAAGATGTAATAAAAGAGCAAGAACCCGACTTCCTTCGGTCCGTATTTTACAACATATTTTCTAGAAAATGAACCTCAATCGTATAGAGAAGCAATATCCTTACCCGATGCTTCTAATTGGAAAGAAGCAATTAATAGCGAAATTGAATTAATTTTGCAATATCACACGTGGGAACTAGTTGATCTTCCACCAGGTTCAAAATCGTTAGGTTATAAATGGATCTTCGAAAGGAAATTGAAGGTCGATGGATCAACTGATAAATATAAAGCTAGACTTGTTGTTAAAGGCTATAGGAAAAAGGAAGGGTCGGATTACTTCGACACATATTCACCGATAATAAGAACTACGTCCATTCGAATGTTAATAGCAATAGCTGCAATTAATGGACTTGAAATACATCAAATGGATGTAAAAATCGTATTCTTAAACAGTGAACTTAACGAGGAAATTTATATAGAACAACCTGAAGGGTTCAAGGCTCCCGGATTAGAAGGAAAAGTATGCAAGCTTGTTAAATCACTTTACGGACTAAAACAAGCACCTAAGCAATGGCATGAAAAATTTGATAATGTAATGTTATCAAATGGTTTCAAAATTAATGAATGCGATAAATGTGTTTACTTTAAATACATTCAAAATGGATATGTCATTGCCTCTATATTGATGATATGCTTATCGTGGGTAGTAACCTGGAAATTGTCAAAACTACAAAAAAATATTGAGTAGTCGATTTGACATGAAAGATTTGGGTATTGTCGATGTTAGATTAGGAATTAAAATTTCTAAAACATCGGATGGACTTATATTATCTCAATATCATTACATAGATAAAGTACTTGAAAAATTCAAGAAGTATGATATTAGTCCCACCAAGACACCGGTAGATGTAAATTTACATCCAGAAAGAAATAATAGTGAAAGCATATCTCAACTAGAATACTCTCGTATTATCGGTCGTTTATTGTGTATCATGAACTGTACATGACCGTACATAGCTTACTCGATAAGTAAGCTAAGTATATTTATGAGTAATCTAGGGAGAGCTCACTGGAAGGAAATATTAAGAGTTTTGGGTTATTTAAAATACACTCAAAACTATGGAATGCACTACTCAAGATATCCAGTTGTTCTTGCAGGACATTGTGATGCAAATTGAATATCTGATACAAAAGACTCTAAGTCTACTAGTGGGTATGTGTTTACCCTTGGAGGTACAGCCGTGTATTGAAAATCCTCAAAACAAATGTGCATTGACAGATCGACAATGGAATCTGAATTAATTGCACTAGACAAACTGGAGAAGAAGTTGAATGGCTTCGAAACTTCTTAGAGGATGTTCCAAATTGTTCCAAACCTGTGCCCGCAATATGTATACATTGTGATAGTCAATCGGCGATTGGTAGGGAACATAATCACATGTACAACAAAAAGTCATGACATATTCGTCGTAGACATAATACCGTTAGACAACTTCTTTCAAATGGAATTATCTCAATTGACAATGTAAAGTCAAAAGATAATATAGCGGATCCACTAATGAGAGGTTTAACCCAAGAACGATTTGAAAGATCATCGAGAGGAATCGGTCTAAAGCCTATTAATAAATAAGAATCAATATAGTGGCAACCCAACCTAGCTGACTGGAGATCCCAAGATCTAGGTTCAATGGGCAGACCGAACTACATTTATTCAGTAAGCACTCAAAGATATTTAATCCTATCCATTCCAAATATGAGACAGTTTACATCTGCTGCGAAATTAGGATAAGTTATGCTTTTAATGACATTCATATCTTAGTATGTCTAAGTGGGGTATTGCAGGATACTCTTTATGGAAGTCACCTACGTGAGTAAGAAGGGGGGCACTTCTATGAGAATAATGAAAGGCAAATTCTCTAAAATACTCACAGAACCAAATGGTGTTCAAGGACAAAATGAACACAAACGTGAGAACCAATTATGTTTAAGAATTATTATGTGAATATTGTTGTCTAGGTTTACAGAAACAGTTGATGGTTCAAAGACGTGAAGTCTACTGATTAACAAAGTAAATCCGATGGTATATCACTAAGGAAAGTTCAAAACCACTAGCCTACTTCTTCTGACACAATAAATCTTCTGTTTTACTCCACCTGTGTCTACATATGCATATGCATCCGCATCTGCATCTGCTTGTTTCTATTTATAGCGATATATCATTCATGTGAGGGATTGTTAGAAAAATTGGACATAATGTTGTCCAAATTTTTCCAGACAGAATTTTGAGCTCAAATTTAAATGGGACCCACACCTCGATAATTATGAGACCATATACGAACGTGTTCTCCTTCGCAAGGAGATTAACATAGTACATTAACATGTCCAATTTCATTAAGTTATGAATAATAAATATGTCTCCAAAATGACTCATTTAGCAGTGAAAGTCAATGAATTGGGTGTGTATTAACTTGTCCCACATAGGAAAAATAGTGGGAAGTTGAAGAGTTATTAAAACCCTAAATGTGCACTAAGGCTTGGATGCCTTGGGCTATCCTAACTCTTTGAAAGGGAGATAACCTACACTATGCAAGTGTTGGGCTTGGTCCAAAAGCCCACACACGCGCGCGCATCGTCCGTCTGTCCGGTCGTCTCGGCTCGGCTCGGTTCGGTTCGGTTCGGGCTTGGGCTTATAAATTCCTTTCTTTTTGGGCCAAATTCAAATAAACTTTATGGGCTAGAAATTAATTAATTAAAAATAGTTCAACCGAATTTAACTGTTTGAGAGTTAAAATCGGTTTAACAGTTTTGACTGTTCCCAAGAGTAAAAACCATTGCTATAAATAATATCCTTCCCTCGAGTTTTTAATTGCTGAAAAAATTCCTCTTCGAAAAATTCCAAAAATGCTTCTGCATTATTTCCTTCATCGAGAAAATTATTTTCTTCATTTATGCATACAATAATACTGATCCAGTTGAGTACAAAGCACATACTTGCGTTCGTTGGAATTAATTATTACTGTGCTACATAATTAATTCAAAAAATCCATTCTATCTTGGGAGACAATTATTCAACACCTTAAGCACATTGGAGGGAATAAATTTACTTTAAGGAGACTGTTCGACACGGGCTCGGATTAATCTTTTCTATTCGTTAATATATTCTGCAATTATTATCTATTCAAGTAAGTTTATGAATTTAATTTTATTTCTGTAATTATAGAATTTAATTATTCAGTTTTAACTTCGAATTTATAATATCAGTAATAACACAAGGGATTACAAGTTTTTAGTGCTACTTTTTTTAATATACGTGTGTTTAATCCCATGTTATTATTTTTTATTGTCGATCCTACATTTTTACACTTGTCATTCTCTACAAAAGATAGACATGAGCAGTTAGGAGACATTACATGGAAGTTGAGGGCAGTTATGGGACTTAAAACAACTTTAAAAACATATGTGTTTTAAAAACATATGGGATGGCAGACAAATACAACTTTAAAATTGGGACTAAACCCAAAAAAACTAATAGCACAAACTTGATTCCTATTACTCTTCCCAGTTTTAATCATCTTTCAGAACCCTTTAGATTGGATTGATATACTCCATTGGCAGGGAAACCGGGTTGACAGAAATCACCTAAACCGAACTATTCTCTATTAGACAATTTATTAGTAACAGTACAAGAACTGCTTATATGATTAACATGCTAATGAAACATGTAAACATCAAGTAACTTAAAAACAAAAAATTACATTGGAAATTTAGATGGTGAAACCACAACCTGTTCGATTTACTAGTGACATAAACCATGAATCTGTTGGAAATTTAATAAAGAGAAAAACACTCTTTAACTCACTATTTTGCTACAACTTTGATTCACACACAAGAAGAAGAAGAAGAAGAAGAAGAAGAAGAAGAAGAAGAAGAAGGGAAACTTGTATTGATAACTCTCTTGCTTGATGTCTAACACTTACAAGGATTCTCTATTTATACTAAAATGGAATGAACAAACACCACATTATATTAAGGCAATTTAAACATAAACCACACACTTAAAGTCTAGCTAGTTGTAGGAGGAGTCACCCATTATCTTCTTTCTGAAATGGATGATGAGTCAGTTCCATGATTGAGTTTCTTCACCTTACTTAGAAACTTCTATGGGTTGGGCCTCCAAAGAACTAGGTTGGACTTCCCTCTAATGGATTTGGGCTTGAAAAACAAGTTTTCAAATCAACATTCCCCCTTAAACTTATTTTATAACACCTAGCAAATTTCTTAACTTCACAAAGTCTTCAATCCTGAGGGGCTTAGTGAAAATATCTGCAATTTGATATTGAGACTTCACGTACTCGACTTGAACATCCTTTTTTGTGATGCACTCCCTTATGTAGTGATAACGAATATCGATGTGTTTGCTTCGATCATGGAATACTGGATTCTTTGCTAAGGCAATGGCTGACTTGTTGTCGACAAAAACCTTGGTGAGCACTTCTTGTGTTAAGCATATCTCCTTCAATAGATTTCTAAGCCAAATTGTATGACAAACACATGAGGTAGCAACAACATATTCTGCTTCACAAGTGGATAATGTGACAATCGGTTGTTTCTTCGATGTCCATGTGAAAGAAGTATGTTCCATGAAAAATACAAACCCAGTAGTGCTCCTTCGATTATCTATGTCTCCACCCCAATCGCTGTCGCTATATCCAAAAAGTTTGTAATCATTAGAAACTGAATAGAACAGGCCAAAGTCAATTGTACCTTTCAGATAGCGAAGAATTCTTTTTGCGGCTTTAAAATGAGTGATTGTTGGAGATTCCATGTAGTGGCTAACCAACCCGACTGCGTGAAGGATATCAGGCTTCGCGCAGGTCAGGTAGCGTAGACTTCCCACCAAACTCTTGAAGAAAGTTGGATCTACGCTTTCGCCTTCGTCATTTTTTGATAGCTTAGCTCCGCATTCCACTGGTGTGTTAATTGGCTTGCAGTCATTCATCTTGAACTTCTTGAGGATCTCCTTTGTGTAGCCTTCCTATGAGATGAAAATTCCATTTTCTTGTTGTTTAACTTCAATGCCAAGATAGTATGCCATTAGCCCAATATCTGTCATCTCGAACTCTTTCATCATTGCATTGTTGAAGTCATTGAACATCTTTGGGCTGCTTCCAGTAAAATCAAATCATCTACGTACAGGCACACGATCAAAATATCTCCATCTTTGATCTTGATATATAAAGCGTGCTCGTATGGACATTTACTGAAACAATTCTCTTGAAAGTACTTGTCGATACGACTATTCCACGCCCTTGGTGCTTGCTTTAACCCGTAGAGAGCTTTCTTCAGCTTCAAAACTTTGTCTTCGTGTCCCTTTACTACATATCCCAAAGGTTGCTCGATGTAAACTTCATCTTCAAGTATTCCATTTAGAAATGCAGACTTTACATCCAACTGATGAATCTTCCACCTGTTTTGAGCTGCTAGGGAGATAATTAATCTCATAATTTCCAAGCGGGCAACAGGAGCAAATACCTCATCGTAGTCAATTCCAGCTCTTTGACTATATCCTTTTGCGACTAGCCTCGCCTTGTGTCTTTCTATTTCTCCCATATCATTCCTCTTCATTTTGTACACCCATTTGACACTAATAGCCTTCTGACCTTTTGGAAGTGAAACGAGTTCCCAAGTGTCATTCTTCTCAATGGACCTTTTTTCTTCGTTCATCGCGTCTCTCCACTTCTTGTCTTGTGCAGCTTCTTGGAAGTTTACTGGTTCACAATCAGCAAAGAGACAGAAGAGTGTAAGATTATCATGTCTTTCGGTTACCTCATAGAGATCCCGTAGACTTCTTGTGTGGGGAACAAGTCTTTCATTGAAACTTTCACTTGACGATGGTGATGAGTCTCCATGAGTGGTTGGTGTTGGTGAGGTGGGTGGAGTAGTGGTCTCTTGTTGAACTTCTCCTTCTTGCTCTATCATGGTTTCTCCATTCACTTCTTCAAAGTCGGGAAAGAAGTTGAAATCATCTATACTTGAGCCGAAATCAAATTCTCCTTCTTCATCAAATATCACATATTGGCTAATTACAATCTTCCCATTGTTAGGATTGTACAATTTGTAACCTTTGGAGTTGTTGTCATAGCCAATGAAGATGAACTTCTCGCTTTTGTCATCAAGTTTAGTTCTTCTCTCGTCTGGTACATGTACATGGGCTATGCTCCCAAAAACTCTCAGGTGGGAGATACCCGGTTTTCTTCCATTTCATGCTTCTTGCGGTGTCTTTCCCCAAACACTTCTTGTTGGAGAACGGTTGGACAAGTAGACGGCACACGCCACAGCTTCTGCCCAAAATTCCTTGGGCAGTTTCTTGCTTTTGAGCATAATTCGAGCTATATTGAGGATAGTTCGATTCTTTCTTTCGACTACTCCATTTTACTGAGGGGATCGAGGAACTTTCATTGGTCGACGAATTCCATTTGCTTCACAAAACTCTTGAAATTCACTCGAAGTGAATTCTCCTCCTCGGTCAGATCTCATTGCCTTGATCTTAGACCACTCTCCTTTTCCACGGCAGCTTTAAACTTCTTGAATATTTCAAAAACTTTTGATTTCTTCTTCATGAAATATACCCAAGTTTTTCTTGAAAAATCATCAATGAAGAGAAGGAAATAATTACTTTTACCAAGAGAGCTTGGCTTGATCGGACCGCATACATCGGTATGGATTAGCTCGAGTGGATTCTTAGCTCTTGAGTCTGACTCCTTTGGAAATCTTTTTCTGAATTGCTTCCCAAGTAAACATCCTTCGCACAGTTGGTCAGGGTGATTAATGCAAGGTAAGCCTCTCACCATTTCCGTCTTGGATAATAGCTCCAATCCTCCAAAGTTGAGATGCCCAAATCAAAGATGCCATAGCCACGATGCATCTTTGTAACATACCTTTAGACACTTTGCAACATCGTTTTGAATATTCAAAAGGAACATTCTATTCTTTGACATTTGTACCTTGGTAATTAAATCTCCTTTGTCATCTATTATAAAAAGACTACAATTTTTCATATGGATATCATAGCCTTTTTCTAAGAGTTGACCCAAACTCAAGATGTTGCTTTTCATATTAGGCAAATAGTAGACACTTGAAATTAATTGATGACTACCATCTTTTGCACGAATAAGGATGTTACCTTTTCCTTTCACCGATATTTTGGAATCATCTCCAAATGAGACATTTTCGCTTACTGACTCGTCCAACTCCACGAACATGTCTTTCCTTCCACACATGTGATTGCTTGCACCGCTGTCAAGAAACCAAGAATTTTCTTGGCTACCATCAGTCTCCTTCCATGCTAGAAGAAGAAGATTTTCTTTCTCATTTGTCTTCTCCTCCGCATAATTGGCCTTCTCCTCAACTGTATTGTTAGGTGCTCTGCATTCTAAAGCATAATGTCCAAACTTCTGACAATTATAACATCAAACTTGAGATTTGTCATACCTCGAGTTCGGATTGCTTCTTCCACGACCTTGTGTTGAGCTTTCCCCTCTCTTCTAGTTATTATTGGAATTGTAGTTATTGGAATTATAGTTGTTAGAATTCCAACCTCGTCCACGTTCGTAACCTCGTCCTCGGCCACGACCTCTTCCACGTTGGATTCTATCGTTGTTGAAACTTTCTTCTTTCTTTATCGGATGGAGTTCCGTCTTGAAAAGTTGTTCCACAACCTCTTGCTTCTTCTTCTTCTTCTCTTCGTATTCTTGCAATGACCCCATTAGTTGTTCGATTGTCAACTCATTCAAGTCTTTAGTTTCTTCGATCGTCGTAACGATGTACTCAAATTTTGGATCTAATGAGCGGAGTATCTTCTCCATGATTGTCACATCTTCTAACTTCTCACCATTTCTTTTTAATTGATTTGAAACAACTAAGACTCTTGAAAAGTAGTCGGAGATAAACTCGAACACTTTCATATGTAGAGATTCGAAATCACCTCTTAAAGTTTGAAGACGAACTTTCTTCACTTGTTCGGATCCTTTGTAAGAGGTTTGCAGTTTCTCCCACGCTTGCTTAGAGGAGATTGCACTTGAAATCTTCTCGAAACCATCATCATCTAATGCTTGTTAGATGAAATAAAGAGCTTTCTTATCTCTCTTTCTTGAGTCTTTCAAAGTCTCCTTCTGAGTTTGGTTTAAGACAGCTTCATTTTCTGGCTCACTGTAACCTCTCTCCACGACTTCCAAAACATCGTGTGCACCCAAAAGTGCCTTCATCTTAATACTCCAATTATCATAATTGTTGTTTTTGAGTATCGGGACTTGAAAGGATGTCATACCACCATTTTCCATAATTCTAGTGAGAATTTGGAAATTTTGATTACACGGATGGATCCAGAACGCCCAAAAACGTCAGGAACAACGCTGACCCAAAAATAAAATTTTGGTCAAAGTCAACGGTCAAAGTCAACATTTGGTCAACGGACAACTTTGGGTCAAGGCTCGACAACTCGGTCAAGCAGCTGAAATACGCTTCACGGCTCGGTCAACTCGGCGCCAACTCGGATGATTTGGCTAACTCGATGAGTTAACTCACTTTCTGGCAGCAACGTTCTGGTGACACCTGGTGGCGCTGGATTCGTCTCGTCGAGAGCTTCAATTTGATATGCTATAGCGTGTACTTTGAAATAAATTTCCAATCAGCTCTGATACCACTTTGTTGGAAATTTAATAAATAGAAAAACACTCTTTAACTCACTATTTTGCTACAACTTTGATTCACACACAAGAAGAAGAAGAAGGGAAACTTGTATTGATAACTCTCTTGCTTGATGTCTAACACTTACAAGGCTTCTCTATTTATACTAAAATGGAATGAACAAACACCACATTATATTAAGGCAATTTAAACATAAACCACACACTTAAAGTCTAGCTAGTTGTAGGAGGAGTCACCCATTATCTTCTTGCTGAAATGGATGATGAGTCACTTCCATGATTGAGTTTCTTCACCTAACTTAGAAGCTTCTATGGATTGGGCCTCCAAAGAACTAGGTTGGACTTCCCTCTAATGGATTTGGGCTTCAAAAACAAGTTTACAAATCAACAGAATCAATAAGAATTCGAAATAAAAATTCAAGGAAACCCATTTAAACTGAACATGAATGCAAACTTAGCGTCCATCATTTGTTTAAATCAAATCAACGTAACCTCTTCTTTTGCCATGGAAAGCTCACGCTGAAACCAAATAACTTTCTGTTGACTTAAAAATCTTAGAAAACCCACTCGTCTATTTGGCTGTGTTTTGAACCCAACTTGGGAAGTCATTTTAGATACACAGCGAGCAAAATCTTAGAATATAAAATGTCATTTAAGAGTCATAAATAATGAGGTCAAGTTGATCTCTCATTAGGTCCATGGAAATAATGAGTATGCTGGTCAAGAAAATTGGCATTTCAAAACCTGTCTCAGTGCTTAGTGGTAGGTCGCTAAATGAGTGATGGTGAGGGGTAAAAAGGTGATAAGATTATTTTAGCATAAAGCCTTTTTCAAGTCTGTCAATTACACCACTAAAAAACTCATGATTTACATCAAACTCCACTACCTAACAATCATAAACAAAGGAGTTAGTAAGAAGAAGATAAAAACCGATGCCCATTACAAAATTACGCTAATAAAAATTAAAAAATTAAAAAATTTAAAAAATCAGGTGGGGAAAGTTAACAGTCGAATATGTTACATAGCATAAGGGCATTATGAGGACATAATATTAATAGTAAAATAATTTGTGGGATGCACGGACCTTATCAAAAGATCTATATATATCAACCTAATATGATACTTATGTAGTTGTTGAAATTGAAGCATTCTAAAAAACTATTAAAGTTGAGTCTTCATTCCATTTCTAAAAACTAAACATGGATCCTTTTATAATATTTGGGTGACACTTTTATTGCAAATAAGTTTAAAAAAACAAATGCACATATGCCACCACGGTTGTCTGTGGGCTGGGGTAAATCTATAATCTATGTTTTTTATCATCATTAATTTTTATTTTTTGTTTAGTGCCTTTAGTACCAAAAGGAATTCAATGATATCGTGGACCATTATGGGCTTCAATGAACATGGAAGCCCTATTAAAAAGAAGAATAGTTTTTATAAGCGAGTCCTTTCATGTATAATACATGGAGATTTTGATAACTACATTACTTGTGATAATGTAAATTGTCTAACCCCCTATATTTACTTATTTACAGACAGAGTTAAAAGAAAGAGTTATCGAGTTATTTCAAGGAAAAGGAATACATGTATCTCGAAGAATAACACTCTAAAAGTGTTGAGAGACACATGAATTCAACCTAGAGATGTCATTAAAGTCAAGCGTCAAGTGAAATGTTTTCAAGATCAACTTGATGCCAAAGTGATTCTTGGATGCATGGGGATATATATGAAGGGAATAACATACTCAATCAAGGTAGATGGAGAGAGTAGAATTATACGCCAATTAATTCAAATCCACTACCACGTAAATCGAAAGAACGAACTAGTTGATGCCGATTCATTTCAATATCACTTTTGTAATAGATTAGTTTATTTAAAAAATCATTTCAAAATTAGGATATTCTTTTAGATTGGATAATCAAATGATCAATACTATTTGATAAGCAGTTTCGTCGATTCTTTTTCCCCTTATTTTTATTAGGTATTTCTATATAAACACATATTTTATGTAAAGAAGCTGAGGGTGATATTATGGGTTAGTTTGCGGATTTTGGTGTTATCTTATTCAATCCATAACCTATAGGGAATTTTTAAATTGGTATCTGTGCCGGAACATATAGAATACTTAGGTATGAATCCGTGTAGTTTAGGTATGGATGGGTGCGTGATGAATACAACTCCTTTATTTGATGGGCCTAACTATGCATAATGGAAAATGCATATGAGATCGACACTTAAGGTTATAGATGAGCGGGTACAGTTAGTGGTAGAAAAAAGGTGGCACCCATCAACTGTCAAGATAGGTGACACAATACGTTTAAAACCCATAGAGTTATGGAGTGAGGATAAGTATAAGTTAGCAAGTTAAAATTGATGTGGTTTGAATGCTCTGTTTTGTGTAGTCATGCCCGAGGATTTCCGTCTAATAATGACGTGTGAAATGTCTAAAGAAACATGGAACACACTCCAAATCATACACAAGGGAAGTAGTGTCGTTAGGGCCTCAAACATCAAAATCTCACCACTTAGTTTGAAATGATTAGGATGGATGAGAAAGAAACATTTGAAGAGTTCTATAGTAGACTATTAGATATAGTGAACCCATGTTTTTATTTGGGAGAGAGAATACGTGAAAATCGTGTTGTAAAGAAAATATTAAGGTCCTTACACGAAAGACTTAATGCTAAAGTAATGGTTTTAAACTCATTAGGTTCAAATATAACGAAACTCAAAGAGCTTTTATGTGACCTACAAACTTATGAGCTCGATATGTTACCCTGCAAAATGAAGAAGGATAAGGTCATTACTTTAAAAGCCCGAAACGAGGAAACATCGATTTTTGATGAAACGTACATTGATTCGGATTATATGACCGTGTTTTCTATTAAGTTTGAGAAAAAAATTCTTTAAAAAACATAAAGAAAAAATGGAAGATGAAATTTATGAAAATAAAAAATCTTGCAAGGCCAAAAAAACCACTAAAAATTGTGATGATCTTAAAAGGGGTTAATCAAATAGATGTTACAGGTGTGAGGGTTATGATCATAGGGAAGCTAAGCGTGCTACTAGCCTACGAAAAGAGGATAAGAAAAAGGATTTATCCACCACCCTTAGTGAGAGAGAGTTAGAAGGAGAAGCTGAGTCTCCCATTAAAAGGAACTTTGTTACGTTCTTTGGTCAACATGGTAGCTTAAATGAAAAACCTTCCCCCGATGAAGATGATCTTAACAATAACGATTTCGACATGATGACCGTAGGATGCCAAGTGAGTGATGATGTAAAGAAAAGACTTATAAGAGGAGAAGAAGAGAGTGAGAAGAGTGCAGAAGAAGAAGAAGAGGAGAGTGATCTTCATGTTGACTTCAGGTAACTATACATAGAGTCCATCAAGTTGAAAAGGGCCAAATTGAAGTTAGAAGCTAAGTTGAGAGAACATGTGGTGGGAAATAATGATAATACTTTAGTTGAAGATTTGAGGGCACGCGGGAATTTTTTTTGAGATAAATTAGGGTGCATAGAGAAAGAGAGAGATGACCTTAGAGGTTTAATGGATTCACTGAAAAAGGATTCTCTCAAGTTTGAAAAGTCTCGTTGTTTGCTTGAGTCTAGAATTAATGAGTTAGAAGATAAGATAAAAGACTCAAGTAAAGTCAAGTTTGATTTGGAATCTAGGTAAAAAAAATAGATAAGATTTTAAGCACTATCCAAATCAAGCGAGATAATGTTGGACTTGGTTTTTATAATTCATGTCATACAGATAACAAAGACAAAACTGATGATTTTAGAGAGTGATCCTTAGCCCAGGCTGCTAGAAAAGGTCAACCTAAAGGTCCATTTCCTCGCCAAGTTTACAAATGCTCACACTGTGGTAGGAAAGGTGTGACACCCCGCTTATTAAAATAAGAGGTGTCCAGCCCGCTACTCCAATAAAAATAGGAATCTTAAATGGTCAATTCTTAGCATCATTATCGCATAATAATAGCACGAGACAACCACCAAATATTTTCAAAAACGGATGTCATATATAATTTTAGAAATCTGATAAAAACAATTTTGATCACCTAATTTATAACAAAAGTTCAATATATATACATATCTAACAGTCGAACAACAATTCTACAAAACATAACCGAATAAGCTGTCAGTTAAGAGGCTAATACAAAAAGGTTACACCAAGTATTACAGTAGATATGAATAAAGAAAACTTAGGCAACACGCCCGAATATACAGACGGATCATATCTAGAATATCCAAAAGAGATTGATGCGTCAAATATAAAAATTCTACAACATCCGCAAAATTTCGTAGCTCCATAACACTAGAAAGGAAGATCAAAGCAGGCGCCCACGCGGTGGAGCACCTGAATATAAATAAGAACCACACAAGAAGGAGCAATATAAATGGGCCAGGGCCTGGTTTGATATGATATACTTGTGAATAAAGTGCATAACAGTTATGAATCCAAAACTTCATAAACAGGTTAAGTTCGCTCTTCGCCCAAGGAATCATCCTCACCTCTCTTCTAAGTGCACATCCTAGAGAATATATTTCATTATAAGGTAAACTACCCATCTAATTTAGAGGAGTAACCTAACTCTACTCAATATGCTTAATTCACCAATTCGTAAAAATACAACCTCCGAAGTCAATTAATCATTAAGAATTATAGGCAATTAAAGTTTATTCGAGTTTCATTAAATCATTTATATGGAATACCATTTCCGTGAGAACAATCACCATCATAATATAACGGTTCTAAGACCATCCTTCCGGGAGTCACCCCACCGTATGTGCCCCTAATTGCTATCATCTTCCAGGGCCTATATTCATGACCACCTGGGTATCCTAAATCGCAACGCATGGGAAGCAACCATATACCTTCGATAGTGAGTAATAACCATACCCGAATTACCTCACTTCGAACAAAATAATCATACAATATAACAACCGATACTATGGCCTGAGGACTATATTCTCCCTGCATCATTAGCCAGGTGATTTACCTCATTCGCGTAACTTCCCTTATGGTAGCAGTTAGAGAGGTATGTATGTGCATGCCATAATCACAAGATATACCAATTAAACATACACTTCTTACTTCCGAAACCATATGTGCATAACAATTTAGGCTACAAAGTATAATTTCCCTCGTCGCTTAAAGGACAATGACGCAACAAAATATAACATTACACTATTTACATTCGCTTAACAGTAAATATGCAATACCCAGTACATATTAACTCTTAAATTACTTAAATTAATATTTACTTCGGTTTCCGTTATTTTATATTACTAACCCACATGGCAATTTTATATAAAAAAAATAATTACTCATAAATAAGGGGTATTACAAAAGGTCACCTTAGGTGTTTTTTCTACGACCATAGGAAAGGCCCTAAGTAGTTTGAGTCGATTATTTTTAAGGTTCCCGAGTCCCGACATCGTAAGGTTACACCTATGTGGATTGGGAAATATTATTTAGAAGCACTTAACAATAGACTAGTTGATTTTCTCTTCCATGTACGTGATACTTGCCATGCTAAATCTAAAGGTTGATCATGTTAGCATGTTTTCACACACTAGCTTTTGTGCTTTGTGATTTTATTTTATTGCTAGTGATATGATTTGTATGTTTTGTATTTATTTTCTTTCTTTTGTGTCAAAATGAGAAAAATAGAAAAAGACTTTTTTGTTTGGTCTTTTGAGTTTGTTTTTGTTAAATTGGAGTCATAAAATGTCTAAAAACTAAAAAAAAATCAGTTTATTTGAGTCATTTTTCTTTTTATGAAAAAAATTGAAAAACTCAAAGATATTTTTTTTATTTATGTGTATTTTAGTTTTACACATTTTGTGTGGAATTTTTATGTGTTTGAATCCACTCCACTCCATATCCATGTGACTAGGACATTTTGATTTTGATTCCTTACGCTTTAGGATTGTCCTTTGTCATGATTGTGTGGAGGTGTTTTGAACTGGATAAAGTAAATGGCTTCACTTAATATATGCCTCTCTACACACACATGCACAAACTCTTTTGGATTTAAACTTCACATGTTATTATAAGTTAAGTGAGATGTTCTCCTATCAAACATATCATTCGACTAGGGGGAATTTTGCATGTAAGAACCGACACCCGTGAGTTAATTAAAATTATATATCGAAAAATTTTGGGGTCCACGAAAAAGGGCTACGAAAGGAGAAATATCCTTAGATGTAAAGACACCATTGTCAAAAGTCTAAGAGTTTAGAGGAAATAAGAAAACATAAATTCCAACTAATTAGTTTGTTTGATTATCAAAAAGATAATTTCAAAAGATAATATTGAGGAAAATGAAATATGATTTACTTTTGAGGGAGTTTAGTTGAAGAACAACGAGTGTGCACATTGAATCCGAATTGTGCTTAAAAGTAATGATTCATTTGGTTTGTAGAATCATCAATATTCTAGGCTTGTGTGCATTGTTCTCGTTTCTCCTAAGAGTTCACTTTATTTGTCACAAGAGGCTATATCCTAGTTTGATGATGTTGATGAGATCGATTAGACCTTGGACATATTTTAAGTGCTTGGGTCATTTTTAATGTGTATCTAGTTCACACCCTACACTTTCGTTTACCACACGATTTAGACACATCGACGCTATGTGAATTGTGAAAAACTAATTATTTTTTTGTCTTATGTGGTGTTTATATCTATATATTGCCCATTATGTTTCGTGACTAATTTCTTTAAAAAATTGGTATCTTTATATTAGTTGATATATATGATATTAGTGAGTATAAGTCTTTGCATTTACATTTAATCCATGCGTACCATTTTTTTGTTTTAAATTGGTATAGTATTGTCATATCTAAATCGGCATCTTATTTCAATTTATTTGTTGCTTGTTATTACCATGTGCTTTAATGTTATACATGATATATGGATTAAATTGGTATTTTCTTTGCACATTTCACTTCACACCTGACATGATATTCTTTCTCTATATATTTTAGGGAGAGAAATTTGTTTATGTCGTGTTTTTATTACTTTGTCTATTAGTGAACAAAAGGGGGAGACATTGGTTCTTTCACTTCTAGTTTAGTATATATTTATCTCAAGGGGAAATGCATTTCTTAGATGAGGTCATTGAACTTAGTAGTACGTTGTTTTTTACAAATGTTGATTATATTACAATGTTATATTCCCTATGCCTTTGAGGTGTCTTAAGTGTGTGTAGGTTTGAAAGCAAGGCAAAGTTTACAAGAAAATAAAAGCTACTCAGGTTTTTATGGGTAAATTAGTTTTAGGTCAAGTTTGTACTCTTTCAATCTGGGGTTGGGATCGAGTCTTGGAGGAGTTTGATGGCCCATAGGTTTTTTATTTTTAGTTTAGTCTCGGAATATCCAAACGGGAAATTTGTGAGGAAAACATGTGAGTTGATTGAAGATGTTGCGGCGAAGTTAACAAAGATCATATATTTCGTGTGCTCGTTTTCATCTTCAACAACATGATTCTATGATCTCTCAGGTATGAACGTGTTTAATTTATGGAGATCAGTACATTTTATATTGGGTATAATTTTAAATTGGACCAGATTGCCTAGTTAGACTAGAATTCTATCATCCATCACAGTAGAGTTTTGTTAGGATTCTAACCCACCATCAATATCCTTAATATTTAAATGACTTATGTAAAAGAAGACTATGAAATCCAAATTCATATGTGGACTGCATTAAGTAGGACAATTATATTTAATCAGATTATTTATTCTGAATTACCTTAATTTCAAACTTAGAAATAATTAAATATTTCCAACATGAAAGTGTTTATTTCGGAATATGATTACCTATGGCTTTATAACAAAATATAGAGTAATCTAGTGAAAATATATTTGGAGTAAAAGGCAAAAAATCTTAGAAGATTTGTTCACTCTTACAATAATTTAATTCTCATAAAAATAACCTATTGAAAACACCATTTTTCATTTTTCCCGCTTTCAAAACCATAATTTTGGTATCGCGTTCAATTAACCCTGGTATTATGGGAAAAATAAGTACGTGTGTCTCATTATGGGGATATAATATGGTTTTGTTTCACCTTTTTTTATATTTATTCTTCCATATTTATGTTTGTTCACTATATTATTAAAAAAACTTCAAGTTTTAACAGGTAACACATGAGAAAGTATGTTCAGAGACTGGTTTATGATTCTTAATTGGGTCCCACTATGTGAGGTATTAAATTTTTTCAATATTCTTTGCGTACAACTAATGCTATATACATCCACTGTTGGCTCTAAATGAACAGCCATCGAATAATTATTAAATCTAACAATCTTCTCTAGTCTCGTCATTAAGGGTTTATTCACTATACACTTATGTCTACTTGTCTTGTTTTTAAGGGAAGATCTTTAGCTTTCTTGTGTTTATCCATTTTTTTCACATCTTTTCTTAAAATTCTTCAAATGAAAAATTCTAAAGTTGCGAGATTTTCTAAGGGACCATCTGCATCGTCAGAATGATTTGTAAAATATGTATCTTTGGAGGATAATAAATGTAAATCATTGGCTGTTCTTAGTTCCCTAACTCAACAACATAACAATACTAATGTTTTCTAAAAGATAAAGTTATTTCTTACTCTGTGTAGGAGTGTAGCTGTACTGGGGTCTATGAATAACTGGAAAGGGTGAGGCATGACCCACTCTAATGGACTGTGTCTTTAAGGTTTTCCCAAAACTTCTAGAGAAGCACCAGATTAAATCTTCTCCTTCTAGTGAAAATGGAACCAAAGTATGAACTTTAATGATGTTAGACTTAGTTTTAAGTTTATGATCTTTAAATTTTTTTGCTTTTTGCAAGGAATATCAAGAATACTACTTTTGGGAGGATAATATGTTTACAACTTTAATGATGTTAGACTTCGTTTTAAATTTATGGTTAAACTCTAAATGGTTTATATTTTACTACATTTTGTTTTGGAAATTTTGATGGTTATGAATGAAATATAGTTTTAGATCGGTTTGATATCACTGAAATGTAATGCTTTTCATTTTGTCAACGTGTTTTGGAATTGCATTTTAAGTGAAATTTGTGGCCATTAGTTATGCATTGTCATTGTTTGAGCACGAGTTATCACTAGTGTATTTATATCTATTTTTTTAAAAATAGATATTATTGCTAACCGACTTTGTCCGTTACAAAGAAAAACATCAGTTATAAATATTTGACGCTCCTAATTCGTTACAATGTATTTTGTAATGGATAAAAAATCGTTACAATTTAGTAAATTTGTTACTAATATATGAGATGTGTACAAATGTTGAATCTGTTACAAAATATATTGTAACGGTTTTAGTCCATTACAAATAATAAATTTCTAATGGATTTTATCCATTACATATTTCGTTAGTAAAATAAATAACGCCTATTTTCTAACGGATTTAATCCGTTACAAATATTTTTTGTAACGGTTTTTGCCCGTTACAATGGACCTATTTTAGTGTAGTGTCTTCCTCTACTGGGGAAATAACATCGCTCATGGGAGGCATTGCACTGGGTCTATCGCCTTCAGGGAGGATTCCCATCTCCTAGATCTTCGTGCCTATGGAAAATAGGCCTCACATTCAGCCTATATCTTCCAGGTCAGTTTTCACTATTGCATCTAGCGAGCCTACTACACAGGTCGGCTCCACCTCTCAGGTATTGTTTATTCTCATTAGACTTCATTGTAACAACCCGTGTAATTTTGGGGCTATTTAAAAAAAAATATTGGAAAAATAAATTTTGAGATAAAATTATTTTTCTTGCTCAATTATGTTAAGAATTATTTTTAAAGGCGATAATTTCAAGTGGTTTCGAAATCGGAGTTAAAACGGATTTTATTTTGATTTCTAAATAAATTATCCCTTATAAAATTTTCTAGGTGAACTGCCAGATTTCCTGGGCGATCGATCAATCGACGCCTGGGGGTCGATCGATCGATGCCTTCAGAAATCGTGCACAACAAGTAATTTTAAGAGTTTGCTTTGTTTTAAACTCCTACTTCTTTGCCTTATAAAATGAGGTCATGGGTGACCCTTTTTGGTACAACTTTTTAGCAGCAATCATGTTTTTAATTCATCTCCTTTTATATACACTTAGCCCCTTTAATTTATGCTTTCAACCTTAGGTTTTTAATGGTGTTCTTGGGGCTGTTTTGAGGTTGATCTTGGAGGAGTTTTGTGGATCTTTGTGGGATGTTTTGATGGCTTATTCTGTGATTTCTGGGAAGATTTGTGATGGTATCTTTTGGTGGTTTGAGGTATGGAATTTTACACAATATGCTCCTTAATCTCACGAGTGTTATTCCCTTTGTATTCACGTGATTATTGAACTCAAATTTGATTTGCTAAATTCATTTGGAAATCTGGAAATTTATTTGTTGGAATCTGATTTTGATTAATGTGGTATTATTATTATGTTGGGAATGTTGTCATGAGATTTAAATATGACCCGCCAAGATTCCTGTACCAGCTACTTGATTAAGTATGGCGCGGTATGGTGAGGCCTGGTGACTCGGTTAATGTGTTTTTGAGAAATTATATTGATAAAAATTCTATTGAGATTCGCATTTGATTTGAATATTTTATTCGTATTGTTACGCTTTATTCATTGCTAACATATTTATTGAGCAACTTTCCTGTCGTATTGTGTACTTCCCTATATTTTCTTTTAGTGGCAGGTTAGCGCGGATTTTGGGGCGCTATGGAGTTTGATTTTTGGCTTGGATATTTTGGGAAGAATATTCGAGAATACAAGTTGAAAGTTTTGTATTTATTTTGATGTATAGAGCATTAGAGGTTTAATTTATTTTCGAGCTAGATGTTGTATTTTTTCGAGAGGCTTGTTGTATTTAATTTGAAGATTGAGATTAGTGGTTTCTCTTGATTGTTGTGGAAATTAGATGCTCTATACCTTGTTATTTGTGGATTTGGATTTATTTTATCGAGTACCGCTCCGCTCCCTCTAGGCGGGGTTACATTCATCTCTTTATTTGTTTATGTTTGGTTTTCTGATCACTTTGCTATAACTAGGATGTTGTATTCATTGCTGCTATCCCTCTGATCATCTTCCCTCCTTCTTCTTTAGAGGGGCTTTAGGTACGCCTGCATTGATTCTTTTGTCTTTTGATTCATTTCTTTGTGCCATTGGGATTCTATTTTCATACTCTGTTTCTGTTTATTTATATGCCAGTTGGTTAGCACTACCACTTCTCCATCCGCGTCTTGAGTTCCCCCGTTAGTAGTGTCTATTACCTCTGGGGAAGCTCATGCACCCATTGTATCTGTGGGAGGCATTATAGCATCTCTCTCAGTAACTATTCTGACTTGTCTTTACTTATCTCTGGGAGGCATTTTCATATCTTTCTTCTCTTGCAGGATATTGTTAGTGGGACCTCCTCCTCTATGATGCCTATGATGAGGGTTTCAGAGACAGTTCTTGTGGTAGCACCTGCGAGTCTCCCCTGTAGGGGAATCTACTTCAGTCAGCCTAGTTGAAGTCCCCTTGTCTAAGGGGCTTATTTTCTAACTCCGTAGGGCCAGCTCCGATGGTACGTTAAGTCTTTGCACACCTATTTGCTAGATTAGCTACATATTTTCATACTCTATCATTTATTCTACCATATCTATAGACATGGTCTCTTTATTTGTGGGGTCTGTATTCGAATCCTCACGTGAGTAATCCATCCGTTTCTGTGCTTTGGGACTTCGGTCTCCCCCACTTAGTACTACTCTTGCTCTTACTACTAAGGACTCTCAAGCAGGTATCTCAGTGGGGAGCTCCTAGGTAAATACTTAATCTACCTGGATATTTGAGCTTACATCTTTTTTGTGTAAATATTTGCTGGCACTTACTTGTTTCCCTATTTTCAGGTTAGCACAATGATTGTTCCTTTGACTGTGGAACAACCAATGGGAGCTACTGGGAGTCAGGTATTATATTGTCATACCTTGTTCTTTTATTTTTTTCCCTCTTTCTTCTTGCTTTTACTATGTAAGTGGGTTTACCTTCACATTCTTATTTCCTTGTTTTCAGGTTAGTGAGGCGGTCATCCCTAGTTCTGCGAGACATACTGTGAGTGTTATACTGCGCACTCCCCAAGTATTAAACTGTCATACCTGGGTTGTTTCTGTATGTTAAAGTTATCATATTTCTCTTTTTCCTTAGCAAAAGAAAAATGCTAACTTGTGCCCAATTTCTATTAGGTTGGTGCTCAAGGCCATATGGTGCCTTCTCGCTTTGGCAATAGCATATTGACTCTCTTGGGTGTTGGGGTAAAATTTCCCTGATCTTGTTTCAATTTAAATATGGATAACCCACCTCCTATCATTTCTCTTTTTTATGACTTATGTCTTTTTTTTACTTTTCATTCTGCAGGATCAAATTGATGATCCTGTTGAGGCCACTAGTGAGGCCGACCAGAGTTCTGAGGCCACGGGTGATACCGATTCTGGCGAGGATTCTTCTATCCCTCTTTTGGAGCTTGAGTCTCATAACACAAGTTATGATGATATAAAGGTGGAGGCTCCTGGGGCTTTCATGAGAGCATTGTGGCATTCAGATCTTCCGTCTAGATTCCGTCCTCATGAGAGATGGCCATTTCATTTGTTTGAACGGTTCCTTTTAACTGTGGGCTACTTGCATATTTTTTTGAGCAAGTTAACATTTTCAGATTTGTTCCCTGTAACTGTGGGGTACTTGCATATTATTCGATCAAGTTATCTTTTTTAGAACTGTCCCCTGTAACTGTGGGGTACTTACATATTATCTGAAGTTACATTTTTAGAACTGTCCCCTCTAACTGTGGGGTATTTGCATATTATCTTAGCAAGTTACATTTTTAGAATTTTCCCCTCTATCTATGGGGTACTTCATATTATCCGAGCAAGTTACATTTTCAGAACTGTCCCCTCTAACTGTGGGGTAATTGCACATTATCTGAGTAAGTTATCATTTTTATAAATGTCCCCTCTAATTGTGGGGTATTTTATTATGGTTATCTTTTCTTAGGGAATAGCTGGGAGATATAGGGATAGCTCTTCTCCTTCCCTTAAACCCCCCTTTTTTAAGAAGACAACCATTTTCTATGGAAACATTGCCCCTGGTTTGTTCGGGTTTTTTGTTTTCGTTTTTGTAAGAAATTAGAGCAGGGGGTGTAAGTCCCCTTTTCTCTACATTTTTTGTGGACTGGTAAAGTGAGGCTTTTTCTTTGAGAACGGAAGTTAAAACTTATTCTCTAGGAAATTAAAAAAATATTTGCTATCTTTTTTTTTTATTAATATGACTTGGAGGATGTCCTCCTACTTGTCTGGTGATAAGATTAAAATCAGTTGTCTAACATGACTGGAGAGACTTTGTTTAATATACTTTTCTCTCAGGATGGATGTACCCCCAAGTGTAATGAGTAAAGTTCTCTTTCTCTTGAACCCTCTTCTTGTAGAGAGTAAAAAAAATATTTTGATGGATCTACCTTATGCCATAGGTAAACAAGCAAAATAAGAATCATCATGCAATGCTAAAAAAAGAGTTGCTATTCATTTATTTTCATTTTTTGTGTCATTTATAATATTTTACTGATCTATCATTTTTACAAAAAAATAATTTTTCTGGTGCTAAAGAAAGCCGCTCAAATTCTTTAACATAAATGAATTTTTTCAACAATACTAAGCATAATACCTCTTCATCCTCTTACAATTGATGGACCGAAAGCAATCACTCTCCGGCTGGAAATAACTCGACTCGCCTACCCCTTTGACGACAAAGGGGCCTTCCCACTTGGGTTTGAACTTTGATGCCGACATGCTGCAGAGATGGTGAGTGGATGCTCACATAACTAAGTCTCCCACCAGGAACTCCCTCGGCTTGACCAAATTTTTGTAGGCTCCGGGCAGTTTTTGGGTATAGACTTTGAAGTTCTCTTTCGCCTTGTCTCTATGCTCGTCCAGTGCCTCTGACTGCATATGTCGTGGGTCAGGATGAGTCCATTTCTTAGAGAACCCCAACTCCACTGGTAAGACATCTTCAATCCCATGTATTAGGTAGAATGGGGTGAACCCAGTCAGTTTTCTATTTGAAGTACGAAAAGCCCATAACACCATGGACAGCTTCTCATCCCATGCCCCTGGCATGTCGTCCAGCATCTTCTTCAAGATATTGATCAAGGTCTTATTGGTGGCTTTTTCTTGACCATTATCCTTAGGGTAGGAGATGGTTGCGCTGTTGTGCACAATTTTGTACTTGTCTGTGAGGAGGGCCATCTCCTTGTGTACGAACTGCTTCCCATTATTTGTTAAAATTACTTTGAGTATACCAAACCTTCATATGATATACTTCTTGATAAACCGGGTTACCACTGGGGCAGTCACTCTCCTTTGAGGGATGGATTGTACAATTTTGTAGCCACGATGATAAAAGCTTTTCCATGAGAAGCACAACTGATTTTTCTGACTAAGTCAAATGCCAATGTGTGGAAGGGATAGAGATCTGCTAGGATTTATAAGCTGACTGAAGGAGCATGTACCATGTTTCCATGTACTTGATAGGCTTTCCACTTTTTCACCTAATTAATGGAGTCAGCCTTCATGGTTGGCCAGTAGTACCCCAACGTCATCACCCCCTCATGTGGGAGGGCTCATTAGCTTCTTTCAGCACTCTCCATGTGTCTTTCTTAGCTATGCACCTCAGTGTCTTCTCATTGTACCCTTTCCTGTAAAGCTCTCCTTCCACCAAGTAAAAATGGGCTATCCTCTTTCGCACGTAAATTTCATCCTCTCTCTGTGTGGGTAACTCACCATCTTTCAAACATGTTATGTATGGCTGCCTCCAATCTTCGAAGGCTTACACAAAGTTAGCTTCCGCTGGTTGGTCAAAATGGGCTTGGCACTTTAAATAACCTTGTTGCAAATGATCAACCTCTGCGCTCATGGTGGGGAAATAGTAGCCCCTCCCCCCCCCCCCCCACTAAAATCGGCGATAAAGAGGGATATCGGTGTCCCCAAAATTCTTTTCATGCATCTCTGCCAACGTTTCTTTAGCTTCTTGTTCTCCCACATATCTTTCTAGGAACCCTCAAGGGCTCTTGAAGTAAAGTGTTCCCTGCAGCAGGTGGTAGTTATCTAGCTCTAACATCTTCATTGTCCATCTCTAGTATCTAGCTCCTTCATAACTAAGTGCCTCCAATCTTCTGGCTCACTACTTGGGAACAAGGATTTTACTGGAGTAGGCATTTTTCTCCGCCGTACTGTGATTGTTTCTTCTGGTTCATCTATGTCTAACTTTTATGCTATCGTGGCTAGTGTGCCATAATTCCTATTCATTTTTCTTACATGTCTCTCCACAGTTACTTGTAAGAATTATCCCAGCAATCTCTGAATGATGTATCTTTAGCATGCCAAATTGGCATATTTGAGGGAGAACTCCCCATTAACATGTTTTACTACCAAGTTGGATTACCCTCGTATGCATAACACACTGACCCCTCTTCTGAGTGCCTCCAACATCCCCAATATGAGTGCCTCATACTCAGCCTCATTGTTTGAGCATTTAAAACTAAACTTGAAGGAGAGTGTGATCATCTCCTTATTGTTTGATAATAAAATACCAGAACCTCCTGTTCCTTGAGCACTGGAGCCATCAAACTCCATCACCCACTTTTCCATTTCTTCCACCATGCAAGTTTGAAAGTTCTCCCCAGGTAAATACTCGCTGGGGCGCTCAAAATTTTCACTTGGAAAATAGGCGAGAAGATCTGCTACCGCTTGACTTTTAATAGCTTTGGGCACTATGTATTTAAAATCATATTATGATAAAATCAAAAACCATCTTGCTGCTCGTCCTATAAGCACCGTTCATGCGATGAGGTACTTGATGGGATGATACTTAGTAACTATGTGGACTGTAGAGGCTAGTAGATAATGTCTCAACTTTTGAGAAACAAAGACCAGGGCAAGATAGTTCCTCTCTATGCTAGTGTATCTAGATTTCATACCCGAGATCACTCTTGACAGGTAGTACACTGGATTTTCTACTCCTTCCTTTTCTTGGGCCAGCAGTGCTCCTATTGATCTTTCTGTTGAAGTAAGGTAGAGCATTAACGACGTGCCAGCTTCTGGTGGAATCATTATGGATGGGGAGGCTAATATTTTATTGATATTTTCAAAGGACTTCTTCTTCTCATCTCCCCAAATCCACTTGGCTTTATCTTTTATAAGGGGTGTGAATGGGTGGGTCACCTCCGCTAGTGCAGGTATGAACCTTCTTAGGTAGGAAGCCTTCCCTAAGAAGCTTTTGAGCTTCCTTTGACTTTTTGGAGGTGGCATCATCATAATGGCTTTTTTGTTCTCTGCGTCTACTTGTACCCCCTATCTATTCATAACAAATCCTAGAAACTTTCCCACAGTGACCCCGTAGGTACACTTCGAAGGGTACATCCTCATTTTGTACCTATGACACCTCTCGAACACTCTCCTGAGGTCCTGTATGTGCTTGATTTTTTTCTTGGATATCACCACTAGATCATCCACATAAAATTCTAGTATATCATGAACTAAATCATGAAAAATTGCCATCATGTTCCTTTGGTATGTGGCCCCGACATTGTTCAATCTGAATGGCATGACTTTGTAGTGAAAGTTTCCTAATGGCACATGAAAAGCAGTCTTCTCTGCGTCTGTCGAGTCCATTTTAATCTGATTGTAGCCGGCGTATCCATCCATGACACTATACATCTCTTATCCTACAGTAGCGTCAACTAAGTTATGTATGCTTGGTAAAGGGAACTTGTCTTTAGGACATGCTCGATTCAAGTCTTGAAAATCCACACAAATTTGAATTTGGATCTTGTCCTTCTTTACCATCGGCACTATGCTGGAGAACCACACAGGATGCTTAATAGGCTTGATGAACCCTGCTTTCAATAATTTCTCTACCTCTGCCTTTATCTTCGAGTCGAAGTCAGCTTTGTATGTGCGTTTTGCTTGCCTGATTGGAAGAGTGTTGGTAAGAACATTCAATCTGCGAGAGCTCACCTATGGGTCTATCCTTGGAATCTCCATATATTTCTAGGCAAACACGTTAGTGAGATCTTTGAGCATGACCACAAGCTCTACCTTCTGTTTTGGGCTCAGACTCTTGGAGATTAGAATGTGTCTACTTTCACCCCCTTCTACCCCTAGGTTGATCTCCTGTAATTCTTATAGCTTATTTTTAAGTCCATCCTACATGCATTCTGGAGCTTCTTCTGGTTCCTCAATATGCTCAATAACATGGTTTTCATCCACAACAAAACATTCTGGCACCGGGTCGTTGCTTTCATCCCAGAACACCACCCGCGCAGACCGTTATAAACGGTAAATAACTCTCCCATCAGGTAGGACCACTTTTTTGCAAGTTAGAGGATGTTTAAACACATCCTCCACCTTCCTCTTACCTTTTTCTATGTGGGGATCACCATCCTCCCCCAAACGATCATGTACAAATTTCCTTGGCTGGGAAATTCCTCAACCCACATTCTTCTCTTCTAGCTTTCTCACAGAATTCTTTCTTTCCTTATCCAGTTGTGTGTAGAATGATGCATCCACCAAATGGGCCTCCTCAATTTAAAAAGTCTTTTATATGGCCTTGATTGTGATCTTCGTTCATCTGATATTGGCATTTTCACACTGATGGTCGGTTGAGGGCAATATGTCATGCGTTCCAATGAGCAGTTGGTAGCTAGTATTAGCATTGATGACATGGAATTTTATGTGGGAAGTGAAATTCCCCAACTTAATTCCTACATTCATTTATCCAAGGGATTTCATTCCAGCGCTATCAAATCCCGAGATCACTAGTGGCACAAGCACTATCTTTTCTTGATCGATCCCCATCGCATATAACGTACTGATTAGCATAATGTTAATGGACGCTCCTCCATCCATTAATTCCATGGGGAATAAAACTCCATTGATCATATCTGTGAGATATAACGGGCGGTTGTGGAAGTAAGGCACCTGCATGTCTGCCTCAGAAAATACCACTTAAGAAGTATATCTTTTGATTAGCCTACCAATTGGTCCTTGTCAAATCAATGAGGGGTCTCCCTGCTAGTGTACTACCTCCAAAATGTTTCTTGTTATGACCACCCTGGTGTTATACTTCACTCATATTTAATCGAAGAACCACTTGAACTTGGGGCTCCTCGTTATGGCTTCACATTCAGAGTCTAGGTCTACTTCATATGTCTGGGCATTATAAACATATTTTGCCTCATATTTCCCTACTTAATCTAGAGCAAGGATGACATCCACCTTAACCTCCAGGAGGTTTACCTGCTCAATTTCTTCATCCCCATCCTCTTCTTGGTCTGAGTGAACAACCACTCCTTGCGCTTTCTTTCTAACTCAGTTCTCTGCATACTGCTCAATGATAGCCTTTATAAATACTCACATATTATCTCACCACTTTCCCATTCCATTAGATCTTGGGTTGAATCTTCATCATACACTACTACCACATTGGTAGTGGCATAATGATGAGCTAGAAGTGTGTTTTCATTAACATCCACATGAGGTATCTGCAAAGTACCACTGGCTACATGATCGCCAATAATCCTCCTCAAATAGTAACCGCCATTGGTAGAATGTTGCACTTACTGGTGTAACTCACAATACTTAGGGTTGGCTTTGTCAGATGTTGTTCGGGTTTCCCCATTCAGGTGAGGGGGACCTGATACCCCCTCTCATACTAATGTACGATAATAATCCATAGGTTCCACTACTCTACAAGGTAGCGGTGATGGAGTATCTTCTCCAAACATTTTCTTGTTACTCAGGCTGTTGTTCTTGGATCCAGAACCTCCCTTCTTGCCTTTGGGTTTTACCTCCATATAGTTGGCTGTTTATCTCCTTGAGACTTAAAATCTTCCAGAAGTCATTGACACTTGTGTCCTCCAACCTGAGGTCCTTGAATTGATTATCATGGTTGTGTTGCTCACAGCCCTGGTGAACTCTCTAAAGGTTCCATCTCTAGTATCATTAACCAGATGGAGCTTGTATTCCTCTAATATCCACTCGACACAAATTTGAAGCAACCTTGCCTCTGTTACCTCCTCATGTACACCAAGTTCTCTCTCGTGAAAGGGCTATATATATTTCATTGACTCCTCCCCAGGATTTTGCACTTCATGTTCCCAGTGTCTCAATGTGAACTCATCTTCTGTCATAAAGAACTTTTAGAGAAATTATATGTGCATTTATTCCCATGAGGGAATCTTGTTGGGCGCCAGGTAAGAATACCATGTGTAAACCTTTCCTGTGAGGGTCTTGGAGAACTCCCTCAACCTCAAGTTCTTGTCATTTCTATGCACCCCTCAACAAACCATTTCAAGTGCTCTCTTGGGTTTTATCCTTTGCCATTAAACTTAATGAACTTTGGTGGAATATACCCTTCTGGGTATGGTTTCTCATTCACATCCTGAGGATAAGGATCTTGCAGCTCATCATACAAATTTGGTGTTTCTCTTTAAGTGGAGGAGAGTAGCTTTCTCACCTCCTCTACAGTAACTGCTTTGGAAGGGGATTCTTCCAAACTTATGCCCTTTGCTGCTGGTATGCTGGCTGGTGCCCCAACCTACTCTGGCACCACCTTTCGTGGATGAATTGTCTCTATCGGAATTACTGTTGGAGTGGTTGCCCTTCCAGAAGGAGCTGTCACTGGCATTACACAACCTTGACCCAAACTTGATAGGTATACATTGTTTTGCTTCAAAAAGTCAAAAAATAGGCCCATAAGGCTGATACCTATCATCATAGTTGTTTTTAATGAGCTTATCTTCCCTCCCTAAGGAGCAGGTGTCTTTACTCAGCTCACCACCATAGCGTCATGTGTGGTCTGGTCACTTTAGGTTCCATTCCCAAATGGAATGTCTTCAAAAACTAACTTCTTAGAAACGTTGAAACCTTCTTTGTTCATGGAAGTGAGGAAACCTCCCAAGCGGAGTTGCGAAATGAAGGAGGGTAGTTATCTGGGGTCTATGAATAACTAGAAAGTGTGAGGTGTGACCCACTCCAATGGACTCTATCTTCAAGGTTTTCCAAAAACTTCTAGAGCAGCACCTAGTAAAACCTTCTCCTTCAGGTAAAAATAGAACCAAAGTATGAATTGCTCCCTATAAGAAGATAATCTTAACTACTATAATAGTAATTTGTCTCAAGAGAAACTCCTGAGAGTGATGGTTGTCAGGGTGGAGTGAAGGAATTAAGCACTCAGCACTTAGGGAGAGAGCAGGGAGAGAACACTAGTTATATGGGGTGATTTTGACAGAGTAATGGTATGACTTGAGTTGTGATTGTGACCTTACCTTGCCCAGGGGTCCTATTTATACTTGGGCACTAGAGCTGATTTGGCACTTTTTAGGCACCAAAACTGAGGGGGTTGGTGAGGGACAAGGTCTTTAACATATCTTTTGTCCTTATCTGTGTGCAGCCGCAGGTCCCCTCAGACAGGTGCCACGAGGTGCATATCAAAGTCAAAAAGTAAATATGTTTACGCTTGACAACAAAATATCTAATTTGGCAAATATCTTTTAAAATGATAACTTGCTGTATAAACTTTGTAAAATTGAGGAGGGGAACAAGGACCACCTCCTCTAAAATCTTTTATAAATTTTAGGAGGAGATTCAAGGACCACCACCTCTAAAATTATTTACGAAATTGAGGAGAGGTCTCAAGGACCACCGCCTCTAAAATCGTTTTATAAACTGCTAATTTCTTATGAGCAACCCCTTGGTTGCTCACTTCAATTATGACTGGGTGTGAACTGTGTAAGGATAGGGTGACCCCTAGGGTCTATCTACTAGTTTTCTCTCAATCTTAAAGTGCTAAGTGGTTGAGTTTTCTCAACAAACCTTGTTCCTCAACCACCAAGTCAAAACTCCTAAGAGATCCCAACTTGCCTTTTTGAGCCTTGCTTTCTCAACCAGGCTACCTGTACAAGAAAGTAACATTCTAGTGATTTGACATACATGTGAGTAACAAATCATGGTGAGGAGGTCACTCTAGGTGGACCTCCTCGCCCACTGGTTCTATTCCGTAGGGAATTTGGATTTTGGGGGATGAGGAGATCCTCGTGGTGGGACTCCTCGTTCATACTTTATTCCTGTGGCTGCTGAACATTTGGGGACGAGGAACCACTTGTGATGGGCCTCCTCTTCCAAACTTCATTTCTGCGTTTTCTGAGTTTCTTGGGATGAGGATCTCTTTTTTATGAGCCTCCTCGCCCAAATTCCAAGTTGTGAGTTCTAGGCATTTTGGGGTGAGGAGCCCTTCCTAATGGGCCTCCTTGCCCAAGTTCAATATCTGCGAACTCTGACTAAATTGGAACGAGGATCCCTTCCTGGTGGGCCTCCTCGCCCAAGTTCCAACTTTATGAGCTTTAGACCAATTGGGGCGAGGATCCCTTCCTGGGGGCCACCTCACTCAAGTTCTAATTTTGTGTGATTTGGAAAAACTAGGGCAAGGAGCCCTTCCTAGGGGTACTCCTCGCCCAAGTTCTAATTCTATGAGATTTGGACAAATGGGGGCGAGGATCCCTTCCTGGGGATCCTCCTCGCCCAAGTTCTAATTCTGTAAACTTTGGACGAATTGGTGCGAGGAGCCCTTCTTAGGGCCCTCCTTGCCCAAGTTCTAATTATGTGAGCTTGGCCAAAGCACTTCCTTTGGGGGTTGCTCATGGTGAGCCCCCCCCACCCCTGTCCAGTTGGGCCTGCTCGCCCCATTGTTTGGGCTATTAAGTGTTTACCCCTCTACACTCTCAAGGGGAGATATTTTTTCTTCTTAACTTTTTTGGACCACTAATCCACTTTGTCCCATAAAGAATTCTCCCTTCTCATCATAAGATCACCTGGATTTTGTTTAATGGGGTGACTCCTATATCCGCGAGATATTTTCTCAGATAAAAAGGGTGTATTGAGGTCATGTATTCAAGATACCTATCTATATTTGGGAGATATCTTGTAGGACCTAGATATACAAAATGGAATTATTCTTGATTCCATTTTTCCATATTCGATTGGGTCGTGAATTGTGGTTATTCACTCTGTTAGTGAATATTAGGAGATGGAAAAAGTTAGCAGGTATGTTCCACCATTTCATGATACCAAAGCCACCCACTTCTAATGAGAAAGCCAATATGCCCCAAGATAACTCTAGAGGACATTAGAGCATATTTGTATTATGGTACAAACGGTCTGTCATAAGAAAAATAATTCATCTTCTCTAATACACTTTTATTTAATAAATAAAACTCACTTCACAATCAAAATCCTACTTGCAAAAGATAGATCATTGACCTTCAAATTAAACTCTACTAGTAATCTTTTCAATTAAGTGAGGAGAGGCAATCTTAGGGTCCGTTTGGTTAGGGGAATATAATATTCACCAATGTGAAGCGTTATGCAGGTTTTGCAATATACGTTTTCAATTATTTAAAATTAAATTTTGTTCACTATTTATCTTCAAAGTCACAATTTCAAATGAGCAAAAATTTAATTTCACACATGTGAATATATATTTTAATATTTTATTGGTTAAAAATCTTTTATTCCAAAACTAACGACCCCAAGATAAATTTGTAGTGGATATAGGGAAACCACTAATATTTGGGCAATTTACAATTAGGTCCCTTATTGATAATTTTTAAACATTTAAGGACAATTTAGTATTAGGTCCACTTGTTGTGCCACTATAGCATGGACATCTACAAGAAGAGAATTCGTGGACTTAAGTGTTTAAAATTTGTCAAAATTCCTTTAGGGTTTAAAATTTATTTACGAGGGACCTAGGAGTACTTTGCTATTAATATTTCAAGTCTTCCCTTTTTCGGCTTAGCCTCTCATGTAACCAAAACTGCTCTTGAATAATTTTTCTCCCAACCCTGTGATTACCTTCTTCTCTTTTTAGTCTTTATAATTTTTGTTCTAGTAGATGTAGTTATAGAACTATGCCACTTTGTTTATCAACCCTTTTATTTTAATTTGACAATGAATGAAGTAATTAAGAATTACATTCATAATTCACTTGTTTCTAGATAGCATATTTTTCTCAACTTATTCACACTCACCTTGAAATTCAACATAAATGTCAAACCCCTCTAAATTATGGCGTCGGGCGCCACCAAAACTAAGTCAGGCGCGAGTAAATAAAATAACATTCTTAGCATGAGACAGATATGCAATATAAATAAAACAATCCACAAGATTAATAATTGAATCAATCCCAAAAGATAATAACCAAATGTGCAATAATATAGCCATCACATGCTAAAACTCCAAATAATAATCCAATCTCCAATAATATAAAACTGAATTATCCCTAACTGACTCCATAAACAAATATATGAATAAAACCCATAAAAACTTTGGAACCAAATGGCCCAATCAAAATCATAAATTTTGTCTCAATGTAAATATAAAGGAAAGAAAACTAAACTAAACTAATACGTATAGAGTAAATAATTCCACTTGCACCTCCAAGAAAGTCTCCAAATAATTCGATGCAGCTTCTCCAGACTTATTCCTGAAAAGGTTAGTCAACGCACTAGGTCAGAACCCTGAGCATGAATACATACTAGTCCCCTCAAATAGGGTCCGTGAACCCAGGCAGTAGCATTATACATGATAAATATCATAATAGAATATTTTAATTAAACGAAATATAATTAAACGTGATAGCAAAAGTCACTAACTACCCTCAGTAATTGTTATTCACAATGCACACCAATATGATTTTAAATAATTAAGCCCCAAGTTGTTAACTTAATTAAATTAACCCAATTTATTATTCTTCTCACTTTATTATAGCGGTCCTCCCGCCCCGAGTGGTATTCCCACCAAAGTTTTTTTATCCCCTTGTCAAAACGTCCGCTAATCCATTTAAGCTGTCGATCCCGCAATTTGACAAGGTTCCACACATAACACAACATAAATCGTCCGCTGACCGTTTAAATTGTCGGTCCCTGACACATTATATCGTCACCAATTTTAATACCTATTTTTATCTTAGGCGTTAACTCTCATTTTCTCAAATTCTCAATTAGAAAATTATCCCACCCTTTTTCGATGTGAGATCCTTAAAAATGCCCCTTAGTCCCATACCTAAGGGTTCCCAAAGTACACATACGCCATATCCTACATATAGGATGAATTACTAACCTATATCATATCCTAGTCTCATGCCTATGCTAGGGTAATGATGGTGAAGCATAAAAATCTACCCCACCCCGGAATATAAAACTCGACGAATCTACACTAACTAGTCCCATACCTAGAAAGCATAAATTATAACCAAGGCCTACCCACTAGTTCCATAACTAGTAAGCATCCTATAATAGAGGTGGGCAATATACAACCCACAAGCCCCTCGTCCCTACGATCGAAAAAGTGACTGAAAGAAATCACACAAAACACAATTCAATATGCACAACATAGCATCATAAGGGGCCCAATTTACTTTAAATCAATTACTATCACCGTCGTTGATTTCAGCACAATCAATTCCATTCAATAATGTTAAATTAATTAACATGCAATAATCTTCAATATGACATAATCGTTCTCTTTTATAAATCATCTAATTTTTTATAAGTGTGTACGTGTCCCAAATAACATATAAATAATCCCATAAAATTCTACATGAGAACCTACACCCAAAACAACAAAAACCCAATAATCTAACCTACGCATCCAAGGGTTTCAAAGATTAATTCATATTTAAAAGTTTTAATAAAACAGTCCCAAAATTAGTGTCCACTTTCTCTAATTAAGTTACTAATTGATTTTAACAAAACACATGATTAAGGGTTTAGGCGACACTTAAGACACATAATACTAAAGGAAAGGAAAAGAGTATTCATGCCTGTGATTTAGATGAAAAAGATCTGAGTTGACACTTGGATTCCTCTCGACAAATTAGCAAAGAGTCATTCTTGAACAATCTTGAGAAAACACCAATTAAGCCTTCAAATATTGAGTCAAACACTTGATTAAATTTGGGGCTAAAGTTTGTAGATAAAAGGGAATAATTTTAGAGAGGTCTTCTAGTTGAAAAGTTGATGAAAAAGTGATTTGAAAAGCCAAGCCACGAATTTGTTGCGATATATAAAGGATTAAGAGTTTGATTAAAAAAAGAGTTCTAATTAGATACAACAACTAAAAAAACATTCTAGACGATCGAACCACTGGAATTGGCTAAAATTGGGGGCTTAGTAGATGAAGTTGAGAGGAAATTCCATAAAAAATTTGAGCTCGATCGGACGATCGAATATTTTTATATATTTTTTTTCTTGAGAGTTTTATGATTTAAGGACTCTTAGAGAGTTTTATGTTTTGAGGACTCTTCTAAACGGTCCAAGACTTATATATACTCATATTGTAATCTAACTTTTCGAATTCCGAATATAAAAACCAACATATTTAATTATTAAAAATAATTAAATCCAAAATTTTATTTTTCTCTAATTTCCGAATTAATTAAATAATTAATTAATAAAAACACGGGGTGTTATAATAAACACGAGTCAAATCAATTATATCAACTAAAATTGTTGACGCATTCATTTTTAGAGGCTTACCAACCAACTATGCTATCTTGGATATATCCAATTTTGAGAAAAAAAATGAATTGGAAAAAGTGAAGGGAAATCCAAACTAGAGCTATTGACCATTTATTACCAACTCAAAATCCTGTATTTCCTTTGAAAATCCAACCGTATGAGAATCCTTCAACCCAATGTAGTAAAAAATATATAATTATCTGCATTAAGGAACTTTTTTCAAGTAAAAAGGTCAATTAAGAATATTTACTAACGAAATATCTCTAATTGTATATCATTATAGAGCTTTCTACAAAGAATTGCAGCATCCCTAATCTTGAGTTGATACAACTCATAGTTCTAAAATCAAAACAACAGTTGAAAGTGTGAACATTGGGGATTGTATTATGTGCACTTCCTATGAATCGGCCATTGTTTTGGTCCAATACCAGCTGAAACACAAGGAAGATATGGAGATACTGATAAGTTATGCGAATCAGATGATTTATCAATCATTATATCCTTCATTTAAATGCCCGAAAATGGGAATTTAATATTGTACTGAATATGAGATTCTTAGTTTTAATAGCTTTGTAAGAGATTACCAAGTGGGAGAATTGATAATCAACTGTAATAGTATTTCGAACATGCCAAACATTACAATCACGGGTTTAATTTTTGTAGTAACGTGTATCATTTTATAGTACTGTATAAATATTAAATTTATAAAGGTAAAATTTATCCTAGGACTTACTTATTTTATATTTCACATGTCATCATGCTTCCTTAATAGCATTATCATAAGTTGGTAAAAATTGTCATAATGAAACAATAAGACGAATCCCCTTTAAAAATCTAAGAAAATCATAGGAGTATAAGCCCATTTTGGAATAGACTATTTTCTATGGATTTCGAATTATAGATTGAATTACAAAGTTATTTTTATGAGAAAATGAGTTTGAAATTTAATTTTTAATTCTTTATGTGCTGAAAACAATTTATCTAAAGTAAAGCCATAGTGCATTATTAGCACATCAATATATCATGCCTTTTCATGTCATTTATAGTTTCGTATAAACAATTTATTTTGATAAAAATATTTGCATCTTTTTATAAACATTAATGCTTGATGCTCCATCTTCGGGTGTGATTACTACCCCAAAACAGTCGACTTGTCAAGGTCTAAAACCGTGACAAGTCAAACTTGTCAAGGTCTTTGACCGTGACAGGTCTGGGGGTGACAACTTTCTTTGTCACGGACTTGTCACGGTCAAAGACCGTGACAAGTTCATTAGACTTGTCACGATCTTTGACCTTGACAAGTTTTTTCACGGTTAAAGACCGTGACAAAACCTAAAAGAATTGACATGGTCAAAGTCCGTGACACGGTGACAATTCTGGGAAGAATTTTAATAACAACTGCAGAGCAGTATGGTCACTGCCACTACCCACCAGTATATTTGCACCTATTATAGCAAAATTATACCTGTCCAAACAGGATATATCCAAATAAAATAAAAATAATGTACCAAATCAACATGTACCAAATCATGGCATATATAATCCATATCCAAATAAAATATAAATACAAATATCCATATCCAAACCAATAACTAAAATACAAATACAAATATCCAATATCCAAATAAAAAACATAGAAATAATGTCATGGAATAGGGTCTTGAGCATGTTGGAGGAGGAAGGACGACGACACGATATATCCATTGAGAGCCCCATCAATTCGCTGAACACCGCATTGTCCGCGCAACAACATAGGTGAGTTCTACTTTTCGGTCACCACATGCATGACGAGCACCCTTGCCTTAATTTCTTGGAGGGGACCTCCATGAACCACCATACCCGGAAGGAAGTATGGGTCCCTCAACCCCCTCGTTATCCTATCCCCATAATATATGTCAAGTAGAAACACACTCTTCCAACCGATTGTTGACATAGGATGCTCGACGAAAGTCAAGATGGGAAATGTATCATATGCGGTGAGTCCGTTCATGTCAATGATTAAGCAGTGACGTCCTCGTATACCTCTATCTTCTTCTCCTTCTCCTTCTCCTTCCCCAACCGTCTCCTCTAACCTTGATAACTTATCGTCATGGGTGTCCACCTTATGTGCCAACCCGGTGCTTCTCGTCTCCATTCCGATGATCCTCGACTTCCCCACCCGTGAGCTCACTCCCGAGTCCTCTCCTTGCTATCCGTCCTGAGAACTTGACTGAGTGCGTCCGTAGCCAAAGATAATTTGTCTGCATCACACTGTGACTCATGCACTTCCTTAAGCTTTGACTGAAATGACAAAAAGTACACAATTAGTTAATTAATTAAATAAAAAAATTATAACTTAATTAAAAAAATAAACATTTATAACTTACAATCGTGGTTGCGATGCTTGGGGCCACCTCTTTGTCCTTGCCCTTTTTCGTCCGAATTTCCACATAGGAATCGAACTTATGTGGCCTACCCCCAGGGCCACTTCCCATCTCCTAAAATAAAATAATGTAAAATTATCAAGTAATGCAAAGTACTTCTAAATTAGAATAACATAAAAATAAAATTAAAGAAAATAAAATTAAAGAAAAATAAACTTATCATGATGTGCTTCATCTTGGCGTAAGATGTCTGCCCGGAGTAGTGTATGTCCAAATTTTTTCCCCGATTCTCCCTCCCCGATTGGCGAGATGCCAATTTCCGCTCATCGATCTCATTGTCGACAAAATTTGGTCATTGTACTAATGCGATCGTCTCCTTCGGGGGGGACGGTGTCACATACTCTCAGAATGGACTACCGAGTCTTCCCAAAGTACCGTGCCCGCATATTATTCTTCCACGTCTTATATTGATCCTTCAATTGTTCCAATGTGATGTCGCAGACATATGGGGGAAGGACGAATTGTTTCTCTCAAATAAATACAAACCAAAAAGAAAGTAAATGTTAGTTATTTATAAATATAAATATAAATATAAATACACTTCCTATAGTTCCCCCTGATGCTAATCTTGAGGTCATTAGGTACGGCCCTCCAATCAGTGTACCCGGGCCCATGATCGCCTTCAGCAACTCTAGCAATCTAGTCAATAATGACGTATTATTCTCAACGATGAACCCCAATTTGCCCCATTTTGGCGGCCTACTGGCCAAGGATCCCTCGTCGCCTCGTTTACCGCGCTGGAATGAAGACATTTTTTGTAAAATTTGTTATTATTAGTACAAATATGTATATGGAGTTTGAATTAATGCTAAAATTCGATAATAACAATACATACGATAATTTATATCAATTTCAATTTATACCAATACTAATACCAATACCAATACCAATACCAATACCAATACCCAATACCAAATTCAATTTGCACACACGCATACTGCAACCCCTCCTCCATGCACACTCCCCCCCCCCACACACACACACACTCTCGGCTTATGGACTTTCAATTAATGCTTGAAACGATTAAAATTCTAATTAACATATTCACTAACCATAAAACCAATTTTGATTCAAATCCGATAATAACAAACCACTAGAAGAATACACCCACTGGTTATTACGAGAATTAAAATAATCAAGTACAAATGAATAGAAAGCATTAAATTGTCTTCCAATAATAATAAAGCACTAGAATAAAAAAATCACTGGTCATTATAAATAATTGGAATACTTATTACAAATCTAAAAATTATTTCTAATTTGGGTTATCATAAAAAATGGATTGATATTCGGTAGGAGCAGCCAAGTCATCCACACTACTATTTAGACACTTTGGTGCATGTAGGACGATTGACCACGGATCGTTATGGATATACTCCGAGTAAAACACTTGCTGGACCTTTTGAAAAGCACAAACAAATGGCTCATCGCTCACGTGTTTGTTGCTCTTCAACTTGGATAAGTCAACCATGATCAAATTGGTTCCAGGATCAAGTTTACAAGAATTTTTATCCTCAACTCTTACCCAATCACAGTAAAATACAACCTCTTTGAATCTTATCGCTCATCGCTCACGTTTTCGTCTTTTATTGTTCTCACAGGCTTCATATTTTCTGCATAGATCGTGACGAACGTATTACAAAATTAATCATGTAAAAATTAAAATAATGTAAAAGTTAAAATAATTTAAACTTACTTTTTCCATTCTTCGACATCTTCATGTGTGTCAAATAGATAACGAGCTACTTGTTCATGTTGCAAACTCGTTAATTTCACTCGTTCTCCCACCACATGACCACCCTCATTGATAAACTCATCAACGTCCTCCACGTTGGTCAAGTCTAGCATATATTACCGAGTATATATTAATGACTCCATGATGATGTATTCCTCTGCAATTGATCCTTCAATATATCTTGTATTCTTGACGTAATCTTTTAAAACTTTCATCAATTTTTCAAACGGATACATCCACGAAAATCTAATTTGGCCGTAAAGAAGTACCTCGTCGCATAGGTGTACCAACAATTGAACACTCATATCAAAGAAATATAGGGGAAAGTAATTCTCCAACACACAAATCTCTTCGTTCACCGCCAGTTTTGCGGCCACTATGTGATCTCGATTGACTACCTTCTCACATAAAAGTGAGAAGCAGATACTAATTTGCATAATAGCCCTCCACAAATCCTTGTGCTTGGAGAAACAGTGCTTAAACAATAGAGGAGCCAACTGCATAATCACATGCCAATCGTGGGACTTACACTTATGTAAATCATGGGTAGCATAATTCACAATCCCTTGAAAATTGGACAAAAAATTAGATGGAACTTTCAAATTATATATTGTGTCTAAAAGCAACTTTCTTTCCTCACTCGTCAAAGTAAACGCACCAGAAGGAATTATTGTCCTTCCCTTACTATCTTCTTTCAACTATAGTTACAGCTTAAGTTTCAACGCTTTAAGGTCTTTTCGTGCATTTTCTTCACCCTTCTAATGACTTCCCCTAAGGCACGTTCCCACAATATGTTCAAGGATGTTCTTCTCTGCATGCATCACATCTAATACATGGTGCATCGAGTTATTCTTCCAATAAGGCAAGTAAATAAAATTGAAATCCTAGACCATACCTTTCTTGTCTCAATTTGATTCCCAGTTAGGGTCTTCTTATGCTTGACATTTTTAAATTTAGGGTTCTTACTTGGCATATTAAGGCCACAATCAGAAGATTTACTTTCAATTTCTGAGCATGAAAGTTTTCTCGGTGGTAGTCGATGTTCAACCCAGCCCGGTAAAAAAATGGAACCTTTCTCAAATCTAAAACTATGAGCGAGGGTTAAACACCTCCTATGGCAATGATATACCCTTTTTGAGTTAGCGGGGAGATGAAGAGATTCAGTCTCCTCTCTACAAATGGGACACCGCAAATAACCATGTACTACACAACTGGATAATGTCCCAAAAGATGGAAAATCATGAATTGCCCACATCAACATAGCTTTCAGCATAAACTCTTCTTTTCTAAAATATTCAAATTCTTGCATACCCTCTTCCCACAACTCATTAGAGCTTTTACCAAAGTAGGTAGGCATCGATGTCCTCACTTGGTGCATTTGTCCCAGGTATCAACAAAGACAGCATCGTAAATTCAGGTCTCGTATAGTATGAAAGAGGGAGGTTGAGTGGGGCTGGGATCACTAGCCATACACTCTGATTGGTGCTTAGATTTCTAAATGGATTGAAACCATCTGTTTATATTGCAAACGAATGTTATGCTATTCTCGAGCAAAATCAAGATACTCAAAACTCAACCTCTTCCAAGCTGTAGAATCAATAGGATGATGTATGAGATTATCCCATGCTTCTGCCCTAGCATGCCTAATCATTGCCTCCGCTATTCATGGTATTGTGAAAAATTGCTTTAATTTAGGCTCAAGGGGAAAATATCTCAATAAATTTTGAGTCACTTTTGAGCTTGAGCCTTTCTTTTGAGTAGATTGGACATAATTAGGTTCATCACATACCGAACACCGATCGAGATTTTCATACTCCTTTCGGTACAGTATGTAGTCGCACACACAAGCATGAATTGATTTATACTTTATCCCCAAACCTTTCAAAAAAAAATTCATAGTAGGTTAGCTGTTTAGAAGCGTATTCTTCTTTGGTAGCAAGCCCTTCACCCAATTCAAAATTCATGTCACGCTATTTCCAGACAAACCATATTGGGTCTTTAAACTATGCAAACCAACCATGGCATGTAAAGTTTTTTGATCTTTCTTATAGACAGAGTATAACAGTTGGTTCATCTTAAATTTTAAACTTTAGTAGTCATCGTCAAGGTATATCCTGATATCTTCATGACCCCCTGAACCTTGTACATCGTTAGTGACCTCATCCTCTTCCACTTCATGAACTCCATAAACGTCATTAACTAAATTCTCTAGCATACTATGATCTACATTGCCATCCTCCCGTTGTACATATATCCTACATGCTGAAGGTTGCTGTGAAGGTTGCTCGGGGAGAAAATAAACTTTCGGTTCCTCGTGAAAAAACCAAATTCAATAACTATCATGCATACCCCATCTTAATAAATGTAGTTCAACTATTTTACACTTAAACACCTTACTATTCTTACACCTAGCACACGAACACGAAAACTCTTCATCATCATGACATCTCTTCGCGTATTTCATAAATTCATTAGCACCTATGCGAAACACATCCCCTAATCTATTTGTCTCACCCATACACTATTTGTATTTAGGATATCCCATCACAGCTACTATAAACAATCACCTATTATGGGTAAGAGGCGTATATTGGTGGATTAGTACAAACAAAAGTGTGACCATTTAGTACCCATTGCTATAAACAATCACATATTGAATGCGTACGCATAAGAACTACAAGGCTAGTATATATGCGCACTATATGTAATTTAAATTAGTTATGAATATCATGCATTCAAATGAGAATACATGCAGAAATGCACCCCCCGAAGCAAGTGTAATATAAGAAGTTGACTTAATATAAATTTATTCGTTCATTAAAATTCCTATTTCCTCCATCTCCTCTAAAGGGTGAGTGGTCCTATATTTCTGTAATATACATAACAGCTCATGCACATTATTCCAATTTGACGAAAATTCTGTAGCATATCCCCATAGTTCTCCAAAGTATACGACATAGATCCACAAGTGTGAGTGTTATTTCAATTTATCATTTGAAATAACACTTAGCATAGCATTATCTAGTATGTACCTAGAGAACATTAAGATACGACTGCATAATTTCCCCCCAAATCAACAAGTTTAAGTCACTAAGAATATTATATAACAGAAACTATGTAGTCCCAAACTGTCCAAATGGGAAAATTCGAGAGATCACATTACAGGGTAATGACTCTCGAACGGCTCTAAGGGCTATTGAATGCGTATGCATAAGAACTAGAAGTCTAGTATCTATGCGCACTATATGTAATTTAAAGTATGTTTCATTTAATTATGTAATTTAAAGTCTGTTTCATTTAATTTAAAGTATTTTTCATTTAATTAAAATTCAATTTCAATTTATACCAATTTACCCCAATATCAATATCAATTCAAATTCAGTTTCATTTTATACCAATTTATACCAATTCAATTCAATTGAAATTGAATTTCAATTTCAATTTTAATTCAATTGAATTGAATTCAAGCTCAATATCAATACAAATGAAATTCATGTTATAAGGCCAAGGCACACAGAATCGTCTAATTCAAATTCAAATGCAATATCACGACATAAATTCATGCACACATACACACACCTATGCACGCGGCCCCCTGCCCTCCCCCCACCCCCAACCACCACACACACACACACACACACGACCCCACACCACCACTGCCCCCCACACCCACACACCTATACACACACCCCTACCCCCACTCCCCCCCGTGCTACTCCGCCCCCACTCCCCCTACTGCCCCCCACCTTCACACACCTACACGCACGTGCACACACACATACACAAAGGAAAGAGAGAGAAGGAAAAATGACCTAAAATGTAGAGAGAGAGAACCGTCGCTTGAGCAGTAGAGAGAGAAAATGGAGGGAAAGGAAATGATGGGAAAAAAAGAGGTGCCTAGGGCATTAGTTATAAGAGTTGTCACGGACCTGTCAAGGTCTTTGACCATGACAACTCTTTAAAGTTGTCACGGACAATGACCGTGACAAGTCCGTGACAATTGTACTTGTCATGGTTAATGACCGTGACAAAGCATTGTCACGAATTTGTCACGGTCATTGACCGCGACAAAAAATGCATGTTGTTTTGTCACGGTCAATGACCGCGACAAGGCTGGTCGACTCAAAGGTGACAATTTAACCTTTTTGGTGTAGTGGATGTGAGGTGTGTAGATTTTTTTTCTAACACTTTTGACGATATTTAAAGTGAAACATCTATTCACATTTTTTTTACATTGAAATTCTCTTTTTCAGTTTGAAATGGGAAAATTTCTCATTTGGATTGATTCCACATGTGTTTTTAGTTGGTTTTAATGACATATCATTTTGGATATGATGTTTTTACTTTAATTAATATACTTAAATCCACCACCACCACCACCACCCAAAAAAAAGTATAAGAATTAGAGATATGTGATTTTTTTCATTTTCAACTTAGCATTTCATCCTTACCCTTTGATAAAAAAAAATGTAAGAAAATGTGTCTTACCTAACATATTGTACTTACAGTTGCTGCCTTTTCTCTTGCATGAAAAAATAAATGTAAAATCTTATGGCAATCCTTATAGACACGTAAAAAAATTTGAAGTATGATCTACTTGAGAAAATTGAGTTGCATACGTAATAGAAACAAATTAAATTATTTGAATAAAATAAACTCCTTGACAAAATGTTAAATTTCAAGAGTACTAGCTTGATTCGCTAGGTAACTCTGTAAACAAAATATAATAATTTTAAATGTTTACGAGTTTGGTTACTTTTATTTTCTCACAAGTTTTCTAGATTTTTTTTTGGGTTTGGGTAGGGGATCATACCCTTTTCACTATTATTTTATAACGAAAGGATTTCCTACATTTAAAAACCATTTTTCTTTTTCTTTTTCCATCCTTTCAAACTATCATTATTACAAAAGTTTTATTTATGGATTTTTGTACAATCTGAGTTGTTGTTTTTTTTGTCTTGGCTAGTGGATATAAGGGTCATCCAAGAGTATGGCAACACTTTGGTATGGAGATCTCAAGAATTTAGAGTTCAAGGTTTGTAATTACAATAATGATTTTCAATTGCCACGTGAGACTGCATTGAAGGAAACATTGGCATTGTCTAAGAGGCAAGAACCTTAAATTTCTTCATTTTTAAGATAATTTAATCATATAGGCATGTGTGTGTACTAGTCGTAGTTTTACGTGAAATTATTTAGACCTCTATTTTCCATTGCCAGAATGAAGCGTAGTGTGTATAGCTTTACTAAGACAATATATTAATTGATGCGCCACTACAAGGCCTTACAAATACCCATAGATTGGATGTATGACGACGGGATTTTAAGCCTGGTTTGGTTCTTATTTTCGTTAACTTTCATGTCTTTCAATAATAAAAAAATTATATCATAGTTGAGAATATCATGTTATTCCATCTCCCCCACGCAATTGTCATATAACTTTGGTTTCATTTGTTAACTAGTTTAATCCATAGATCTGTTGTGATAGTTAATTCCCTAATAAGCTAAATATTCCCAAATTAAATTCCAGTAAAGGTTTTTTTTCCACTACTAGTATGAGATATATACCTTGATAGAGAGGGTTACAAGTTCCCATTGACAAATTCAAATACATATACTTTATTTAGTAAAAATAAGCATCACATAGAAACAACTTTTCAAACCTACATATTTTTTGTCCTTTTACAATCAAAAAATTTTGTAGATCTTTTTCGTTCTTATCCAATGAAATGTTTCCAGAATGCTTTGTATAGTAGTTAAGTTACCAGTTAAGTTAATTGCGGGTACTTTATGGCTAGGTTACGTTGGCAAAGACGTACATGGATAGTTTAGCTATGGAACTTCAATCCAAGGGAGGAACATGAGAAAAATACTCTTCCATGGACTGGAGGTTATTTCAAGGAGTGAGATTCCTTTTCTGAATTTATCAGGCTTGTAAAATAACTACAAAGTGATATATCATTATAATATTTCATTTCTTTCAAGCTTCTTTAAGCATATGTTTTCAACCATGTGCATAGATTCTATATGTGTACTAATATATTTTATTTTGTATTTTGTGTAGTTTACTAGAGGATTTGATGTTGAAACAATGAGTTCATATGAGGAGTTTCACAATCACGTGCGTATGCAAACAAAAAGTAGATAAATCTAGAGTGTATGGAGGGGGGACTACTTTATAATCTCGATAAATAGTATTCGAATATTTTACAGTGCAACGACAATTTTGATGACGTGTAAATCAGATTTTCTTTTATTATTTATAGATTAGGTTTAAGTTTTATACATGCTAAAAAAGATGTTTATGTGTATAGAAAAATGGAGTTCTGCTCAGGGGCGGATCCACCCAGGCCGAAGTGAGGCGGCCGACCCAGTTCAACTTTTAAAAATAAAAAAAATAAAAAAATAGGTAAGAGGTTACTTTTATTTCTGTTTTGATTTGATGAGATATCTCAGATATATGTGTTTGGTTTTTGGTTTTTGGTTTTTGGTTTTTGGTTTTTGGTTTTTGATATTTGATGAGGTGGGTTTTGGTATTTGAGATGAGATGAGTTATTTATAAGATTGGTTTTTGGTTTTTGATGAGACGGGTTTTTGGTTTAGATTAGTTACTAATTTATGTTTAGTTTTTGGGTTTTTGGTTTAGATTAGACTTTAGGGTGGGTTTTTGATGAGATGGGTTTTTGATGATATAGTTTAGTTTTTTAGATTAGTTACTAAATTATGTGGTGCCTAATTATAAGGTACAAATTTTTTGGGTTAATTATTATCTCAAATTTAATTAATTACTATCTCAAGCATTTTTAAGATTAAAAATTGCAAAAAATAAAAGTAAAAAAAACCCAAAAAAAGGGCTTGGGGGCTCCCGCCCCGAACCACCCGTCTTCGTTCGGATTTCTCGCCCCACTTGACTCAAATTTCTGGATCCGCCACTGGTTCTGCTTCAATTTTTTTCATATATATATATATATATATATATATATATATATATATATATATAGAGAGAGAGAGAGAGAGAGAGAGAGAGAGATAGAGAGAGAGAGAGAGAGAGTAATGGATATTACTTGTTTTATGTCTATATTGTTTATCTGACAAGTATATGAAAGCTTGTTCCACACACTCCTCATTAGATGCATTCATGAGTGAAATGACTCGAGCTTCGACATACTTTAACATTCATGAGTTTGGCCACTCATAAAACTATAAAACAATAAAGTGAAAAAAAATAACTGAAACTTAGCTTAGTCACAGGGCACAGACTCATTTGGAGAGATAAATAAGCTAGTTCCTCACATTTTAGAGATCAATTGTCTTAATTTTTATATAAGTAATATTATATAGTTTCTATGAACAAGGCTTGAACAATCCAGGCCTCAGGGAGCTTATAACCCTACTCATTGCCTACTATATATCTAGGACCATGACCCACTCTGAACACCATGATAGACAATCTAGGTTCGAGCATGCATCATCCTATCATAAATAAGCCTCGGCCACGGACCCCGAAAGAAACCATAAAAATAGCAACTTTTAAAACCTATAAATAATGTTAAAGGGGTCAAAAAACCACGGGCCAAAGTATATTGGGCCAAAATGCAAATAATCAAATGTCAAATAATCAAGTAAACAACAAACAAACAAGCCCTCTGAGGCCTTTAACCGATGGTGAAAGGCCTCCCAAATCCTTAATCGGTCGGTTAAAGGACCCTCCAAATGGATAACCGATCGGTTATTCCCCAAAAATCATCTTTACCAAATCTTGGGAGATCATTTCTCTTCTATGCATATGGGATCTACAAAAAATAAGGGCCCAAGACCTTTAACTGATCGGTTAAAATCCTGGCCTAGACTCTATAAATAAGTGTCCCCACCAACCTTTAAAAGCACACCAAAACTCAACGTTAATTTGGTTTTCTAACTTTATTCAATCCCTAGTGCCCAAAATACTCGAGCTCATTCAAAATAAGTCCTAACAAGCTCGTACTTTAAAATGTCATCTTCCCCTAAAAAGAAGGTTCCCACTTTCGTGGAGTTGCTTCTCAAAAAGGTTCGTACTTCTGAAAAATTTCCTGAAATAGATAAAAGAGTCGAAACTCTACACAAATTTTAAAAACCTCAACAATTCTAAATAATGCTCTGTCGGACTGGAAATTGAATTCTACACACATCGGGCACCTCAAAAGGGGACAGTCCCGTAGGAAAAAAGTCTGCTCTCGCCGCAAGGGTAACGAGCCCCTACACAAATTTCATGGCAATACTATGCATATATACTGTGATAAACTATAAATGTTTTTTTATCTTCATTAGTCCGTCCACCATTTAGGGGACCGGGTATTCACTTTACAGCATTTATATTTGTTATGTATGGTTTCTAATCTAGCACATCCACTTATGTATTGAATTGAAATGCTCATTTAAACAAGTGCGAATCAAATGAAATTATTAAAATACATCAACATGAAAACATACTTTTCAAAACCGTTCTCATGAAAGTACCGTTCAGCAGCATCAACCCAAAACTTTGTAGGCCAGAGTCTAAAATCTATCTACTCTAGCCACTTCTCCGAGTGAACAAAGCCCATCCAGGATGCAGCATCCCAAATATGTGATTTTATACAAATACTTTTCAAACATTGACTTTTGATTAACGTATTTTCTGCACATAAAGTTATACCAATCCAACACAACAAAAATACTATGTTAAGGACTAGGATCCATAAATACCGTAATGATGTACCTTGTATACTCGGTATCCCATTGCCTACACCTATAAACATGTCCCGTTTGTTAAAACTACATTGGCTTTTATCCAAAGTCTACTTGGGTATGTAGGCACTATATTGAACTAAAATCGTGAAGCCCAAGCCTCATAATATGTCACTCGAGTATTATTTCTTATGGACACCTCCATATCTAATTTAAACACTCGTATATATAATTCAACCCCATTGTTGGAACTACGTTGGCTTTGATCCCAAGTCTCATTTGGTACATAGGCACTATACTAAGCTAAATTCATGAACCTAAGCCTCATAATAGGTCTCTCGGTGAATTTTTTTATTGGGGATTATTCCATTTATAATCCAAATACCCTTATATCTAATCCATCCACACTGTTGGAACTACGTTGTCTTTGATCCCAAGAGTTATTAGGTACGTAGGTGTTATACCGGGCTAAAATCTTAAAGCCCAAGATTCACAATACGTCTTTTAACATATTATTTCTTATGGATGTCTCCATCCCCAGTCCAGACCCTTTTTCCCTTTGGTCCGCTCCGGTAATCAGGTATAGTGTTCTACTCGGCTTCTCTATAGTAGAACTTTACATTTTTAACCCAATCTCCCCCTGCTAGCCCAACTCCTCCCAGCCATTATACCCCTAAACTAGTCTGAAGGATAATAACTTTCGGCTAGCAATGTCCCAGGTATTATAAGGTTATATGACAACGTCGAATCCCTTTGGGTCCCCTCCCTTCTCACCTTCCATATACCATCCCTATTTCTCCCAAGTAAAGTTCTTGCACCCACAATATGTTTGAACACGTTTACAACCGAACTATGTAGACTTTCATCCCAAGTCTCCTTAGGTATGTAGACACAAAATCGATTCCTTATCGTGAGCTCGAGCCTTGACAATATATCTCATGACACATTGTCCCTAATAAGATGTCTACATCACTCATCCATTACCTCTAAATAATTCAAGTGGGATATCAAACTACTTAAAGGCGCGATCTCCCAATATATATCCCTACAAATGCACAAACACGTTCATACTACTACACAAACTTGGGAGCATTTGTCCATTACTATTAGCCATTTGCATATATATATATATGTGTGTGTGTGTGTGTGTGTGTGTGTGTGTGACGTTCTTGCAAAGACCTTTCAATCAAAACCCTTGAATACCTATAAACATGGTATGAACTTGTAGAGGGATAAGTAAGGGTATCAATCCTCCTTTCATGTGCAAAAAATAAAATATGTGAAGACAAGTGTAGAATCATTTTCATGTGATTCTTTTTGTTATATTTATTATTTTACAAGGGTTGTTTATTTAACTAAGTGTACTCGTTTTTAATGTAAATTAACTAAAAAGGGAATGTTAATGAGAGAAATATGATTTATTATTTAAATTAACACAAAGTGATATAATACGATTTTTAAAGAAATTATTAAAACTAATCTAAATTAATTAATTAAAATAAAATGCAGAAACTAAAATAATGAAATATAAAAGTCTAACTGAATAAAGTATTTACAAATTCATAAAATTCATAAAATTTTGTCAGACCCCATTTGCCTATTATTAATGATATAATTTGTTAAAGTAAACAAAAATCATACAGTTGGTTTCAATTAAAAAGTCCGTAACCAACTGTAAAAATGGTTTTGAAACCAACTCTCGAAATGTACATTGAATAGTTATAAAACGGTTTAACATGCTAAAACCAAATTGAAAATCAACTCTTGAAACCAAATTCATAAAAGCAGCTGTTAACATAAAATCAAATTCATAAAACCAAGTGTTAACATACATAAAACCAACTGTTATGATTTATTTCATACAACCAACTTTAAAATTTAACTCTTGAAACCAAATTCATAACCAAGATTCATACAACCAATTGTCAAAATCAACTCTTGAAACTAAATTCATGACCAAGATTCATACAACCATGTTTGTTAAAGTAAACTAAAATCAAAATAAGGTGTTAAATCTGAACTCGCTGCTTGATCCGAACATGCTGCTTAACTTGAACTCACTATTTGATTCGCTTTCGAACTACCCTCATCCGAACTCGTTGCTTCTTGATTCGCATCACCGCTGATTGATTGATATCTAAAATAGAAAAAATATTCAATGTCATTTATATGGACATTTTCAAAAAATGTTAAAACTATTTAGTTAAAGTTTCTTACCGGTTCATAGTCATTGGACAATTTCTTTTATCGTGCGATCGCCTAACCACGCCACTCCCATGACAACGTCAACATTTTGAAAATTTTGCTCTTCCCAATGCTCTCTCTTTTCCTCCTTTAAGCCTTTTACCAAATACTTTTGCTCTCACTTGACTCAGATCATTATATACACGTTCATAGTGACAACGCATGTTCACTGAAACATCAAAACTCATACCACCATCCAAATTTATATTATTCGTTCTCGGATTAGTAAGGCTAGCAGAACTACAAACTACTACTTGATTTATTTTCTCAAGTGAACTCTTTAGAGTATCATTATAAAGTTGCATCTCTTCTGGACTAGTGAGGTCCTTGTCAATTATGTCCAAAGACCTTTATATTAACTGACTGCATTGGTGAAGGTAAGACTTATTGTCGATTATCTCAATGCCACTATCGTTCATCACTGTTATGGACTTGGCAGATTTTGTCTACCTCTTTAATATGTATTGAGAGGGAAGAAGTCATGAAATTTTTGCAAGTAAGTTAGTACGTGCCGACATGGGATCCCCGAACTCTCGAACTTTTTGTAAGTACACGATGCAAATTCCAATTTCTTATCTCAATGAATATGTCACACTTTATGTATTTTAGAATTTTTCTTTTGAATGTTGTACACTTGTTGACCATCATCATCCTTCAAGGCCTAGAATTTGTAATTAATGATCTCCCACGTCTCATCTTGGAATTTGTAATACATTTTTCGTGTGTACACTTTCGGCATTTGGACCAATACTTCATGAACTAGTTTCACTTTTGGTTTTTCCTTAAAGTCTTTGTGATAGGCTAGCAACTCCTCGTGACATTGACGTACTAGACCTCTCCCAAACTTAATCATAAAATCTAAAAGTGATTTTTTTTAAAGATATTTTTTAAGAACGCATGGCCACTCTCGGCTCTCTTACTTGACATGTTTGCTGAGAAAACATGATTCACATATGCGGAGACTTATTTAGAATAGATATCATACATGTTTCGAAGCCACTTATTGTCATTCAATCCACTCTTGACAATAATATCCTTCCACTTCAAGTCAAACTCTTCTTTCATCTTCGATCCCCAAATAGAATCAGAAAACTCCCTATAGTAAGCTTTATATTTTACCCAATCTATTTTCTCATAAAACTTTGCCAATATATTCCAACTACAATACCTGTGATACGTTGTTGGGAGAGTTTCTTAAATTTACTTTGTCATAGATGGATCCTAATCGGTAATAATCATCTTCGGTCCATTACCCTGCATGGCTTCTAAAAATTTATTAAAAAACAAAAAAAACGAATCCACTGTCTCGCACCCAAGAACGCACAACCAAAAACTATCGTCTGACCATGATTATTCACTCCTATGATTGGGGCAAATATTAATCCATACCTATTAGTATTATAAGTAGTGCCAAATATTACCACATGACCATAAATTTATAAGCTCGTCGAGAAGTTGCGTCCACCCAAAAATAATGAGTAATACGTTGTTCATCACCTGTTAAAATACTAAATGTGAATGAATGACTCTTTCCCTATTGTAATTTCATATACTCGTGAAACATATCTACATCATGCCCTTTCATTTCATTCCACCTATCTCTTTCTTGGTTATATAAGTCGTTTTGACTGAAGACTATGTTCTCAAAGCACCCCGCCTATACTCCAAGAAAATTATATTGTTGATTCGGTGGTATATTAATCAAATCGAGATGCTGAGTTAAACACCTTTGACCATTGGATACATTGAGGTGAGATTGAAATAAATGAGTTTTACGTGGAGTTAACAAGGGGTGATTATGACCCTCGACAAAGACACTAACCACATACTTCCCATTTGATGACATCTTAATAGTAAATTTTGCATTACATCCCTCCCTACAGTATCCCTGACGCCTCGATGACTCGGTAACCACTAAATGGGTACTCTTTCCTTCCTTATAACAAATGTATTCCTTTCTAAGTATCTCATTAGTTGTACTATTCTTTCTCATAGATGAATTTCGAACACTGAAACGACTTCTTTGGCATATGCATTGTAAAATATCCAAATTCATCAACTGTTTGAAATTCTTACCCCTTTTTCAGTATAAGCTCTGGTGCTACTTGAGGATAAAACAAATTATCTGCAGTATTCAACATTTTTGAATTCGAAGCTTGCTCAATCTCTATTTCTTGCTCCATGTTATCTCCAACCCAAATCTCTTTATTATTTGACATATCGACAATGTTCATTTTCTGCGAGAAAATAGAAATAAGTGATTCATTTCGAAATAATCAACAAATTTACCATAAAATGTACTGAAAAACCCTTAAAGTAATAGCATTTGATCCCCATAAAACAAAAAATAAAAATCAATGATTCATTTCGAAATAATCAACAAATTTATCATAAAATGTACTGAAAAACCCTAAAAGTAATTGCATCTGATCCCCGTGAAATAGAAAACAGAAATTAGTGATTCATTTCGAAATAATCAACAAATTTATCATAAATGTATTGAAAACACCTAAAAGTAACTGCATTTGATCCCCATAAAAGACAAGTTAAACCTACAATATGTGTAGACTTTTCCAAATAAATTAATAAATAAGCATAAATGTCAGATAATATCCTTTTACAAAGTGGATTCAAATAAATCAATAAATAAATCCTGAATATACAAAAAAACTTAAACCTCCAATCTGTGTAGACTTTTTCAAATAAATCAATAAATTATCAGATACCAAATGAAGAAATCAAATATAAACAATAAATTATTCTGAAAAAAAATACATTACATACTTGGAATCCATTTCTAAGATAATGTGTGTTTTCGGGCGAGCGAAACAGGGGCAAGGAGGATTTTTCAATGGTTCGAAATTTGTTTTGGAAAGTGAAATAAGGAACTGATGCTATTTTGTTTGGGAAAGAGAAAGAGGGAACGTAGTTTTGGTTTTGGGTGTATAAGCGCGTGTCAAAGTCGGCTCAATAATTATATCCGCAGCTTATATCCATAAGTTGCATCCGTATTTGAGCCAACCTAATATATATATATATATATATATATGAGAGAGAGAAAAATTAGATTAAAGAAAATGGGTTATGGGAATGGGTCATGGTGGGTTGAAATGGGTTTAGGCAGTAGAGTAAGGGTAGTCGGAGCAATAGGTTTGGTGGCGCACCGGCATGGGTTGATGTTTGCATAGGTGGGATCATGGTAGTGCTGGGATTTCCGGAGGGTTTGCTGGGTTATTGAGGTTGAGTGGTAGTGGAGGTCTGGTGGCGTGGTGGCCGAAGTTTAGGTAGGAGCTCAGGTGGGTCACAGGTGGTATCCGGGGGGTTAAGGGTGGTGATGGCCGGAGTTATGGAGGGAAGGAGGTCACCGAAGGTGAGGAGAGAGAGAGGTTGTGAAGGGTAGGTGTTGTAATGGTGAAAATGGGTGTTGGAATAAGGTTGCAGGAAAGTGGTTTGAAGTTAGTTTGTAGGTTGGTTTATCATGTTTAGTAGGTTGAAATTTTAATGGAGAGAGGAGAGAGGAGAAATAAGTGGGTGAAGGTTTTAATGGAGGAAGATGAAAAGAATGTAATGTTGAAAGCAATAAAAGAGATGGGTGGTGAGAGAGGAGATAGAGGGTAAGAAATCTGATTGGATTTTTGAAATGAGGTGTGGGAATGTGTTGGGTGTATGTGTGGTGTATGGCAAGTGAGTGTAGTTTATAGGGTTGGTAACACACAAACAAATAAAATAACATATACTAATATAAAAATTAAAACACACTCATCTAAAAATACAAAGAGACTCAAACAGACATATTAAATATTAATTGACTAAAATTAAAATAAAGTATTAACAACACACCCTTATATAAATATATACAGACACGAACATATTATTATATATAAAATCGCACGCACACACTATATTTTACAGAAAATAATAAAACACTCAAAGTAAAATTAAAGACATTAAAAATAAATAATAAATAATAAAAGGAAATAAAAAAATGACACGAACAATTATAAAATATATGTATTAAAAATAACGTCGATAATGCTACACACACACTGGGCAATATATGGAACGAGGTTCAGGAGAACCTAGACTTGGGTTTAAGGCTTTGGAAAAGGACTGGGTTTAGGCTCATTTAACGGCAGCATTCCCACATTTGCATTGAGATAACGCTTTTAAGACCGCAAATACAAGACAAATACCAACATAAGTCCAATTTTATCGAGAACTTGCAATTAAAATGCGTCTGTATAAATTTAACACTTTTGGGTTCTTATCACACCACCCCCAAACAAAACATTGCTAGTCCTCGAGCAAAATAGAGAGAAATAAATATAAGAAATCAGAAGTGTCACTTTTGCAGGTACATACGGTTGCACTTCGCATGTGCACCAAGCTGTTAAACCTCTAGGTTGCCCTAGAGGACGAGTGTTTTCTCGTAAGGGTTTGCAGTGAATATACCCAAAAAATTAAAAAAAAAATATTTTTGCAAACCAATTCTTAAAAAGGCGATTAATCTCACATAATCAATGGAATATCACACAATCCATCATTTAAGGAATACAAATGATGAACTATGAAGTCTGTGAAAAGTCTAAACTTACTTAATACCCATGGCAAATCATTCCTATAACTCAACGTGTGTAGTATGAATCACTCAAAATGATTTTCAAATACCATAAGAGTTATTTGTAGATTCTCTTTTAGAATCAATGCTTCAACTTTCAAATCTCACCAATTATATCTCTTTAAAATGAACTCTCGAGATTTGGGTAAGTATCTCTCTTGTGTGTGTGGATAGGAGTAAATATAAACAAGGTCAAACGTCTCACACACATATAAGAAATAATGAATACATGAAAAAATTTGATCTCATGAAATGAATGCAAACCACTATGTTGAGAATGTCGAGTTATTCAACATGTAGAATATTCATTTGCCCGAGCACTTCACTAAAAGTAAAAAGTGGGTTTTAATGTAACTGCTGAGATATGGGTAATATGGATGATATGATGGCTTTGGGTTTTTTAGAAGAGCGGACAAACTTGAACAGTTAATGTCTTAATTTCACAAAATTTGATCGCATGCTTTTCTTTTCTTTTTATATTTCTTTTTTTCCTTTTTCTTGCAATGTTTTCTTTGTGATGTGATTCGTGTTTAGAGAACGAATGAAGACATTATACATATATAATCACAAACCACTCTTTTTCTAAAAAAACAAGGGTGATAATGGGCACTACCAGAAAAACAGTCATTTATGTCAGTAAAAAATGGACATAAATGATAGATTTTTTCAAAACTGACATATAAAGCCCTGACATAAATGTTCGTAAAACTAACATAAACAAAATCAAAATTTTTAATAACACACATAAAAACTACAGTATTCAACATGTTTTCAATCACAGTTTCATGAAAAACTGACATAAATAAGATCACGTTTATCACAGTTTTAATAATTTTATGAGAATTTTTTCAAAACTCACATAAATGTTGATATAAAAATTAAAAAAAAATCATCACTCCATCAATAGACAACTATTATTTGAGATCAACCCTTGTGATGTCAACTTCATCGTATTGTAAATAGATAATAACCAAGAACATAAATATAACTAACTTGATATACATCGAGATATTTACAATAAAAAAATATTGATGTGAGCTACATCATATCCATAAACTATCTAGTGTGTGATCTACGTGATGATATCCAAAAACTAGCTAATGTCTAGTAATCTACGTGATAATATCCTAAAAATAGTGATGATACATCACAATATCCAAAAACTAGAATTACGAGCTACATCATAAGATCCAAAATCCCAAATAATACTCAAGCTAGGACGTTGTCGAATGTACTCGATTAAGTTTGTTCTCAACACTATCCAACCTTGAATGGATAATCCTGCAATCAAATATAATCAACATAGTTTTCATCAAAACACAATCATCTCAATACATTTTCATTATGACATAACAAAATATAATTATTCGAAAGCCCCTAATATATATAATCCGTAATAAATTCAATGAACTTCATTTAACTCATTCAATGTGTACATCGCTTTATTGGGCGATCTTCTCATCTAAAAAAATGAAGATATAATTGAATTTTATATATAATCTTGCGAATGTCAAAAATTGTGACTTGTGGGAGGAAATTGATGTAAAAGAAGCAATTGAGTATCCAAACCAAAGCACCTAAACGCATACCCAAAAATCAAATGGTGTTCTAACAGCTATATATATATATATAAATTATTTTGATAAGTATTTTGTAATCGTCAACGATGGGCCAAAGTCGAATAATTGGATACTTTGAGGCTATAGTCAATATAAACCTAAACATTGGAAGTTAAAAGTCAAAATGACCCAACCATTGTAATAATCATCAGTAGATGGATATAATAGTAAGTCACTCATAATAGCGTGTAAAAGAGAAATGTTGCTGCCATGATAATGCCCTTTGGAAATTCAGATCATTTGTTGTATTGGACCACCGTGGGATCATTTGTTGTATTGGACCACCGTGGGATCATTTGTTGTATTGGACCACCGTGGGATAGCCTCAAATCTCCGCCCATGTTTCAAATTTGGACAACCTCCCACTGGTGCAGCATTGCGCAAAAGATGTGATTCATGTGTTGTGCTATCTTTGTTCTGCTTTTACTAATACTTGGCTCAATCATTACACATAAGTGAAAATTTAACAGAATACAGAATACAGAAGCTCGAACCAAATTAACACTATCCTCATTGCAATCTACTTTAGAGAATATATTTGGAGTATTCAAAATTAATCTTTTAAGTTACTATAAATGGAAAAAAAATAAGGTATTAACAAATTACAAGTCACTTATAGATTAAGATCTTTTCAAAAGCTCAAAAATCCAGTAACAAGTATTGCAGTTGTATTTGTGTAATGTGTTTGTTGAGCACATAGAAAGGAGAGAGTACCTCTGTAACTGAGCCTTGATTCTGTCAACAAGATCTTGAGATGTAACACTGCCATAATAAGCATGGTACAAATAATAGAAAAATTAATTGCTCAACAGTTTGCCCATGTCTAACTCACGTTCCAAAAAATTTCTTCCTTTCCCACGATTGTGATTCAACTTCAAAACTCCAATAATTTCAAAGATTCGAGCGAGTTGTTGTGCAAAACAACATGAAGTAAACACATATGTCATTTATATGATATGTGGGCCTATACATTAATTTAAATTATTGGAAAATTACTTGATAGTGTAAAGCTAATTTCTAAATATAAACACATAGTTGGGCAGATATTCACAACCCCACTTAGTCAAGTGACCCATACCAGAGAGAAGCATTAAATTAAACATGATTGGTGAGATATAGTGAGATTTTCTCTACATTTTCTATGCTCAAACAATTTCATCATCATTGGTAGATGACAATATATGGATGCAAACATAAGTGAATCTATAACTCTTAAAAATATATTAAAAAAAATGAATGTATTGGTAAATAGAATAACAATTTATTGCTAACTAGTATTGTTCCAACAACATCTACTACCTTGAAACCATACATCATAAATGGTATTTTTTTCATCCTTGTGAACCTACAAAGCAATGTTATCCTTGAGGGAAAAGTAAACTAACATCAATAATCAAAATATAATTCACAATATAATCTAAATCTGCTTACAATCTTGCTTTCACTAGTCATGCTAGATTTATCAATCGATAGAAAATGACCAGTTATCAAGATTTCATCAATCGGGACCTCGATTAAGGATCAATTTGATAACCTAAAAATTATAATGTAAAACAAACAAAAGTAATTTAGTAAACTGGTCACCTGGTCAATAAACAGGATGAAGATAAAAAAAATTATTTCCAATATTTGGAATATTTCAAGTCAATGAATTGAGAGTTTACCTCTTCCTTCAAAGAATTTTAAACATCAATGCTAGGAAATGGCGGGCTGAAAAGGCTTAAAATCATTAGCATTAATGCATCAAGATTCAAAAAAGATGTTGTGAAATAGACTAACTATAACATATCACACAAACACAAAAGGGAAAAAACTAACAGCTACCTGAACAGGTTTCATTAAAAGGTCAAAAACTAACAAGTGCCACCAAAACAGTAAGGGTTTGAAACATTAAGCATTAAAAATTTTTACTAGTGGATACAAAAGTGAAAGTACATATATGATTTATGTTTGATATTTTGCATAGGAATTGAAAATGTAAATACTTCTTTGGGAGGGTTTGAAACTTTATCCTCTCATCGCGACAGTGATTCAAACCTTAGAAGGCAACAAACTTGAAATCTTTTGTCATTTAGATACACTTGAAGTGTATGATGATGATGATGATGATGATGATGATGATGATGACAAACTTCCTTTAAATGACCACTCGTAAGAATCCAATGTGTTTAAAGGAAATGAGAAATAAAATTTACATATTTTGGGAAAAATTACAAAATTAAGGGAAGGTTGAAATTTGAATGGTACAAAAATGAAACATTAGTATAATTTTATAATGATTTTTCACAATCAACATTAGGCAGCGACTTGAATTAGCACTATCTTTGATATAATTAAAAGTTCGGAGGGGCAGAAGTCATATATAGTTCTGGATGTATGAGGTCACTTTCTCACTGGAGAAACGATTTAAAAGAAGTTTGATAAGTCACATTTATTGTACTTATTATCCCGTTAATTTGTACATTCTAGCATTCCCGTACCTGATATTCCCGGTTCTTATTCTCATTTATTGAATCACCCATATTTTGGTCATATATATTGTGTGTTCCTTTATTAAGATTTTATAGGTCTCAGGAATGCAAGTTATGAAGTTTGGATAAGTTCCGAAAAAGTTTTGTCCACATTTGCAGCTTCAGAGGCATTTTAGTAATTTCAGCATTCGAATTTTGGTTCTAAACTCTTTACGAAAGTTGTATCCCTACTTCTTATCTTCGCGTGGCCCCTGATGCTGCATGAATCCGATCTAGAATGAATAAGTTACGGATAATTCAGTGAAACTTTGGGAAAATAAAGCCAAAGCAAAGCATCCTTATTTTGAGAGCAGGTCCGAATCGATTCGGATTCCGCCAAATCGATTCGATTGTTACCAGTGCATCATATTTCCATATGCTAATTGATTCGGACTCCTACGAATCGATTCGGTTCTTCATATTTTTGAGTTTTCTCCTTATTACTAGTTTGCCATTTTGGATAGATTTTTTGGGTTTTATCCATTGTTTTCCTTCATTTGAAGATATAGATTACTTTTGTTAGAACTTGGATATACAGAAACACTCTCTTATCTCTCCTAGGTCAAGTGTATTTATTTCTCTTCCTACTTGTAAAGCCTTGAATTCTCACAAGTTAGTTGTTAATTAATGCAAGCTTTGTTCATTCAATCCATGTCTACTTGTGTTCCTTAGACTTAAATTGCATTTATTGCCATAGATTTAATTATTTTCTATTTACAATTGATGCCTTGATTAAATATGTAGTTCTTTTGCATGTTTAGCCTAGTTTCTAGTATGAGTAGCTAAACTTAAGGTTGGGGATCATAATCCCACCTCGGATGCTTAAACTTCATATTTAGGGTTTGGTTTAGAATTGTTCTAATTGCACTTCATGCGTTGGTATTGGAGTATACTAGTCTCTTAACTTCCCTTTTCATGCAAGGGGTTATTTTTGAAGCTTTACTACAATCCCAACCCATTTTAGCAATAACGAATTAACCATAATCCTCCATCGATGAGTTTAGTCTCTACATAGTTGATGTTTGGATCTAATTAGTTATTCTCGATTAGAATTAATTTGAACCAAGACCTATCATCTTTATTAGCGAATCCAAGGTGGGAGAATGATCCTCAATCCCTTTTATCTCTTGAACTTAAGCTTAACTCAGTTTGTTTCGGTATATCTTTGTAGTTGACTTGTTATTTGTTAATTACACGTATGTTAATTTAGCAGTTAATCACAATCACCTTTTTAAACAATCAAGTCATCTTTTACACTTTAATGTTTTTATGTTTAGAGAATATCCGTTATCCTAATCTTGTTCTCCTAGGATTGTTCAATCCCTGAGGAATACGATCCCGGTCTTGACCGGTTACTACTTGTTGCGAAAGATTTGCACTTAAATCAAAAACTCTTTAGAGAGAAACCATGTTTTTGGCGCCGTTTCTGGGGATTAGCAACAATTTTAGGTTAGAAGATATTTTCTTTACACTCTTACGTTCCCTGTGGTCACCGTGACAACACGGTTTCCAAAATCAATCCAAATCCTATAGATGCAATACGACATTGAGAATACGCAAAATCCTATCGTCGAACCCGAGATCAGAGCAAGAATATTATGAATCCCATAGTTAGATCCTCCTCATCCCCTGAATGTTCGGACTATTAGAGACCATCTCCAACTTCTTTAGTTTCGATCGAAGCCCATACTGGAGCCAACTCCGAGACTAATTCTATGGTCGACAATTTGAGTGAGCATGGTAGTAGAGGGGGGCGACCCTCCTTATAGGACAATGACAGAGTACTTGCAACCAGAGAGGACCACCTCTCCGTCGTGTATCATCTTCCCGTATAATGCTGCTCAATTCCATTTCCATAATGGAATGTTCCAACTACTTCTAGCTTTCCATGGAATGGAAAGTGAGCAGCCCTATCTCCATGTCCGAGATTTTGAGGAGGTTTGCGTTACATTTGGCGACCAAAATTGTCCTCTTGATGTAACCCGACTCAAACTCTTCCCTTTCTCCTTAAAGGACAAATCCAAAACTTGGCTTTGGTCCTTGGCTCCTAATTCCATCGGTAGTTGGTGCAATTTGCAGGCGTAGTTTTTAAATAAGTTTTTTTCAACCCATCGCACCAACGCTCTCAATGGTCAAATCCAAACCTTTACTCAAGCTGGGGGTGAGACTTTCGAGCGATGTTGGGAAAGATTTAATGAGCTACTTCATAAATTCCCACATTATGGCTTTGAGAAATTATATTAATATCTTTCTTCCCTAATGGGCTTTCCTTAAACGCGAAACAAATGGTGGAGACAATGTGCTCCGGGGAGTTCTTTAGGGTAGACTCGGATGATGCGTGGGAACACTTTAAATATTGTTCCGAGATGACCCAAGCTTGGGACACCTAGGACCCTAGCAAAGCCAATTCGCGTTCAACCATTTTTCCCACCTGAAGCCATTGGATATATGACCTCACCGATGGGGATGATATGTCCTTGAGATTAGCTCAACTTACCAAGCGTATTGAGGCCATGGATCAAAATAATCGACATCCATCAATTCTAATCCTTATTCTTCGGATGTAAAAGAGTTGTATTCTATATGGAAGATCACTCGACTAAGGATTGTGCTACAATCCTGACGTACAAAGTGATGCTTCACGACCAAGCAGGCAAAATGTCCATGTATAAGAAAAAATTTATGACTCCTCTAGGAGAAGGGTATAATCCTTCATGGAGAATCCACCCCGGTTTATCTTACGGGCAATCCCAACAAGCTTAAAATCCACCTCTCCCTAATTATCAAAATCCTCCTCCACCTCAAAATTACCAACAGCATTATAATTAACTTCCTCCTCCTCAAGTACAAATGCAAGGTCCCCCTCTGAGACCTAGTCCTCCTGTTATACCCCCGTATGCTCACCCGGATTAAACAAGTCTTGAAAAACCTCTTAAATATTTTATGACTTCTCAACAAGCCACCAATGCTCCGCTTGAAGCGCAAATTTCCAAGTTAACCTCATCATTGAGTATTCAAGAAAAGGGAAAATTTCCTTCACAACTTCAAAGGATCGTAGGGAAATATAATGCGACCGACACTTCAAATCCCTCTCTCGACCAAGCAAACGTTATTACCGTTCTACGGAGCAGTAAAGTTGTTGATAAACATATCCCTCCTCCCATCCCCCACCGTTAGTAAGGAAGTCTCACCCGACCCAATAGAGGTCGAAGACGCTTCCTTAAAAGAAAGGGAGGAGGAACCTCAAGTGGAGCCAGAAGTGGTTTCAAAGTGTTCCGTTCGTGTGCCTTATCCCCAAAGGCTTATTCCTCCAAAGGGAAACGTTAATAATGCGGACATATTAGAGATGTTCAAACAAGTGAAAATTGACATGCCCTTTTTAGATGCAATTAAATAAGTTCTCTCTTATTCCAATTTATTATAAGACTTGATCACTATTATGCAGAAACTTTATGTGAAAAAGAAAGCATTTTTGGCCGAAAATGTTAGCTCGATAATTCAGTCTGAGCTATCTCACAAGTACAATGACCCCAGTTATACCACTATATCTTGTGTGATAGGTAACTTTAAGATCGAGAAAGCTTTGCTCAACCTAGGCGCGAGTGTGAATTTGTTACCATACTATGTGTATGAATAACTCGGTTTAAGAGACCTCAAACACACCAACATAACCCTCCAATTAGCATATCGCTCCATTAAGGTTCTGAGGGGAGTTGTACAACATGTCATTATCCAAGTTGATAAATTATATTTTCCGATGAACTTTGTGGTTTTGTACACTCATCTGATTTCTCTGAGTAGTAATACTACTCCCATCATCATTGGTTATCTTTTCCTAGCAACTTCTAATGTGTTAATTAACGCTAGGAATGGACAAATGAATCTTACATTTCGAATCATGACCTTGGAGATGAACATTTTCAATGTTGCAAAGCAAATGGGTGATGATGATGATGTCCAAGAAGTTGACCTCATTGAAGAGGTAGTACAAGAGCATTTCAATGATACTTATTTTGCTGATCTTTTGGAGGGTTATTTGGTAAATTCAATTGACTTGGAGAATAATTATTCTCCGTACGATGAAGAAGTCAAGTTTATGAGTTTGTTGTTAGATGAGTATGAGAGAATTGACGACATTAGTTAGTGTTCTAATTTTGAGGACTTACCCCCTTTCGACTCATACGAGGTGCCCTCAGATGTGGATTTCCCAAGCTTGATCTCAAGCAATTGCCTTCCAAATTAAAATATTCATATTTAGGTGATAATGAGACACATCCCTTAGTTGTCTCATCTATCCTCGATGTGGGTCAATAACTAAAATTAATGGACTTGTTAAGGACGTATAAGAGTGCTTTCGGGTGGACCATTGCAAATTTGAAGGGAATTAACCCTTTAATTTGCACTAAAAAAATCCATTTAGAGGAGGATGCAAATCCCTCCCGAGAGATGCAACGTAGGTTAAACCAGATAATGAAGGAAGTAGTGAGAGCCGAGGTGATAAAGCTCTTAGATGCCGACATTATATACCCTATATAATGGGTGAGTCTAATACACATGGTTCCTAAGAAATCGGGAGTCACGGTCGTCGAGAATATGAAGGGAGAATCGATAACCAAATGCACCACCATTGGGTGGCATGTATGCATAGATTATAGGGAACTTAATGCCATGACCTTAAAAGATAATTTCCCTTTCCTTTTATCGAACGAATGTTGGAACGTGTTTTCGGCCACCCTTTTTACTGTTTCCTCGATGGTTATAGTGGATATAACCAAATCGGGTTTAATATCAAGGACTGAGAGAAAACAACGTTCACATGCCTCATTGGTACTTTCGCCTACAAATGAATGTCCTTTGGTAACTGTAATGCACCGGCGACATTCCAAAGGTGCATGTTAAGTATGTTCAGTGATATGTTAGAGAGAGGTTTGGAGGTATTTATGGACGATTTTAGCATCTCTGGTAATTCCTATGTCCATTGTCTCTCTATCTTTGAAAAAGTTGTATCTAGGTGTGTGGAGAAGAATCTCGTGCTAAACTGGGAAAAGTGCCATTTCATGGTCACAAAAGAGATTGTTCTCGGACACATTGTGTCCTCGAAAGGTATTGAGGTTCATAAATCTAAGACTGAGGTCATTGCCAATTTACCCGCTTTTAAAACCCTCAAAGATGTGAGGTCGTTCCTTGGGCATGCCGGGTTTTATAGAAGATTCATAAAGGATTTTAGCTCCATTGCTAGACCTTTATGTAATATCCTCTTTAAGGAGACCCCTTCGAATGGAGTGATGAGTGCCAAGTAGATTTTGAGAAGTTGAAAAGCATGCTTACCACCACTCCCATTATGAAAGCCCCTGACTGGACTTTACCTTTTGAGTTGATATGTGATACTAGAGACTTCGATGTTGGGGCAGTGTTAGGATAAAGGAGCGATAAAACAAACATGCAATTTATTACCTGGGTCGGACTCTTAACGGTGCACAATTGAACTATTCGATCACCGAGAAAGAGTTATTAACAGTTATATATGCCTTGGATAAATTTTAAACATATTTAGTGGGATCTCCCATTGTTTATTTTACTGATCACACGACGTTAAAATGCCTTCTTTCAAAGAAGGACGCCAAGTCGCATTTGCTAAGGTTAGTGCTTCTACTCCAAGAGTTCAATTTGACTATCAAAGACAAAAAGGGACCAGAGAATGTCGTGGCTGACCACTTGTCTTGTTTAACATTCGAGGCCCCCAAAGATCAACTCCCTAATGTTGATGTCTTCCCAGAAGAACAATTATTCTCCTCTTCCTCTCTATCGTGGTTCACTGACATAGTGAACTACCTCGTGACAGGTTCTGTTCCATCCCATCGAACCCCTCAAGAGAAAAGGAAGTTTTTTTGTTTGGGTGCGTAGGTTTTTCTTCGATGATCCCTACTTGTTTAAATTCTGCGCAGACTAAATCATCCGGAAGTGTGTTTCGGATGATGAAATTTTGAGCTTTATTCGATTCTCCCACCTGCAAAAGTGTGGAGGTCATTTTTCTTCTAAGAAAACTACTGCAAAGATCTTGTAATGCAGAATTTATTGGCCCACACTCTTTAACGATGCACACGAATTTTGCATTTTGTGTGAACGTTGCCAGAAATTGGGAGCCATAACTCATCGAAACATGATGCTAATGTCCCACATAATTGAGATTGAAATATTGGACTGTTGGGGCATCAATTTCATGGGCCCATTTCCCCCTTCTATTGACAATATTAAACCCTAGTAGAGGTTAATTACGTATCTAAGTGGGTAGAAGCCATAGTGTCAAGGACCAATAATCATCGAGTGGTGCTAAAGTTCCTTAGGGAACACATATTTTTGCTCTTTGGAACTCCAAAGGCGATTATTAATGACAATGGTTCGCATTTTTATAATGCTCCGATTGCGAACCTTATGCGAAACTATGGGGTCATTCATAAAGTTGGAACGGCTTACCACCCTCAAACTAGTGGCCAATCTGAGTTGGCTAATTGGGAGATTAAGCATATCGTTAAGAAAACGGTCAATCCTTACCGCAAGGATTGGTTCCTAAGACTCACTGACGCGTTATGGGCATACCGCACAGCCTACAGAACTTCCCTTGGAATGTCTCCCTTTAGGCTTGTGTATGGAAAACCTTGCCATCTCCTTGTCGAACTTGAACATAAGGGTTATTGGACGATAAAGAAGTTAAACTTTGACTTGGACAAAGCTGGAAATAAAAGAATGCTCCAACTCAATGAGTTAGAGGAAATTTAAAATGATTCGTACGAGAGTGCGAGAATTTATAAGCAACGGGTGAAAGAGAGGCATGATAAAAACATATCTCGAAAAAAATTTCACCCTGATAAAAAAGTGCTCTTGAAAAATTCCAAGCTCCATTTATTTTCGAGAAAGTTGCGATCAAGGTGGACGGGTCCGTTTATGGTTAGGACCATTTTTCCTCACGGCGCGATTGAGATAGAGAACCCAAAAGATGGGAATCGTTTAAGGTGAATGGTCAATGCCTGAAACCCTTTCTAGAAGCATTTGACCCTTCGTCGGAATCAGCTCCTTTGTTCGACCCCATTTACGGGGCAAAATATGACTCCCAGAATTGTGTTTTTGTGCCAAGCAACCCCTAACACGTGTGGGGTTTCCATATTTTTCTCTTGGACCTGTTCTATATCTTAGTTATATCCAGTAGGGTCCTTAAAACCATGAAATTCCAGACTAAACCTTGAATTCCTTGAGATTTGATCAAATAATGAAGCAGAAAGTCGGAAATTGATATGCGAATCCATTTGGACTTCTTCAAATCGATTCGATCTTAGGCAGTTAAGCAGGTCTTCTTAAGAAAATCGATTCAGCCACTGCCGAATCAATTCGATTCCCTTTTAGTGCAAATCATAAACACTTCCAGTAGGCTTCCAACATTTAAGGAATCTATTCGCAATCCTCTGAATCGATTCAACTCTCAATAGTAAAAAATTAGTACCATTTCGAATCGATTCGGACTTCTTCGAATCGATTCGCTCGAAGGCAGTCCCCAAATTCGATATATACGAGTCGATTCGTACTTTTTTGAATTGATTCATCTATTCAGCCTTTCAAATCTGCCTTCATTCACTTAACCTTTTTTACTCCAACTCTCTCCTCACCCTTTGAAAAACCAATCGATCCCTCTCATTTTCCCACACTTCTCCCTACTCTATTCTATCCTTCTCTCAGTGACCACTCACTCAAGGTATTAATCCAAACCTTTTAATGTTGTTTTGTAGTGGTAATTTGTATGAATTGTGTTGAAAATAGGGAATTGTTCTTCCATGCTCATAGATTGTGTTTGATTCATTAAAATTCTCAAACTTCCTTCCTGATTTCCTTCCTTATCCAATAAATAAAACTTTTGATTTTTGTTTTATTGATTGAGTTGTATTTGTTAGGTGATTTCAACGAATCAAATACACTTTTCTCCTTAGTTTGAACACAGTGCACACAAGATGTTCGATAAAATGCCCCAATGGACAGTTTGTGCATAATTGTTCCATTTTTGCATCGTTTATCAAACATTTACAAAGTTTATCCCTTGTTTGAGTGTGGTTTGTGTCGGATACGCATATCCACCTATTTAATTTTGACATGCACCCTTTGTTCCTTTCCGAACCCTTTTCTTGCTAGTTTGATTTTATGCATTACACTAATTGTGTATGTATTGAATTAAAATTTTTGTAGGTTCGTTATGGATTGAAAACCCACCACCAATGATGTGATCAGTCGCGCTAGCTTTGAAGCCTTTTGTTCAAAGGAAGAGAGTGATTGGTATAGGGAGAAATTTCTATCAAATCAGTCGATAGCTATTGAGCGTCCAATGAAGCTTAGTGACTTTCATAACAAAGTTAGGAGGAATTTTTAGAAATTTCATTGGGAGGCCCACCTGGTTGCGGGGGCAGATGTTAATGAGGAGCACGTGAGGAGGTTTTATGCATCTCTCATCTCAATAGGAGATGGGTCTTATAAGGCATTTGTTCGGGGTAGAAAAAATTTAATTTCAATGTCGATTTCGTCTAGACTGTTGGGAGGTGCTGATAATCCGGAAGTGTATAGCTCTGCATCTAGCGATCCTCTTACCTTACTTCCCAATGACGTTCTTATCATGCTTATGGCGCCCGATCATGTTTAGGCGTGTGATTCTTTCCCTACGAGGCACATGCCCGACTCTCACCGCCTTATCCATTTAGTTGATGTCAACTCTATCATCCCGACCCAAACCAAGTCGGTCCTAAGGTCAAAATAAGCCCATTTCCTTTACCATATCCTAGATGGCAACACCGTCATTAGCCTTCCTACTTTAGTGCTTCAACAAATGTTGAATGTCGCTTACTGTGATAAGGGAACCAATACTCTACCTTATGCACAGTTAGTTTCCAGGATATATAGAGATGCTAGATGTGAGGGGGACGCCTCCCATAAAATACCTAGGCTTCCCTCTTTACTTGATGATGATGCCGCCTCCCATAAAATACCTAGGCTTCCCTCTTTACTTGATGATGATGCCATTGAAAAAACCTTAGGTGTGGCTTATTGGGAGAGGAAGAGGCAGTTGATGTTAGACCATAAGGCAATTGGGATCGCCTTCAATTTTGATGCTCCGAGCCAAATGTTCCGAAGGGCCCTCCCCCTGTTCCACAACCGTTGGTCCTCATTAAAGAGTTGGCTGCGAGGATGGATTCACTGCAGACGGACTTTTCTACTTTTTGAGACAACCATGAGAGGGGATTTACTGAGTTTCAGGGTGCTTACAAGAGAGATATTCTAACGCCAGCATGGGATCAGATGGACCTGTTTGCTCATTTATGCAGGGGAGAGGCTACTGTGCCTCCTTACCTTTATGATCCATATGCCTCGCATGATCCCAATGAGCCTAGTTCTTCTATCCACCGCCCTGATTCTCCTTAGGGACCTGCCCTATTGCTGCTAGTATTTTTGCTCTATCTCCATATTGTATATGCTAGTATTTGTTATTATAGTTGTGTATGTTGGGGTTGCGAGAGTTCAATATTGAATTTTCTCATTTTTGGTTTTTAATTCACATGTACGCAACTCGATATTATATTAATGAAATTGCTCGGTTTTATTTTCTTTTATCTCTCTTGTGTATATCTCTCCTTTGTATAAATTGTTATTTTTGGTACTAACATGTAACAGGTATGCCGTTGCGCGGTTTTCCAGTTCACTCCTTGCGGGGTGTATATTTTCTAAACCATTTTCCCTTTTTATCCCTACTAACATTGGGGAAAATGTTCATTTCAAGTTAAGGGGTATGGATTACATTTTTTATACCGGTTATGATGTTAGTATTTATTTTTTTTTAAATCAAAAATTCAAATTCTTATTTTTCTCCCTTGTCTGCAATGATTACGTATATGATCGCCTTATCCTTTTGTATAGTGATGATGCATGCTTAGAGTTTATAGTTTATTAGCCTTTATCCCGTTATTGTTTGCATTGTGAATAACCTCATAAAATTAAACTGTGAAGCTTTGATCTTAATACACAAATAATTTTTTATGATTTCGTTTAAAGCGTTTCAAATTCGTGATCATTAGGCGCATTCTATACCCTTACAAAAGTGATAATTGAGACTAATATTCATTGATGAGCTTATACATATACTCTATCTCTTTCTTGAAAAATGATCTTGTTGATAATCTCATTTTCTTTTCATTGACTGCATATTAATTGAATTATCACTTGAGTATGATTTTCAATGGTGTTGAGTCTCGAGAATCACATGAAACTTTAGGAAAGGATCATAGTCCCTCTTTGTTGTTAACCCATATGACCTTAACCTAACCTTTATACATGTCCCTAGTCAACCCCGTTGAGCCCTACTATAACCTTTCATTTCATACCCCAAAAATCCCCTAACCAACTCCACATTGGAGTTATAAACCCTTATATATACCTTCCGTACCTCGGTTTGGGATTATTCTTGAGATTGAATGATTTGACTTATGTGGATTGCAATAAAGCTATGAGAGAAAAAAAAGAGAATGAAAAGAAAAGAGAAAGAAAAGAAAAAGAAAGAAAAAGAAAAAATAGAATAAATGGTTCCAATGTACATGGAAATAAAAATCTTACTCTCATGAATATCTTGCTTTTGGAATTTGAACTCAATTCCTTAAATTGCGCACTAATTCCAGTATCCCCGTGTGTTATTCTCGAATCTCCTTTACTCCCATAAATAGACTTTTGTTTCCTAACCCTAGCCTTCCCCAAATTATATACCCGAAAAGTCCTACTTGATCCTAGGGTAATGTGATTCAAAGGTAGAACATTAGCGATATCTGTTTAAGTGCATTTCACATCGATTAATATGCAATATCCTTTCATGAGATTGTATTTTTCACTTTTATATATCGTTCTCCATTGATGACATGTGTGCGGGTTTGTTTCCTTTTCCAATTACTCATTATGCCCGCATGTCCCATGTCTGTTACATCCTATTTCTGAGCATTTTCATTTGTTGAGTGTAACATCCAGAGAGAACTTGAGTATGCATGATTTAGAGTTTACATGGATTATGAAACTTTTGCTAAATATAAATTACCATATGTGTCTACTTATTTCTCCTTTCTATGGTTTCAATTTTTGTTGAGGTTACTTGTTTAATGTTGATAATTGTCATTTTTTGTGTGAGCCTTGTTCACATTGTTAATAGATTATGCTTCTTTGATCATTATTGATCTACGCATCGATTTTCGATTTATCATTGTATGACTTGACTTGATGTTTGTGGGTATCATCCCTGAAGACCCTCACGAGACAACACTCGTCGCCCAGGGCCACCTAGGGAATGGCTTATTACATATGCTAAATGCAATCGTTCTCCCGTGAAAGTGGCATTTTCCTTCTTTGTACATGTTTCTCCTATTTTGGTTTTGTTGATGGCCATTGATTCTTCATACTTCATTGCTCGAGAGTAGCAATGTATAAGTTAGAAGGTGTCATAAGTCACATTTATTATATTTATTACCCCGTTAATTTGTACATTCTAGCATTCCCGTACATGTTATTCTCGGTTCTTATGCTCATTTATTAACTAACCCCCATTTTGGTCATATATATATTGTGTTCCTTAATTGATCTTTTATAGGTCTCGAGAATGCAAGTTGTAAAGTTCGGATAAGTTTCAAGAAAGTTCCTTTGACATTTGTAGCTTTGGGGCATTTTAGTTAATTCAGCATTCGGATTTTCGTTCTGAACTCTCACAGAAGTTGTAACCCCCTTTTCCCATCTTTGTGTGGCCTCGGACGGTGCATGAATCTGATCTAGAACGAAGAAGTTACGGACAATTCGGTGAAACTTGGGGAAACTAAAGCCAAAGCAAAGCATCATTAGTTTGAGAGCAGGTCCGAATCAATTTCATTGTTACCATTGCATGAGCTTTCCATATGCAAATCGATTGGGACTTCTCCGAATCAATTCGGTTTTGTAGATTTTTGAATTTTCTCCTTATTACTAGTTTGACATTTTGGATAGATTTTTGGGGTTTTATTTCCTTGTTTTCCTTCATTTGAATATATAGATTACTTTTATTAGAATTTGGATATATAGAAACACTCTCTTCTTTCTCATATGTCAAGTGTATTTATTGCTCTTCCTACTTGTAAAGCCTTGAATTCTCCCAAGTTAGTTCTTAATTAATGCAAGCTTTGTTCATTCAATCCATAGCAACTTGTGTTCCTTAGACTTAAATTTCATTTATTACCAAAGCTTTAATTGTTTTGTGTTTACACTTGATGCCTTGCTTAAATATGTGGTTCCTTTGCATGTGTAGCCCAGTTTCTAGTATGAGTAGATAAACTTAAGGTTGGGGATCATAATCCCACCTCGGATGCTTGAACTTCATATTTAGGGTTTGGTTTAGAATTGTTCTAATTGAACTTTATGTGTTGGTATTGGAGTATCCTAGTCTTTTAACTTCCCTTTTCATGAAAGGGGTAGTTTTTGAAGCTTTACTAAAACCCCAACCCATTTTAGCAATAACTAATTAACCATAATCATCCATTGATGAGTTTAGTCTCTACATAGTTGATGTTCGGATCTAATTAGTTATTCTCGATTAGAATTAATTTGAACCAAGACCTATCATCTTTATTAGCAAATCCAAGGTAGGAGAATGATACTCAATCCCTTTTATCTCTTGAACTCAAGCTTAACTCAGTTCATTTCGGTATATCTTTGTAGGTTACTTGTTATTTATTAATTACACGCATGTTAGTTTAGCGGTTAATCACAATTACCTTTTCGAACAATCAAGTCATCTTTTACACTTTAAATTTTTGACGTTTAGAGAATATCCCTTATTCTAATCGTGTTCTCCTAGGAGTGTTCAATCCCTAAGGAATACGATCCCGGTCTTTCCCGGTTACTACTTGTTGCGAATGATTTTCACTTAAATCAAACACTCTTTAGAGAGCAACCAAAGTTTAGCCCATAATTTCACAGATAACAGTGACATTGAGGATGGATTCATGGAACATTAAAATAAACAAGTATTTGCATAGATAACTTGATACCCATCAAAGCATACTGTTTTCTACAGTTATGATGATAGATTTACCTTAAATACCAGTGGGAATGGAGTAAATGACTTCCTAGAATTTTAATCAATCTCTGTTTCGATCTCTAAGAAGTTACCAAGGGGTAATTGATGAAGTGAGAATGAAATCGTAGCTAAATACTAAACTCTTCTCACCTTTTAAATATTTACGAAAATAAGTTTGCATCTGTTATGTATGCATCAACATGTCAATACAAAATTTCAAGATTGATTGTTTATGACAGAAGGAAAGAACCAAGTCGAATTACATTTTCCCAGTTGTATCTCAAGAAAAGAATCCATAAGGAAGTGAGACAAGTCAAATACATGATGTAATTTAAGGGAATTTAAGGGAGTTTCTTTAATCCTTCTCCACAACCTATCCCCAAATCAAAACAAACTCGTTTTGAAATAGAAACAATAGTATAACAAAGATGTAATGTAATAAAAAACAAAGATCAAAGACCCAAATGGGTTAAAATTTAGAGAAATGAATGATTGAGGTCCTATATCAGAACATACATACATATATGTTCATCAGGATGGTGCACGTGTGTGCCTCTATATGTGTCTGTATAGCAATAGAGAAAACAATATAGAAAAGGATAACTCACCGTGTGTAGTAATAGAGAAGTATAGATGACGAAGGACTTGTAAATATGGTTGCTAAGTGTCAAAGATCAACTTGATGAAGACCCGACAAAAAAAGATCATATGCATAGTCAAAATGTGATAAATGATACTATGTAAATGTTATTTATCTCGTCTAAAGCTTTTGTGAAATAATGTCAAATTTAAAAATGACTATTTTTCTTGTAGTGACACTAGACAATAGAAGGAGGCACAACTCTCCCGAATTCTAGGAATTTGCTCGTGAACTCATGGTATGATATGGGTTTTATAAATGACTACAATCCTCATATCTACAATTACATTACACATGGTATGATATCATATGTTATGTTTTGACTCTTGCCACTCTAACATCACAAATAGTCACATAACACCCCCTCTCCACACAAACACAACAAAGATATACCTATAAATAAAACAAAATCTAGACTCGAATGATAAACACAACGAAGATGATTATTAAAATAGTAATGACATTCTTAGTCAATGGGAAACAATAATGTCATCAGTAATGCATAATAATAGCTGACAATCTTAGCCCATTTCATATCTTGATTATTTTTGTATTTGATAAACTCAAATAGACATATTATGTGATTCTACAATTAACTCAACCTTAACACAAACATACCAGTGATGCAAACACATTTCCATCTCTAATATCATAGACAACAAAAGCAAAGCTTCCTTCCATATCTTAAATAAACTTATCAGTTGGGTAGGGGTCCAATCATGAAGAGAACTATATTCTTATACGACAAACATAGTCATATTGATCGCCTATGAGATACCATATCATCTAAACAAAGAAAACATGTTATTTAATATCCCCAAGAATAAATCTTTTCCACAAAATAACCTTCAATATGGAAAAAAAAAATATGATTTTACAAATTCTAACAACCATTTATATCAATAGAGACTTGTTTATGAATTATCGTTGATGAAGTGAGGATATGTTAACAATGGGATGATCTCATATTGGGTTATTTATATGAATAAGTACATTATGACTTTGAGTCATCAGAATGACTATTGGTTTTTAGAAACCACTCACGCATCTATACAAAAGACAACATTAGTGATTAAATTTATAAATGATATAAACCAAAAACACTGTCTCATCAATAACATATGTTTAAAAATAATAGTCCCATTGTCAAACTAACGATGCTCCTCATAAAACCCAGAAGTAAGATCAGTTATTTATATACAGGTGTAACAATTTATTTTCTAATGAATGAACTCACTCCCAATAACATTATCAACATTCTTAAAAAAGAGTGAGAACACATTAAACTTGGAACAAGATAATAAATCACAAAATTCCAAATCTAAATTACTCACAAGACATAACATTCAAATACTAAACTTTCTTAGATTTTACTATCATCGTCAACCCCATGAAGTCGACATTACTAATGTGTATGGTTATGTTGGGTAACTTTATGAAACAAGTAAACCACATCAGCATTTCTGAAATTTCAAAAGGTTATAGAGATCTATATCACATTTCTTTCAATCAATTCATTATCATAAATCGTAATGCAATCATCCATATGTATTTTCAACATGATCTCCATAACTTATTCTTTCTCTGTACGAATTTTTAGATGTAGATAAAGAAAAAAAAATCACACAAATCGAGATATATTCATTACTAGTATCAACAAAATCAAAGAAAATTACTAGTGTAAATGCAAGCTCAATTGGGAATAAACAAATCGTCCAATATGATTTGTAGAAAATCCTACTAACTATAAAACTTTAGACCCTATTAGAGAAAATGTACAAATATAAACCCAAGAAATGTTGTAGAATAAAACGTATGTAGTTTTATTTCTTACTTATGTATGCTTCTATGGATACTTGGAGCAAAGTGGGTCTTGAGTGGTGGAGGCCGGATAAACCCAAGCCTCCACTACCACCGGGATAAACAAATGGTCGGGAGAACCTCTGATAGTGGGTATTGAGTGGTTGGAGGGTAGAACTATAGCATCGTTGGGTTGTGGAGATAGAGAATGAGAGATACGACAGAGAGCAGGATATTTAAGGAGTTATGAGGAAAGGGTTACAGTGAGAAGAGCCCACTTCTTTACCCAATTATTCAATGCAGCGAGAATAAAGCACGCCTGTATTTTTTCATTTATCACAGTTCTGAATTTGAGAATGGAATAAATAATTCTACTTTTATAGGAAGTTCATTATAATTGACATAAAAACTAACTAGTAAATTAAAACTGACATAAATATAAACATTTATGTCATTTAAACTTTAAGTGACATAACTTTAATTTCAAACTGACATAAATGGTTGTTTTTCTTGTAGTGCGGTGTGGGGAATATGTATAGGTATGTGGTAATATGAAAAATGGATGATGGTAATTGGTAAATGAGTGAAGGCTAGGTGCTCGGGACAAACTACAAGACATATGTTTCTTATACTCAAAAAGTGATGTCATTCTTAGTGACTATGCCAAAAAATGAAGAATAATGAGATGATGCAATGACTTTAGTGTGGTATCCAAAGGAATTTAATTCAAATGTGACTCGAAGATTGTATAAAAGTTCTTAAAATGGTGAAAAGCTCAAATATCACAAGTTTAAGTTTCAACAAATGATCCTTAAGGTTTTCAAAAAATTTCATTCTTCGACTTTAGACTATCATGATGTGATAAGTGCGCAAATAATGTTGAGTCTAGGAATTCATGGTGCAATATGCCTTATGAAATATTAATTAAGATTTTAAGTTTGAAAATGGAATCCAAATTTCATTTAGAGTATTCTAGAACGATGGTTACTAGATAAATCATGTCGAGAATGAGATAAAATCGCATAAAAAGTGAAAAATATGGCTTATTTTTTACAAAATTTTTAAAATAGGCACGATTTTGAGAGATAGAGCACCCCCAAACAAAAAAAAAACATCGTTCTTGATGTTTAGAATCATATTTTGAACTTTTTTAAAGCACGGGGAAGGAAAGAGTATACTGAAATAAACCTATAATGAAATTATTCCGCGTAATGGACTGATTTTTTTTTACTTTTAAACGAAGGAAAATATTTTTGGGGTTTTAGATATAACAAAAGAAATGAAATCATATATTTTTTTGTGTGTTTTTGTTTTTAAAAAATAAGAAGAAGAAAAACGTTGTTGATTTTTTTATATATTTTTTTTAAAAGGGATAAAAGTGGAGATGAATGTAATACCCCGTAATTCTGCATAATTAGGAAAATATGTTTTATTGAAATTACGAGAGTAGAGTAATTTAATGTGATAAAATACGTTTTATTTAAACTACGTGGGTAGAGTAAATTAATGTGATAAAATACGTTTTATTTAAATTACGTGAGTAGAATAATTTAATGTCATACGTTTTATTTAAATTACGTGAGAAGAGTAATTTAATGTGATATAAATGCTAATAAATATTAATATGACGATTAAAAATTTACTAAATGTGAGTAGATTTTGAATGTTGATTATGTACGGTCTAGGGATTTTATGGACGTGCCTGAGTTATCTCAACCGAGTGTCATGCGTAGACAAAAAAAATTGAAGATGAGATTAGAAAAATATTTTAAGAGACTAAAATGATAATTTAGAGTCCACATATGATTCTGAAAGGGTCGAATTAGTCAAAATAGTATACCCGAGGGTACTAGTTGAGTGCCGGGTCATTTTCGGGCTAAATCGGGACCATTCGAGAGCATTTTGGTCTCTTTACATTTATGGGTAAGTAGACCTACGAATTTTGAAACCTTAGATCAGATTATAAGATTTGAGGCTAGGGTTAGAAAGATAGAAAATACACCATAGCCAATAGAGAAGTGAGAGAGGCAATTTCCTAAGGCAAAAGAAAGAAGGAGGGGGAAATTCAAAGGAGATTTCACCACAAATTTGTTGGGAAGGAGGATTGAAGGATCAAAATCATCAACCATCATCAACAACCATGAAATCAAACCCTACAAATCATAAGGCAAGTGGTTATTTGCAAAATGAATTGAGTTATAATACCCATATTTAAGCTTTATGAAGAACACGATTTTTATCATATTTTTGGGAGAAAAACAATTGATTATGATCCATGATTTGTAGGGATTGCATGTAGAACGTTTTTGGATCTCCAAATATTCTGATATCATAAAAAACTAGATGATTGAATCGAACTAAAAATCTGGAATTATGATGAAAGATGTAAAGCATGTATTTTTAGGGTTCTTGAATATTAGTAAGATTTTTAGTTAATTTGGCCAAGATTTATAATGATTTTGTTGTTTTGAATCGTTAGTAATCATCCCACAACATGTAGGAATGATTAGAAATCATTGGTTGCAAATATGGTGGATTATCATGAAAGATAGTTAATAATAAAAATGGTCTGTCACTGCTTGATCGATCGATCGACCCTTGAATGTCGATCGATCGAGTAGTCGATCGATAGACCATATCCCATCGATCGATCGACCCAGGCTAGACTTTAGATAATTTTGTGAATAAAGTTCCTTTTAATTACCGTCGCTTAATGGGAACCCTAGTAATGATATTTTACCAATGAGGAGACTTCATAAATACCAGTAGGTGTACCGTTAGATTTCTTCATAAATGATTGAGTGGGAATTTTGGAGAAATGGACCGATGGGAGAACGATCGATTGAGCCGTATGTTGAGATTGTGAGAATTTAGCTACGGAAGGAGTGACAGTAAATTCCAAAAAAATACCAATAGGTTAAAGTTAACATAACTACTGAATTAAAGGAGGGGTAACTAGGGCCCTTAGAGTTGCGTGAATACTCCAATAAATACAATAGTGAAATAAATTGTAAATTAATGAGTACGGTGAATATAAGTAAAATATATTACGTACGAGCATGATTTTATAGGTCGGGTGTGTACCTACTAAATTATATAAAGGTTTGGGTTAAGAAAATTTTACCTAAATTAATTATATTAGGGTCGATGTGACATTCCGAACTAACATAAAGTTATTATATGTTTGGGGTCGATGAAAAATGCCGAACCAAACTTTAAACTGGTGTCGCGATGAAAGAGTCCCGAACCAGAATATGTGTATATATTTATATTTTTAAATAGTTGGGGTCGATGGATCATTCCAAACCAACTCTTACTTGGGGTCGATGACTCATTCCGAACCAAGAGTCCTTTATGTGTGGTAAAAAGGATACGTTAGTGATAACTGATATTAAATACATGATTGTGTGATAAAATGTATTCTATGTGCATGATCTACAGATTGAGAATAGTAGATAATGAAATGAATTGTAAATATCTTAGTAATAATTAATAGTGTGATGTAATTATTACAAGAATAAGGATAACGAGCAGTAAATATGTTACCTAGGCTTATGGGTAGTATAACTAGGTGAACTAAGTGTCCTCGTTAGACATGTACTATAGAAGAGAGGTGAGGAAGTTTAAGGGAGTGTGCGAAACCTTAAAATGTGTAATCAATAACTCAATTGTGATAACTGCTTGCAAAATATTTTCAAATGTTTTGAGTACTAACTCTTGCTATGTAAATTTTTTTAAAAACCTTTTAGGTGCCCAGCCACAGGGACACCCAGCATGATTTCATTCCAGGGATTTGGGAGCTGCAGCACATGTGGACGTTGCAGGGATTGTTTAGACGCTTCCTCTTTTTTCAGTTCTAGTATAGGATCTCAGTTTTAGTATTCTTAGTTGGGACATGTTGTCCAATCTTTACTTTTACAGTTATTCTGATTCTGGATTTGGAGTTGTTTTTCATTGGCCGTGGTTTTCGTCAAGACTTTATCTGGATTCGGTTATTTATGCGAATTGTTTTATTATTACTCATATTGTATTGTTTTTGTATGGGTTGTTTATTCTGCTTAAGGAAGATAAAATTTGGCACTAACTTAATTTCACGTAGGTGGTTAGTAACTTAATAAGCTTTCGAAGTGATGCTAAGAATGAACCATTTAAGAAACCTGTTTAAAATAAATTAAGGCTTGATCACCCAAGGTTTAATTAGGCGGGGTGTCACAGATGGTATCAGAGCATCAGGTTCTAGTGTCCATAGGGTCTTTATGGCTTACTGTGTTTTAGCGTAACGTTTTGGTTGTATTAGACCCAACTATTAGGACTGTTGATTCCATATCCCCTTTTGCGTATTAGTACATCTGCTCTTATATTTTGTATGAACTGTGTACTTATACAAATTGATCTTATTTCAGATGCCACCGAGGAGACAGCGAGCGAAGAGGGCTGAAGCCAGAGATGAGGTGAGGGAGGCTCATCAGGAGCCACAGGTGCTGATACCCCCACCCCCACCCGAGTTAATTTCCACTACTCAGGTTGCAGTAATAGTGGCTCAGGTAGTCGAGATAGCTATGAGGGCCATGGCAGCCCATTTTCCTCAGCCCCAGGTACCTCCTCCCATGGCACCGGTAGTTCAGGCTCCAGCAGGACCATCTACTTGGCTGCGAGTCAGAGAGACGTTTCAGAACGGACACCCACCCGAGTTTCAGGGTAGTACCGATGTAGTGGAGGCGTGCAACTGGAAGAAAAATATCCAGCGCCACTTGCGCATGCTAGAGTGCACCGAGGTACAGAAACAAATGCTAGCCATTTCGTCTGTCGGGAGAGGCCTTACAGTGGTGGGAGTCAGTTACAACCACCGAGGAAAGGGACGCTATGGGAATTTCTGAGTTTTGGGTGCGGTTTGACCGCAAGTATTTCCCTCCAGCAGTAGAGTCAGAGATGAGGAAGAAATTCAGCGAAGTGGTTCAGGGTGATCGCTCTGTTGCTGATTATGAGGAGGAGTTTTCCCGCTTGGCTAACTTTGTGCCAAACGAGGTGAGCGATGAGGGGAGGAAGAAGTCAAAATTTATGGATGGCTTGACCTGGAGAATCAGACAACACTTGATCGACAATCCAACGTTAGTGACTTACACAGACGTCGTCAATGCCTCTCTACTACACTATCAAGACCATCGCTTTCATGCGAGAGGAAACAAGAGAGGTGAGCCTAGCCAACCGGGAAATGTAGTTGGAAGTAGCGACAGTAGCACACCACAGCAGCAAACAGTAGGCCAGTTAGGGCAGGATTCCCGACAGGGGAACTCTACCAAAAAGTTTAATCACAGGAGGCATCGCTTTGACAGGCAGGTCCAGCAGGATCCCCAACAACAAGTTCCTCAGGGCCGACAGGGCCAAGGGAACCAAAATGGAGGATAGCAAGGCCAAGGTCGACAGGGCCAAGGTCAGAGGCAGTTTCAGGTTCAGTGTTTCACTTGTGGCCAGTAGGGTCATAAGAGTAGAAATTGTCCACAGCAAGATAGGGCATAGCAACAGGGTGCCCAACAGGGGCAGTAGGCTCCGTTAACCCTAGCAGCAGCACAGGCCCCACAGCTAGGACAGATGTAGTATGGTCGTGTGTTCAACGTCCATGATATTCCATTTCAGCCAGCACCTCCAGCACTGCTGGCAGTCGCGGGTATGTTTCCTAATCATGGACTTGAGGGTCGTATTTTGTTTGACACGGGGGCGACGCATTCGTTTATTACCACTAGATTTGCACGGGCAGCCGGCCTATTAGCAACAGCTGACACTCATCTTATGTGCGTAGAGTCACCGATGGGGAGTGGGTCCCTTATACACTCAATTTGTAAGGGTGTGGACATTATGGTCGGGAGATTGAGTCTAGAGGCGGACCTCCTAGTGCTGGATATGGAGGGATATGACGTCATCCTAGGCATGTATTAGTTGGCGCATTATAGGGAAATGGTAGATTGTTATGAGAGGACTATCGTGTTCTCCATCTCGGGACAAGAGATGTTCCTTGTGGCAATTCCACTCCCCGAGGGAGGATCCCGAACTCATTTATATTATATTGAGGAGGAGACCTCACATGGGGTTGTCGTTTTTCTAGACTCAATCCCAGTTATGAGGGATTTTGAGGATGTCTTTTAGGAGATACCAGGGTTACCGCCCAGCAGGGAGATAGAGTTCGTTATTGACCTAGCATTGGGGACAAGATCGATTGCCAGAGCGCAGTATCGCATGGATCCTTCGAAGATGCGAGAACTGAGAGAACAGATTCAACAGCTATTAGGACAGGGTTTCATTCGACGGAGTACCATTGCCTCAGCAGCTATTAGGATATAACAGATTCAATCAGATTCAACAACTATTAGGATAGAACAGATTCAATCAGATTCAATGCAAACAGATTCAATAGATAGAACAGATTCAATAGATTCAATGCAAACATATTCAATGCAAACAGATTCAATAGATTCAACAGCTATTAGGATAGAACAGATTCAATCAGATTCAATGCAAACATTAGAAATATTTAAGGAAGAAAGCAATTTAATCCCTTCTTGGAGGGCCATTGCCTCAGCATAAAAGGATGATTGAATACCTATTGATTTAGAAAAGGCGGCTATAAATTTACCTTGAGAATCCCTAATGACACCACCAATACCACTTGAGCCAGGATTATTCTTAGAAGCACCATCTATGTTAAGTTTAAAAGTGCCAATTGGAGGTTTGCTCCAAAGACACTTTATTAAGATAATCTTTTTCGGGAAAATATTGATATTAAAAGTTTTGGCAATTAAATCATCTTTAGGTGGAATTTTATCGTAAAACTTGCAATATTCTAAAATATTCGAAGAGAAGAGGATAACATTTTTAATAATTATATCTGAAGAAGTTTGACAATTTTCAAAAAGGTTTTTATTCCTAGCTTTCCATATTTCCCAGAATATCACTTTAGGGATTACCTTAAAGAGTAAAGTTTTATAGTCCCTTTTAGGACATTTTAGCCACCAAGAGAAAAGGATAGACCTGCAAGATGAAAATTCAAGGGACAAACCAAACATAGATGCAAAGAAATTCCACACCTTAGAAGCAATAGGACATTCAATAAGGACATGGTGAGGGCTATCCTCATCATTATTGCAAAATCTACAAAAAGATGCAAGTCTCACACCAAGTTTTTGGATCTCTGATTCAAAAGGGACAAAATTATTTAATATTTTCCAGGTATAGTTGGATAATTTCATGGGGCATTCTTTTATCCAATTTATTTTCCAAGATATAGATAAAGGCCTACTTTGTCTACAAATGTTGTACGCAGATTTAATGGAAAACTCACCATTAATAGAGGCCATCCATATTGCTTTATCTTCATTAATGTATGAGTCAGATATGTCTTTAATGGAAGCAATCCTTTTCATAGAAGAAGATACTTGATTTATTCTTAGGCCATTTTTATATTTATTTCTAATAAAGGTAGACCAAATGCCATTTTCAAAATTTATATTTCCAATATAATTTCATGCTAGAAGCAGAAACAATATCTTCAATTTTCCTAAAGTTAAGACCTCCCTCATCAAATGGGTAACATAGGTCATTCCATTTGGTCCATTGAAAAGGCTTCTCCTTTGAGGTGCTGCCCCAATAGAATTTACAAAATATGCTATGTAATCTTTTAATAATGATTTTAGGAGGGTTTAAAATAGCAATAGTATAAACAGGAATAGATTGGAGCACAAATCTAATAAGGGTAGCTCTACCAGCTTGAGAAATTAGTTTAGAAGACCAAGTGAGAAGTCTATCCCTAATTTTAGTTATCAGATCATAAAAATGAATCGCTCTAGGTTTCCCTTTAAACAAAGGACATCCAAGATATTTCATAGGAAATTGTTTGTGAGCCAATCCAGAAATAGATTCAATAGTGTTTCTTCTATGATGAGATAACTTTTTATCCGTATAAAAAGAGCTCTTAGAAAAATTCACTTTCTGACCCGAAGTTGCTTCATACTTCTTTAAAAGATCAATAAGGACCTTTATGCTACGTTTACCACCATTTATAAAAATTATTAAATCATCCGCATATCCTAAATGAGATACAAGTTGACTTTTAGATGGGTGAACATAAGTTATAGCTTTCCTAAGAGAAAATATTTTGTCAATATTTCTACTTAAAACTTCAGCAGCTATTATGAAGAGACTAGGAGACAAAGGGTCTCCTTGCCTTAATCCCCTAGAAGAATGAAAGAAACCAATGCTTTTACCATTCAAAATTAAAGAAAACCAATTTTTAGATATAAGCCTCCAAATTAAATCAATAAAAACTTCACAAAATCCAAATTTTCTGAGAACTTCACAAAGATAAGGCCAATATACTCTATCATAAGCCTTTTCCATGTCTAATTTAATGATCACATTACTCCCAAAAGATTTCTTACTAATGTCTTGAACCATTTCTTGAGCTAGAAGGATATTTTCTTGAATACTTCTATTTTTAACAAAACCACTTTGGTTTTGAGAAATGATAGAAGGAAGAATAAGAGACAATCTATCATTTAAAATTTTAGAATTAATTTGTTAGAGAAATTTCACAGGCTTATAGGTCTAAATTGGGAACATGTTGAAGTATTAGAAATCTTAGGAATAAGAGCAATTGAAGTAGCAGTCCAACTTTTAGGAAGATCAGCACCAGCAAAGAAATAATGAATTTCTTTGGTCAAATCATTTTTTATAATAAGCCAAAACTTTAAATAAAATATACCTCCAAAACCATCTGGTCCTTGAGAGATGGAATGATCCATGTTGGAAATAGCTTTAAATATTTATTCTTCTGAGGGGTATTCAGTTAACTTGTTATTCATAGACACATCTACACCATTTCTAATAACTTCTATAAAAGAAGAGTCAAGAGATATGTATTCAGCAGACCAAGTTTCTTTGAAATGATTAAGAAATATATGTTCAATTTCTTCTTTAGATTCTTCCCAATGATTTTGATTGTCTTTAATTCTAGAGATAGTTAATCTCCTTTGCCTAGCTTTAACTGATTCATGAAAGAATTTTGTGTTTTTGTCACCTGATTTAAGCCATTTTATGTGACTTTTTTTTCCAGAAACTTTCCTCTCTCAGTGAAGCTACATTTAACTCAGCTCTAGCTTTAGATAAATTGGATCTAGAAGAATCACAAGGATTATTTTCAAACTCATGTTCCTTAATTAAAACTAAGTCTTCAAGGTCTTTTACAGATTGGAAAACATTTTTGAAGGTGCTTTTGTTCCAAGTTTTTAAATTTGCTTTAAGTTTCTTTAACTTTAAAGAAAATTTAACTAAAGGAGGAGCTTGGAATTCAGCAGAACATGATTCTTCAATAATCTCTTGAACATTTGACTTAATACACCACATCTCTTAGAACTTAAAAGGTTTAGGATAGTTATCAAAATTGCTTTTGATAGACAAAAGTAATAGACTATGATCAGAGCAGGTTTTATGAAGGTGAGTTATACTAGTTTGAGGGAACTTCAAAATCCAGTTATGATTAACCAGACCTCTGTCAAGTCTACAAAAAATAGTTCCAGCAATCTTGTTATTAGTCTAGGTAAACCTGGAACCAATGTATCCTAAGTCTATTAAGGAACAAGCATTTATCATATCCTTAAAATCTTCAGTAGCATTAAAATCTATAGGATTGCCTCCGAATTTTTCAGAATCTTCTTTAACAATGTTAAAATCACCTATGACAAGCCAAGACTCAATAATAGAATTCGTAGTGACAGACCCTATATCATTCCATAGACTAATTCTTTCAATAGGAGTACATTTGGCATAAACAATAGTAAGATGAATAGTAACATTCAAACACTTTAAGTAAATTTCAAGGTCCAATAGTTGTTCTGAATCATACTTGACTTGGACTTCCAGATCATTAGACCAAAGAAACCAAATTTTGTTGGATATGTTACTAAAATAGTTTGGGAAATTCCATTTTAGCTTGTATTTGGAAGTTTTTTCAGAATCTACTTTAGGCTCAAGTAATGCAATAGCAGGGAGGTTATATATTTTAATCAGTCTTTTGATTCTCCTATTAGTTGCTGAATTACCTACCCCCCTAACATTTCAGCATAAAAAGTTCATCATTTATATGTAGGATTAGATATAATACTTTTAGATTTTCCTAAGGACTTAGTAAATCTTCTGTAAAGAGGGTCTATAGAATTTTTTTTAGAAATCATACCTGAGTAAATTGATGTTTTTGCATCAGAATTAGGGGGAACTGTGCTACTGTCTTTCCTTGATGCTGCAGCTCGATGTTTCTGATATTTGTTCCATTTGACATCTAACCAAGATGCAAAGTTTTGTAGTTCTTCAACCATAGGAACTGAATTTTTCCTGTCCTCTTGATCTGAATGATAATTTTTTGAAGTTTTAAAAGAATTGTCATATTTAGGCAATGCAGAACCTTTTGGGGAAAGGTGGAATTGATCCACCTTCAAAGTTTCCTCTGAGTTGTAGTGACCATGATATATTTTATTTAGCTTCATTTGAGGCTCTTCTTGAGTCTTGTGGGACCAACTTTCAACCAGATATGTAGCACTTTCAATCAGGTCTGTCGCGTTCTCTTCGGAATCTGTATCAGAATTGTTGTCTTGTAAAACCTCTATAATTCCGTCTACATGCCCTTTCTTGATACCTGAAGAACTTGGGATTAGTTGAGACTTTAAAGGCCATGTATTTGTAGGGATATCTTGAACCTGAGGCAGTAGCTGAGTCTTTTGACCAGTTTCTTGAATTTGTTTAGCAGCAGCAGCATTTGTGGGAAAAGATAGATGTTTTTTTCTCATTTTCTCGATCTTGTATAATAGCAGGTGTCTTTACATTCTCTTTTATCGTTTGTTTTTGGGAAGTATTTGTAGGAGGACATTTGATCAGACATTTAGATTCTTGATGCCCCTTCTTCTTACAATATTGACAATAAGATGGAACATTTTCATATGTTAGCTGTTGCCAAAAACCCTTATCCCGACATCCAATCCAGATCCTATAGATTCTTTCTTGTAAAATATTTAACTCTATACATATTCTTGCAATGCTTGGTCTAGATAAGGATGCAGTTAAAGCATCCATAGTCAATGGTTTCCCAATTAATTGAGCAATAGAGAATAGAGAAGACTTGGCATAAAAATGAATTGGAAGATTGGGTAGGTTCACCCAAACTGGTATTATGGGGATTTCTTCTTCTGGATGAAAATCAGATGTCCATTGGAAAGTGCGCATTGGGAACTTCCCTATATACCATTGATCTCTTACCCAAAGACGAACGTAGTCCTCCTTACATTGAAGTCGAATTAGAATGTGCTTTGAGTCAATCAGAACAACTGTAAAAGCAGACTTTAATGTAAATGTTTGGAAGGTTTTCCTGATGATTTCAATTGAAGGCCTGCCATGCAAAAATTTGCCTATGATTGTGTGTTGGAAAGTGGCAGCTAGTGTGGAAATATCATCTTCTGAGAATAGAATTGCTAGTTCGCCTTTGTACATGGCTGGTTGTTTGAGACATGGCTCCTTTGTGGTATTGTTCATGAGGATACTTGCAAACAATTTCTTCCAAATAGTATTTTGATCAGGCGGTTTAGGAGGGATATGTGTGTTAACAGGAGTTTCAGCCATGTTAGCCATGACAACAAGAGCTATAAGGGGAATGAGAGTTCATCCTATTCCTATATGGTTCTTGGTACGTTTCTTGGAGCGTTTCTTGGAGAGGTTTCCAAAAAGTATTATAACCAAACTTTAAACTGGTGTCGCGATGAAAGAGTCCCGAACCAGAATATGTGTATATATTTATATTTTTAAATAGTTGGGGTCGATGGATCATTCCAAACCAACTCTTACTTGGGGTCGATGACTCATTCCGAACCAAGAGTCCTTTATGTGTTGTAAAAAGGATACGTTAGTTATAACTGATATTAAATATAGGATTGTGTGATAAAATGTATTCTATGTGCATGATTTACAGATTGAGAATAGTAGATAATGAAATTAATTATAAATATCTTAGTAATAATTTATAGTGTGATGTAATTATTACAAGAATAAGGATAACGAGCAGTAAATATGTTACCGACGCTTATGGGTAGTATAACTAGGTGAACTAAGTGTCCTCGTTAGACATGTACTATAGAAGAGAGGTGAGGAAGTTCAAGGGAGTGTGCGAAACCTTAAAATGTGTAATCAATAACTAAATTGTGATAACTACTTGCAAAATATTTTCAAATGTTTTGAGTACTAACTCTTGCTATGTAAATTTTTTTTAAAACCTTTTAGGTGCCCAGCCACGGGGACACCCAGCATGATTTCATTCCAGGGATTTGGGAGCTGCCGCACATGTGGATGTTGCAGGGATTGTTTAGATGCTTCCTCTTTTTTCTGTTCTAGTATAGGATCTCAGTTTTAGTATTCTTAGTTGGGACATGTTGTCCAATCTTTACTTTTACAGTTCTAGATTTGGAGTTGTTTTTCATTGGTCGTGGTTTTCAGCAAGACTTTATCTGCATTCAGTTATTTATGCGAATTGTTTTATTATTACTGATATTGTATCATTTTTGTATGGGTTGTTTATTCTGCTTAAGAAAGATAAAATTTGGAACTAGCTTAATTTGACGTAGGTGGTTAGTAACTTAATAAGCTTTCGGCAATGATGTTAAGAATGAACCATTTTAGAAACCTATTTAAATTAAATTAAGGCTTGATCACCCAAGGTTTAATTAGGTGGGGTGCCACAATGAAATCCCAACTCGTTTCAAAGATCGGGTCTAGGTCTTAAGTCCAATTAATTAATCAAACCAATTAAAGTAAGACTATTCATAAAATAAAATCACATATGAGCAAATAGACAAACAAAAAATGAACTTGCAATTCACAAGTGATAAAAAACTATATCTCCCACAACTTGTAAGGACGTGGGTGGAGACCGAGCTGAATCAATCGAGGGAAGTTCTCCTAACTTTAGTCATCCCCGGGATTCCTACAGACCCAAAATATAGAGGCTTCTAATCCACTCTAATGACGCTCTCTCTATTTTGTCCCGCTTCCCTTTTTATTTTTATTTTCTTTTATTTTATAAATTATTACAAATAATTGGTGTCAAAATCACCAGAAATAAATGTACAAGGCTTCAATTACCTAGTAAAACCAATATAATGAATAACAAAAATATCAAACTACAAATGAAAATGAGATATAAGTCTTCTCATGAGTGTCCATCTTCAAGAAAGCGGCAACGGCGCCATTTAATTATTAGTCATTTGCGTATATATGTGTCGTTCATCCTATCCAACATTTTTCTTCCATTTAGGCAAACCTAGTATAAGTGAAAACCTAATAATAACATTAATAAAATAATCATGCTAAGATTCCTTTTCTTTTTCCTCTCTTTCAAAAACCAAAATACCAAAAGCAGACTTTTTCCCTCTTTTTTTTCAAAAAATAACAAAAACTTTCTCCCTCCTTTAAAAATAAATTTGAACTATTTTCCCTTTTAGTTTGAGCACATACCCAATTTGGCGTGGACCCCTATTGGCCTTGGTCTTCTGTCAAATTGTCCAGAAGCTTCGTCGCTTCTTTTGCTACTTCATTTTAGCTTGGAATCTACCTTAACTAATTCTTCATGGAAAACACTGATCAATCTATGAATGTACATCCCGATCTAATGGTCATCTTACCCCAACTTAGTGTCGAGATTGATACCCTTCAAACTCAGTTCCGTGAAATATAGTGACATCAGGCACATATTCCTGAATAACTTGGGGTTCCCTTTCCTCGTGCTATGGATCCACCCGATCCTGAGACTTTTTTGGTCATAAGAGTACCAGCATGTTCTGCGTGCCCCACCTTCGAATGATCCACCATCTTCTCAGCTCCTAATTCTGAACCTTGCCCAGCCAGGGGCTAATCTGCTAGTACCTATTGATCGCAAGGACGAGGAACTGAACAAGGTCAAGGAGGACCTCAAACTACTGTAAAAAATGTTCGACAAAGTTAAGATATTTAGGAACTACAAGGAATGCAACCATATGTCAACATATCCTAAAGATAGACTTCCAGATAAGTTCAAGATCCCAGACATAGAGAAGTTTAGGCAAAATGGACCCCCGATTGTGTACCTTCGAAGCTATCACCAAGCCATGTCCCTCCTTGCCTCTGAAGAGATAATAGCCCATATGTTACAAAATACCTTGAAAGAAAGTGCCCTTCGGTGGTTTTTATTCCTTGAAGAATCCAGGATCCATAGTTGGGAGGATGTTTATCGGGAATTTATGTCTCAGTACAAGTATAATGGGGAGTTAAAGGTTATGCACTGGGATTTAGAGCTTCTTAAGAAAAACCCTGGGGAAATAGTCAGCAGCTTCATAGGAAGGTGGAGAGAGAAATATGCCACCACGACCAACAAGCACTCCGAGGAGGAACAATTCAGTATTGTGAAGAAAAACTTCTTGCCTCACATCCGAGCATCCATAGGAGGACAGTATTAGCCACACTTTTGAGCCCTTCGAGAGGCTGGTGTAGAAATTGAGGAAGGTATCACCAAAATGGAGTCTAAACCAAAGAAGGTGAGTGTACAATTCACCCCTAAAAGTATGAGAGGCCTACTAGTTCTACAATATTAACCACCAATAACATTTCATAACTTTTTACCTCTTGGGCATCGAAAAATATCCCTAATCCAGTCAAGAAAGAATACACCAATCTCCATGCTCCTTTGTCCAAATTATACTAGATCCTATTAATCCAAAATCATATCAAACCCTTAGAGCCTCGTCCATTACCAAATCATCTCCCTAAAAACTTCTAGTCCAATGCCCTTTGTGATTTCCACCAGTTTGGAGGTCATACCACCGACCAGTGCTTCAACTTTAGAATGTGATCCAAAGCCTAGTTGACTGGAGTATCATCGCCCCACTATCTAATCCTTAACCCAATACCACTCATTACCCTCTTTTAGCACATGTAAATGTTGTCTTCATTGAGAACAACCCAAAATTTGACCTATTTACTCAAATCGTGCCCTGTAAAGCACCCATTATCTTTAGACAAACCACTCAATGTTTGCCCATCCTTTCTCCTACACCCCACATGCTTCGCCGATCAAGCTTTGTCACTCCTTATGAGATCTTGCATTATCGTCTATACTCGATCTAAAGGGGGAGGCATGGAGCTATCCATTGTGTTGAACCAACTCTTGGAGTTTGGGATAAAATTGCCCACTGAAATGTCCATTGATTATTAAAAGTTCAACAATTTGTTCATAGAAGCCCGAAAATGGAATCCAAAGTCAGATGAATGTGTAGTAACAATTAACGAAGTCAGTTTTAATGATATGGTATAGATCATGGCCGATATATTTTGATTGACAAGAAAAATATGCGACAACTCTGAGGTGCTCACTACTATAAAGCTTCAGGGATGATTGGTCCCTTTACTCCTGCATTTTCCTGTTGAGTGGGAAGATTTATACAATGAAGCCATTGCGGTGGTCGAATGTATTGATTATGCTTTTCAAGAAGACATAACCACCACTTGATGGGGTGAGGTCTTTGAGAATTCAAATGGAGGATCCAACAGTGAAAGCTTCTATACCTGGGTCGAAGACTATAAACATGAAGTGCAACCTCTCTCAAAGCAAGCAATGCTAATTACTGAAGACTCTAAGGGAAGCGATTTTGAGAATCATTTGACTTGCAGACACTTGGGCTGAGCCTATGCATGATCCATTCAGATACTGCTTCATCAGATCCATCCGATCAAATGAAGGGAACTGACATGCCTCTCCTCAACTGGAATGTCATACCGGTCCAACCTGCTCAGATTTAACCCAACCCTGATGTTCACCTTATTCAAGTATCTTTACATGTTCCTGTTTTTTCTTTTTCTAATACAAATGCAACTGAGACCTCCTTTAACGAGGTTCTCAATGCGATTTTTTCCAAAAATGAAATAAATGAAGATTTTGAGTATCTTGTTGTGCCTTACATTAATTATCTTGATTTTAATCAAACTATTGATGATGATGAATTTATAAATTAACAATTCTTAACTAATCTTAATAAGTAGAATAACAAACGACATAACCGCATCTAAACTGATGATGATGAGACTGTTTTTATTAATCTTGGTTCTAGTAGCCATCAATACGAGATTAGGATAGGCTCCACCCTTGACGAGCATGAGCATGCGTAATCTGAAGAACTACTAAAAGAATTCATGAATGTCTTTGCATGTTCCTATGATGACATGCCAAGCATTGCCCCAAAAATAGCTCAGCATGAGATCTCGACATTCCAAGAAAGTAAGTCAGTCAAATAGAAGCTAAGAAACTCCATATCGAATGGTCGCATAAGTTCGAATAGGAGGTAGTCAAACAATTGAATGTGGGATTCATTCGCGTGGTCGAATATCCTAGATGGCTTGCCAATATTGTCCCCATACTGAATTCGGGAGGAAAGACTGCATGTGCATTGACTACCGGGATTTGAATAAAGCATCCCGAAAGGATGATTACTCGTTACCCAACATCGACATGATCATGGAAAACTCGGCTAGCCACGTACTCAAATAGTTTGTTGACGTAGTCACCGATTATAACCAGATCAAGATGCACAATAACCATCAACGAAAAACCACTCAAGGAACTTTCTATTACATTGTCATGCCATTCAGACTCAAGAACGTCAGGTCTACCTATTAAAGGTCTGTCATAATCACCCTGCATGACCTTATTCATAAGGAGGTCGAAGTCTATATAGAGGACATGATCATTAAGTATAAGACTATGGAAGATCATATTCCCCCCCCCCCCCTCGAAAGTTCATTGAACTACTATAAAAATATCAGATATGGCTAAATCGACAAAAGTGTGTTTTCGGCGTCACTAAAGAAAAAATCTTAGGGTTCATTATTAGTGAGAAGGGAATCAAAGTGAACCCTACCAAGTTTAAACCCATACATGAAATGCCACCACCCCGGATAGATAAAGAAGTCTAAGGATTCTTGGGTAAATTGCAATACATCAGTCGGTTCATCAGCCAACTGACCTCTATACGCAAACCCATTTTCAAACTTATCCAGAAGCATTAAAATAAAGTCTGGAATGAGTCATTCCAAGAAGTCTTTAACCAAATTAAGTGATACCTCACTCAACCTCTGGTGCTCATGCCTCTGGTCTCCCGCTCCTCTTGTACTTGAGCGTCACAGATACCGCAATAGGGGCTTTGCTAGCCCAAAATGTTAAAGAATCTTGCAAAAAAAAAGTAATCTATTACGTCGGTTGTAAATTGGTTGTGTACGAAACTAATTGTGCTGCTTTAGAGAAAGCATGTGTCATCCTAGTCTGGGTCACACAGAAGTTACAGCACTACATTATTGCCTTTCCCATCAGACTAGTATCCCGAATGGATCCTATCAAATACCTTCTATAAAAACCCGCTTTGTCCATTCGAATGGCCCGTTGGTTAATGTTTCTATCTAAATTCAACATTGGGTAAGTCAAGCAGAAATATATGAAAGGGAGATCCATCTCCGATTAGCTTGCTGATTACCCCATGGAAGGAACTGATGTTTGGGTCTTTGAGTTCTTGAATGAAGATATACTTAGATAGAAAATTTTATTTGATGGTGCTGCCAAGAAGAATGGATACGACATTAGGATACTCCTAATCACCACTGATGACTCTCACACCCTCATTGCTATTAAATTAGACTTCCTTTGCACCAATAACATGAGTGAGTATAAGGAATGCCCTATAGGACTCAATATCCCCCTCAAGAAAGGTATCTAACACCTAAACATTTATGGGGACTCTACGCTCATTGTAGGTCAAATCCTCAGAAAATGGAAAGTCAAAGACAAGAATCTCCTACCCTTTCATGCCCACATAAAAGAGTTGGTGTCCCGGTTCGAAGATGTCGCCTTCCACTACCTGACTTCTGCAAAGAGTAGTTTAGCTGACGCCCTTGCAACCCTTGCCTCCATGGTCGATATGCATGAAGGAATTATAATGGCCCATTTTTTGGTTAAAAAATAGGCGATGCCCACTCAAGATTACCACATTAAGCTCATCACCGAGGAAATTTTTGACATGGTCAAGTTATAGTACTATGACATTTGGTGCCTCCTCAAACATGGGAGGTATCCCAAGTGTAATAACCCCATTTTTATGTTCCAATATATAGTTGTTTTTACAATTGCACCTTACTTACTATCTGATAAATGTTATATTATTACATATGTGGTATTTTGTGTTCTTAATATGACAAAATCCATTTATAAATATGAATAATCAATTGTGAATTGGATCAAATTGAAGTTTTGTGATACATCGTAAGCTAAATGAGAAGTTTCGGAGTGAAAATGTAATTTTATGAAACTTTAGGGACTTGGTTTTAATTAAGAAAGTTTCAGGGACCGAAATGAAAATTTAAAAGGACCTTTTTGTAAATAAAATATTTTCAAGGTCCTTTAAGAAATATTGAAAATATATAGTGCGAAATTACCAAAATACCCTTCATGTGTAAAATAACCCTTAATATCTTTCCACCTTGTGCTTGACACCTCGTGCTTTATTTTGCCACCACCACCTTACACGTGTCATCCATATAGATAAAGCTTAAACACATGTCGTCTCTAGAGATAAATATAAAACATGTGTCATCGTTCAGTGATATAAGACTGCAAGACCCCTCCATTATGCGACACTTCAACGCAGACTCGTCGTTGTAAAAGTTTGGTCACCTAGACACGTGTCAACACCGTGATATCTTTGGAAAACTATAAATAGGGCCTTTGGAATAATTTATTCACAAGAAATTCCTTGAAAAGTTTAGAAAGAAATAGTGAGAGAAAGTGCGGGAATGTGTAAGAAGAAGTTTCATCTTGAGATTAACGAGTGATCCAATACTCAACTGTAACTTCGAACCTCTGTTTTAGGTGAGTACTCTATGACATTCCTTGCGTACTTTGATTATATGATACTATGAAAACTATATATATTTTGTGAAATGCTTTGATTCTTAAAATACATCTGATACCGATTATTTTTTCATTTTTTATATGTGTATATCTCTCGATATAAACATCTTATTTGAATTTTCAAATTATTGATTCGGCCTATGAAAACTCTCTTACTATGTTGGCCTTGACTAGGGTGGTACCTTCCCTGCTAGTTTATCATTGGTGTGCCCTAAACAAGGCATTGTTCCAGAGATGATGATTTTTTGTCTGTGATGTTACCGAGTGGAAACATTTGGTAACACTATCTGTCTGGGTATTAGAGTGTACATGGCCACTAAAACTGAATAAGTGACATATTGTTCAATTGTTCTATATGTTCAATTCTAAACTGTTTATTCTGAAAATATATATTGTCTGTTAATTTATATATATATTACTACAAATTCCTATATCTCTATATATATGCCTTCTGTTCTAAATTGAATAGGTATCAATTTTTTGAAAATCCCTGGACTATCTGGAGATTGAACCTCCTTTATGTTTTAGTTGATGCTGTATAAAGATTTATCTTTTAGATCTCTTTTTGTTACTTTAAGTAAAATGTTTGTTTTATCATATAGAGCATGTTTGGCTCTCTTGTAATAAGTTTTAAATTTTTTCTTAAGTTGTAACTCATTATTACTTTTAATATATATGAAGTTTCTTTTTAGAAAGCTTTGATGATGTAATTCCTTCACTTTCAGTATTTTATGATTCATAACCATGTGATTGTATTTTCGTTGAATTTATTTAAGGAAATAATTTAAGTCAGAATATTTGTTGCCTTGGTAGCATGTTAAGACACTCGTTCCCTACTACTATTTTGGGTCAGGGTCGTGACAGAGGTGGTATCAGAGCATAGGTTATGAACCCGTAGACTACTGAACATATGTTTTGAATATTGTAGATTTTAAGTTTCCATACATAGGATATTAGATTAAATATCCGACTTATGTGATAACCCTCCATATGTCTTACATTATATATAATTGTTTTTTCTAAATCGCAATCTTGGGATAATATAATACATCTTATGTTTGGCCATTCTATAGAAGATGACCAGGACAAGATTAACTAAGGGAACTGGTGGTTCAAGTATGGAAGGACATGAAAGTGCATACAAGGCGATTGAAAGTCTAGCAAAGATTATAGAGCATCAGGTGAATAATGGAGCACCAAGGAATCCTGAATTAAGCAGATGTACTATTGAAGAGTTCAAATAGTTGAATCTGCCATCTTTTAAAGGTACTCCTAACCCCACTGAAGTAAAAAGTTGGGTGACGCAAATGGAAAAGATACTCAATGTTCTTAAGTGTAAAAATGAACAAAGGGTTTTATTTGCAACGTTTATGTTGGAAGGTGAAGTTGATCATTAGTGGAGAATGCCTAAGAGAATACATGAGGAAAGGAATACTTACATAGGTTGGCATGACTTATTAGTGATCTTTTATGAGAAATATTTTCCTGAAACGGTGAAAGGTGAAATGGCAACTGACTTCATGAGTCTAGTGCAAGGGAATATGGCGGTTAGTCAATATGAGTCAAAGTTTATTTAGTTATCATGTTTCGCACCTCATGTTGTGGTAACTAATGTTTTAAAAGCCAGTAAGTTTGAACGTGGCTTAAGGTTAAATATTTCTAGTCAAATTTCCATCCTAAAGTTGATATCATGTATTGACGTCGTGACTAGGGCTACGATAGTTAAGAGGGATGGATAGGAGTACAATCTAAGTCGATATGGTAAGAAGAAATTTAGGGAATAATTAGGGAAGAACCCGAATAATAGAAATAATTTCAGGAGTACATCCAATGTTGGGGGAGTTAGTGATAAAAAAATAGTATAATAACAAGATATGTCAACGATGTGGGAAGATGCATGGAGGATGACCTTGTTACAAGGATTTGGGAGCTTATTTTATATGTGGACATAAAGGACATCAGATGAAATACTGCCCAACCCCGACAAGAGTTCCAGTAAATACTTTAGGTGAAATGAAGGATCAAGACAGACAGTAGAGTTTTTTCACTTTCTGATACCCAGACGCAGTAGTGTCAAGTATACTTTTGATATGTGCACAACCTTTTCAAGTTTTAATAGACCCTGGTTCTACCCATTTATTTGTTTTTGTACATTTTGTTAACCGCTTTCCAATATGATTGAACCCTTGAATCATAGCATACATGTTTCTACTACTTCTGGTGATTTATTATCGGGTACATTAGTATACAAGGCTTGCCCCATAGATATTGAGAATCATAAGCTATTTGCTGATTTGATAGTTTTAGACATAAGAGATTTTGAAGTAATTTTGGGGATGGATTGGTTAGAATCTTGTCATGCTAAGGTATATTATTTTAAGAATAGTGTTACTTTCAAAATTTCTCACTAACCAGAATTTAGTTTTGAAGGAACTGGAATCATATCTCCGATGTGTATTATTTCTGCAATGCAAGCCTATAGTTTTCTTAAGAAGGGATGTCGAGGATTTCCAGCAATTGTTACCATCTTGCAGACATTAGAGCCTAGCTTAGAAGATATTCCTATAGCTAAATAATTTTTAGTTATTTTTCTCGATGATTTTCCCACTCTACCTCCTAGTTGAGAAATAGAGTTTAGGATTGACCTTATTCCAACTTGCAGTTTTTACGATTAGGATTTCATCTGAGAAAGGACCCTCAGCCAGTGCCCATTTCTAAGCAAAAAAACCTTTTCTCTAGTGTTGGCCCTTGTTTCATCAGCCAATACCGGACCTGCCATCACCTCTTCATGCAATACTGTAGTTTCATCTCTAGTGTTGGCCCTTATTTCATCAGCCAATACCGGACCTGGCCCAAGTGAATTCTGCTATGAAATCGGCCAAGGCATGCCCTTTGATCACATTCCTTGGCTGATAAACGATGTCAAACTCTCCTAACTCAATTGACCAAACCATCAACCTACCCGATTTATGTGGTTTATGGATGACTTGCCTTAAAGGAGTGTTAGTGAATACCACCATAGTATGAGCTTGGAAATAGGGATTCATTTTTATGGAGGCATGGATCATAGCATATGAAGTTTTTCCATCTTTGGGTATTTGAGTTAGGCCCCTATAAGAGCCTTGTTGTTGAAATAGATGGGATTTTAAACCCCCCATCATCTCGGACGATGGTTTCACTTATGGTCGATTCCAACACTATTAGGTATAGGAATAATTTCTCCCATTGAATGGGTAGAGATAAGAGCATTGGGGATCCCAAATAACCTTTAAGTGCCTAAAAATATCTCTCACAGTCTTCATCCCAGATAAATGTTTTCTCAAGTTCTTAAATAAGGGTAGCCAGTCATCTATATCTCTAGAGACTAAATGATTGAGATTTTCCACTCTTCCCGTCAGTTTTTGCACATCCTTTATGGTTTTGGATGTCTTCATGTCAATTAGTACTTTGATCCTTGTTAGGTCTGGCTCAATCCCCCTTTGGTTCATAATGAAGATAAGGAACTTACCCATGCCGACTCTGAACACACACTTTGCAAGATTCAACTTCATCTTGTAAAGGTCCATGGTGTTAAATGTTCTTGCAAGGTTGTCCACATGATCCTCAGCCCTGAGTCTCTTAGTCACCATACTATCGACATAAACCTCCATAGTCTTCCTAATTTGGTCTTTGAACATTTTGTAGACCAACCTCTGATAGGTTGCCCTGCGTTTTTAAGGCCGAACGGCATAATCTTGTAGCAGTAGGTTCCTTTATTTATGATAAAGTAAGTCTTCTTGGTGTCGACCTCATCCATGAAACTGAGTAAGTGTCCATAAATCCATTAAGCTAATGCCCAGCCATGGTATCTACCATTTGATCTATACGAGGCAAATGTAAGTTTTCTTTATAACAAGCTTTGTTTAGATTAGTTAAATCAACACACATTCTCCCCTTTTTATTTTCCTTTGGGATGATCACGATGTTGGACAACTAGTTTGGGTATTGTACCTCCCTGATGAATTCGGTTGTCTGAAGCTTTTTGACCTCTTCTTCAATAACCTCATACTTTTCTCTTGCGTAGGTCCTTCTTCACTACTTCACGTGCTTCACCTTCTCATTAATATTTAGCATGTGGCAGATTATCTTTGGATCTATCCCCGGCATATCCTCATGGATCCATGCAAAGATGCTCTGCCTCTGCCTCTGCCTCGGCAGCTTTGCCATCTCTTATCTCACTACCTTCTACAAGGATTTTTCTACTTGGACAGTTTTTTATCTCTTCCTCATTGAGGATGATGGATTCTACCTCCTCCGCGACTTCGTTTTTCTTTAGTTTCTTATCGTTCCTTGGGTCGAGAGTATCTATATTGTAGGAAGTGGTCAGCTTCTTGTGGGACTTTTTTTTCTCGGCTGAACTGAATTAACATTCTCAAGCTTCCACTTGTCCTCCTTGAACTTGCCATACTCCATAAAGAGTCAAGAATTTTATCATTTGGGGGACTGTGGATGGGACTGCCTCAAATTCCTTACGTGCCACCCTTCCAAGAATGATGTTATATGTTAAAAACACATTATAATCCATGATAAAGAAACTTACTTTTCTGGTGAGGCATCTCGGCATGGTACCCATACAGACCTCCATTTTAAATACCCCTAAACTATGGACTTCTCTCCACTGAAACCTATCAATGGATGATGATACGGGACCAATCACTTCTTACTGAGTTTTAGACCCTTAAAGTAGTACCAAAACATAACATCGATTGAGTTTCCTCCATCCACGAGTATGTGCGACACGTCATACCCATGGACCCTAGTGCTGATAACCAAAGGGCCGTCATGAGGGGACAAGTTGACCTTGAAGTCCATTCACAAAAACCCCACCACTAGGGTGTCCATGTCCACTTTCTTCAACTTCCTCAACTTCGGCTATGTCACAACTGAATTAACATCCAACCGCCTAGGCGCTGACATTACTTCCACTACGTGGGACTTATGGTCATCCGGTTATGTTCCTCCCCCGCCTAATCCTCCACATATCATCTTGACATAGAAATATAACATGTGCATCTGACATTTGGCTTCTAGGATCTTAGGTGTAAGATCTGGGTTGTCTTCTCCGCTATCTGATTCAACATCATCCTTGTCCGTCGGAGCCTGTCGTCTAGGCCTTTCTTATTTTTCCCCACTGTGATGTTTTATGGAATCATCCTGTAATACCCCGTACTTTTAAAGGTATTGAAATTACACTGTGGGCGTAATTGGGTACTTTGAGGAATTTCTATGAATAGTAATTCTAGAATTTATGAGTGAAATTAAATAAATTAAATATTATAAAGTGAATCGTACATATTAGTTTTCGAGTGTCCGATTAATATTTACATGGATTATATTTTCTTACTTATGAGACTAAGTATACGAGTGGATTATTTTTATTACATGTCGCAGTTGGGTAACGCGACAAAGGAAAATATTTTAATTGGAAAAACATGCGTCTTAAACGTGTTGGGTTTAATTAGTGAATTTTAGTTAAGTGACTCGGATGGAGATTTCAACTGCGTCGTTGGGTTCGGAATGGCCGAGATAGTCAAAATAGAGTATTCGGGGGTAGTGTTTAGGTTCCGGGGATTTTTGGACTAGTAGGGACATGTAAATGAGTACACGAACCATTTTACAATTAGGTACACACCCAATTTCGGGATTTAATACCTAAAGGGAAGCCATATCTTCCCCAAATTAGACCTAAGAGAGAGAGAGAGAGAGAGAGAAGGAAGAGAACCAAGGAAGAAGGAGAAGCTCCATTAGAGCTCCAGGCAAAATAACTCAAGATTTCTCTTCAACCCGCGGATCAAAAGTTCATTTTAAGGCAAGTGATTATCTTGCTCTTCCTCTTAGAATTTATTATTCTTGTTAACATAGGTTGAGGTTTTAGAATTTTCAATACCAAAATTGGTTTACCTATGATGAGATTGTGTAGAAATCTTAGAAATTTGATGGGGGTTTCCATGTAGAGGATTTTTTTCCCCTAATAGGAATGTGAAATTTGGTGAATTAGATTTTAATCACGAAAAAATGGAGCTTTTATAGATGAATAATTTTGGGTTTATGTTAATATAACTCATGGAAACTTTTTGGGATTTGTTGGATTTTCTTGAAGAATTGGAAGGATTTAATCCCTAAACTATGCTAAGAAGTGTTATAGGGTGACTTAGAGTAGTTTGGAAACCTATTACTTGGGTTGGAATGAGTTTAGGTTGAATTTGAAGAGGAGAAAATTTGGAAAAATGAACCTTGAAGATGAAGTGTGCAACTGTAAAATTTTCATTAGAAGTCCAACCCAGGTCATTCGAACAACATCGTTCGAACGAGACTTCTAATGAGGTTCCAGTGGCACTTCTAACGAGTTGGTAGCTTGTTCGAAGCAATTCATTCGAACGACCTCGTTCGAACAAGATTACCTGGGTCTTCTAACGAGATTCCAAAATGACTCTTAACGCTCGATTTTTGTTTCGAACTTCTCGTAGGCTTATTTAAATGAGTGTTAGGCCTGTACGAATGTCGAGTAACTTGTAATGCATAATTATTAGTGAGAGAAGAATATGTCAACCCTCGAAAGGTATAAAAATTATAAAATTAGAGAGATGAGAAATTACAAAGTAGAATACATACCACAAGGTGGTTGTATTTTTATTGGTTCTAGAGAGATTGAACCAGTTGTCCTCTATGCATGAGCGTTGCAAACCTTGGTAAGTTGACTTATATACCACCGAAAATAGAAGGGATGTAGCATATAAAGCTAGAGATTATACTGCAAGACAGTTATAAATGAATTTGAAATGGATTGGATGGAACGTCGTAGGAAGTACGAAAAGTTAGCACACCTACGATAAGCGAAAAGACTGACGGGAATAGTCGAGCGCTAGTGTAGTTTCCTTTTTAAGGGAAATTAGATGTCCTGATGTAAATGAGTGCATTCTTGGAGTAACGGAACTTCGATGGGACCAATAAGTTAGAGCAACGGTTATGGGCTCGTTTTCTTTATATGCACTTAGGGAAGCACTAGGTGCGGTATGACGTTAGAGTCAACTTTACGACCGAGGTAACATTATAACATATAGAGATTTAGCTAAGCTTTTGGCTAAGTTAGTGCGTTAGAGAATATGCCGTGAGATTGGTGGAATGGGGGACCATTATATTAGGCCCTATATAAATTTGGTTAAGCTAGTACATAGTGTATATAGCGATCCTAGAGTAGTAGTATAGGCAATATCTCAATTTCGAGGATGAAATTCTGTTGTAAGGGGGGGAGTATGTAATACCCCGTACTTTTAAAGGAATTTAAATTACACTGTGGATGTAATTTGGTAATTTGATGAATTTCTATGAATAGTAATTCTGGAATTTATGAGTGAAATTAAATAAATTCAATATTATAAAGTGAATAGTAAATATTAGTTTTCGAGTGTCCGATTAATATTTACATGGATTATATTTTCTTACTTACGAGACTAATTATATGAGTGGATTATTTTTATTATATGTCGCAGTTGGGTAAAGCGACAAAGGAAAATATTTTAATTGGCAAAAACGCATATTGAACGTGTTGGATTTAATTAGTGAATTTTAGTTAAGTGACTCGGATGGAGATTTTGACTGCGCCGTTGGGTTCGGAATGGCCGAGATAGTTAAAATATAGTATCTGGGGGTATTGTTTAGGTTCCGGGGATTTTTGGACTAGTAGTACACGAGCCATTTTATAATTGGGTACACACCCAATTTTGGGATTTAAGACCCAAGGGGCAGCCATATATTCCCCAAATCAGACCTAAGGGAGAGAGAGAGAGAGAAGAGAGAAGGAAGAGAAGAAAGAATAATAAGAGAAGAAGAAAGAGAAGGAATTTTTGGGCCAAAATTCGCGGGATTCGACTCGGGGTCATCCGATTTAATCCAAGAGGTGAGTTTTTAACTTGCTTTATGATTTAGTGTGTTTATTTCTCATATTATAGTTGGTGTAAAACTATAAAGATTTTTGGGTTGAAATTTACGTAAATCAAATGGGTTTTTGGAAGATTAAACAAATCAAACTCGGTTTATACCCAATTTGAGAAACTTAGGAATTAATTGAAATTAATGGTTGGTTATGGGTTCTAGGATGATTAGAACCCTTTTTATGTTTGTATTTATGGTTGTTTGATGATGGATGATGATGAGAGAGGAGATAAAAATCTTGGAGGTGCTTTAATGGAGGTTTGGATTTGTGGAGAAGAAGGTGAATAGTGACCAGCGTCACTTCCGAATTCTTTTGGCTAGGAATAATTCGATTCAGCTCTTGGTCAAAACATAAAAGTTTTAGATCTTTCTGATACGGTCTCTTGGGAGCTGACCGTGTATTTTTCTGATTTGTTTTCGATTTGATATGATTTTTCTAAGAAAGTAGTTCCGAGGTTGAAATCATTAGCTCGGAAATTGGAAAAATAAAGGCTAGAATTTTTTGCAGATAAATATTTGGGGTTCCTAAAAATAGTGTGGCGACTTCTAAATAATTTTTTTTTGTAAGGCGTGTACCTTGGGTTAGTTGAAAGTAAAAATCCAAGATTTACCCAAATAGGGGTGTTCATGAGGAATAATACTTAAAGAGGTATTTAGGTGGGCAATTTTATATAAGTAATTGTGCGCGTAAAAAAGGTATTTATATACCGACTTTGGTTAAGTAAAATCCTAAGAGGTGACTAGGATGACATTTAGGACACGTAATACAGAGAATTGAGCAATTATCATATACGTCAATGGACGATGATTATTATAGGTGATGAGATACCTAAGGAATAAAGATAAGTAGTGTGTATGCTATTGAATTATTACGAATTGGTATATTCAGAATTTATATGCAAATCCTTATGAAGAGATTTAGGTCTGATTTGAATATTAAATAAGAGAGTACGTATTATTTTAAGTGTGTGACTTCTTATATTATTACAAATGGAAATATTCGAGGCTATTGGCTATCGCTATAAGAGTTTGGAAATTATAGCCATAGTATATTGAGAGGAGATATATATTATATATATACGATGTCGTTAAAGTATATATAATATGAGATGAATAAATATATCAGTGTTGTTGGTATTATCATCGCGCAATGAGAAAAGCTAGAAAATAATATATTAAGGATTGATTATAATCAATAAATGCATAAGATATTCGAGACATAAACAAAAAAAATACTACATATGGGATTTATTATATGGGTTGTGCGTATGCCCTGATTTTATTATATATATGGGTTGAATGAATACCCATGTGGATTATATATAGGTGAATCAATAAATGCATAGGATATTCGAGACATAAAAATACTACGTATGGGATTTATTATATGGGTTGTGCATATGCCCTGATATTATTATATATATGGGTTAAATAAATACCCATGTGGATTATATATAGGTGAGATAAATACCTATCGGTATTATATGGTTGTGTGAATACCTCACTGAGGTTGTATTTATATAGGTGGAATGTGTACCTATATCATTGTTTATTATGTGTATGACATACCTACCGTACTTGCTATTGCGGGAGGTCGGCATTCGAAAGAGGACAATATTATCTTGTGTTGCCTAAGGGGGATTTAGATTTGGTACCTCATAACATAGAACCTAGGTATGGGCTATCTGTGATAATGATAGTGATGGCGGTCATATAGGTGAGTAGGTATGTGCGTAGCCCATAGGCTTGGAACTATGTTCGCCTCCAATATGTTTGTTTTTTTATGGTTCGTGAGAGATTGAACCTATAGTCCTTTATGCAATGAGTGATGCAACGGGACATGATAGCAGAGTATGCAGGCACCGCAGCTTTGTCTCGGGGTGAAGTATAGTATATTTATATAAGATAGTGTACTTATATGTATACATGTACATGTGATGATATTTACTATATGAATTAAGTAGACAGGAATAAAAATAAAATCTGAAATGAATAGTAGTCCTCCATGTAGTGAGTAATGCACTGGGACACGATAACAGAGTATGTGTGCACCGTAGTTTAGCCTAAGGGTGTTATATATGTATATATGTATATATGTACTGAGAATAACATATAGGTGTACTTGTGATGCACCACCGTTGCTTTGTAGATAAGAATGATGAAGCTACTTATATTATAGCTCGGTGGATTGACTATTATACTTGTTGCGTATAGTATATTATTTATATATGAGATGAGATATCATATTACGTAACCTTGAATAAAGTGAAAAGTATGAATAAAGTGATATACTCCTTCCGGTAAACTTATATCCGGATGTTTATGAATTATGAATCATAGGTTCTAATGAGAACTAAATATATATATATATATATATATATATATATATATATATATATATATATATATATATATATATATATATATATATATATACGGGATAGTATAAGATGTTGCATGTACTGAGGGCCTAATGGATCCCGACGATCAACATTGTCACATAGTAGTGTATCAGGGGGGTTCCTTGTTTGGATTTCGCTTAGCGAGACACCCCACGCATGAACATAGTGAAATGTTGGGAATGGGGAGAATTTTCGTCCTTAGTACTCGGATTTATGAGAATTATTAGAAGATGGGTCAATACATTAGTTAGGCAGGGTAGATTCACTAGGTTGTTTAAAAAAAAGTATTCGATAGTTGTGCACTATTATAAGAGGGGTGAGGTCTATCTAATGTGAGAGCGATACCAGTTTAAATATGAGAAATATCATATTTTAAAAAATGGATTTTAAGCACTGTTAAAATGTTTTCAAAACTGGGGCTCTGACCCGTGTCTCTATTTTTCACCTCTCTTGCTATATATATATATAGGTGTCCATACACAAGGATGCCTAGATGATAATTCCTTCGAGTCAGACGTTTGCTACAACAGTTGTGGATGCAAGCAGGTTTATTGTAGACGCTTCTATCATTGAGATCTAGATAGAAGGTATTGTAAAAATATTCGGGTTCATGGCCCAACTGTACTCACTTATTCTTTTATCACCTTTTGTGCGGCATTCGATTTGGTTGTACTATTTTGTACCGAGTGTTCGGTTAATTTATTTCATTTCAGTTATTGCATATAAATTGTTGTAATTGTTTTATTTGAATGGTTTGGTTAATAAAAAAGTTGACGCCGGCCAAATAGGATATTAGTAATTAAATTGGTTTTGAATAGTGATGCTAAGAATGAACCATATAAGACTCCTGTTTTAATTTGATATAGGAGTGATAGCCCGGTATTTTATTAGGCGGGGTGTCACACATCCTTGGTGCCACTCTGATCCACAAACTTCTGAAGCTTCCCCTGATTTAACATCTTTTCAATCTCATCTTATAGAGAAAAACCTGTGTATGTTGTATGCCCATGATCTTGATGGAAATCGCACCACTTAATGTTGTCCCTCTTATGAGGAGAAGACTTAAGCTTCTTTGGCTAGCGTAGTGCCCACTATTCCTTAATTTCATTTGGGATCATATATAGGCTTACAGTGAGGGGAGTATATTTAGCAAACTTGTCCTCGGTTAATTTTCTCTTCCCTTCCTTGCCCTTCTACTTGCTACTACCGGTCTCCTTAGTGTCTCCTCTATTGGATGCCATGGCCTTCTCCGCAGGTGTGACTCTCTTCGTCGTAGCCAAAAGTTTAGTCGTGGTTTATTGAGGATCCTCTGAGAGTTTACACAGGAGTTTTATGGATATAGGCCACTCATGAGAGCCACAATGGCTATGTCATCCTTATAGTCCTTAACCTCCAATTTTTACTTATTAAACTGAGTGATATAATCCCTTAGAGCTTCGTTCTTGCCTCACTTCACATATAGGAGGTGGGTCGCCATTTTTGGAGGTTTCATGCTGAAGCATAAATTTTGGATAAACATCTCGTCCTGCTGCTTGAAGTTTTTGATTGAATTTTTGGAAAATTACGTGTACCACACATGGGCAGCGCCTGTGAGAGTGCTAGAGAAAGCCCTACACCTCATCTCATTCGGGATAGAGCATATGTCGGTCGACGAATGATACATTTGCACTTTCATCATACTTTGGGGTTACAGTGGGAGGTTTGAATTTAGAAGGAGTAGGAAAACTTACTATCTTGGCTACGAAAGGAGACCCTTCTATGTAACCTTGGTGGCTTGGGCCTCGACTCTCCAGCAGTGTAGTGATCTTGTCTTCTAACCTCTTAATGGAGCTATTCCAGGGCTTCTCCTCGGCCACAGTCGGGACGACATTATCTCCCCCTCCCTCAAGGGGCAAAGGGGTTGGAAACTTCTCTCTGCCTGTAGTCCTCTGTCGGTTGTTGACTTCCCTCTAATATTTTGGCACTTTTTCTCGGCTCTGCTTAGGTTGATCCCCACTATGACTGGCATTCTCTCTAGAGGCTGTAACAATATGGGAGCGAGATAGGCGATATCATAGGTCTCCCTACTGGTCGAGTCAGTAGAAGGTTGAGCACCTATTACTTAGCTCTCACAGGCTAAAGTCCTTAGTCGACCCTCTTATGTCGGCCTACCACTCTTTCCCCTATAGGTTGGAGTATAGAGAATTGTGTGTCTTGAAACCTCATAGGTCTCCTAACAATCATCTTCATTACAACCTTTATCATCTGGGCAATCCTACACTTGCTTTCTTAGGCGAAGACGCCTAGGATCAGTGATGTCTCTCCACCGTTGGTGGCTCCGAGCGTCATTTTCTAGAGCAAAAGGGGGAGCACTTGTCATCAAAACCATCACCCCCGGCGGCCAAAGTGATCATATCCACCGAACTAGGGTGGTTTTATCCATCATGCTTTGGCTAAGGGAAAGGAACTAATCCTATATTTGCTGCTGGCTGGCCAAGAGTGCTCACAATGACTCTGCCATGTCTACCAAATCTAACTAATGTGTTGGATGGTTGGAGCTAAGTCAAACGTCGGAGGTAGATATGAAGACATTATCTCCAATGAGAAGTAATCAAATGAGATGAGCTAAAAAAATTGGAAAAGCTACCCAAGCTATTTTAATGGTGATTCAAGTCCAACAGAGGTGGAGTTGGATCACCGCCAGATGAAATAGTAGGTTTTTAGGCCAAAATGATAAGGAAGAAGATGATCTCTCTTCCCATAGACGGTGCCAAAATGATGATGCATGAAATCACCACTTAAATTTGTATATGCAACTCAATCTCAAAATGTTATAACAATGGAGAAATGAATGTAGGTATGAAAATAAGAGAAGCAGATGAGGTAAAAAGGAAGACACAATGATATAAGTGGTTCAGCTTGATAACCTACTCCATTGTGCAAGGTGTTTGGTGTGTTTATATTATCTATGGAGCTCTAATGGCCCAGAATTATAACTCTCAAGAACTTTATCTCTCTACAATGGTTTTGAAAGAGTTTGGCTAGGGTTTTCTATTTTGGATCGCTTGAGGAAGGAGATGGAGCTCCCTTTATAGTCTTGGGGGTGCACAATGCGCCCCCGAGCATGCCAAAGATGCGCATAAGGTAACTAATCCATTGAGATGATACCACCTGTCAAGTGTATAATAACTAAATATTACCCCACGTGAGGAGGAGATCCTATTATAATGGTATACCCACGTGGACTAATCATGTATGTGTCCTATATGTCATGATATCATCCTTGTTGGTCTCGAAGGCCTAAACGAGACCAATATAGAAGAACCTTCCCCGTAAGCATTTATGAAGCTGAGTCAAAAGTGTAGTCTCGGCTTATCAGGGTGGAACAAGGCCGAGACGATATGTCTGAAAGAGATGGGAGAGCTGATCATGTAGTCTTGGCTTGCCAATGTGGCACAAGGACTAGGCGGTTGAGGTTGGCCTTCATAATAGTGACGGGTGAGTAGGGTCGTCTTGGCCAGACCGAGGTATGTCATGGGTGAGGCCACACTTATACATATCAATAGCTCCCTCTTTTAGTGGTAAATATTTTACAGTTATCATGTGGTAGTTATTATATTGTTTATATATATAAATTTACCAATTAATTTATCAATTTGAAAGGCATGAATATACGACCACTTTAACGTGGCAAGGGGAGTAAGGAACCCGTAGTTTCATTCGTTCGAGTCGCGTCTATGCAAATGGAGGGAGCAAATGGTGTCAGGTGATAACTTTGCACAAATGGTGGAGCTAAGGGAAACCTTAGATGATCTAAAAGCTTCTGGCGTGATTATTATTTGTTTTAAACACAATTATCTTGCTCTGTTATATATGTTAACATTTGGAATAACGTGTAGGTTGTTTGGGATCCTTACGCTAAAAATCCTGAGGCCTACCCTTTCCACGAGGTCTCGTGGTGCAATGGCATCCTGATTTGCATGATGTTGGTGAACCTTATTATCCTGAGAGGGTCCTATGACAGGCTGGTCGTGTGCAAAAAATCTCGAGATTCCTAGTGCGCCTATAATCGGAGGAGGGAGTAAAGTCCCAATGCGCCTATTATCGGAGGAGGGGGAAAGGCCCAGGCCCGCTACAAAGTAAAGTTTGATATCGAGAAATGGTATCATCTTAACTAGGTGGACCATTAACTATCCAACACTAGATGGTCGAATGTTTTGGCAAACATGCCTTAGGACTGTGTGGATGGGTATACGTCCTAGTACCTAGAAAGATCCCGTACATACGTTCAAAATTCCGATCACTGTATTTTGAAGCCTAAATTAATTCACTCCGATAAAATGGTAAGTTGCAAATATTCATAAATGTATTTCTTGTTTTTACATATTTATCTAATATTGTTGGTGGTTATATATATATAGGTTCATGGGATTGACGTAGCCATCAGTATGCTCCAGGAGACTATTTAGGTCGGCTCAGACCAAGATATTTTGGTCGTCCTGAATTTCGCACGTGCAAGGCTTGATGCCCTAATTGAGGCTAAAGAAATGTAATCTCAAAAAGAAAATAGAAAGGACCCACACATCATAAAACTAGGACAAAGGCACATCATGATCCAGCGCCACAAAAATCCTCCCCCCAAACAAAAGCGCTCAAGGAGAAAGCAGACAATTTATTCTTGGTTGTAACAATATTTAAAATAATTTATTCTCTGGTTTGGCCCGTGGTTGAAACATTGTATATGTAATATTGTTGTTTGTGATGTAAAATGGTGTATTTTAGATTTGGTATGCACATTTTATTGATTTGGTAATATCATGTTGATAATTTTATTTAATGTATAGGTAATATCATATTTGATATTTGATATTTGATGTATAATTTTATCATGTTAATATTTGATGATTTTATGAATGATAAATTTTTAATTATTGTACAAGTAATGTTGCAAACAAGTTACATATTTCACCAAAAAAAGATAGAATAAATGTCATAACCAAATTACATATTTCCACAAGTAGTTAAAAAAGTTATAATTAAGGCATAATCAAGTGCTCATCTTCATCCGACAAAATTATTTCTATAACCAAATTACATATTTCCACAAAGGGTTACAAAAAATGTCAATCAAAGCTATCACAAAATTACATAATTCCACAAAATGTTACAAAAAGTGACAAAAGGTTAAATTCAAGCCACAGTCAAGTTCTCATCTTCATCCGAAGATTATCAAGCATGGTTCAAATTTTATCGCAAGTTCTTTCTGACATATATTTTGAAAAGTCTGTAAGAGATTCTTGCACATATTATCCCAATCAAGGGCATCTTAAGTGGCCCTCGATCTCTATTGAGAGGCAAATTGTGGTAGGAAACAAAAGCGGGTGCATTTCAAATTCACCTAATGAGTATTTGAGATGTTGAGGATGAAGACTATGATATTATCTTATATCGAAGATTTTGGCACAACCTAAAATGGCACAAAAGTTAAGCATTGAAGTTTGGATATCATTACTACCATAATCTTAAATGCATTAACTGCAAGATAGCCAAACTCGGCCATGATAAACCAATGTCTTATAGTCCGTTAGTGCCTAAAGTAGTCCAATCTCCTCTCATAGTCCTCAATATCATATGAATTCATAACAGTAGCCCAGAAAGGCTTGTCCATATGTATATCGAACAACATTGCACTGCAAATAGCATGAGAATGTTCAAGTCCATCCCCAACATCGTCTCCTTTTGAAATGGCCCTATAACCACAATTCCCATATAATGATGGGTATAAGTCAAGAACGTGCTTAATATAAATCTTCTTTTCCCTCGACCACATCTCTCGTTTGACACCTGTTAATAGGATTCGATTTGCAAAAAAAAATTAATCTTGGCTGTAAAAGGTACATCATCCTCCCAAGAACACATGATTATTTTGGTAGATATATTAACAGAATCCTTCCCCTTAGGGGGCCTACCCTTTTGATGGTTTGCATGGTCTCGATCAATAACGTGCAAGAGGGTTGAATAATTTCCAATAACTTGATTATAATCATCTTTCGGACTGCTTCACCCACCTCAGCCCACCTTTTCTTATACAATATCATCTCTGGTGTATATTCAAGCTCACGGTAGTGAGGGATGTTCGGGACAATCATAAATTTCTTCAAATGACCATCTAGCGCCCATTAGGGAATTTCTTGGCCTAGCTTCTCCCATTGGGCTAACTCGTGGATCACATGGCAGTCCATAGATCGTACGCAGTTTGTGTCAGCATCGTAACTCTATATATGGGGTGTTGACGGCAGATTCTCTCAACACCAATGTCATGCAAATGATCTCTAGAAAAATTAAGTTTAAGTCACAGTGCGATGCTTTACCACGGATCTCGCACAACAACTAGTCATTGTGGTCGTGTTTGGTTGTTTGGAGTGATTTTTGAAACTCCGTATGTATTTGAGTCACTTGGTGACCAAGAAATGCATCCATTCCCTTCCACACGATAGAAAAAGAACTGGAGTTATTTGTTAGGTGCTTTTAAGTTGGGCATGGGCCCCTCCGCTTTGTTAGTTATGCAATTTCCACGATGAGGTGTCTGGTTAGTCCAAGCATGTGCGAACTGATACTGTAGAGGCATCTGATTCTTGTGTATGTAACCAATCATGTTGGGGGACTTATGCCAATTTTTAAGGAAAGTTGCCCATAAATTCTCAAAATCATTCATCGGCTCGAACTTCATCAACCCAATCCAACCCTGAATAAAGAACTTCTTATCTTGGTCTTTGATATTTTGGTTCAAACATTCACCTTCTATGTTTTTTAACATGTAACAAACATAGCAGAAGGGTGGAAAATGAAACACCTCTCGCACTGCATTCAGGCAAGACTGTTGTTTGTTAGAAATAACAACTCATGGCAAAGATTTCGGCTCGTATAGTGACCGTAAATGTTGCAATTCCCAAACAAAATTATCCTACTTCTCATTCTTCAAAAAAGTAAAGGCCTTGCAAAATTATTGCTCGGTCAACGTGACTCCATCATCTCGGATAATGGCATATTACACCGATTGGTCTTGTAGGTTCAATCGATCACCAATACGGTCAGGAAGCACTTCACCAACAAATAAGATGTAATATGTGTGAAAAATATCCTCCACAACATTCATCTCCTCATTTCTCATGTGCCAGTGAACATAGCTCTTCTCCTTAGCAAATGTATCAATTTTTCCATCGTTGTGCACCCTTGCATCTCAATATTTTTCATCGTGTTCTTTGCATTATAAATTATTCTAATGGATGAACAATTATATTTTGACTGTTGGTTCAACATGTAGAGTACTTCATTTGGACCCACCCATTGTTAATCATCTTGCTTGAAATGTTCCACTCTTCTTGTGAAAGTTGTACGGCATAAGGGTGTCTAATGAGTGTATTTTATACCTCATGGTTGTGTTGCCCACAAATAACTCCCACCTCCCAATGTCCATCCTCTAGCGGAGTGCCTTTCAATAGAAAGGATAATCACACTTTCTCATACCAGTACATCGCTTCCTCTTCTTATCCACTCCCTCATCTTTTCTATTTCTGTGAAGCTCACTACGATCATAACCCAGTACGACCCTTCCCTTTTTTTCTAAACTGGCCTTGTTGGATTTTGAAATGATAACAACAACATGAAGTTTGCAACCAATTTATTGACACCAATCAATTATCTTGTCATGGTCATCGAAAATCTGCACAATTGTATCATTGTTAATTGAAATTAATCATTTATGGAAATTACAACTATATATGAAAAAGCATAACATTTTCATGTCACATTTAAAGAAACTAAAACATGTTATTATCACATATATAAGAAAATAAACATGCCTCATCACTATAGAATTCGATTGTATGATATTGCGTAATTGCATTAACATCCAGTCCTTCATCTACTCCCACATCCTATCAAAGTATACAATCAAATTTTAGTGTCATCCAATTATGTCATACATTAAAAACCTGAATTAATGAAATTAATTTTTCCCATAGATAGTGTGAAATCTAGGAACAAATCGCGCAAACATTTTCCCGAGGTTGATGTCGTTGGTTCCTCTATCGTGCATTATTCATGCATATTCGATTTTTCAGGTGAAGAACATTTAGTAGAAACACTCAGTATGATAAATTTATTTATATCTTGCCAAAATGAATCATCGAGGATCGAGTCATCTATCTGAAATACAATAAGAATTGATAATATAACAAGAAATATAATATGAATTGATAATGCAATAAGAATTAAGACACGGTTAGAACAAATCATAAATGATAGACCCACGGTTGAACATTCCCGTACGTGAAAACACACCGCTATAAAATCGTACGAGGTGAAAAATGGTTACAAGCAACTATTGAGTCCACACTCACTGTGTCATCCAACCGTGACGGCCTCACACACGGTATCATGCAACCATATACATGTATATTACGATTTTATTAAACTGTGACTTAATTTTCAATTATCAAGTAACCAACTGAGAACACACTATATGGTTGACTCACTTGAGTCTGTACCATATAAGAGTTCCAACTAGTTTGGATATGGTGACGAAATAGGTTAGTTTTCTTGGGCATCCCCACCAAGGTATAAAAGATTCATCAACAAACGTTATCCAGTCCAAGAACCACATACATCTATCGAAGAGAAGTATTCTTAACTCTTGAACACACTATAGGACACATTTCATGCATATAGGTGTTAATGTGTGTGCACAAGTGTTTACATATTTTAAGGAATATTTTAAACAATTTTTAAGCATTTTTCAATTATTTTTAAACATTTAAAATTATGTTTTAAAATGTTATGGGCTTAATTATTATTATTATTCCTTAAAAATGTGCTAGGGTAGAATATAAATCCGGCTGAGAATATTGTGGGTACAATTTGGATTTTTAAAAGATGAATAATAGCATTTTTCAATCAATCAAATCCTTACACGTGTTGACCTTATGTGGGTTGGATTTGTGTTTTCGGTGTGTCTTAGAAGTGAGGAACAATGTTCGCCTTTGGATCATTTTATCTACGATTTGCATGTCTACAGAGTTAATTTTAATCTACGATTTGCATGTCTACAGAATTAATTTTAATCTACGATTTGCATGTCTACAGAGTTAATCCAAGTGAAGGATAAAAGAACCAATAGGAGTGAGCTATTGTGTGGTGTGTTTGTATCCATTAGATTGGAAGTTAAAAGGTCAGACTTAATCTAAACCATCCAAAGCGTTCGAACGTTTGGATCCTTCTATAGCTAGTATAAAAGCATACCCTTGGTCAGTCATTTATAGACTTTTTCCATTCGATTAATTTGAGTGAAAAAAGAGAGAAGAGAGAAAATAGAGAAAGAGATAAAACCAGTAGTCCAAAATTAAAAATCTTTTAGGTTTTCTTTCATAAAATCAAACATGTTCCTATGTGTTTTATACATACCTGAAAACCTATACCATTGAGAGTTAGAATCATTTAGGTTTTGGTGAGTTTGGTGTTTGGATGATATTTGAAGAACTCTTCACTTATTATCTCCCTTAGGAACCACGTCTCACAGTGGATCTTTCTTTTCTTTTTAGAAATTGCAAGATTTGCTAATAGATATATCACACAACATATTTTAGGGTTTCGTTATCTCTTATATGTTGGATCTTTATCTGTATGTTTATATTTCTTTAGATCCATTCTCTATTTTTTAAATTCTTTGAAAAAGAGACTTCCAGTAGTCTAAAATCTCATATCTGAAAAACTTTGTTTCAAAAGTATAGGTTTCACAGTTTGTGAAATTATTTCGTACATAAATAAGTTTTGAAACGTTAAAATATATTTTTCAGAAAGATTCCTTTTCAGATCTGAAAATAGTTTTGAATTCAGGTTTTCAAAGAGATTTGAACTTTTTTCATGTCATATAGAAACTGTGTAATTTGATAGGATTTATTTGTATAAATCTTTAGAGGTGTGACTGCATATTTTCATGTAGTTATAGTCACATCACTATCATTGTCACTCTCACACGAACACATAGTTAGTTTGGTTCATTTGAGAGATATTGAGTTGTTTGATCAACTGCAAACAAAGAACAAAGAGGAAGGAAAAGAAACTGCTAGGAGGATAAAAGAGGTTAGATCAGAACTTCCTTTAAAATGGGAACTCGTGTAAGTACATTTCTATCTTAGTCTTAGGATCTTTAATGCATGCTTAGTCCTTGTAATCTTGTCATATTTTTTCATTTTAGTAGATTTTTCATTTTGAGGTGAAGAGACCTCCGTGGATGCTCCCTCAAATTTGGTGTTTTACCACGTAACCAATATTGACTCTTCTGTGTGGTTTTTACTTCTTCACTACTATTGCAGCTAACTAGACTTAGGTTTAATTTTAAAATCTATTTCCAAGAAACTGAAATAACTTTGTTCACAATTTTCAAACACATCTTGTGTTACTGTTCTGTTTTATAAAAGTGTTTCCTCAAAAAGTTGTTCAAAACATACTTAACTATTTTAACTTGTGTTAAACACCTTAGTAAGGTGTTTCACCTATGGCTAGTTAGCACCGAAAGTACTCATCGCCTGCGGTTATGGGAGGCCATAAGTATAGTATGTCCGGACTTTTTTTTTTACTCTTTGCTTCGTTTTTTAATTAACTTTAGACATTATAAACTATGTAAAGGTGTTTTAATAACTCAAAATCATCAAAGGAGCACTAAATGTTCAACTTTTGGGAAGCTTCAACGTATACTTTCTTTTCTTCACCCATTTAAATTATAGCCTCTTTAAACCTAGTTCTATGTAATAAAACAACACCACAACAGTACAAAGGAACAACAAAAACGGAGCTTTAAGGACAAATGAACAAGATGAAAAAGTGCTAGGTTAAATCGTTTGAGGGTTTTTTTCATTGGGATGTGAAGAGTTTGAAATGTGAGGATATGTGGTGTTTTGGAGTGTGTTGTTGTTTGTGGTGTTTTATTAGTGTGTAATGTTTAGATTATTTAGGGGTATTTTAGACTTTGTGATTAACTAAAAATTTACAATACTTTTGAATGTTATTAGTAAAGTGTGTATTTAATTTTTATGTGATGTTTTGAAGATATTTTTTGCGTAGAAATATCAGGACCCATCTCGGATATCAAATACTTTGTTCCAAACTTTTACCTACCTTTAGGGTGTATTGGATAAGCATTTCATTGTTTTCCATAATAAAAACTTATCTTGATAAAGTTACTTTATGGGGTGCTCGAGTGTCAATCATTTCCATGAGAAATAATCGCACATAAGAAAATTTCTTTGTATTTCTCATTGTAATGTAAAATATATCTCATCGAACCCCCAAATAGTTTATTCCAATGGAAAACAAATAAATAAGAAAGAAAACTCATATCTTTATGCATTCATTTTGTAAATTGCTTGTAAAAATGAAATAGTTTCAATAATTTTCCAATTTCGTACAAGCGCACCAATATGTATGAATTTGACATGAATTTAAACTTATCATATCCATTTAATGTAATTAGTCAACTAACTTCGCACTCACACAATCTTTCTCCTAACCATATGTTTTTAACTCTAAAGGCAAGGGACCCCACTTAAATGGGTTAGAGTCTATGATAATTGGGCGACTATATGAGATGAACTTTAAAGAAACTTTTTGATTAGGAATAGGTAATTACTCTGATCTATGTATATATATAAAATAGTAGTCCAGAATATTTTAGTGTTGCCACTTGGCTAATGCCTTAATTATTAGTAGCAATCCACTCTTACCCAATCTTTCGCTAACCCACGCCTATCTCCACCTAATTAAAAAGATTTTTTTAATTATGTATGTGTATATATATATACATATTTCAAGAGTCTCTACAGCCCACCCATCTCTTTCTCTCTCTCAATTGTCCTTTCTCTTTCCCCAAAATATTAAATATCCTTTTTTCCAAGATCTCTCTATATTCTACCTGTATATAAAAGATATTTGAAAAATAAGCAAAAGTAGTTGATCATCTTCCTTCTTTCTAGTGGGTCGTGAATGATTTGTATTTGTTTTGTTGGGTTTCGATTAAACTCTTACAAGTTTGTGTCCTTTTAAAGATTCTGGGCCCAATGTAAGTTTATTGTGGATATTGAATTTCTGGAACTATTGTAAATGGTAGATTTGCATTGAATAATCGTTTTTTACACTAACTATTTATGTTTTTATTTTTATTTTCTTGCAGTTTGTATATCCCATGGTAATCCATTTGTTCAATTCATGTACATTTTTATCCCTGACTAATGTTAACTTCTTTTCAATTTCCAGAAATGTATTTCAGTTTGTATATCACACAATTTTGGTTGATGTTCATGTATTTATAAATTTTATTTAAAAAGATGTTAATATGTATATATTTTTGCCATTTTTCCTTTTAATTACATCTTATATTAATATCTAAAAAAGATATTCAACTATGTTGATAAATATAATTAATCTAAAAATTTCAAACCCTAGTATTGATTTGTAATAATTCATTAATATTCTTAATATATTTCATAATATATCCATATATTGAAAGATAATATATTTATTCTGATATATCAATTTGTTTTCTTACACCCTTTTAAATTTAAAATGTCGTAATTTTCATTTTTAGCTTTATGTGAAGTTGAATTGCAAAAATAAATTAACTTCCATACTTTCTGAATAAAATGTTTGGCATACATTAACATATAATTTCTCAAATATTGGGGAAACAATTTAGCTGTTTTTAAATGACTATATCATTTCTTATTTCATTCCTCAAATATATTGCCCGACAACATAGTAAAATAATAAGCAAAAGTATATAAATTAATGGCCACGCATCGCATGGCCTGCACGCTTGTAGTCCTTATAAACTTACATATCTCTTATTTTAGTACTCAACCTACCATTGGTCCAAGTGAATATTCCATTACTTGACTAAATATATCTCCAATTAAATAACAAATGTCCTTAATGTTCCTTATTACTAATGTGAAAAATGTCAACAACACTCTGAGAAAATACCCAAAACAAGAGACATGCTTTAAAATATCCAATACTCTTTACCTATCGCAGTTAAGATCAAGAAACAATATAAAGTGGAACGTAATTTAAGTTGTCGAACAAATGCTAGACTCAAGAGTACGGAATCAACATTGATTAATTTCACCAATGTGGTAACTGATGTGTGTAAGAGAAGTCCAAGAGGCATACGTATTATTTAGTTGTAGAATTTTCACTTTTGTCTATTTTGGTTATTTTCTTATATTAGATGTATTAAAACAAGTCAAGGATGTTCCTTTGCATTTTCACTTTTGTCAATTTTCTGGAGACAATGTCAAATTGTTATCATGTGAAATTGGTGCATTTTTTCTTCGTTAATTTAGTGAACAACTCAAAGAGAACGATTATAAGAATAAGTGCGACATAAATAATAGTAAGAAGGTGATGAGTAAAAGAGAGAATAAATCAAGAATGTACGTGGTTTAGTCTAGAAAATGCCTACATCCACGATTGGTACTTTCTTCACTACTGAATTTCACGGTAACCAATATAAAACTCTTTAATAGCTAAATATTGGGCTCTGAAAGATACAATTGGGTTGAAGCTAATTAGAACACAAATGATATATGCGTTAGATCATACTTGTTTCCATAGTTATCAAAATCTTCCGATTCGGTTCAATTTATTGGTATAACGATTCGAATCAAGATGAGAATCGTAATGGAACAAATAATTGTTCGATTCAGTTTGTAATCGTACGATTCGGTATGGAATCGAGAAATGGCCTTTTATGCCATTCACCAAAGAGGGTTTCTTAACCCACCTATTCGGCGCACGTGACTTTTTTTAACCCTTTTTTATTGTACAAAGCCAAAAAAGAGCCTAAATTCAAAAACAAACATTAGGAACCCTATTCCAGCTATAACCTGCAAACCTTGGGTCGTACGAACCGTATTCCAGCCATACAAACCATGTTGCTGCAAATCAAAGCCAGATGTTGTTGTTTCTCTTAAAACGGTACATTTTATTATTTTTTTGTTATAAAATCTTAGTAGTTGTTATAAGATCTTTGAAGCAATATTTGTTTTATTGTTTTAAATTAATATGAAGGTTATTTGAAATTAATATTATTTTATATTAATTTTAGTATTTGTTTTATTTTTTTAAAATTAATATGTTTTATTTTTTTAATTTCATAGTCTGTTTTAAGTTAACATTGTTAATCTTAGTAAGTTGTTTTAAATCTTTGAAAGTGTTTTTTTACTATTTTAAATTAATCTTATTACTTATTTTATTATTTTAAATTAATATGTAGGCCTTTTTAAATTAATATTGTTGTAATTTTGTGATAAACACTCAAAACAAGGAGCTTCGGTCAGGGTTACCGGAGCTCCGGCAGTAGTGGGTGGAGGGAGGTGGAGCAATGGTTCCGCTAGCACGGACCTTTATAAATAATAGAATATTAGTTAAATTGGTGTTTGAGGGACTTTTGGAAACAAAATAAAAAAGCTTGGAGTAAATGTGTATTAAAAAATATTTGAGGGACTTTTTAGTAATTGATCCTAAATTATTGTGACACCCCGCCTAATAAGATACCGGGCGATCACTCCAATATTAAATTAAAACAGGAGTCTCATATGGATCATTCTTAGCATCACTGTCGAAAATCCATTTAATTACTAATAACCTATTAGGCCAGTGTCAAAATTTTAACTTTACTACTCTTTTTAACAACAGTAAATAAATCATCCACACAGTTTTGCGGAAATGAAATTGAAATGAAATAAAATAACCGAACACTCGGTCAAAATATACAACCATATCGAATGCTGAACTCAAAGAATAAATAAATGCAATTGGACCATTGGCCCGAATGTGTATACAGTACCTCCTATATAGAGTACAAGGATGGAAGCGGATATCAAAAACCTGCACGCATCCACAGCTGCTGCAGCTGACGTCTGACTCGAAAGATGTGTCATCCAGGCGTCCCTGTGTCTGGACACCTATATATATATATATATATATATATATATATATATATATATATATATATATATATATATAATATAGAAAGAAAGGAAAAGTAGATAAACGGGTCAGAGCCCGAGTTTTGAAAATTTTTTGCAAGTGCACAAATGCCTTATTATTTTGAAAAAGGTTTACCTCATATTTAAGTTTGGTATCGCACTCCCATGAGATACCCCTCACCTCTCCACTAACAGTGAACTCCTAACGCATCCCTCTAAACATCCTAGTTAAGATACCCGGCTAAATTAGTCTATGACCCAACCACTATCTACCCTAGATAGTCCAAGAAATGTACTAAGGGCTAAACTTCACCCTAGTCTCAACGCTATGCCATGTTAGTGCGTGGGGTGTCTCGCAAAGCAAAATCCAAACAAGGAACCCCCCGATACACTACTATGTGGCAAGGTCGATCGTCGAGATCCGCCAGTCCCTCAGTACAGAATATATATATAAATAAATATGTATACCACAAGTAATACTAATATTAGAGCACTAAGGATTAAACTTCTCCCCAGTCTCAACACAGTGCCAAATTCGTGCGTGGGGTGTCTCGCAAAGCGAAATCCAAACAAGGAACCCCCTGATACACTACTATGCGGCACGGTCGATCGTCGGGATCCATTAGACCCTCGGCACTCGATTTATACATATACATACATTTTACTATATACATCCGGATCTATCTCCCGAAATGAGAATACATTTACCAAGTATTTATCAATACTTATCATTTTTTTCAAAACTTCCCATTTCCTTTTTTATACTCAGGAAATGTAAATATAAAAGCCAATTCATTATCATGAATTGCTTTAACAAATCATATACTTTTAAAATTATCATAAAAATGCTTTTCCTTTTCAAAATATCCCATTTCCCCCTTTTTATATTCAGGAAATGTATTCAAATCCATTTTCATTATCATAAAAATGCTTTGATCATATCATATGCTTCCACATCCCTTCTTCCATCCGGGAAGTGTTACCGAAGAGAATCCATATAACCCATTTCCCTTCCTATATCCAGGAAATGTAATTAAAGCCAATCAATTATCATGAATTGCTTTAATATATAACGCGTTCTAAGACCGCCCATCCGGGTTTCCCCACTGTGAGCGCCCCTAAATGGCTCTCATCTTCCAGGGCCTATCATAAAGACAACCTGGGATCCTACAACGCAAGACGTCGGGAAGCGGCCATGTGCCTGCGGGGTAGTCAAGACCACACCAGGAATCTCCTACCCATCGCAGAAAAATATATATCAACAAGCGCTCACATGGCCTATAGGACTATATCCACCCTGCATTAATTTGTCAGGGGGCTTCACCATACGCACGCAACTTCCCTTATGATAGCGATTTAGAGAGGTGTGTATCCTCATTTTTTTTATTTATGAAAATCATTTGTCTTTCCATTTTGAAAACATTCATATTTTATTTTCAAAATCATTTACATCATATCATATATACTTTAATCACATAGTATATACATATACCGTATATTCATCATCGAATGTACATAAATGGCCATATTTGCCAACGATATATAGCGATGACCATTAATTCCAAAGATTCCCTCGAGGAATCATAACCATGCTTTCATATAAGCATGATACTAAACCCAAAGTATTTCCTTACTTGTTCAATACTAATTACCTCAATCATCTCTTAAAGGTTTATTTATCCTCAGAACCCTTATTTAGGAATCCCCATAAAAATACCAAATGGTAATTCAACTCCCCATACTCTTAAAGGGAGAAAACTAGAAATTCTGACCTAAGCGAATCGATTCGCCCCTTTAGCGAATCGATTCGGGTGGGCGAATCGATTCGGTTCCCAATCCGAATCGATTTGGAAAGTATTCTGCAAACAGGTCTGTAAATGGCGAATCGATTCGGTCTGTACCCGAATCGATTCGTCCCATTGCAGAAACCCAATTTCCTTTAGGCGAATCGATTCAGCCTGTACCCGAATCGATTCAGCCAGTTCGAGGGCTACAGTTTGGGCGATTTTTCAATCTCCAAAATACCCAAAATTCAATCCAATATCCATTTAAATCCTAACTTGGTTTTATTACTACAAACCCAAAGTTTTTATATCTCCTCAAATTCTTTAGAGGTCCTAACAATCCTTTTGAGAACCCCTAATATCTATCTCCAATAAGTTCTAACTAATGATTTCAATCTCGGAGAGCTTTCCATAGAAAAATCACTATAAATCCAAAAATAATCAAAAAAATACGCGGTCAGTGCCCACGTGACCGCGTCGAAGAGATCTACAAATTTCATTTTTTGACCAAGATCCGAATCGATTCGACTCTAGGACGAATCGATTCGGCAAGCACGCTGCTTATACTATTCATCGTCTTCTCCGAGACAGTTTCGGCCATTAAAGCTTCTCCCAAGCTTTTGTCGCCTAACCCAACGTCCTACAACCTCAACAAACTACAAATACACATATATTAAGGGTTCTAAACATCCTAGAACCCTAAACCACCAATTAATTTGGGTTAAAACCTAAGTTTCTCCAATTAACAAATTTTAGGGGTTTATTCGTTTTATCTCCCGAAAACCCGTTTTATCCACGAAAACCCAACCCAAAATCTTTAGGGTTTGTTTATACCAAACTACGGTATGAGATATTTATGCAGAAAGGATATAAATCAAGTAAACACTTGCCTCGTGGATATAATTAGACGACCTCGAGTCGAATCCAGCGGAGTTTGGCCCAAATCTTCCCTTTTCTCCTCCTTTCTTCCTCCTCTCTCTCTTCTCTCTCTTTTCTTTCTTTCTTTCCTCTCTTTTCTCCCTCTCCCTCTCTTTATAAAGAAAGAAAAGGGTTATACCCCTTAAAACCCAAAAATGACTCGTTTACCCAATTACGAGTTACTTTTACCTCTAAATTGACTCGAAACTCAGTTTCGTCAATCAGACACTCTTTTCCGACTATCTCGTCCATTCCGAGAATCATGGCGCAGTCGAAATTCCCATCCGAGGTATTTGACCGCAAATCACTATATCAACCCAAAATAAATAAATGCGGGTTTTCCAATTAAAAATCTTACCTCGTGTCGCTTTTCTCCACGGCGACATATAATTATAATATTTCGACCTATACAGTCCCAAAAATAATCACAACATCCTTTGAAACTCATTTAATCCTCGAAAATCTCAAAAATTACTATATAGGAAAATTCCCCAAATTCCAATTTATATTTAATTGTCTCCAAAAAGGACGGGTTGTTACAATTATAATATATATATATATATATATATATTATTGTTTGAGTTGTTTATTAACTAAATTGGTATTGATTTGTAGGTTGTTTGATCTTTAAAAATCAAGATGGTAAAGTTAAAGAGCAAGAAAGAAATTGATCCAACTTGGACTCATTGTACCAAGGTCAATGAGAACAATAGAATGCAATTGAGATGCAATTATTATGGAGATACAAAATGGGGAGGAGATTTTTGAATGAAACAACATTTTGCCGAGACACATAGTGATACCAGTATGTATGAAGAATGTCCCGAGGCCGTTAAAAACATTTTTTTCAAGAGTAATGCTACTTCCGCGGTCGGTAGCAATCAAAGTCAAGACAATATTGAAGATGAATGTTTTCAAGGGGGAACGAGGATGGAGAGGGCTCGACGGGGAAGGTGAAAGGGGAAATGGATAGGTTTGTTATTGGGGAGGGAAGGTAAACATCAAACTATGAATCAAATGTTAAAAGATAGGGACTCGATGTGTAAGGATATATTAAGGTCTTTATATAAGAATGCTCTATCATTCAATCTTTTGAAATGTCCATTTGTAAAAGGATGTTAGTGTCGGTTGGTGATTATGGCAAGGAATTGAATCCCCTTAGCTATCATGAAGCTAGGGTCACGTGTTTGGAAAAGGAAGTGGAAAGTGTGCATATCTTGTTGGAGAAGTATAAAAAGGAATGGAAAAAAAGGGGTGCACTTTAATGTCGAATGGGTGGAGCGATGGAAAATCAAGATTGCTCACTAACATTTTAGTGAATATCCCGAGAGGTCTGTTTTTTCTTATATTCGTGGACACCTCCTCAATCATTAAGGATTCAATTAGATTGTTTAAGTTTCTTGATAGCATGGTAGAAGAGATAAAGGAAGAAAATATTGTGCAAGTGGTGACGGATAATGGTTCGTCTTAGGTATCCATGGGGAGGTTATTCGAAGAGAAAAGAAAGAACTTATTTTGGAACCTGTGTACCTCACACTTGATTGATTTGATGCTTACTGACAAAGGTAACCTGCTTATATTTCAAAATACGATTACAACGGCAAGAGAAGTTACCCTATATATTTATCGGCAGACATGGGCGCTTGATATGTTTAAAAAAATTCAAAGAATAGAGAACCTACTAGATCGGGGGCAATGGGATTCGCCACATCATTGTTCACATTGAAGAGTTTTGGAGAAAATAAAAGGGCATTAAGGCATATGTTTACGGTAGTGGATTGGACTAATGGAACTGTTTCCAAGAAGATGGATGCAAAGAAAGTTAAGGGTATTATTTTAGGTGATATAAATTTTTGGAAAGTAGTTAAATATTATTGGAAAAGTGTAAATCTACTTTAAAAACTATTGAGGCTTGTTGATGGGGATGAAAAACTGACAATGGGTTATATATATAAAGATATGGATAGGGTGAAGGAGAAAATTGCGGCTAATTTTAATCATATAGAGAAGAGATATATAAAGATTTGGAAAATAATTGATATGAGGTGGGATATTCAACTTCATAGGCCACTTCATGTGACGGGATATTATTTGAACCAAAGGTAACATGATTTATATTAAGTTCTTTACTTGAAGATTCATCTTTATTTTGTTTATTTGAAGATCCACTTCAGTGATGAGTTTAAGGCGGATAGAGAAGTGAAGCATGGTTTATATGAAACTATAGAGAGGATGTTCTTGGACACTGATACAATAATCACCGTATAAGAGCAAATGGATAAATGTAAAACATATGCATGATTGTTTAGCAGAGGCTCAATAACTCTAACAAGAGATAAAAAAATAACCCAGTGAGTTTATATGTTTCTGAATTTTGAATGTTGATGAATTTTTTTTATGTTAATGAATTTATATGTTACTGAATTTTTTATTTTTTGTTATTTATATAGCCAATTGGTGGGAAAGTTTGGTGAAAATTTACCAGAGCTTCAAAAGGTTTCTATACGAGTTCTTAGTCTCAGATGTAGTGTGATAGGTTGTGAGAGAAATTGGAGCGCATTTGGTTATGTGCATTCCAATAAAAGAAATCATTTGGAGCAACAAAGGTTGAATGATCTTGTTTTCGTGAAGTATAAGCTTCAACTTGAAATGAGATCAGAGCAAAGAAGAGTATGTGGCGAATTATATCCAATTTGTCTATCCGATATGGAGGCTGATGATGAATGGATCATTGAGAGAGATACAGAGGAACCATGTCTTCCCACCGACCATTCATGGTTAGACGTCCACGAATGCTTCCAACATGAAATGTTCCTAGAAATAAGAGGAAGCGAGGTGAAAATATGTGGGAATATTATAAATTGTATTTATTGTTTACTTATTACTAATACTATATTAATTTATGATAATCTTGTTAATTATATTTGTCAAAATTATTTTGTATATATTGGGCTAAGGAATTTAAATGCCAAGGGGAAAGGCAAATAAGTTGCAAATGAAGATATTGAAATTCTTGATGATGAAAAGGATAATGAAGAGGAAGAGGAATTTAAAGAGGGGGAGATAGAGCTGTCATAGATGATGATGATGATGATTATGATAATGATGACCTAGTCCTTGATGATGACGATGATGATAATTATAAATGAAGAAGAATGATCATTGATGATGACGTTTTAGGATATATATTTGTTTTTTACATTTTTAAGCTTAAAATGAATGAGAACACGTGCAACGGTTAATTTTTATGATCTAGTTTGGTATATTACCATGTGAAACGATTAGTTTTTTGTCATATTATGCTTAATTATCAATTATATAGTGTTAAAACCCCATTTACATACATTTTACTACATTTTTATCATTTGGTTCTTATTTGATTCACGATTCGTGGGGTAAACGATTCACGATACGATTCGCAATTTGATAACTATGATTGTTTGTAATGCTAGGTCCTTATTTATGGCATTTAGGTGAATGTGATGGGAATGTAAAAGAACTGTACGGGTCATGTTCCCCACTTGACGAGTGATCCACGCCTATTTTAACGATATTTAGGTAACTATTGGTGTTAAATGGTTGATTTGGAAAATTAGAATAATGGTTTGAGTAAATAGTCCCATATATATCTCATAAACATCATTAAGTGTTGTATCTTGTGTTATGGGTCCTTCCAGTGCACAACACTTTATTGATTTGGGGGGGGGGGGAGATTTTGGGGGAGTTATTTGGGACACATAGCAGCACTCAAAAAAATAAGTACCTGTACAATTAATTACCCTATTGAGCTCACTGTATAGTCGATGTAGAGTGTTGTGTCCAGGTCTCTTAATCTGATTATGAGTTTCGCTAAGAGCTCAAACCTATACTTAACGATGTTCTGCTGAGTATAACTTGTTGAGATCAACTCGTGGACCATGTTATTATTATGGTATAACACTACGTAAATTACATTTCTTTTGTATGTTTTTATTCTTTTATAACGATTATGGAGTCGAGCATGTATTTTTTGGGATTCCTTTTTAAGGGGTGCAATGAGAAGAATAAGTCAAGGGTGAGTGGGAGTATATGCGAAGGGATTATTGGTAACATGGTGCAATTATGGGGGCGGGTAAACTGATGAGGATATAAGATGCCATACACTTACACATTCCAATCACTTGTATTTTCAAGCCATTTATAATGATGCAATGGGAGGTCCTACACCCATACACAAGAGGGTTGTCAATTTCTGCAAAGACAACAACTTGGATTTGAAGAAGAAAATACGAGAAAATAAGCACAAATCTAATATTTTACTAATAAATGCAAAGTCAATGCACTCACTTTTATGTTATATCTATCTAAACTAAAGAAATACTTTAGTCGTTTTGTGAGAGGATGGGGGTATCATTCTTACATTTGTAAGAAAAAAATATTAAGTACATATAGAAAATATAATGAAATTTTGATCACTATATCCACTCACAGTTTCTTTTCGTCAGTAATAGTTTATAGAATTAATTTATTAACGGGGTTTTAGGGTGCAAGAAATTTATGGAGGAAATATACTAAGGGAAATTCCACTTATGGAAATTAGTGACCGTAAAAGTCCTCGATTAATTTTTTTTATCGAGAAAAGAGTTACATGATGAAAGTTTAAGGATAAAAATACATTTTTTTCATAAAAGGAATAAACCTCTTTATTAAATTTTCACATACTTGAAATGAAAGAAATAAAATCTGAATATGGATGTAAACGGATATTCGAAAATCCAAATTCGTCTGATATATGAGTTTGAATTTTGCGAATATTTATCTGAAAAACGAGTATGGATACGAATGTGGATAGTGTGTTAAAATATCTGAGAAAATGGATACGGATACGGATCGTATGTCCGACATAATATGTATTTGAGGCAGAGTATCCATATTTGCAAATATCCGTTTTTCGAATATCCGTATCCATTTAATATTAAAAATAATTTATTATTAATATTAATTATATATAATAATATATAAAAAATTTATTTATAATATTTATTATATGTAATATTACAATGTAAAATATAACTATATAATAATATAATATAAAAATGTTATCAACTTATCAAACAAGAAACGCACATCTGAGGCATGGAATCATTTTACTGGTGAGGTGCATCCGTTAAGGCCATTTGTATTTATTGTAAGAGACAGTTCGATGCTGAAAGTTGGAAGGGGAAATCTCACCTAAATAATCAGTGGAAATCATGTAAAACAAGGTCAAGGGGTAGTGGTGACATTCGACAACAAATTCTCGGCATCGCTAAGTCAACCACTAAGGCAATCCCAAAGTTTGGCAATCATAAGTTTGACCAGGAGATTGAGAGAATGTTATTTGCTCAAATGGTTACATGGCACGATTATTCCTTTCTTAAGTTTAAGCACGAGTACTTCGGGTATTGGCTTTCTTATTGTGGCCCCACGTATAAATTTCATTCAAGATCCACGGTGAAAAATGATTTGAAAAAATGTTTCAAACTCAATAAAGAAACACTTTACAAAGATTTTGAAAATATTTCTTCAAGAGTTAGCCTCACCACTAACATATCCTAAGCATCAAGGCACTGGTTATTATTGTTTAACATGTCACTACATTGATGATAAATGGAATTTGCATAAAAAGATAATAGCCTTTTGTTGGATCCAAAGCCCACATGATGCGGAGAATGTGGTCGAGTGGGTGAGGGCTAGATTTTTGGAGTGGAACATTGATAAGAAGATAATGAACATTGTGGTTAATAATTCTAGCTATAATAAGCCAATGGTTGATCATATCAAATTGTGGTTGAATTGTAATAAAGCTCTTCTAAAAAATGAAGACATGTTTTACACCGATGCATCGCTCATATATTTCATATAATTGTGCAAAATGGGTTGAAAGTAATTGATCGTCTCATTGAAATAATTCGAAATAGTGTCAAGTATGTTAGTTCATCACTTCCAAGAAGTCACGCATAGAATGTAGCATTACCACAAACTTAGTTGAATTAAAAAAGAATGTAGAATTAGATTGTCAAACTAGATGGAATGCTACTTATCCAATTCCTGAGAGTGCTATAGAAGTGAGAGCGGCATTTAAGCGTTAAGTGGAATTGGATAATGAATATCAGTGGCTTCCAAGTGAACAAGATTGGGAACGCAATAAAATAATTTGTGAATGTTTGAAAATATTTTATGACATGACAAATCGTCTTTTTGGAACAAAATATCCAACGAAAAACTATTACTTTAATGATTGATCAATTGATGTAATGGAAACAAAGTAATGTCAATTATGTTTGTTTGATGGCATTGAAGATGCATGTCAAGTCTGAAAAATATTGGGAGGATTGTAGTTTTGTGTCGACATTTGGATTTGTGCTTGATCCTAGATGTAAAATGGAGTTTGTTCAATTTTTTTACCGTGAGATATATGGCTCTGTGGCAGAGAGTTATATACATAGAGTTCGTGTTGCTTTATATGACTTTTATGGCGAGTACAACAACTTAGGTGATTCATCAAAAACTACTCCAACAACATTTGAGCATTCTTATTGTGTGGGTGATACAGATGGTGAAACAACAAACCAAATGAGGGTTGGATTTACTAGAGGATTTAAAAGGTATATTAAGGAGTGTTCTAGCACTTCGTCGGTTCAAAATACAGAATCAGAATGATATTTAGAGGAAACTTTATTTCGATTAGATGATTCGGATGACATGTTTTTTTATATCTTGAATTGGTGGAAACTTCATGGGACAAAGTTTCCAGTGCTTGCGAAGATGGCTTCCGATATTTTGGCTATTCCAGTTTCAACCGTTGCGTCAGAGTCGACTTTTAGTTGGGGGTGTCGAATGATGGATGGCATATGTTCATCGTTGACTTCTGAGACGTTGGAGACTCTTATATGCATGAAAGATTGGTTGCCATCAATTAATGAGAAACCAATTGAGCTAATTAACCATTTATTTATTTGTCATTACGAATTTACAGAATCATTATTTATTTGTCATTGAGCTAATTAAAAATTTATTTATTTGTTATTACGAATTTACATAATCATTATATATTTCTCATTTCTCATTTCTCATTTCTCATTATTTAACTGTTATTGCAATTAATCATTATTTAGTTTTTTCATAAATTTTGAAGGTTACATTGGACATTGAATAGTGCAACATTGAAGATATAGATTTTGATGGCTGGTTGGCGTGGCGATGAGGACAACCCTTATTATTATCATTATTATTATTATTATTATTATTATTATTATTATTATTATTATTGTTGTTGTTGTTGTTGTTGTTGTTGTTGTTGTTGTTGTTGTTGTTGTTGTTGTTGTTGTTGTTGTTCCATTATTAGTTATTTTTTGTAATTCAGTGACTTATTTAATTTTGGTGACTTGGTTTTTAGATTATCATTTATTTACTTTACTATAAAATGGGTTGCCTTAGCTTACTCTCATTTTCTGCAATTGTTTTCTGAGAGCCCATGGGATTTCAAAACTGTAGATTTAGATCCTGAACAAGTAGAGGGTCAGATGAAAATACAGTACACCAAAAATAGTAATCTGGCACGGTTGAAAAATGTGCTAGATCATATCTAGCACGATTTTGAACTGTGTCAGAATCAGGTGTTCCAAAATGGCCATTTTTTTCTAGCAGAGTTTAACAGTGTACCAGATTTGACCAAATAGGAACACTTCTAGCATACTTTAAAACTGTGCCAAAATTTGATATTTCTAGCACACTTTTGGCACACTTTATAACTGTGCCAGATCGAATACATTTTGGTACTCTTTTGGCACAGTTCAAAATCATGCCAAAAGTTGATACACTTTTGACACAGTTTTGAACTGTGCCAAATTTTTTGGATCAAAGAAAAAAAATTAATTATTTGAAAACAAGAAAATTCACAAATTGTAAATCTCGAAAGTTGTTGATAAACTAATGTACATACAAACTTCAAAATATTACAAGTATTAATCGTTCACAAACAAAAAAAATTGGGCATAGTTTTCTCTATTTTCTAGACATTCTAAAACCTGCTAATATAATACCTACGTAATGTAAAGCCCGCACGGCCATAAAAGCTAACAATAAAACTACAAAATCCCGCACGGCCATAACACAAAAAAATATAATCTTGAATATTAACGACATTAAGTAAATAATCCCCTTGTTGTAGACCATTGACTTCATGTGTTCCACATGGATAAAAGCTAACGACAAAATATTATCCTGCAAAAAAATAAGATACAAAAAGGAGATGATATTGGTAACAGAATAATTAAAAAAAAAAAATCTTATTCAAGTGGAAAATTTTCATATACGAATTAAAATTATTATTATATTCTCAAATCGAAATTCTTGTGACTACGTGGTCAGTTCCTACGAGTTACATTAGTCCCATGCGAGGTGTTAGTGCCTCTTACGGGGCCGTTTGAGCACTGGTTTAAGTTTTCACCCTTTAACGTCTTATTTTCAAGCCTAATCTAGATATTTTCATATTATCGCCATATTCTCAAACTGAGAGACCCGTGACTACGTGGTCAATTCCTACGAGTTATATTGGTCACGTGCGAGGTGATCGTGCCTCTTACGGGGATATTTGGGAGCTGGTTTGGGTTTTCACCTTTTAACGGCTTGTTTTTAAGCCTAATCTAGATATTTTGAAATTATCATCATATTCTCAAACTGAGAGACTCACGACTATGTGGTCAATTCCTATGAGTTACATTGGCCTCGTGCGAAGTGTTCGTGCCTCTTATGGGGTCATTTGGTGTCTAGTTTAGGTTTTCACCCATTAACGGCATGTTTCTAAGCCAAAGTCTGGATATTTCCAAATTATCATAGAATTTTCAAATCATATGTCCCGTGACTATGCGATCAGTTCCTATGAGTTACATTCACCCCGTGCGAGGTGTTAGTGCCTCTTACAGGACCGTTGGGGGGTTGGTTTGAGTTTTCACCCTCAAATAGCATGTTTTTTAGCCTAAACTAAATATTTTTAAATTATGGTCATAATCTTGAACCGAAAGACTCATGACTACACAGTCAGTTCCTACAAGTTACATTGGTCTCGTACGAGGTGTTCGTGCCTCTTATGGGGCCGTTTGGGAGCTAGTTTGGGTTTTCACCCTTTAACGGCTTATTTTTAATCCTAATATAGATATTTTCAAATTATCGTCATATTCTCAAACTGGGAGACCTGTGACTACATGGTCAGTTCCTACAAGTTACATTGGTCCCGTACAAGGTGTTCGTGCCTCTTACGGGGCCGTTTGGGAGATGGTTTGGGTTTTCACCCTTTAACGACTAATTTTTAAGCCTAAACTAAATATTTTTAAATTATCATCATAATCTTAAATCGAGAGACCCGTGACTACACGATCAGTTCCTACAAGTTACATTGGTCCCGTACGAGGTGTCCATGCCTCTTACGGGACCGTTTGTGGGTTGGTTTGGGTTTTCATCCTTTAACGACTTATTTTTAAGCCTAATCTAGATATTTTCAAATTATCATCATATTCTCAAACTGAGATACCCACGACTACACGGTCAATTCTTACGAGTTACATTGGTCCCGTGCGAGGTGTTCATGCCTCTTACGAGGCCATTTGGGGTCTAGTTTAGGTTTTCACCCACTAACTGCATGTTTTTAAGCCAAAGTCTAGATATTTTCAAATTATCATCATATTCTCAAACCGGGAAACCCGTGACTACACGGTCAGTTCCTATAAGTTACATTGGTCCCGTGCGAGGTGGTTGTGCCTCTAACGGGGCCGTTTGGGGAATGGTTTGGGTTTTCACCCTTTAACGGCTTGTTTTTAAGCCTAATCTACATATTTTCAAATTATCTTCATATTCTCAAATCGAGTGACCCGCAGCTACATGATCAATTCTTACAAGTTACATTGATTACGTGCTAGGTGTTTGTGCCTCTTAGGGGGCCATTTGGGGTCTAGTTTCGTTTTTCACCCACTAACGGCATGTTTTTAAGCCAAAGTCTTGATATTTTCAAATTATCATCATATTCTCAAAATGGGAGACCCGTGACAACACGGTCAGTTCCTACAAGTTACATTGGTCCCGTGTGAGGTGTTCGTGCCTCTTACGGGGCCGTTTGGGAGATGGTTTGGGTTTTCACCATTTAATGGCTTGTTTTTAAGCCTAATCTACATATATTCAAATTATTATCATATTCTCAAATCGAGAGGCCCATGACAACACGGTTAGTTCCAATAAGTTACATTAGTCCGGTGCGAGGTGTGCGTGCCTCTTACGGGGCTGTTTGGGAGTTAGGTTGGCTTTTCACCGTTTAACGTCTTGTTTTTAAGCCTAGCCTACATATTTTCAAATTATTTCCATACTCTCAAACTGGGAGACCCTCGACTACATGATTAATTCTTACGAGTTACATGTGTTCCGTACGAGGTGTCCGTGCCTCTTACGGGGCCATTTGGGGTCTAGTTTAGGTTTTCACCCACTAACTTCATGTTTTTAAGCCAAAGTATAGATATTTTCAAACTATCATCATATTCTCAAACTGAAAGACACGTGACTACACGATCAGTTCCTATAAGTTACATTGGTCCCGTGCGAGGTGTTCGTGCCTCTTACGGGGTCGTTTGGGAAATGGTTTGGGTTTTCACCCTTAACGCCTTATTTTTAAACCTAATCTAGATATTTTTAAATTGTCATCATATTCTCAAAATGAGAGACCTGCGACTATGCGATCAATTCTTACGAGTTACATTGGTCCCGTGTGAGATGTTCGTGCCTCTTACGGGGCCATTTGGGGTCTAATTTAGGCTTTCGCCGACTAACGTCATGTTTTTAAGCTAAAATCTAGATATTTTCAAATTATTGTCACATTCTCAAATCGGGAGACCCGTGACTATACGATCAGTTCCTATAAGTTACATTGGTCTCGTGCGAGGTGTTCGTGCCTCTTACGGGGCCATTAGGGGTCTAGTTCAGGTTTTCACCGTTTAATGGCTTATTTTTAAGCCTAGCCTACATATTTTTAAATTATCATCATTTTCTCAAACCAGGAGACCCGTGACTACACGGTCAGTTCCTACAAATTACATTGGTCCCGTGCGAGGTGTTCATGCCTCTTACGGGACCATTTGGGAGCTGGTTTGGGTTTTCACCGTTTAACGGCTTATTTTTAAGCCTAATCTACATATTTTCAAATTATCATCATATTCTCAAATTGAGAGACCCATGACTACACGATAAGTTCCTACAAGTTACATTGGTTCCGTGTGAGGTGTTCGTGCTTCTTACGGGGGCGTTTAGGAGTTGGTTTGGGTTTTCACCATTTAATGGCTTGTTTTTATGCCTAATCTACATATTTTTAAATTATCATCATATTCTCAAACCAAGAGACCCATGACTACTCGATCAGTTCCTACAAGTTACATTGGTCTCGTGCGAGGTGTTCGTGCCTCTTACTGGGCCGTTTGGGAGATGGCTTGGGTTTTCACCGTTGAATGGATTATTTTTAAGCCTAGTCTACATATTTTCAAATTATCGTCATATTCTCAAACCGAGAGACTCGTGACTACACGGTCAATTACTACAAGTTACATTAGTCCCGTACGAGATGTTCGTTCCTCTTACGGGGCCGTTTGAGAGCTGGTTTGGGTTTTCACCGTTTAACAGCTTATTTTTAAGCCTAATCTACATATTTTCAAATTATCGTCATATTCTCAAATCGGGAGACCCGTGACTACACGGTCAGTTCCTATAAGTTACATTGGTCCTGTGCGAGGTGTTCGTGCTTCTTTTGGGACCGTTTGGGAGTTGGTTTGGGTTTTCATCCTTTAACGGCTTGTTTTTAAGCCTAATCTTTCTAGCTCCTTTAATCAGAGAACAATAACCACAAGGTGAATCAATCTAACATGAACATAAAGAAATTTACAAACCTGTGGAACCGGTGTGTCAATTTCAAGAAAGCCTACAGATTCTATCGTCTTGCGTATCTTTGATGCAATCTACATAAAAAAAACATATAATTACAAATAGCAGGGGACAGTGCTTGTATATCACAATGAATCCGAATTGTATCAATTTGAATCATTGTCATTGAACTTAGCAAGAAAAATAACACACATGTATTCTGTTTGTCACCAAGAACGATTAAAACTGCTATTAAGATATTTCTCAAAATCCATTGACAAAATTTATGTTATAATGCCTACGTTTTAACTTTTACTATGTCATAAGAGATCATAGCTTACCACCGTTATTGTGGCTATCATTGTATAGTCAGCCCACCTCAGATACTTCCTCGATTTTCACCTGGAAGCATGGTACAAACTTGAGGCAACACCAGCTCCAATTAACGAATTATCATAAAGCTTACAGTTCAGATTCTTTCTGCGTCATCAGAAAAGCAAGTGGTCAGACATGAAAATTATATACATTGGGTAGTTATTATGAAAATGAAATAAGATAGCTTGCCTTGGGGCCTTTATTCCAATAACAATAAAAGGAATGGAAGTAATCACATTAGCAATTATTTCCGCAAGATTTTTATCGCCTAGCAGAAATCAAATATCTTTTAGCAAACATGTTGAGTTTTTAATAACTCATAAGAAAGCATGTCACGCGCACACAGACATATGAAGTCAAAAAAGTTTTATTTATAATACCATGGAGACAACATTGGATGGGCCTCAGACATGAAGGCCTTTGTTGCTATACTCTCCTAGGGAAACATTTATAATAGGATGTTACTGGTAGGCATGCAATAATATAAACGACTGCCTGACTGTATGAGTAGGCAGGAAATTATCAAAATGAAGCACATATAGTTATATTTAATATATGTCAAAAGTTACATTAATTTGTTTTCCACTCACTGCACTATTAACTGATGATTAGCTCCAAAGGGTGAACTTTCATAAGTTGATTGATTGAAGTCCCCGTTTTGATTTATCTCTTCCAATTGAAATGATGAATGAGGCACCAGATGCACTCCATGCACACCCTCGAGGGCCCTACTCGTTTTCAACACACTCTATGGAATCATAAATTCTAATTGGCAATCAGTCAAATTGGACTGATTGCTAAGAAGATCATTCAGGTCAAAGTATAGTCCACAGTTATGAAGACCTGTCACACAATAAGTATACGGTAAGTGTTAAGAAAATAAGAAGGGTTGACCACTCTAGACAAGGTATATGAATTTCAAACAGTCGAAAAAAGGTTGAAACAACAGTGCTCTTATAGTAACTATTGGAACAAAGGAAAATATCATCAATTTTTACGAGGGGAGAATTAATAATTAGTTAAATTCAATCTCTACAATTGTACAGTATATAAATTGGTGATGCATTGAAAAAATACAAAATAAAAATAAGGTTACACTGATGATGCCAAGAGATTTATTAGTAGCAAACCAGTCTTACTCTCACAAATACATTTTAAAAAGATAAAAAAAAATTATATAACACTCCGTTCATCCAAAAGTAAGAGTCCTTTCCTTTTGGGGACCTAAGAGTCCAGGGTTTTGTTCAACTTTGGACACGAACACTATGCCGTTCTCAACAGGCTGGACTATTTTCATGTCTGCCCAAAAAATTAAATTTTGGTGTAAAGATGTCCCGAGTTCATTTCTCGGAATGCCCCCACCCCTACCCCCCCCTCCCCACCCCCGGATAGTAAAGATGGATGAGCCATACATATTGTTTGATAAAATGACTCAACCACATAAAACAAGGAAAATTTATGTTGGTTGTGTTTACGCCAGGTGGTAATTGATTTTTTTTAAATTCCATCCTTGGAACAAGGATGTCTTAAAGGGGAATGGAATGTCATGATTATTAGATAATAGATACTTAATAAATTAATTATATTACGTTCCTCGATATTGATAACAGGGACTTAGAGGCAGACATGGCCATAGAGTCTACATGTATGTTAACTAAAGACTAGCTCATATTTGAATTTATCATTGTAGCTTCCTATTAGTTGAACTCCTTATAAATAGTGTTTATGTTTGATTTGGTTTGTTGGATATATGTTCTTTTCAATTCAGAAGAGCTAACTGTGGTACTTGACCGAGCCAAGTCAATCACTTTTTTTGTATAAATTAAGCAGACTTTAGGTTACTAATATAGCTTTCCTTACTTTTGGTTGTAGTGATTCAATGTGACATGCCTCCAGATCAGGTGAGGGTTGAAATACAGCTTCATAAGAATATTTGTTCTTTTCTATTTTTCATTGTATCTATTTTTTAATCAGTTTCTTGTAAATCCCTCGGGTCTGCAAGAACTACTGGAGTATGTCAAGAACATGTATGGAAACCCTACTATTCACATCCATGAAAACAAATCAAAACAATTCCAAAATCAAACCTCAATAAAAGCTAAATATAATGCAGATATTATTGACATCCTTAAACTTACCCAAGGCGATCAACAAAATGTTTTAGGGACATTATCTTTTACTCCTTGATCCGAGGCAACACATTGTCAATGTAGAACTGTGCTGGAGCATACTTGGGAATGTTTTTTACTGTCGTTCTAGTATGCATAACACAATAAAATTTAGAAATAAAAATTTGAGTTGAAGCGTACTGATAGTAAAATAACCAAGGACCTTCACTAAATGAGGATGCCGAATGATCTCAAATAGTCCAAGGCATCATTGCTTCAAGACAGTGTTGTTAGCTAAGGTGAAGACATCATTGAAAAAATGTAAATATCTGCCTTTTCAGAATGTCAAATAAATGAGTTACCAACAAATTCACACTATGACGTGAGAAGTATGTGATAAAAGACCAACAAAGAATTGACATATAACTCATTATGGTAAAGTCTTTACCAGTTGTTAGTTAGGGCTATAAATAAGAAATTACTTCTCTAAAAAGAGGTGCATTTTAAATCTAGACACCCAACATCTAATTTAATAAATAAATTCACATTACTAGTAAATAATTGATTAAGGGAATAATGAAAACAAAGTTCATTTTCTTGGTGCTCTCTCTAGACTACCACCCAAACCATACCAAAAAATTGGATCCTACTATGTTATGCCTGAAATTAAACTCTTTAGGCATGTATTAAAACAGTAATCTAATGCTGTAATTATACACATTAGAATATTCATTATCCTTCCCAGACATGATATTCAAATCAGTAAAAGAACTCCTTAAATTCATTGAGGATCAAAATTCGAACTCGCAGCTATGCAAGCGTCAACACCAAATATATATATATATCCAAAACATAAAAGACATGACAATTTCTTACTAAGATTGCAGCTATGCAAGCATCAACACCAATTTTTTTCCACTAAATACTTCACCTTGAATTGTAGCTTATGTTAGTATTAATTAAAAGCATAATCAACAAATTTCGCAAAAGACAAACACGTAAATTAAAAATATACATACCTAAGAAAATAACCTTCGTTATTCCCTAAAAATAAACATACCTAAGTACATACGATATCCATATGAACAACCCAAAAGCCATTCCCTAAAATGGCATTTAATTTTAAAAAATATGAAGACAAAAGCACACATCTTATAACAAATACAGTCAAGACTTTATAATACTACAAACACTCAAGGCACACATTCTGACATCATAAGTACAAACATTTGTTATGCAGTATTAGCCCATTAGATCATAATAAACCCTTAATGTATTATAGTACTTTTTCAATAAAAAAAAAGATCCGTAAGGACAACAGATCAAGCAATCCAAATGTATGTATCAAACAGAGTACCGCCAAAACAACCACATATCTGCCAAACTAAGAATCAATAATTGCACACACACTAATTTAAGCTGAAACTACCTTTGATTACCAATTAATATAAATGATCCACGTATAAAAATGTATACAAATACATATAGGAATCTACATCTTACATCCGTATACGTATATGTATAATATGTATGTAGTTGGGAAATTTCAAGAGAGGCGTGATAAAATAGAGTAAAAGATCGATTAAAAGATACAGTTAAAACTTGAATACACGATCTATAGATAGCTGAGAACATACAAGAAGTAAAGAGAGAGAATGAGGTTACCTGGACGGGACGACTGGAGAGAGAGCTACGCGGAGAGAGGGAGTTGCGTGGATAGATAGCTGACCGGCCGGAGAGAGAGAGCTGAGCGGAGAGGTCAAAGTAGAGAGAGGGGTGAGCGGGGCGAGCGGAGGGAGAGGGAAGATAGAGAGGGAAACCAAAAGTGTGAGTTTAGGGAATTTTTTTAGGGTGTTTTATATTTTAGTGAAGTGTGCTTAATTTTGGCACACTTTAAAATAGTGCCAAATTTTGCCACTGTTTTAAAGTGTGCCAGATTATCATTAAACCGTGCCTAAATTTGTCACAGCTTTAAACATTGCCAGATTTTTAATATCAGGGTGTGCCAAATCACTATTTTTGGTGTAGTAATGATTGGGAAGACTTCTTCTATTTGGTTAGATATGCCACTGAACTTAAATTGGATTCCTCTATGGCTCTGCAGTTCATTTTTACTAGCATTAGGTGATGATGTTGAGAATCACCACTCAAATGAGTTAGCAGCTCAAGCTTTAGCTTAATTAACAATGGAGATATGAATGTAGAAACATAAGTAAACAAGAAGGATATGAGAGAATGGAGAATACTTAGAGATATAAAGTGGTTCATCCAAAGGCCTACTCCATTATGCAAGGTATGTAGTGTTTGTATTACTATAAGGCTCTAATGGCGATGGATTACAATATCTCAAGCTTTCAATCTCTTCTGGTTGCAATTTGATATAGTTTGGCTATGGTTTCCAAATACTCGATCCTTGTTGAAGAAGAAAAAGCTGGCATGAATAGGTTTGGGGGTACACAGTGGGCCCCCCAAGCATACATCATGTGTGCATGAGATGAGGCATCCATTAGGAGAGTGCCACCTGTCCCTTACACAAGTATGTCATGATGATGAAATGTTCCCTCACGTGGGTAGAAGATCTGTTATAACGGTATGGTCCATATGGTCTGATGATTCACAAGTTGCGTGTGCCATATGAAGTGTTGATGTCGGCTCCGATGGTCCTGGCCGAGCAGAGACTGTAGGATAATCTTCCAAGCAGGCAACTATGAGGATGATAAGATCGCCTCAGGATGGTCAATATGGTCTCGACCTATCTGTGTGGTATGAGGTCGACACAAGATGACTGAGACATAAGAGAATTTGGATTATAGAGTAAGCTTTGATGTATGGTTATTGATGTTGAGGATGAAGTTTCTGAGGCCGAGACTGCTGGACGTGGTTATATATTTTGTCAGCCCATTAAGCACGTGAATTGGACGGATATTAAACTGGGGCTGTAGAGCTGGGACGATTCTAGTCTAGGACGAGACCAGACTTATGTATATCAATCACCCCATAGCCCTTAGTCTTCAATGTGAGTGGAACGCTGAGGGTTATAGTCGGTTCACCCTCTGTCAGGATGAGACCCCCAATGTTAGAGGTTGCTTTGAGGACATGTACCAATTTGGCTGAGGTTGAGGGTATCTTTCCAGTGTCATAGGCATAGATGTCCATCAAGTTTACTTGGTGTGACACATGTCACCAATCGTATCACTTAGCGTGTTGGCCAAGAAGTGGTGATTTTAGGCTTGTCTATGGCTTGGAGCCCTAATGATAACTTCATGGGGAAGCGCACGCAATGATTAAACCATTTAAATACCCCAAAATTCAATGTTTTTTCTCTTTTTTCTTCCCAAAACTCTCCCTCTCCTAAGCTTTTTATGTAACTTTGACGTTATCACTCTCTCTCTCTTCTAACCATTGCTTTCCAGCGAGCGTTAGGGCCTCCTTTCTCTCCCAAGTTCTTCATCTTGCTTAGGTAACCCCACACCTTCTTTATTTTCCTTGTTCTAGACTTGATCTTCTTTTATTGTTGCACTTTTAGTTTTTTTGAGATATTTTATGTTTTTTATCAATCTATTTAGGCTATTTTAGGGTCTAGTTGGTGGTTTTGTTGGATGTTTGAGGTGGTAGAGAATGTACTTAGGTGTTTTTTAGGATTAGGAAAGAATTTCTTTCATCATTTGGGTTTCCCGGTGACACTTCGATCATCTTCTCTGGTGAACCCCCATAACCGTTCTTGATATAGACCGTTTAAAATTATTTAAGTTCACCATTTTGATCCAAAAGTCAAACTACTCAAACCTTGTTCGTGTTTGAATGTACAGGAGACTCTACGAATTAGGGAAGAAATATCCACATCTGAGGGGGAGGATTCTTGAAGAGATACATAAAACTAAGGTTGAGGCTAAATGCAAAGTCGAGGTTGAAACAACAATTCTCATAAATACAACCCCCATAATTGTATAATGTCCACCTTTGCTGCTAACATACTCGTACTAAGTCGGGTCAAGTGTTATAGAAATCAGTAGTGGAACCATGTCTAGTTACTCATCCCAGGGGTCCCAATCTGTGTTATCTTCTGAGGGTTACATCCTTTTTACCTCCAAAGCGTCTGAGAAAGTTGATTCTTTTGATGAGGCCATGAGAGTTCCATCATCTCGCCTTGACGATTCTGGTGCAATCGATCCTGGTAATTGTGATACATACATCCATGAGATATCGAATACGAAGGATCCAAAAGTTGAGGTAGAATTTCCCCCACCACTCATGGTTGTCCTAATGTCGACCATTCTTGGCACCGAGCTTGCCAGCAGGCATCCAAGTGGAGTCTCGGTTGTTAAAATTGAGGACGAGGATGAGGATCCACTTGAAACCTCTTATGAAGAAATTTTTTTAACTATTAGGGAGACTAGTCTTCTTATATGAAGACACGTGATTAACTCTTCTATCACCATAAGAGTATCGGTCGAGGATGAGAGGGCCTTCAGGGGACTAGTGGGTGAAGTAGTTATTTAAGACATATGTTCAAAATTGGCTTTAGGATACCTTTCCACCAAAATATTAAAACAATCCTAGATATTTTGGGGTTGTCCCCAGTGCATGGAGGATTCTGATCGGCTTCATTCAGCTTTGGTGACTGATCTACGAGCCTGACCTCCGTGTCAGCATTTCTAGAGCTTGTTACAATATCTCTTGAACAAAAATTAACCTGGCTACTATCATATTATTGCTAAGAAAACCATAAAGAAGGTTATGGTCATCAATCAGACCTCCAACCACGATTAGAAGCCCCAATACTTCTTTGTGTTGGGAGCATGGGAATTTGATACCAACATCCCATATAGTTCCTCCGAGCTAAGAGTCCCTTAAAGGTGGGAAAAAGCTTTCACGTCAGACAGACTTAACCCTGATCTGAGCATTGATGATCGAGACAAAATTAATCATATTCGGGGTCAAGGCAAAGAAGGTGGTTTGGTGGAGTTTGAACAGATGATGACTTAAGCCTTTCTAGAAAAGATGGGTATGGGGGTTGATCCCCTTATCGAGATGTGTAAGTCAAAATGTTTTACAACTGTAGTGTCGTCTCTTATTTTTAAATTTGTACTAACTACAGTCTTTCGTTTGTAGGCCGCCCATCTGACATACCAGAGTAGATCTAGAACATGACAACTCCCAATATAGGAAACATGTTAAGCGACATGGGCAAAGGTCCTAATCCCTCGGCCCATTAAAAAAACTCAACCACTGGTAGTCCTCGCTATCCCGACCAGGGTAAAAAAGAGCCAACAATAGTTACCATCAATGTTCTCCCTCAGCAGAATAATATGGAGAGGGATGGAGCATCCTGAGAGGCCACTGATCGGGCTATTACCATCTCATCCTACCAAATTCATGTTAATCGCTTGACCTTACTTTCTATAAGCACTAACTCTCTTATTGGTGAACAATAGAGGTTCTGGATAGCTATCGGCTCCATGTTGGCCGACTTTGACAGGAGGTTCTTAGAATCCATGGACCCTACTCATCTCAAACACTTTGACCTTCATAGGCCTGCTCAAGTAATCATCTTTTAAGTTCATTGGTTTTTCATTTTTTCCATTTTCAAGTGTTCTCTCGTGTCATACAAACTTTTGTTTCACATGTCTTACAGTATCTGCTATTTTTTTACCAACTAACCCAATGGGTTCAATACAATCTCTCAACCATTGAACCAGCCAGTAAGGCTATAAAGGGTGAGAAAGAACTTAAAAGGAAGTTGAAATAGAAAGACCTTAACCACAATCAGAGGGTTGAGGCTCTCGAGAAGAAGAGACGGGGTGACTGGGAGGTCCAGAGCATGGTTCATGAAGCCCATCTTAAAGATCAAGAGTTGAAGCAAAAGGCAAAGGTGAAGGCAGCCGAGAAGAAAGTTGTGGACGATTTCAAGGCTTCGAAAGAGTTTGAAAGGTATGGTTATCAATACCTTGATAGGAGGATCCAAAGGCCTGTCATTGGGCCACTCTCAAATTTCCTGAGGTATCATCTCTGACCCAACAATTCTAGGACTTAGATTTATTGGACCCTGTGGCTGCCACCCCCTTGAATGATGTTGAGGCTGAGGCTCTCACTATTAAGAACACAGTGGCTGAAATGAATGTTCAAGAAGGCACTGAGACATCAGCTGGTGTCATCCTAGAGGAGGAAGCTCATATTAGATCAACAGAGAACAACATCAACCCAGAGCAGGCCCATAAGAAACCTGGGGCTTAGATTTTTCATGTTTTGCAAGGTGGTCGTCTGTGGCCTTATACCCTTTCACTGTAACCTCAGTTTGGAATTCTCATCTCTTCCTTTTTTTGAACACTCTCTGTAATATTAATAATATTTCCTTGACAATATTTTTTATGATAACTTATGATGATGATGGTTTAATACAATGATCTTTTTTCTTCACCAAGTATAGTGTCTGCAACTTTCTAACTCATCATCATTGCATGGCGCTTTTTGAGTATGATGCTTACGATTACACACTATTTTTGTACATTACATTCATCATAAGAAGACTATGTTGGAATAACCATAAAAATTATTCTTAAATTTGTGTTTCTTACCACATAAGTGATGTTATACATTGATCCGCCTGTCGGCGTTATTAGGAGTGTATGGATGAGACGAGTCTCTTCATACACTCTCATATCACCGAGAGAGTTATGACCTTTAATTCATCATACTCTGACGTTTAGGAAACCATACTTAAATGATTTTTACTTTTATGTTTGTCACAACCTAAGTGATGTTATTGCACTAATCCCCCTCTCGACGTTGTTGGGAGTGTATGGAGAGACCAGTCTCTTCATACACTTTCATATCGCTGAGAGGGTTATGACCTTTAATTCACCATAGTCTGATGTTTAAGCAACCATACTTAAATGATTTTTAATTTTATGTTTCTCACCACCTAAGTGATGTCATCACACTGATTCCCCATCTTGGTGTTATTGGCAGGACATGGAGGAGATAAAACTCCACATGATCTCTCGTATTGTCGAGACCAAGTTAAAACTAACTCATCATAAAATATGATGTTCTTTTGTTTAACATAATTCAAACCATAGATAGATTGTCCACAATAGGAAATATAGATATGAGATAACACTTGTATTTATCATTATTCATTCATTGTCATACAAATAACTGATACATTGAAATTCACCGATCAAAGAGATTAAACTCATGCAATTGAGAGACTACTGATAATATCAATTCATATGGTCGATATTCCAAGGGTTAGAAAAGGGTTCACCCTATAGGTTTTCCAATCTGTAAGTCCCTGGGATGACCTCTTTTATGACTCTGTACGGCCCGTGCCAATTCTAATGGAGATTGTTCAAATTCTGCCAAACCTTTTTCAAGACAAGATCTCCTATGGCTATCAGCTTAGCTTTCACTCGTTTGTTGTAGAACCTGACAGCCCTCTGCTAGTAAACTAACTGTCGGACTGTTGCATCCTCTCTTCTCTCCTCAATTACATCCAAATCAAGCCTCTTGTCTTGAACATTAGACTTTGGGTCAATTGTCTTCACTCTGTGACTGGGAAGCCTAAGCTCGGTAGGGATAACTACCTCGGACTCGTATGCAAGCAAAAATGGTATTTCACCTGTCGACATCCTTTCATTCATCTTATAAGCCCAGAGAACCCCCTATAGCTTTTATGCTCATAAACCTTTAGCATCCTCTAATTTTTTTATTGATCCCATAAAGTATTATTTTGTTTGTAACCTCAGTCTGACCATTTCCCTGGGGTCGGCCTGGTACCGAGAAGAACTATTTGATGCCGAACATCTCACAGTATGTCTCCAGAGACTTGTTTCTGAATTGCTTTCCATTATTTGATAATAAAGTGTGGGGTAACCCATATCTATAGATGATATTTCTCCAGATGAACTTGAATTTTTTAAGCTTGAATCACTACACCAAAAATAGCAAATTGCAACACCCTGATATTAAAAATCTGGCACAGTTTAAAACTGTGCCAGATTCTGGCACGGTTTAATGAAAATTTGGCACTGTTTTAAAGTGTGACAAAATTGACTATAGTTAACTAAAATATAACAGCCCTAAAAAAATAATACCCCTCACAATTTTTTTTCTCACTCATCATCACCTACGTCCCCTGTAAGAATCATCTTTACTCTCCCTATCTCTGGATTGATTCTCTCTCAATCAATAATTATGTTTTTGTAATAGTTTACTTGTATAATTTTAGATACAAAGATAGACTGGGATGCATGTCACAGGTATGGATTTGTCTTTATTTTTCAAGTTCGATTTAATTTACTGTTCATACTTCATATGGTATGGTTTTATTTAGATTTTGAATGATTTGCAAATAGGTTAATGGGTTCCTTGAAGGGGACAGAGATTACACAAACCTGAAAGGTGACACAGGACCTCTGGTCTACCCTGTTGGGTTTCTATATATATACTCAGCCATACATTTTGTTACAGGAGAGCAGGTGTACCCTGCTCAGGTATTTTGTTTCTTTTTATAAGTTTTGAATGGCTTCTTAAACTTGTGATCATTGTTTCCATAATCTTGAATTATTCTTTGATTTCCCAATTCAATCCGTGTTCTTAAGTTAACTACATGGAGACACACATACCTCTATAATGTTTGTTTATTCTTTTTTGTAGGTTTTATCTTGCGAATCAGACTCACTTTAGGCCTCCTGCCGAGTAGCAGGTGAAATCGATACAAGGTGCTAAATTGTTTTTGTTTTTGTTTATGTTTTTAGTATTTTGATATGTAATGTATTTGTGTTTGGTCAGGTGTAGGTTTTTGATACAAGGTATCAATAATAGTCCCACAGTGTATAATATTGGGTTTCAAGATGTTTCGGGTTCTTTTTTTTCATATAACTCTTGGAAATAATTTGAGGTACGATTCTTCTTTTTTTATTTTCTTTTTTATGAATTTTGCTTCATTACCCTCTATTTGGAGTTTATACTGATGAAAGTCATAATATCAGATCACTCTTCTTTGTTTATAAAGGCTGATGATGTTGGTGCATCCGTACAATAGGTATGAGGTTTAATATGTCCCTCTCCATGTCTTGATATTTTTTTTCTCTTTTTCATATTTGAATGCGAGTTTTTAATCTAAACAACCTCATTAAACACCCATCAGTGCAGCAGCTGAGTTCAACGAAGATGAATGTGAAGTGATTGCACTTGCTCTGCTTGTAGGTTCACGTGGAAGAATCAAACATGAGAGAATATGAAAAAGTACAATTGTCTTTCCTAGAGATCCAATATGAAAAACTATAGCCTCTGAGATGGGATTTGAGGTAAATTTTTAGCGCCGATAGTGGGGGCTCACAATTTTGATGCATATGTATATGCATATATATGGCCATATGCATATATATGCAGTGCAACACTCGCACACGCACACACTCAAACATGCACACACGTGCCCCCCTTTCCCACTCACACGCGCACACAAACACACACATGCACACACTCTCACTGCATATGTGGTGAACCTAGTCTTCCTTAGTCAATGGCAAATTTCCCGCATTCGTGCGAATATTTGATATTCTCATTAGTCCAATAGAGAATTTAAAACTCTTTTTTTCTATTTGTACTGATAATTGAGAAAATTAAAGCAAAATTAGATCAAGAGTTCAGGTGTTAATCAAAATTTGTGTTATCGTCTACTTTACACAGGTCAAAAGTGTGCTAGATCCGTTAGCTTGGGAGTTGATTCTGTCCAAAGAGATGATGATTCTGAATCTGACAGCGAGGTGATTCATACATTACATTATGAGTATTTTTTTACTTAAGGGTCTCGCTAAGGGTCAAAATTAGACTTTGGTACATCTTTCGTACATTTTTTGTCATCGAATATAAAATGGTTTACTTTCTCAGCTTATTCAGTTAAATTGGTGGAAGAGATTTGCTGGTGGTTTGGTTTTGGCATTTGCTGCCGCTGTTGAGTTTATTTCAAATGTTAAAACATGTTGGATTTAACGAATAAACAAATGAAACTATGTCAAAATTTTATAAAATCAATAAACGAGACCAATGTAACTTGTACGAATGGACCGCGTAGTCCCGGGTCTCCCGATTTGAGAATAGGACGATAATTTACAAAAATCAACACTTAAACTTAAAAACAAGCCGTTAAAGAGTGAAAACCCAAACCATCCTCCAAACAACCCCGTAGGGGGCACGGACACCTCGCACGGGACCAATGTAACTTGTAGGAACTGATCGCATAGTCCCGGGTCTCTCGGTTTGAGAGTATGATGATAATTTGCAAAAATCAACACTTAAACTTAAAAACAAGCCGTTAATGGATGAAAACCCAAACCACCCCCCAAACGACCCCGTAGCGGGCACGAACACCTCGCACGGGACCAATGTAACTTGTAGTAACTGACCGCGTAGTCCCGGGTCTCTCGGTTTGTGAATATGACGATAATTTGCAAAAATCACAGTTAATTAAAAACAAACCGTCAAAGGGTGAAAATCCAAACCACCCCCAAAACGACCCCGTAGGGGGCACGAACACCTCGCACGGGACCAATGTGACTTGTAGGAAATGACCGCGTATTCCGGGTCTCCCGGTTTGTGAATATGACGATAATTTGCAAAAATCAGCACTCTTAAAAACAAGTCGTTATAGGGTGAACACTCAAACCACGCCCCAAACGACCCCGTAGGGGGCACGAACACCTCGAACGGGACCAATGTAACTTGTAGGAACTGACCGCGTAGTCCCGGGTCTCCCGGTTTGTGAATATGACGATAATTTGCAAAAATCACACTTAGTTAAAAACATGTCGTCAAAGGGTGAATACCCAAACCAACCCCCAAACGACCCCGTAGGAGGCACGAACACCTCGCATGGGACCAATGCAACTTGTAGGAACTGATCGCGTAGTCCCGGGTCTCTCAGTTTGAGAGTATGACGATAATTTGCAAAAATAAACACTTAAACTTAAAAACAAGCCGTTAAAGGGTGAAAACCCAAACCACCTCCCAAACGACCCCGTAGGTGGCACGAACACCTCACACGGGTGCAATGTAACTTGTAGGAACTGACCGCGTAGTCCCGTGTCTCCCGGTTTATGAATATGATGATAATTTACAAAAATCACATTTAGTTAAAAACAAGCCGTCAAAGTGTGAAAACCCAAACCACCCCCCAAACGACCCCGTAGGAGGCACGAACACCTCGCTCGGGACCAATGTAACTTGTAGGAACTGACCGCGTAGTCCCGGGTCTCCCGGTTTGTGAATATGACGATAATTTGCAAAAATCAGCACTTAAACTTAAAAACAAGCCGTTAAAGGGTGAAAACTCAAACCACCCCCCAAACGACCTCGTAGGGGCCACGAACACCTTGCACGGTACCAATGTAACTTGTGCGAACAGACCGCGTAGTCCCGGGTCTCCCGGTTTGAGAATACGACGATAATTTGCAAAAATCAACGCTTAAACTTAAAAACAAGCCGTTAAAGGGTGAAAACCCAAACCATCCCCCAAACGACCCGTAGGGGGCACGAACACCTCGCACGGGACCAATGTAACTTGTAGGAACTGATCGCGTAGTCCCGGGTCTCTCGGTTTGAGAGTATGACGATAATTTGCAAAAATCACATTTCGTTAAAAACAACCCGTCAAAGTGTGAAAACCCAAACCACCCCCCAAGCGACCCCGTAAGAGGCACGAACACCTCGCACGGGACCAATATAACTTGTAGGAACTGACCGCGTAGTCTCGGGTCTCCCTATTTGAGAATATGACGATAATTTACAAAAATCAACACTCAAACTTAAAAACATGCCGTCAAAGGGTGAATACCCAAACCAACCCCCAAACGACCCCGTAGGGGGCACGAACACCTCGCACGGGACCAATGTAACTTGTAGGAACTGACCGCGTAGTCCCGGGTCTCCCGGTTTGTGAATATGACGTTAATTTGCAAAAATCAGCACTCTTAAAAACAAGCCGTTAAAGGGTGAAAAGTCAAACCACCGCCCAAACGACCCCGTAGGGGGCACGAACACCTCGCACGGGACCAATGTAACTTGTAGGAACTGACCGCGTAGTCCCGGGTCTCCCGGTTTGTGAATATGACGATAATTTGCAAAAATCACACTTAGTTAAAAACATGTCGTCGAAGGGTGAATACCCAAACCAACCCCCAAACGACCCCGTAGGAGGCACAAACACCTCGTACGGGACCAATGTAACTTGTAGGAACTGATCGCATAGTCCCGGGTCTCTCGGTTTGAGAGTATGACGATAATGTGCAAAAATCAACACTTAAACTTAAAAACAAGCCGTTAAAGGGTGAAAATCCAAACCACCCCACAAACGATCCCGTAGGGGGCACGAACACCTCACACGGGTCCATTGTAACTTGTAGGAACTGACCGCGTAGTCCCGTGTCTCCCGGTTTGTGAATATGATGATAATTTGCAAAAATCACATTTAGTTAAAAACAAGTCGTCAAAGTGTGAAAACCCAAACCACCCCCAAACGACCCCGTGGGAGGCACGAACACCTCGCTCGGGACCAATGTAACTTGTAGGGACTTGCCGCGTAGTCCCGGGTCTCCCGTTTGTGAAAATGACGATAATTTGTAAAAATCAGCACTTAAACTTAAAAACAAGCGGTTAAAGGGTGAAAACTCAAACCACCCCCCAAACGACCTCGTAGGGGGCACGAACACCTCGCACGGTACCAATGTAACTTGTACGAACTTACCGCGTAGTCCCGGGTCTCCCGGTTTGAAAATACGACGATAATTTGCAAAAATCAACGCTTAAACTTAAAAACAAGCCGTTAAAGGGTGAAAACCCAAACCATCCCCCAAACGACCCCGTAGGGGGCACGAACACCTCGCACGGGACCAATGTGACTTGTAGGAACTGATCGCGTAGACCCGGGTCTCTCGGTTTGATAGTATGACGATAATTTGCAAAACTCAACACTTAAACTTAAAAACTAGCCGATAATGGGTGAAAACCCAAACCACCACCCAAACGACTCCGTAGGGGGCACGAACACCTCGCACGGGACCAATGTAACTTGTAGGAACTGACCGCGTAGTCCCAGGTCACCCGGTTAGTGAATATGACGATAATTTGCAAAAATCACAGTTAGTTAAAAATAAGCCGTCAAAGGGTGAAAACCCAAACCACCCCCCAAATGACCCCGTAGGGGGCACGAACACCTCGCACGGGACCAATGTAACTTGTAGGAACTGACCGCGTAGTCCCGGGTCTCCCGGTTTGTGAATATGGCGATAATTTGCAAAAATCAGCACTTAAACTTAAAAACAAGCCGTTAAAGGGTGAAAACTCAAACCACCCCCCAAACGACCTCGTAGGGGCCACGAACACCTTGCACGGTACCAATGTAACTTGTGCGAACTGACCGCGTAGTCCCGGTCTCCCGGTTTGAGAATACGACGATAATTTGCAAAAATCAACGCTTAAACTTAAAAACAAGTCGTTGAAGGGTGAAAACCCAAACCATCCCCCAAACGACCCGTAGGGGGCACGAACACCTCGCACGGGACCAATGTAACTTGTAGGAACTGATCGCGTAGTCCCGGGTCTCTCGGTTTGAGAGTATGACGATAATTTGCAAAAATCACATTTCGTTAAAAACGACCCGTCAAAGTGTGAAAACCCAAACCACCCCCCAAGCGACCCCATAAGAGGCACGAACACCTCGCACGGGACCAATATAACTTGTAGGAACTGACCGCATAGTCTCGGGTCTCCCGATTTGAGAATACGACGATAATTTACAAAAATCAACACTCAAACTTAAAAACATGCCGTCAAAGGGTGAATACCCAAACCAACCCCCAAACGACCCCGTAGGGGGCACGAACACCTCGCACGGGACCAATGTAACTTGTAGGAACTGACCGCGTAGTCCCGGGTCTCCCGGTTTGTGAATATGATGTTAATTTGCAAAAATCAGCACTCTTAAAAACAAGCCGTTAAAGGGTGAAAACTCAAACCACCGCCCAAACGACCCCGTAGGGGGCACGAACACCTCGCACGGGACCAATGTAACTTGTAGGAACTGACCGCGTAGTCCCGGGTCTCCCGGTTTGTGAATATGACGATAATTTGCAAAAATCACACTTAGTTAAAAACATGTCGTCGAAGGGTGAATACCCAAACCAACCCCCAAACGACCCCGTAGGAGGCACAAACACCTCGTACGGGACCAATGTAACTTGTAGGAACTGATCGCATAGTCCCGGGTCTCTCGGTTTGAGAGTCTGACAATAATTTGCAAAAATCAACACTTAAACTTAAAAACAAGCCGTTAAAAGGTGAAAATCCAAACCACCCCCCAAACGATCCCGTTGGGGGCACGAACACCTCACACGGGTCCATTGTAACTTGTAGGAACTGACCGCGTAGTCCCGTGTCTCCCGGTTTGTGAATATGATGATAATTTGCAAAAATCACATTTAGTTAAAAACAAGCCGTCAAAGTGAGAAAACCCAAACCACCCCCCAAACGACCCCGTGGGAGGCACGAACACCTCGCTCGGGACCAATGTAACTTGTAGGAACTGGCCGCGTAGTCCCGGGTCTCCCGTTTGTGAAAATGACGATAATTTGTAAAAATCAGCACTTAAACTTAAAAACAAGCCGTTAAAGGGTGAAAACTCAAACCACCCCCCAAACGACCACGTAGGGGGCCCGAACACCTCGCATGGTACCAATGTAACTTGTACGAACTTACCGCGTAGTCCCGGGTCTCCCGGTTTGAAAATAAGACGATAATTTGCAAAAATCAACGCTTAAACTTAAAAACAAGCCGTTAAAGGGCGAAAACCCAAACCATCCCCCAAACGACCCCGTAGGGGGCACGAACACCTCGCACGGGACCAATGTGACTTGTAGGAACTGATCGCGTAGACCCGGGTCTCTCGGTTTGATAGTATGACGATAATTTGCAAAACTCAACACTTAAACTTAAAAACTAGCCGTTAATGGGTGAAAACCCAAACCACCACCCAAACGACTCCGTAGGGGGCACGAACACCTCGCACGGGACCAATGTAACTTGTAGGAACTGACCGCGTAGTCCCGGGTCACCCGGTTTGTGAATATGACGATAATTTGCAAAAATCACAGTTAGTTAAAAACAAGCCGTCAAAGGGTGAAAACCCAAACCACCCCCAAAATGACCCCGTAGGGGGCACGAACACCTCGCACGGGACCAATGTAACTTGTAGGAACTGACCGCGTAGTCCCGGGTCTCCCGGTTTGTGAATATGGCGATAATTTGCAAAAATCAGCACTTAAACTTAAAAACAAGCCGTTAAAGGGTGAAAACTCAAACCACCCCCCAAACGACACCGTAGGGGGCACGAACACGTCGCAGGGGACCAGTGTAACTTGTAGGAACTGACCGCGTAGTCCCGGGTCTCCCGATTTGTGAATATGACGATAATTTGCAAAAATTACACTTAGTTAAAAACATGTCGTCAAAGGGTGAATACCCAAACAAACCCCCAAACGACCCCGTAGGAGGCACGAACACCTCGCACGGGACCAATGTAACTTGTAGGAACTGATCGCGTAGTCCCGGGTCTCTCGGTTTGAGAGTATGACGATAATTGGCAAAAATCAACACTTAAACTTAAAAACAAGTCGTTAAAGGGTAAAAACCCAAACCACTCCCCAAACGACCCCGTAGGGGGCACGAACACCTCGCACGGGTCCAATGTAACTTGTAGGAACTGACCGCGTAGTCCTGTGTCTCCCGGTTTGTGAATATGATGATAATTTGCAAAAATCACATTTAGTTAAAAACAAGCTGTCAAAGTGTGATAACCCAAACCACCCCCCAAGCGACCCCGTAAGAGGCACGAACACCTCGCACGGGACCAATATAACTTGTAGGAACTGACCGCGTAGTCTCGGGTCTCCCGATTTGAGAATACGACGATAATTTGCAAAAATCAACACTCAAACTTAAAAAAAGTTATTAAAGGGTGAAAACCCAAACTAGCCCCCAAACGACCCCGTAGGACGCACGAACACCTCGCTCGGGACCAATGTAACTTGTAGGAACTGACCGCGTAGTCCCGGGACTCCCGGTTTGTGAATATGACGATAATTTGCAAAAATCAACATTTAAACTTAAAAACAAGCCGTTAAAGGGTGAAAACTCAAACAACCCTCCAAACGACTCCGTAGGGGGCACGAACAACTCGCACTGGACCAATGTAACTTGTAAGAACTGACGGCGTAGTCCCAGGTCTCCCGGTTTGTGAATATGACGATAATTTGCAAAAATCACACTTAGTTAAAAACATCCCGTCAAAGGGTGAATGCCCAAACCAACCCCCAAATGACCCCGTAGGAGGCACGAACACCTGGCACGGGACCAATGTAACTTGTAAGAACTGATCGCGTAGTCCCGGGTCTCTCGATTTGAGAGTAGGACGATAATTTGCAAAAATCAACACTTAAACTTAAAAAAAAGCCGTTAAAGGGTGAAAACTCAAACCAGCCCCCAAACGACCCCTTAGGAGGCACGAACACCTCGCACGGGACCAATATAACTTTTAGGAACTGACCGCGTAGTCCCGGGTCTCCCGATTTGAGAATACGATGATAATTTTCAAAAATCAACACTTAAACTTAAAAACAAGCCGTTAAAGGGTGAAAACCCAAACCAACCCCCAAACGACCCGGTAGGGGGCACGAACACCTCGCACGGGACCAATGTAACTTGTAGGAACTGACCGCGTAGTCCCGAGTCTCCCGGTGTGTGAATATGACTATAATTTGCAAAAATCACACTTAGTTAAAAACAAGTCGTCAAAGGGTGAAAACCCAAACCACCTCCCAAAAGACCCCTAGGGGGCATGAACACCTTTCACGGGACCAATGTAACTTGTAGGAACTGATCGCGTAGTCCCGGGTCTCCCCATTTGTGAATATGACGATAATTTGCAAAAATCAGCACCTAAACTTAAAAACAAGCCGTCGAAGGGTGAAAACCCAAACCACCCCCCAAACGACCACGTAGGAGGCACGAACACCTCGTACGGGACCAATGTAACTTGTAGAAACAGACCGTGTAGTCCTGGGTCTCCCGGTTTGTGAATATGACGATAATTTGCAAAAATTAGCACTTAAACTTAAAAACAAGCCGTTACTGGGTAAAAACCCAAACCACCCCCCAAACTACCCCGTAGGGGGAACGAACACCTCAGACGGGACCAATGTAACTTGTAGGAACTCACCGCGTAGTCCCGGGTCTCTCGGTTTGTGAATATGACGATAATTTGCAAAAATCACACTTAGTTAAAAACAAGCCGTCAAAGGGTGAAAACCCAAACCACCCCCAAACGACGCCGTAGGCGGCACGAACACCTCGCACGGGGCCAATATAACTTTTAGGAACTGACCGCGTAGTCCCGGGTCTCCCGGTTTGTGAATATGACGATAATTTGTAAAAATCAGCACTTAAACTTAAAAACAAGTCGTCAAAGGGTGAAAACCTAAACCACCCCCCAAACGAACCCGTAGGGGGAACGAACACCTCGCACGGGACCAATGTAACTTGTAGGAACTGACCGCGTATTCCCGGGTCTCCTGGTTTGTGAATATGACGATAATTTGCAAAAATCACACTTAGTTAAAAACATGCCGTCAAAGGGTGAATACCCAAACCAGCCCCCAAACGACCCCGTAGGAGGGACGAACACGTCGCACGGGACCAATGTAACTTGTAGGAACTGATCGCGTAGTCCCGGGTCTCTTGGTTTGAGAGTAGGACGATAATTTGCAAAAATCAATACTTAAACTTAAAAACAAGCCGTTAAAGGTTGAAAACCCAAACCAGGCCCCAAACGACCCCGTAGGAGGCACGAACACCTCGCACGGGACCAATATAACTTGTAGGAACTGACCGCGTAGTCCCGGGTCTCCCGATTTGAGAATACCATGATAATTTGCAAAAATCAACACTTAAACTTAAAACAAGCCGTTAAAGGGTGAAAACCCAAACCAGCCCCCAAACGACCCCGTTGGAGGCACGAACACTTCGCTCGGGACCAATGTAACTTGTAGGAACTGACAGCGTAGTCCCAGGTCTCCCGGTTTGTGAATATAACGATAATTTGCAAAAATCAGCACTTAAACTTAAAAACAAGCCGTTAAAGGGTGAAAACTCAAACCACCACCCAAACGACCCCGTAGGGGGCACGAACACCTCGAACGGGACCAATGTAACTTGTAGGAACTGACTGCGTAGTACCGGGTCTCCCAGTTTATGAATATGATGATAATTTGCAAAAATCACACTTAGTTAAAAACATGCCGTCAAAGGGTGAATACCCAAACCAACCCACAAACAACCCCGTAGGAGGCACAAACACCTCGCACGGGACCAATGTAACATGTAGGAACTGATCGTATAGTCCCGGGTCTCTCGGTTTGAGAGTAGGATGATAATTTGCAAAAATCAACACTTAAACTTAAAAACAAGCCGTTAAAGGGTGAAAACCCAAACCTGCCCCCAAACGACCCCCTAGGAGGCACGAACACCTCGCACGGGACCAATATAACTTGTAGGAACTGATCGCGTAGTCCCGGGTCTCCCGATTTGAGAATATGACGATAATTTAAAAAAATCAACACTTAAACTTAAAAACAAGCCGTTAAAGGGTGAAAACCCAAACCAGCCCCCAAACGACCCCGTAGGGGGCACAAACACCTCGCACGGGACCAATGTAACTTGTAGGAACTGACCGCGTAGTCCCGAGTCTCCCGGTGTGTGAATATGACGATAATTTGCAAAAATCACACTTAGTTAAAAACAAGTCGTCAAGGGTGAAAACCCGAACCACCCCCCAAACGAACCCGTACGGGGCACAAACACCTCTCACGGGACCAATATAACTTGTAGGAACTGGTCGCGTAGTCCCGAGTCTCCCAATTTGTTAATATGACGATAATTTGCAAAAATCACACTTAGTTAAAAATAAGCCGTCAAAGGGTGAAAACCCAAACCACCCCCCAAACGACCCCGTTGGGGGCACGAACACCTCGCACGGGACCAATGTAACGTGTAGGAACTTATCGCGTAGTCCCGGGTCTCCCGCTTTGTGAATATAATGATAATTAGCAAAAATCAACACTTAAACTTAAAAACAACCCGTTAAAAGGTGAAAACTCAAACCACCCACCAAATGACTCCGTAGGGGGCACGAACACCTCGCACGGGACCAATGTAACTTGTAAGAACTGACGGCGTAGTCCCGGGTCTCCAGGTTTGTGAATATGACGATAATTTGCAAAAATCACACTTAGTTAAAAACATCCCGTCAAAGGGTGAATACCCAAACCAACCCCCAAACGACCCCGTAGGAGGCACGAACACCTCGCACGGGACCAATGTAACTTGTAAGAACTGATCGCGTAGTCCCGGGTCTCTCGGTTTGAGAGTAGGACGATAATTGGCAAAAATCAACACTTAAACTTAAAAACAAGCCATTAAAGGGTGAAAACCCAAACCAGCCCCCAAACGACCCCTTAGGAGGCACGAACACCTCGCACGGGACCAATATAACTTTTAGGAACTGACCGCGTAGTCCCGGGTCTCCCGATTTGAGAATACGACGATAATTTGAAAAAATCAACACTTAAAATTAAAAACAAGCCGTTAAAGGGTGAAAAACCAAACTAGCCCCCAAACTACCCCGTAGGAGGCACGAACACCTCGCACGGGACCGATATAACTTGTAGGAACTGACCGTGTAGTCCCGGGTCTCCCGATTTGTGAATACGACGATAATTTGCAAAAATCAACACTTAAACTTAAAAACAAGTCGTTAAAGGGTGAAAACCCAAACCGGCCCCAAAACGACCCCGCAGGGGGCACGAACACCTCGCACGGGACCATTGTAACTTGTAGGAACTGACCGCGTAGTCCCGGTTTGTGAATATGGCGATAATTTGCAAAAATCAGCACCTAAACTTAAAAACAAGCCATCAAAGGGTGAAAACCCAAACCACCCCCTAAACGACCACGTAGGAGGCACGAACACCTCGCACGGGACCAATGTAACTTGTAGAAACAGACCGTGTAGTCCTGGGTCTCCCAGTTTGTGTATATGACGATAATTTGCAAAAATTAGCACTTAAACTTAAAAATAAGCCGTTACTGGGTAAAAACCCAAACCACACCCCAAACTACCCCGTAGGGGGAACGAACACCTCGGACGGGACCAATGTAACTTGTAGAAACAGACCGTGTAGTCATGGGTCTCCCGGTTTGTGAATATGACGATAATTTGCAAAAATCAGCACTTAAACTTAAAAACAAGTCGTCAAAGGGTGAAAACCTAAACCACCCCCCAAACGAACCCGTAGGGGGCACGAACACCTCGCACGAGACCAATGTAACTTGTAGGAACTGACCGCGTATTCCCGGGTCTCCTGGTTTGTGAATATGACGATAATTTGCAAAAATCACACTTAGTTAAAAACATGTCGTCAAAGGGTGAATACCCAAACCAGCCCCCAAACGACCCCGTAGGAGGGACGAACACCTCGCACGGGACCAATGTAACTTGTAGGAACTGATCGCGTAGTCCCGGGTCTCTCGGTTTGAGAGTAGGACGATAATTTGCAAAAATCAATACTTGAACTTAAAAACAAGCCGTTAAAGGGTGAAAACCCAAACCAGGACCCAAACGACCCCGTAGGAGGCACGAACACCTCGCACGGGACCAATATAACTTGTAGGAACTGACCGCGTAGTCCCGGGTCTCCCGATTTGAGAATACCATGATAATTTGCAAAAATCAATACTTAAACTTAAAACAAGCCGTTAAAGGGTAAAAACCCAAACCATCCCCCAAACGACCCCGTAGGAGGCACGAACACTTCGCTCGGGACCAATGCAACTTGTAGGAACTGACCGCGTAGTCCCAGGTCTCCCGGTTTGTGAATATAACGCTAATTTGGCAAAATCAGCACTTAAACCAAAAAACAAGCCGTTAAAGGGTGAAAACTCAAACCACCCCCAAACGACCCCGTAGGGGGCACGAACACCTCGCACGGGACCAATGTAACTTGTAGGAACTGACTGTGTAGTCCCGAGTCTCCCAGTTTATGAATATGATGATAATTTGCAAAAATCACACTTAGTTAAAAACATGCCGTCAAAGGGTGAATACCCAAACCAACCCCCAAACAACCCCGTAGGAGGCACGAACACCTCGTACGGGACCAATGTAACTTGTAGGAACTGATCGCGTCGTCCGGGGTCTCTCGGTTTGATAGTATGACGATAATTTGCAAAACTCAACACTTAAACTTAAAAACTAGCCGTTAATGGGTGAAAACCCAAACCACCACCCAAACGACTCCGTAGGGGGCACGAATACCTCGCACGGGACCAATGTAACTTGTAGGAACTGACCGCGTAGTCCCGGGTCACCCGGTTTGTGAATATGACGATAATTTGCAAAAATCACAGTTAGTTTAAAACAAGCCGTCAAAGGGTGAAAACCCAAAACACCCCCAAAATGACCCCGTAGGGGGCACGAACACCTCGCACGGGACCAATGTAACTTGTAGGAACTGACCGCGTAGTCCCGGGTCTCCCGGTTTGTGAATATGGCGATAATTTGCAAAAATCAGCACTTAAACTTAAAAACAAGCCGTTAAAGGGTGAAAACTCAAACCACCCCCCAAACGACACCGTAGGGGGCACGAACACGTCGCAGGGGACCAGTGTAACTTGTAGGAACTGACCGTGTAGTCCCGGGTCTCCCGGTTTGTGAATATGACGATAATTTGCAAAAATCACACTTAGTTAAAAACATGTCGTCAAAGGGTGAATACCCAAACCAACCCCCAAACGACCCCGTAGGAGGCACGAACACCTCACACGGGACCAATGTAAGTTGTAGGAACTGATCGCGTAGTCCCGGGTCTCTCGGTTTGAGAGTATGACGATAATTTGCAAAAATCAACACTTAAACTTAAAAACAAGTCGTTAAAGGGTAAAAACCCAAACCACTCCCCAAACGACCCCGTAGGGGGCACGAACACCTCGCACGGGTCCAATGTAACTTGTAGGAACTGACCGCGTAGTCCCGTGTCTCCCGGTTTGTGAATATGATGATAATTTGCAAAAATCACATTTAGTTAAAAACAAGCTGTCAAAGTGTGATAACCCAAACCACCCCCCAAGCGACCCCGTAAGAGGCACGAACACCTCGCACGGGACCAATATAACTTGTAGGAACTAACCGCGTAGTCTCGGGTCTCCCGATTTGAGAATACGACGATAATTTGCAAAAATCAACACTCAAACTTAAAAAAAGTTATTAAAGGGTGAAAACCCAAACCAGCCCCCAAACGACCCCGTAGGACGCACGAACATCTCGCTCGGGACCAATGTAACTTGTAGGAACTGATCGCGTAGTCCCGGGACTCCCGGTTTGTGAATATGACGATAATTTGCAAAAATCAACATTTAAACTTAAAAACAAGCCGTTAAAGGGTGAAAACTCAAACAACCCCCCAAACGACTCCGTAGGGGGCACGAACAGCTCGCACTGGACCAATGTAACTTGTAAGAACTGACGGCGTAGTCCCAGGTCTCCCGGTTTGTGAATATGACGATAATTTGCAAAAATCACACTTAGTTAAAAACATCCCGTCAAAGGGTGAATACCCAAACCAACCCCCAAATGACCCCGTAGGAGGCACGAACACCTTGCACGGGACCAATGTAACTTGTAAGAACTGATCGCGTAGTCCCGGGTCTCTCGGTTTGAGAGTAGGACGATAATTTGCAAAAATCAACACTTAAACTTAAAAACAAGCCGTTAAAGGGTGAAAACCCAAACCAGCCCCCAAACGACCCCTTAGGAGGCACGAACACCTCGCACGGGACCAATATAACTTTTAGGAACTGACCGCGTAGTCCCGGGTCTCCCGATTTGAGAATACGATGATAATTTGCAAAAATCAACACTTAAACTTAAAAACAAGCCGTTAAAGGGTGAAAACCGAAACCAACCCCCAAACGACCCGGTAGGGGGCACGAACACCTCGCACGGGACCAATGTAACTTGTAGGAACTGACCGCGTAGTCCCGAGTCTCCCAGTGTGTGAATATGACTATAATTTGCAAAAATCACACTTAGTTAAAAACAAGTCGTCAAAGGGTGAAAACCCAAACCACCTCCCAAACGACCCCTAGGGGGCATGAACACCTTTCACGGGACCAATGTAACTTGTAGGAACTGATCGCGTAGTCCCGGGTCTCCCGATTTGTGAATATGACGATAATTTGCAAAAATCAGCACCTAAACTTAAAAACAAGCCGTCAAAGGGTGAAAACCCAAACCACCCCCCAAACGACCACGTAGGAGGCACGAACACCTCGTACGGGACCAATGTAACTTGTAGAAACAGACCGTGTAGTCCTGGTTCTCCCGGTTTATGAATATGACGATAATTTGCAAAAATTAGCACTTAAACTTAAAAACAAGCCGTTACTGGGTAAAAACCCAAACCACCCCCCAAACTACCCCGTAGGGGGAACGAACACATCAGACGGGACCAATGTAACTTGTAGGAACTCACCGCGTAGTCCCGGGTCTCTCGGTTTGTGAATATGACGATAATTTGCAAAAATCACACTTAGTTAAAAACAAGCCGTCAAAGGGTGAAAACCCAAACTACCCCCAAACGACGCCGTAGGCGGCACGAACACCTCGTACGGGGCCAATATAACTTGTAGGAACTGACCGCGTAGTCCCAGGTCTCCTGGTTTGTGAATATGACGATAATTTGCAAAAATCACACTTAGTTAAAAACATGTCGTCAAAGGGTGAATACCCAAACCAGCCCCCAAACGACCCCGTAGGAGGGACGAACACCTCGCACGGGACCAATGTAACTTGTAGGAACTGATCGCGTAATCCCGGGTCTCTCGGTTTGAGAGTAGGACGATAATTTGCAAAAATCAATACTTAAACTTAAAAACAAGCCGTTAAAGGGTGAAAACCCAAACCAGGACCCAAACGACCCCGTAGGAGGCACGAACACCTCGCACGGGACCAATATAACTTGTAGGAACTGACCGCGTAGTCCCGGGTCTCCCGATTTGAGAATACCATGATAATTTGCAAAAATCAATACTTAATCTTAAAACAAGCCGTTAAAGGGTGAAAACCCAAACCAGCCCCCAAACGACCCCGTAGGAGGCACGAACACTTCGCTCGGGACCAATGTAACTTGTAGGAACTGACCGCGTAGTCCCAGGTCTCCCGGTTTGTGAATATAACGCTAATTCGCAAAAATCAGCACTTAAACCAAAAAACAAGCCGTTAAAGGGTGAAAACTCAAACCACCCCCAAACGACCCAGTAGGGGGCACGAACACCTCGCACGGGACCAATGTAACTTGTAGGAACTGACTGTGTAGTCCCGAGTCTCCCAGTTTATGAATATGATGATAATTTGCAAAAATCACACTTAGTTAAAAACATGCCGTCAAAGGGTGAATACCCAAACCAACCCCCAAACAACCCCGTAGGAGGCACGAACACCTCGCACGGGACCAATGTAACATGTAGGAACTGATCGCATAGTCCCGGGACTCTCGGTTTGAGAGTAGGATGATAATTTGCAAAAATCAACACTTAAACTTAAAAACAAGCCATTAAAGGGTGAAAACCCAAACCAGCCCCCAAACGACCCCGTAGGAGGCACGAACACCTCGCACGGGACCAATATAACTTGTTGGAACTGACCGCGTAGTCCCGGGTCTCTCGATTTGAGAATACGACGATAATTTAAAAAAATCAACACTTAAACTTAAAAACAAGCAGTTAAAGGGTGAAAACACAAACCAGCCCCCAAACGACCCCGTAGGGGGCACGAACACCTCGCACGGGACCAATGTAACTTGTAGGAACTAACCGCGTAGGCCAGTGTCTCCCGGTGTGTAAATATGAAGATAATTTGCAAAAATCACACTTAGATAAAAACAAGTCGTCAAGGGTGAAAACCCAAACCACCCCCCAAACGAACCCGTAGGGGGCACGAACACCTCTCACGGGACCAATGTAACTTGTAGGAACTGATCGCGTAGTCCCGGGTCTCCCGATTTGTGAATATGACGATAATTTGCAAAAATCACACTTAGTTAAAAACATGTCGTCAAAGGGTGAATACCAAAAACCAACCCCCAAACGACCCCGTAGGAGGCACGAACACCTCGCACGGGACCAATGTAAGTTGTAGGAACTGATCGCGTAGTCCCGGGTCTCTCGGTTTGAGAGTATGACGATAATTTGCAAAAATCAACACTTAAACTTAAAAACAAGTCGTTAAAGGGTAAAAACCCAAACCACTCCCCAAACGACCCCGTAGGGGGCACGAACACCTCGCATGGGTCCAATGTAACTTGTAGGAACTGACCGCGTAGTCCCGTGTCTCCCAGTTTGTGAATATGATGATAATTTGCAAAAATCACATTTAGTTAAAAACAAGCTGTCAAATTGTGATAACCCAAACCACCCCCCAAGCGACCCCGTAAGAGGCACGAACACCTCGCACGGGACCAATATAACTTGTAGGAACTGACCGCGTAGTCTCGGGTCTCCCGATTTGAGAATACGACGATAATTTGCAAAAATCAACACTCAAACTTAAAAAAGATTATTAAAGGGTGAAAACCCAAACCAGCCCCCAAACGACCCCGTAGGACGCACGAACATCTCGCTCGGGACCAATGTAACTTGTAGGAACTGATCGCGTAGTCCCGGGACTCCCGGTTTGTGAATATGACGATAATTTGCAAAAATCAACATTTAAACTTAAAAACAAGCCGTTAAAGGGTGAAAACTCAAACAACCCCCCAAACGACTCCGTAGGGGGCACGAACAGCTCGCACTGGACCAATGTAACTTGTAAGAACTGACGGCGTAGTCCCAGGTCTCCCGGTTTGTGAATATGACGATAATTTGCAAAAATCACACTTAGTTAAAAACATCCCGTCAAAGGGTGAATACCCAAACCAACCCCCAAATGACCCCGTAGGAGGCACGAACACCTTGCACGGGACCAATGTAACTTGTAAGAACTGATCGCGTAGTCCCGGGTCTCTCGGTTTGAGAGTAGGACGATAATTTGCAAAAATCAACACTTAAACTTAAAAACAAGCCGTTAAAGGGTGAAAACCCAAACCAGCCCCCAAACGACCCCTTAGGAGGCACGAACACCTCGCACCGGACCAATATAACTTTTAGGAACTGACCGCGTAGTCCCGGGTCTCCCGATTTGAGAATACGATGATAATTTGCAAAAATCAACACTTAAACTTAAAAACAAGCCGTTAAAGGGTGAAAACCCAAACCAACCTCCAAACGACCCGGTAGGGGGCACGAACACCTCGCACGGGACCAATGTAACTTGTAGGAACTGACCGCGTAGTCCCGAGTCTCTCGGTGTGTGAATATGACTATAATTTGCAAAAATCACACTTAGTTAAAAACAAGTCGTCAAAGGGTGAAAACCCAAACCACCTCCCAAACGACCCCTTGGGGGCAAGAACACCTTTCACGGGACCAATGTAACTTGTAGGAACTGATCGCGTAGTCCCGGGTCTCCCGATTTGTGAATATGACGATAATTTGCAAAAATCAGCACCTAAACTTAAAAACAAGCCGTCAAAGGGTGAAAACACAAACCACCCCCCAAACGACCACGTAGGAGGCACGAACACCTCGTACGGGACCAATGTAACTTGTAGAAACAGACCGTGTAGTCCTGGGTCTCCCGGTTTGTGAATATGACGATAATTTGCAAAAATTAGCACTTAAACTTAAAAACAAGCCGTTACTGGGTAAAAACCCAAACCACCCCGTAGGGGGAACGAACACCTCAGACGGGACCAATGTAACTTGTAGGAACTCACCGCGTAGTCCCGGGTCTCTCGGTTTGTGAATATGACGATAATTTGCAAAAATCACACTTAGTTAAAAACAAGCCGTCAAAGGGTGAAAACCCAAACTACCCCCAAACGACGCCGTAGGCGGCACGAACACCTCGTACGGGGCCAATATAACTTGTAGGAACTGACCGCGTAGTCCCAGGTCTCCCGATTTGTGAATATGACGATAATTTGCAAAAATCAGCACTTAAACTTAAAAACAAGTCGTCAAAGGGTGAAAACCTAAACCACCCCCCAAACGAACCCGTAGGGGGAACGAACACCTCGCACGGGACCAATGTAACTTGTAGGAACTGACCGCATATTCCCGGGTCTCCTGGTTTGTGAATATGACGATAATTTGCAAAAATCACACTTAGTTAAAAACATGCCGTCAAAGGGTGAATACCCAAACCAGCCCCCAAACGACCCCGTAGGAGGGACGAACACCTCACACGGGACCAATGTAACTTGTAGGAACTGATCGCGTAGTCCCGGGTCTCTTGGTTTGAGAGTAGGACGATAATTTGCAAAAATCAATACTTAAACTTAAAAACAAGCCGTTAAAGGGTGAAAACCCAAACCAGCCCCCAAACGAACCCGTAGGAGGCACGAACACCTCGCACGGGACCAATATAACTTGTAGGAACTGACCGCGTAGTCCCGGGTCTCCCGATTTGAGAATACCGTGATAATTTGCAAAAATCAACACTTAAACTTAAAACAAGCCGTTAAAGGGTGAAAACCCAAACCAGCCCCCAAACGACCCCGTTGGAGGCACGAACACTTCGTTCGGGACCAATGTAACTTGTAGGAACTGAAAGCGTAGTCACAGGTCTCCCGGTTTGTGAATATAACGATAATTTGCAAAAATCAGCACTTAAACTTAAAAACAAGCCGTTAAAGGGTGAAAACTCAAACCATCACCCAAACGACCCCGTAGGGGGCACGAACACCTCGAACGGGACCAATGTAACTTATAGGAACTGACTGCGTAGTACCGGGTCTCCCAGTTTATGAATATGATGATAATTTACAAAAATCACACTTAGTTAAAAACATGCCGTCAAAGGGTGAATACCCAAACCAACCCCCAAACAACCCCGTAGGAGGCACAAACACCTCGCACGGGACCAATGTAACATGTAGGAACTGATCGTACAGTCCCGGGTCTCTCGGTTTGAGAGTAGGATGATAATTTGCAAAAATCAACACTTAAACTTAAAAACAAGCCGTTAAAGGGTGAAAACCCAAACCAGCCCCCAAACGACCCCGTAGGAGGCACGAACACCTCGCACGGGACCAATATAACTTGTAGGAACTGACCGCGTAGTCCCGGGTCTCCCGATTTGAGAATACGACGATAATTTAAAAAAATCAACACTTAAACTTAAAAACAAGCCGTTAAAGGGTGAAAACCCAAACCAGCCCCCAAACGACCCCGTAGGGGGCACAAACACCTCGCACGGGACCAATGTAACTTGTAGGAACTGACCGCGTAGTCCCGAGTCTCCCGGTGTGTGAATATGACGATAATTTGCAAAAATCACACTTAGTTAAAAACAAGTCGTCAAGGGTGAAAACCCGAACCACCCCCCAAACGAACCCTTACGGGGCACAAACACCTCTCACGGGACCAATGTAACTTGTAGGAACTGGTCGCGTAGTCCCGAGTCTCCCAATTTGTTAATATGACGATAATTTGCAAAAATCACACTTAGTTAAAAATAAGCCGTCAAAGGGTGAAAACCCAAACCACCCCCCAAACGACCCCGTTGGGGGCACGAACACCTCGCACGGGACCAATGTAACGTGTAGGAACTTATCGCGTAGTCCCGGGTCTCCCGCTTTGTGAATATAATGATAATTAGCAAAAATCAACACTTAAACTTAAAAACAAGCCGTTAAAGGGTGAAAACTCAAACCACCCACCAAACGACTCCGTAGGGGGCACGAACACCTCGCACGGGACCAATGTAACTTGTAAGAACTGACGGCGTAGTCCCGGGTCTCCAGGTTTGTGAATATGACGATAATTTGCAAAAATCACACTTAGTTAAAAATATCCCGTCAAAGGGTGAATACCCAAACCAACCCCCAAACGACCCCGTAGGAGGCACGAACACCTCGCACGGGACCAATGTAACTTGTAAGAACTGATCGCGTAGTCCCGGGTCTCTCGGTTTGAGAGTAGGACGATAATTGGCAAAAATCAACACTTAAACTTAAAAACAAGCCATTAAAGGGTGAAAACCCAAACCAGCCCCCAAACGACCCCTTAGGAGGCACGAACACCTCGCACGGGACCAATATAACTTTTAGGAACTGACCGCGTAGTCCCGGGTCTCCCGATTTGAGAATACGACGATAATTTGCAAAAATCAACACTTAAACTTAAAAACAAGCCGTTAAAGGGCGAAAAACCAAACTAGCCCCCAAACTACCCCGTAGGAGGCACGAACACCTCGCACGGGACCGATATAACTTGTAGGAACTGACCGTGTAGTCCCGGGTCTCCCGATTTGCGAATACGACGATAATTTGCAAAAATCAACACTTAAACTTAAAAACAAGCAGTTAAAGGGTGAAAACCCAAACCGGCCCCCAAACGACCCCGCAGGGGGCACGAACACCTCGCACGGGACCATTGTAACTTGTAGGAACTGACCGCGTAGTCCCGGTTTGTGAATATGACGATAATTTGCAAAAATCAGCACCTAAACTTAAAAACAAGCCGTCAAAGGGTGAAAACCCAAACCACCCCCCAAACGACCACGTAGGAGGCACGAACACCTCGCACGGGACCAATGTAACTTGTAGAAACAGACCGTGTAGTCCCGGGTCTCCCGGTTTGTGAATATAATGATAATTTGCAAAAATCAACACTCAAACTTAAAAACAAGCCGTTAATGGGTGAAAATCCAAACCACCCCCCAAACTACCCCGTAGGGGGCACGAACACCTCGCACGGGACCAATGTAACTTGCAGGAACTGACCACGTAGTCTCGGGTCTCCCGGTTTCTGAATATGACGATAATTTGCAAAAATCACACTTAGTTAAAAATAAGCCGTCAAAGGGTGAAAACCGAAACCACCCCCCAAACGACCCCGTTGGGGGCACGAACACCTCGCACGGGACCAATGTAACTTGTAGGAACTGACCGTGTAGTCCCGGGTCTCCCGGTTTGTGAATATAATGATAATTTAAAAAAATCAACACTTAAACTTAAAAACAAGCCGTTAATGGGTGAAAATCCAAACTACCCCGTAGGGGGCACGAACACCTCGCACGGGACCAATGTAACTTGTAGGAACTGACCGCGTAGTCCCGGGTCTCCCGGTTTGTGAATATGACAATAATTTGCAAAAATCAAACTTAGTTAAAAACAAGTCGTCAAAGGGTGAAAACCTAAACCACCCCCCAAACGAACCCGTAGGGGGCACGAACACCTCGCACGGGACCAATGTAACTTGTAGGAACTGACCGCATAGTCCCGGGGTCTCCCGGTTTGTGAATATGACGATAATTTGCAAAAATCAGCACTTAAACTTAAAAATAAACCGTTAAAGGGTGAAAACTCAAAACACCCTCCAAACAACTCCGTAGGGGGCACAGACACCTCGCACGGGACCAATGGAACTTGTAGGAACTGACCGCGTATTCCCGGGTCTCCTGGTTTATGAATATGACGATAATTTGCAAAAATCACACTTAGTTAAAAACATGCCGTCAAAGGGTGAATACCCAAACCAACCCCCAAACGATCTCGTAGGAGGCACGAACACCTCGCACGGGACCAATGTAACTTGTAGGAACTGATCGCGTAGTCCTGGGTCTGCCGGTTTGTGAATATGATGATAATTTGCAAAAATTAGCACTTAAACTTAAAAACAAGCCGTTACTGGGTAAAAACCCAAACCACCCCCCAAACTACCGCGTAGGGGGAACGAACACCTCGGATGGGACCAATGTAACTTGTAGAAACCGACCGTGTAGTCCTGGGTCTCCCGGTTTGTGAATATGACGATAATTTGCAAAAATCAGCACTTAAACTTAAAAACAAGTCGTCAAAGGGTGAAAACCTAAACCACCCCCCAAACGAACCCGTAGGGGGCACGAACACCTCGCACGAGACCAATGTAACTTGTAGGAACTGACCGCGTATTCTCGGGTCTCCTGGTTTGTGAATATGACGATAATTTGCAAAAATCACACTTAGTTAAAAACATGCCGTCAAAGGGTGAATACCCAAACCAGCCCCCAAACGACCCCGTAGGAGGGACGGACAGCTCGCACGGGACCAATGTAACTTGTAGGAACTGATCGCGTAGTCCCGGGTCTCTCGGTTTGAGAGTAGGATGATAATTTGCAAAAATCAATACTTAAACTTAAAAACAAGCCGTTAAAGGGTGAAAACCCAAACCAGGCCCCAAACGACCCCATAGGAGGCACGAACACCTCGCACGGGACCAATATAACTTGTAGGAACTGACCGCGTAGTCCCGGATCTCCCGATTTGAGAATACCATGATAATTTGCAAAAATCAATACTTAAACTTAAAACAAGCCGTTAAAGGGTGAAAACCCAAACCAGCCCCCAAACGACCCCGTAGGAGGCACGAACACTTCGCTCGGGACCAATGTAACTTGTAGGAACTGACCGCGTAGTCCCAGGTCTCCCGGTTTGTCAATATAACGCTAATTTGCAAAAATCAGCACTTAAACCAAAAAACAAGCCGTTAAAGGGTGAAAACTCAAACCACCCCCCAAACGACCCCGTAGGGGGCACGAACACCTCGCACGGGACCAATGTAACTCGTAGGAACTGACTGTGTAGTCCCGGGTCTCCCAGTTTATGAATATGATGATAATTTGCAAAAATCACACTTAGTTAAAAACATGCCGTCAAAGGGTGAATACCCAAACCAACCCCCAAACAACCCCGTAGGAGGCACGAACACCTCGCACGGGACCAATGTAACATGTAGGAACTGATCGCATAGTCCCGGGACTCTCGGTTTGAGAGTAGGATGATCATTTGCAAAAATCAACACTTAAACTTAAAAACAAGCCATTAAAGGGTGAAAACCCAAACCAACCCCCAAACAACCCCGTAGGAGGCACGAACACCTCGCACGGGACCAATATAACTTGTAGGAACTGACCGCGTAGTCCCGGGTCTCCCGATTTGAGAATACGGCGATAATTTAAAAAAATCAACACTTAAACTTAAAAACAAGCAGTTAAATGGTGAAAACCCAAAACAGCCCCCAAACGATCCCGTAGGGGGCACGAACACCTCGTACGGGACCAATGTAACTTGTAGGAACTGACCGCGTAGGCCCGAGTCTCCCGGTGTGTGAATATGACGATAATTTGCAAAAATCACACTTAGTTAAAAACAAGTCGTCAAGGGTGAAAACCCAAACCACCCCCCAAACGAACCCGTAGGGGGCACGAACACCTCTCACGGGACCAATGTAACTTGTAGGAACTGGTCGCGTAGTCCCGAGTCCCCCAATTTGTTAATATGACGATAATTTGCAAAAATCACACTTAGTTAAAAATAAGCCGTCAATGGGTGAAAACCCAAACCACCCCCCAAACGACCCCGTTGGGGGCACGAACACCTCGTACGGGACCAATGTAACTTGTAGGAACTTACCGCGTAGTCCCGGGTCTCCCGGTTTGTGAATATAATGATAATTTGCAAAAATCAACACTCAAACTTAAAAACAAGCCGTTAATGGGTGAAAATCCAAACCACCCCCCAAACTACCCCGTAGGGGGCACGAACACCTCGCACGGGACCAATGTAACTTGCAGGAACTGACCGCGTAGTCCCGGGACTCCCGGTTTGTGAATATGACGATAATTTGCAAAAATCACACTTAGTTAAAAATAAGCCGTCAAAGGGTGAAAACCGAAAACACCCCCCAAACGACCCCGTTGGGGGCACGAACACCTCGCACGGGACCAATGTAACTTGTAGGAACTGACCGTGTAGTCCCGGGTCTCCCGGTTTGTGAATATAATGATAATTTGGAAAAATCAACACTTAAACTTAAAAACAAGCCGTTAATGGGTGAAAATCCAAACTACCCCGTAGGGGGCACGAACACCTCGCACGGGACCAATGTAACTTGTAGGAACTGACCGCGTAGTCCCGGGTCTCCCGGTTTGTGAATATGACGATAATTTGCAAAAATCAAACTTAGTTAAAAACAAGTCGTCAAAGGGTGAAAACCTAAACCACCCCCCAAACGAACCCGTAGGGGGCACGAACACCTCGGACGGGACCAATGTAACTTGTAGGAACTGACCGCATAGTGCCGGGGTCTCCCGGTTTGTGAATATGACGACAATTTGCAAAAATCAGCACTTAAACTTAAAAATAAACCGTTAAAGGGTGAAAACTCAAAACACCACCCAAACAAATCCGTAGGGGGCACGAACACCTCGCACGGGACCAATGTAACTTGTAGGAACTGACCGCGTATTCCCGGGTCTCCTGGTTTATGAATATGACGATAATTTGCAAAAATCACACTTAGTTAAAAACATGCCGTCAAAGGGTGAATACCCAAACCAACCCCCAAACGATCCCGTAGGAGGCACGAACACCTCGCACGGGACCAATGTAACTTGTAGGAACTGATCGCGTAGTCCCGGTTATCTCGGTTTGAGAGTAGGACGATAATTTGCAAAAATCAACACTTAAACTTAAAAACAACCCGTTAAAGGGTGAAAACCCAAACTAGCCCCCAAACTACCCCGTAGGAGGCACGAACACCACGCACGGGACCAATATAACTTGTAGGAACTGACCGTGTAGTCCCGGGTCTCCCGATTTGAGATTACGACGATAATTTGAAAATCAACACTTAAACTTAAAAACAAGCCGTTAAAGGGTGAAAACCCAAACCGGCCCCCAAACGACCCCGTAGGGGGCACGAACACCTCGCACGGGACCATTGTAACTTGTAGGAACTGACCGCGTAGTCCCGGGTCTCCCGGTTTGTGAATATGGCGATAATTTGCAAAAATCACAGTTAGTTTAAAACAAGCCGTCAAAGGGTGAAAACCCAAACAAGCACCCAAACGACCCCGTAAGGGGCACGAACACCTCGAACGGGACCAATGTAACTTGTAGGAACTGGACGCGTAGTCCCGGGTCTCCCGGTTTGTGAATATGACGATAGTTTACAAAAATCAGCACTTAAACTTAAAAACGAGCCGTTAAAGGGTGAAAACCCAAACTACCTCCCAAACGACCCCGTAGGGGGCACGAACACCTCGCACGGGTCCAATGTAACTTGTACGAACTGACCGCGTAGTCTCGTGTCTCCCGGTTTGTGAATATGATGATAATTTGCAAAAATCACATTTAGGTAAAAATAAGCCGTCAAAGTGTGAAAACCCAAACCACCCCCCTAGCGACCTCGTAAGAGGCACGAACACCTCGCACGGGACCAATATAACATGTAGGAACTGACCGCGTAGTCTCGGGTCTCCCGATTTGAGAATACGACGATAATTTGCAAAAATCAACACTCAAACTAAAAAATAAGCCGTTAAAGGATGAAAACACAAACCAACCCCCAAACGACCCCGTAGGATGCACGAACACCTCGCTCGGCACCAATGTAACTTATAGGAACTGACCGCGTAGTCCCGGGTCTCCCGGTTTGTGAATATGACGATAATTTGCAAAAATCAGCACTTAAACTTAAAAACAAGCCGTCAAAGGGTGACAACCAAAACCACCCCCCAAACGACCCCATAGGAGGCACGAACACCTCGCACGGGACCAATGTAACTTGTAGAAACTAACCACGTAGTCCCGGGTCTCCCGGTTTGTGAATATGACGATAATTTGCAAAAATCACACTTAGTTAAAAATAAGCCGTCAAAGGGTGAAAACCCAAATGACCCCGTTGGGGGCACGAACACCTCGCACGGGACCAATGTAACTCGTAGGAACTGATCGCGTAGTCCCGGGTCTCCCGATTTGTGAATATGACGATAATTTGCAAAAATCAGCACTTAAACTTAAAAACAAGCTGTCAAAGGGTGAAAACCAAAACCACCCTCCAAACGACCCCATAGGAGGCACGAACACCTCGCACGGGACCAATGTAACTTGTAGAAACTAACGGCGTAGTCCCGGGTCTCCCGGTTTGTGAATATGACAATAATTTGCAAAAATCAGCACTTAAACTCAAAAACAAGCCGTTAATGGGTGAAAACCCAAACCAACCCCCAAATTACCCCGTAGGGGGCACGAACACCTCGCACGGGACCAATGTAACTTGTAGGAACTGACCGTGTAGTCCCGGGTCTCCCGGTTTGTGAATATGACGATAATTTGCAAAAATCACACTTAGTTAAAAATAAGCCGTCAAAGGGTGAAAACCCAAACCACCCCCCAAACGACCCCGTTGGGGGCACGAACACCTCGCACGGGACCAATGTAACTTGTAGGAACTGACCGCGTAGTCCCGGGTCTCCCGGTTTGTGAATATCACAATAATTTGCAAAAATCAGCACTTAAACTTAAAAACAAGCTGTTAAAGGGTGAAAACTCAAACCACCACCCAAATGACCCCGTAGGGGGCACGAACACCTCACACGGGACCAATGTAACTTGTAGGAACTTACAGCGTAGTCCCGGGTCTCCCGGTTTGTGAATATGAAGATAATTTTCAAAAATCACACTTAGTTAATAACATGCCATCAAAGGGTGAATACCCAAACCAACCCCCAAACGATCCCGTAGGAGGCACGAACACCTCGCACGGGACCAATGTAACTTGTAGGAACTGATCGCGTAGTCCCGGTTCTCTCGGTTTGAGAGTAGGACAATAATTTGCAAAAATCAACACTTAAACTTAAAAACAAGCCGTTAAAAGGTGAAAACCCAAACCAGCCCCCAAACGACCCCGTAGGAGGCACGAACACCTCGCACGGGACCAATATAACTTGTAGGAACTGACCGCATAGTTCCGGGTCTCCCGATTTGAGAATACGACGATAATTTGCAAAAATCAACACTTAAACTTAAAAACAAGCCGTTAAAGGGTGAAAACCCAAACCGGCCCCCCAACGACCCCGTAGGAGCCACGAACACCTCGCACGGGACCAATGTAACTTGTAGGAACTGATCGCGTAGTCCCGGGTCTCCCGGTTTGAGAGTATGACGATAATTTGCAAAAATCAACAGTTAAACTTAAAAATAAGCCGTTAAAGGGTGAAAACTCAAACCACCCCCCCAAACGACCCCGTAGGTGGCACAAACACCTCGCACGGGACCAATGTAACTTGTAGGAACTGACTGCGTAGTCCCGGGTCTCCCAGTTTGTAAATATGACGATAATTTGCAAAAATCACACTTAGTTAAAAACATGTCGTCAAAGGGTGAATACCCAAACCAACCCCCAAACGACCCCGTAGGAGGCACGAACACCTCGTACGGGACCAATGTAACTTGTAGGAACTGATCGCGTAGTCTCGGGTCTCTCGGTTTGAGAGTAGGATGGTAATTTGCAAAAATCAACACTTAAACTTAAAAACAAGACGTTAAAGGGTGAAAACCCAAACCAGCCCCCAAACGACCCCGTAGGAGGCACGAACAGCTCAAACGGGACCAATATAACTTGTAGGAACTGATCGCGTAGTCTCGGGTCTCTTGGTTTGAGAGTAGGACGATAATTTGCAAAAATCAACACTTAAACTTAAAAACAAGCCGTTAATGGATGAAAACCCAAACCAGCCCCCAAAGGACCCCGTAGGAGGCACGAACAGCTCGCACGGGACCAATATAACTTGTAGGAACTGACCGCGTAGTCCCGGGTCTCCCGATTTGAGAATACGACGAGAATTTGCAAAAATTAACATTTAAACTTAAAACAAGCCGTTAAAGGGTGAAAACACAAACCGACCCCCAAACGACCCCGTAGGGGGCACGAACACCTCGCACGTGACCAATGTAACTTGTAGGAACTAATCGCGTAGTCTCGGGTCTCTCGGTTTGAGAGTATGACGATAATTTACAAAAATCAACACTTAAACTTAAAAACAAGCCATTCAAGGGTGAAAACCCAAACCACCCCCCAAACAACCCCGTAGGGGGCACGAACACCTCGTATGGGTCCAATGTAACTTGTACGAACTGACCGCGTAGTCCCGTGTCTCCCGGTTTGTGAATACCATGATAATTTGCAAAAATCACATTTAGTTAAAAACAACCCGTCAAAGTGTGAAAACCCAAACCATCCCCCAAGCGTCCCCGTAAGAGGCACGAGCACCTCGCACGGGACCAATATAACTTGTAGGAACTGACCGCGTATTCTCGGGTCTCCCGATTTGAGAATACGATGATAATTCGCAAAAATAAACACTCAAACTTTAAAAAAAATCCGTTAAAGGATGAAAACCCAAACCAGCCCCCAAACGACCCCGTAGGATGCACGAACACCTCGCTCGGGACCACTGTAACTTGTAGGAACTGACCGCGTAGTCCCGGGTCTCCCGGTTTGTGAATATGACGATAATTTGCAAAAATCAGCACTTAAACTTAAAAACAAGCCGTTCAAGGGTGAAAACTCAAACCACCCCCCAAACGACTCTGTAGGGGGCACGAACACCTCGCACGGGATAAATACAACTTGTAGAAACTGACCGCGTAGTCTCGGGTCTCCCGGTTTGTGAATATGACGATAATTTGCAAAAATCACACTTGATTAAAAATAAGCCGTCAAAGGGTGAAAACCCAAGTGACCCCGTTAGGGGCACGAACACCTCGCACGGGACCAATGTAACTTGTAGGAACTGATCGCGTAGTCCCGGGTCTCCCGATTTGTGAATATGACGATAATTTGCAAAAATCAGCACTTAAACTTAAAAACAAGCCGTCAAAAAGTTAAAACCAAAACCACCCCCCAAACGACCCCATAGGAGGCACGAACACCTCGCACGGGACCAATGTAACTTGTAGAAACTAACGGCGTAGTCCCGGGTCTCCCGGTTTGTGAATATGATGATAATTTGCAAAAATCAGCACTTAAACTTAAAAACAAGCCGTTAATGGGTGAAAACCCAAACCAACCCCCAAATTACCCCGTAGGGGGCACGAACACCTCGCACGGCACCAATGTAACTTGTAGGAACTGACCGCGTAGTCCCGGGTCTCCCGCTTTGTGAATATGACGATAATTTGCAAAAATCACACTTAGTTAAAAATAAGTCGTCAAAGGGTGAAAACCCAAACCACCCCCCAAACGACCCCGTTGGGGGCACGAACACCTCGCACGGGACCAATGTAACTTATAGGAACTGACCGCGGAGTCCCGAGTCTCTCGGTTTGTGAATATCACAATAATTTGCAAAAATCAGCACTTAAACTTAAAAACAAGCCGTTAAAGGGTGAAAACTCAAACCACCCCCCAAATGACATCCCGGGGCACGAACACCTCACACGGGACCAATGTAACTTGTAGGAACTTATCGCGTAGTCCCGGGTCTCCCGGTTTGTGAATATGAAGATAATTTATAAAAATCACACTTAGTTTATAACATGCCGTCAAAGGGTGAATACCCAAACCAACCCCCAAACGATCCCGAAGGAAGCACGAACACCTCGCACGGGACCAATGTAACTTGTAGGAACTGATCGAGTAGTCCCGGGTCTCCCGATTTGTGAATACGATGATAATTTGCAAAAATCAACACTTAAACTTAAAAACAAGCCGTTAAAGGGTGAAAACCCAAACCGTCCCCCAAACGACCCCGTAGGAGCCACGAACACCTCGCACGGGACCAATGTAACTTGTAGGAACTGATCGCGTAGTCCCGGGTCTCCCGATTTGAGAGTATGACGATAATTTGCCAAAATCAGCAGTTAAACTTAAAAACAAGCCATTAAAGGGTGAAAACTCAAACCACCCCCCAAACGACCCCGTAGGTGGCACAAACACCTCGCTCGGGACCAATGTAACTTGTAGGAACTGACTGCGTAGTCCCGGGTCTCCCAGTTTGTAAATATGACGATAATTTGCAAAAATCACACTTAGTTAAAAACATGTCGTCAAAAGGTGAATACCCAAACCAACCCCCAAACGACCTAGTAGGAGGCACGAACACCTCGTACGGGACCAATGTAACTTGTAGGAACTGATCGCGTAGTCTCGGGTCTCTCGGTTTGAGAGTAGGATGGTAATTTGCAAAAATCAACACTTAAACTTAAAAACAAGCCGTTAAAGGGTGAAAACCCAAACCAGCCCCCAAATGACCCCGTAGGAGGCACAAACAGCTCGCACGGGACCAATATAACTTCTAGGAACTGATCGCGTAGTCTCGGGTCTCTTGGTTTGAGAGTAGGACGATAATTTGCAAAAATCAACACTTAAACTTAAAAACAAGCCGTTAAAGGGTGAAAACCCAAACCAGTCCCCAAACGACCCCGTAGGAGGCACGAACAGCTCGCACGGGACCAATATAACTTGTAGGAACTGACCGCATAGTCCCGGGTCTCCCGATTTGAGAATACGATGAGAATTTGCAAAAATCAACACTTAAACTTAAAAACAAGCCGTTAAAGGGTGAAAACCCAAACCGGCCCCCAAACGACCCCGTAGCGGGCACGAACACCTCGCACGGGACCAATGTAACTTGTAGGAACTGATCGCGTAGTCCCGGGTCTCTCGGTTTGAGAGTATGACGATAATTTACAAAAATCAACACTTAAACTTAAAAACAAGTCGTTCAAGGGAGAAAACCCAAACCACTCCCCAAACGACCCCGTAGGGGGCACGAACACCTCGCACGGGTCCAATGTAACTTGTATGAACTGACCGCCTAGTCCCGTGTCTCCCGGTTTGTGAATATGATGATAATTTGCAAAAATCACATTTAGTTAAAAACAACCCGTCAAAGTGTGAAAACCCAAACCATCCCCCAAGCGACCCCGTAAGAGGCACGAACACCTCGCACGGGACCAATATAACTTGTAGGAACTGACCAAGTATTCTCGGGTCTCCCGATTTGAGAATACGAAGATAATTCACAAAAATCAACACTTAAACTTTAAAAAAAATCCGTTAAAGGGTGAAAACCCAAATCAGCCCCCAAACGACCCCGTAGGATGCATGAACACCTCGCTCGGGACCAATGTAACTTGTAGGAACTGACCGCGTAGTCTCGGGTCTCCCGGTTTGTGAATATGACGATAATTTGCAAAAATCAGCTCTTAAACTTAAAAGCAAGCCGTTCAAGGGTGAAAACTCAAACCACCCCCCAAACGACTCCGTAGGGGGCACGAACACCTCGCACGGGATAAATGCAACTTATAGAAACTAACCGCGTAGTCCCGGGTCTCCCGGTTTGTGAATATGACGATAATTTGCAAAAATCACACTTGGTTAAAAATAAGCCGTCAAAGGGTGAAAACCCAAACCAACCCCCAAACGACCCCGTAGGAGGCACGAACACCTCGCACGGGACCAATGTAACTTGTACGAACTGATCGCGTAGTCCCAGGTCTCTCGGTTTGCGAGTAGGACGATAATTTGCAAAAATCAACACTTAAACTTAAAAACAAGCCGTTAAAGGGTGAAAACCCAAACCAGCCCCCAAACGACCCCGTAGGAGGCACGAACAGCTCGCACGGGACCAATATAACTTGTAGGAACTGATCGCATAGTCTCGCGTCTCTTCGTTTGAGAGTAGGACGATAATTTGCAAAAATCAACACTTAAACTTAAAAACAAGCCGTTAAAGGATGAAAACCCAAACCAGCCCCCAAACGACCCCGTAGGAGGCACGAACAGCTCGCACGGGGCCAATATAACTTGTAGGAACTAACCGCGTAGGCCCGGGTCTCCCGATTTGAGAATACGACGATAATTTGCAAAAATCAACACTTAAACATAAAAACAAGCCGTTAAAGGGTGAAAACCCAAACCGGCCTCCAAACGACCCCGTAGGGGGCACGAACACCTCGCACGGGACCAATGTAACTTGTAGGAACTGACTGCGTAGTCCCGAGTCTCCCGGTGTGTGAGTATGACGATAATTTGCAAAAATCACATTTAGTTAAAAACAACCCGTCAAAGTGTGAAAACCCAAACCACCCCCCAAGCGACCCCATAAGAGGCACGAACACCTCGCACGGGACCAATATAACTTGTAGGAATTGATCGCGTAGTCTCGGGTCTCCCGATTTGAGAATACGACGATAATTCACAAAAATCAACACTCAAACTTAAAAAAAAATCCGTTAAAGGGTGAAAACCCAAACCAGCCCCCAAACGACCCCGTAGGATGCATGAACACCTCGCTCGGGACCAATGTAACTTGTAGGAACTGATCGCGTAGTCCCGGGTCTCCCAGTTTGTGAATATGATGATAATTTGCAAAAATCACATTTAGTTAAAAATAAGCCGTCAAAGTGTGAAAACCCAAACCACCCCCCAAGCGACCCCGTAAGAGGCACGAACACCTCGCACGGGACCAATATAACTTGTAGGACTTGATCGCGTATTCTCGGGTCTCCCGATTTGAGAATACGACGATAATTTGGAAAAATCAACACTCAAACTAAAAAATAAGCCGTTAAAGGGTGAAAACCCAAACCAACCCCCAAACGACCCCGTACGAGGCACGAACACCTCGCACGGGACCAATGTAACTTGTAGGAACTGATCGCGTAGTCCCGGGTCTCTCGGTTTGCGAGTAGGATGATAATTTGCAAAAATCAACACTTAAACTTAAAAACAAGCCGTTAAAGGGTGAAAACCCAAACCAGCCCCCAAACGACCCCGTAGGAGGCACGAACACCTCGCACGGGACCAATATAACTTGTAGAAACATACTGCGTAGTCCCGCATCTCCCGATTTCAGAATACGACGATAATTTGCAAAAGTCAACACTTAAACTTAAAAACAAGCCGTTAAAGGGTGAAAACCCAAACCAGCCTCCAAACGACCCCGTAGGGGGCACGAACACCTCGCACGGGACCAATGTAACTTGTAGGAACTAACCGCGTAGTCCCGAGTCTCCCGGTGTGTGAATATGATGATAATTTGCAAAAATCACACTTAGTTAAAAACAAGTCGTCAAAGGGTGAAAACCCAAACCACCCCCCAAACGGCCTCGTAGGGGGCACGAACACCTCTCACGGGACCAATGTAACTTGTAGGAACTGATCGCGTAGTCCCGGGTCTCCCGATTTGTGAATATGACGATAATTTGCAAAAATCAGCACTTAAACTTAAAAACAAGCCGTCAAAGGGTGAAAACCAAAACCACCCCCCAAACGACCCCATAGGAGGCACGAACAGCTCGCACGGGACCAATGTAACTTGTAGAAACTAACCGCGTAGTTTCGGGTCTCCCGATTTGTGAATATGACGATAATTTGCAAAAATCACACTTGGTTAAAAATAAGCCGTCAAAGGGTGAAAACCCAAATGACCCCGTTGGGGGTACGAACACCTCGCACGGGACCAATGTAACTTGTAGGAACTGATCGCGTAGTCCCGGGTCTCCCGATTTGTGAATATGACGATAATTTGCAAAAATTAGCACTTAAACTTAAAAACAAGCCGTCAAAGGGTGAAAACCAAAACCACCCCCCAAACGACCCCATAGGAGGCACGAACACCTCGCACGGGACCAATGTAACTTGTAGAAACTAACGGCGAAGTCCCGGGTCTCCCGGTTTGTGAATATGACGATAATTTGCAAAAATCAGCACTTAAACTTAAAAACAAGCCGTTAATGGGTGAAAACCCAAACCAACCCCCAAATTACCCCGTAGGGGGCACGAACACCTCGCACGGGACCAATGTAACTTGTAGGAACTGACCGCGTAGTCCCGGGTCTCCCGATTTGTGAATATGATGATAATTTGCAAAAATCACACTTAGTTAAAAATAATCCGTCAAAGGGTGAAAACCCAAACCACCCCCCCAAACGACCCCGTTGGGGGCACGAACACCTCGCACGGGACCAATGTAACTTGTAGGAACTGACCGCGTAGTCCCGGGTCTCCCGGTTTGTGAATATCACAATAATTTGCAAAAATCAGCACTTAAACTTAAAAACAAGCCGTTAAAAGGTGAAAACTCAAACCACCCCCCAAATGACACCGTAGAGGGCACAAACACCTCGCACGGGACCAATGTAACTTGTAGGAACTGACTGCGTAGTCCCGGGTCTCCCAGTTTGTAAATATGACGATAATTTGCAAAAATCATACTTAGTTAAAAACATATCGTCAAAAGGTGAATACCCAAACCAACCCCCAAACGACCTAGTTGGAGGCACGAACACCTCGTACGGGACCAATGTAACTTGTAGGAACTGATCGCGTAGTCTCGGGTCTCTCGGTTTGAGAGTAGGATGGTAATTTGCAAAAATCAACACTTAAACTTAAAAACAAGCCGTTAAAGGGTGAAAACCCAAACCAGCCCCCAAACGACCCCGTAGGAGGCACAAACAGCTCGCACGGGACCAATATAACTTCTAGGAACTGATCGCGTAGTCTCGGGTCTCTTGGTTTGAGAGTAGGACGATAATTTGCAAAAATCAACACTTAAACTTAAAAACAAGCCGTTAAAGGGTGAAAACCCAAACCAGCCCCCAAACGACCCCGTAGGAGGCACGAACAGCTCGCACGGGACCAATATAACTTGTAGGAACTGACCGCATAGTCCCGGGTCTCCCGATTTGAGAATACGATGAGAATTTGCAAAAATCAACACTTAAACTTAAAAACAAGCCGTTAAAGGGTGAAAACCCAAACCGGCCCCCAAACGACCCCGTAGCGGGCACGAACACCTCGCACGGGACCAATGTAACTTGTAGGAACTGATCGCGTAGTCCCGGGTCTCTCGGTTTGAGAGTATGACGATAATTTACAAAAATCAACACTTAAACTTAAAAACAAGCCGTTCAAGGGAGGGCCAAACCACCCCCCAAGCGACCCCGTAGGGGGCACGAACACCTCGCACGGGTCCAATGTAACTTGTACGAACTGACCGCGTAGTCACGTGTCTCCCGGTTTGTGAATATGATGATAATTTGCAAAAATCACATTTAGTTAAAAACAACCCGTCAAAGTGTGAAAACCCACACCATCCCCTAAGCGACCCCGTAAGAGGCACGAACACCTCGCACGGGACCAATATAACTTGTAGGAACTGACCAAGTATTCTTGGGTCTCCCGATTTGAGAATACGAAGATAATTCGCAAAAATCAACAGTTAAACTTTAAAAAAAATCCGTTAAGGGGTGAAAACCCAAACCAGCCCCCAAACGACCCCGTAGGATGCATGGACACCTCGCTCGGGACCAATGTAACTTGTAGGAACTGACCGCGTAGTCCCGGGTCTCCCGGTTTGTGAATATGACGATAATTTGCAAAAATCAGCTCTTAAACTTAAAAACAAGCCGTTCAAGGGTGAAAACTCAAACCACCCCCCAAACGACTCCGTAGGGGGCACGAACACCTCGCACGGGATAAATGCAACTTGTAGAAACTAACCGCGTAGTCCCGGGTCTCCCGGTTTGTGAATATGACGATAATTTGCAAAAATCACACTTGGTTAAAAATAATCCGTCAAAGGGTGAAAACCCAAACCAACCCCCAAACGACCCCGTAGGAGGCACGAACACCTCGCACGGGACCAATGTAACTTGTAGGAACTGATCGCGTAGTCCCAGGTCTCTCGGTTTGCGAGTAGGACGATAATTTACAAAAATCAACACTTAAACTTAAAAACAACCCGTTAAAGGGTGAAAACCCAAACCAGCCCCCAAACGACCCCGTAGGAGGCACGAACAGCTCGCACGGGACCAATATAACTTGTAGGAACTGATCGCGTAGTCTCGCGTCTCTTCGTTTGAGAGTAGGACGATAATTTTCAAAAATCAACACTTAAACTTAAAAACAAGCCGTTAAAGGATGAAAACCCAAACCAGCCCCCAAACGACCCCGTAGGAGGCACGAACAGCTCGCACGGGACCAATATAACTTGTAAGAACTAACCGCGTAGTCCCGGGTCTCCCGATTTGAGAATACGACGATAATTTGCAAAAATCAACACTTAAACTTAAAAACAAGCCGTTAAAGGGTGAAAACCCAAACCGGCCTCCAAACGACCCCGTAGGGGGCACGAACACCTCGCACGGGACCAATGTAACTTGTAGAAACTGACTGCGTAGTCCCGAGTCTCCCGGTGTGTGAGTATGACGATAATTTGCAAAAATCACATTTAGTTAAAAACAACCCGTCAAAGTGTGAAAACCCAAACCACCCCCCAAGCGACCCCGTAAGAGGCACGAACACCTCGCACGGGACCAATATAACTTGTAGGAACTGATCGCGTAGTCTCGGGTCTCCCGATTTGAGAATACGACGATAATTCACAAAAATCAACACTCAAACTTAAAAAAAAATCCGTTAAAGGGTGAAAACCCAAACCAACCCCCAAACGACCCCGTAGGATGCACGAACACCTCGCTCGGGACCAATGTAACTTGTAGGAACTGATCGCGTAGTCCCGGGTCTCCCAGTTTGTGAATATGATGATAATTTGCAAAAATCACATTTAGTTAAAAATAAGCCGTCAAAGTGTGAAAACCCAAACCACCCCCCAAGCGACCCCGTAAGAGGCACGAACACCTCGCACGGGACCAATATAACTTCTAGGAACTGACCGCGTATTCTCGGATCTCCCGATTTGAGAATACGACGATAATTTGCAAAAATCGACACTCAAACTAAAAAATAAGCCGTTAAAGGGTGAAAACCCAAACCAACCCCCAAACGACCCCGTAGGAGGCACGAACACCTCGAACGGGACCAATGTAACTTGTAGGAGCTGATCGCGTAGTCCCGGGTCTCTCGGTTTGCGAGTAGGACGATAATTTGCAAAAATCAGCACTCAAACTTAAAAACTAGCCGTTAAAGGGTGAAAACCCAAACCAGCCCCCAAACGACCCCGTAAGATTCACGAACACCTCGCACGGGACCAATATAACTTGTAGGAACTGACTGCGTAGTCCCGCATCTCCCGATTTCAGAATACGACGATAATTTGCAAAAGTCAACACTTAAACTTAAAAACAAGCCGTTAAAGGGTGAAAACCCAAACCAGCCCTCAAACGACCCCGTAGGGGGCACGAACACCTCGCACGGGACCAATGTAACTTGTAGGAACTAACCGCGTAGTCCCGAGTCTCCCGGTGTGTGAATATGACGATAATTTGCAAACATCACACTTAGTTAAAAACAAGTCGTCAAAGGGTGAAAACCCAAACCACCCCCCAAACGGCCCCGTAGGGGGCACGAACACCTCTCACGGGACCAATGTAACTTGTAGGAACTGATCGCGTAGTCCCGGGTCTCCCGATTTGTGAATATGACGATAATTTGCAAAAATCAGCACTTAAACTTAAAAACAAGCCGTCAAAGGGTGAAAACCAAAACCACCTCCCAAACGACCCCATAGGAGGCACGAACACCTCGCACGGGACCAATGTAACTTGTAGAAACTAACCGCGTAGTTTCGGGTCTCCCGATTTGTGAATATGACGATAATTTGCAAAAATCACACTTGGTTAAAAATAAGCCGTCAAAGGGTGAAAACCCAAATGACCCCATTGGGGGCACGAACACCTCGCACGGGACCAATGTAACTTGTAGGAACTGATCGCGTAGTCCCGGGTCTCCCGATTTGTGAATATGACGATAATTTGCAACAATTAGCACTTAAACTTAAAAACAAGCCGTCAAAGGGTGAAAACCAAAACCACCCTCCAAACGACCCCATAGGAGGCACGAACACCTCGCACGGGACCAATGTAACTTGTAGAAACTAACGGCGTAGTCCCGGGTCTCCCGGTTTGTGAATATGACGATAATTTGCAAAAATCAGCACTTAAACTTAAAAACAAGCCGTTAATGGGTGAAAACCCAAACCAACCCCCAAATTACCCCGTAGGGGGCACGAACACCTCGCACGGGACCAATGTAACTTGTAGGAACTGACCGCGTAGTCCCGGGTCTCCCGGTTTGTCAATATGATGATAATTTGCAAAAATCACACTTAGTCAAAAATAATCCGTCAAAGGGTGAAAACCCAAACCACCCCCCCAAACGACCCCGTTGGGGGCACGAACACCTCGCACGGGACCAATGTACCTTGTAGGAACTGACCGCGTAGTCCCGGGTCTCCCGGTTTGTGAATATCACAATAATTTCCAAAAATCAGCACTTAAACTTAAAAACAAGCCGTTAAAAGGTGAAAACTCAAACCACCCCCCAAATGACACCGTAGAGGGCACGAACACCTCACACGGGACCAATGTAACTTGTAGGGACATACCGCGTAGTCTCGGGTCTCTCGGTTTGTGAATATGAAGATAATTTGCAAAAATCACACTTAGTTAAAAACATGTCGTCAAAGGGTGAATACCCAAACCATCCCCCAAACGATCCCGTAGGAGGCACGAACACCTCGCACGGGACCAATGTAACCTGTAGGAACTGATCGCGTAGTCCCGGTTCTCTCGGTTTGAGAGTAGGATGATAATTTGCAAAAATCAACACTTAAACTTAAAAACAAGCCGTTAAAAGGTGAAAACCCAAACCAGTCCCCAAACGACCCCGTAGGAGGCACGAACACCTCGCACGGGACCAATATAACTTCTAGGAACTGACCGCGTAGTCCCGGGTCTCCCGATTTAAGAATACGACGATAATTTGCAAAAATCAACACTTAAACTTAAAAACCAGCCATTAAAGGGTGAAAACCCAAACCGGCCCCCAAACGACCCCGTAGGGGCCACGAACACCTCGCACGGGACCAATGTAACTTGTAGGAACTGATCGCGTAGTCCCGGGTCTCCCGGCTTGAGAGTATGACGATAATTTGCAAAAATCAGCAGTTAAACTTAAAAACAAGCCGTTAAAGGGTGAAAACTCAAACCACCCCCCAAACGACCCCGTAGGTGGCACAAACACCTCGCACGGGACCAATGTAACTTGTAGGAACTGACTGCGTAGTCCCGGGTCTCCCAGTTTGTAAATATGACGATAATTTGCAAAAATCACACTTAGTTAAAAACAAGTCGTCAAAGGGTGAATACCCAAATCAACCCTCAAACGACCCCGTAGGAGGCACGAACACCTCGTACGGGACCAATGTAACTTGTAGGAACTGATCGCGTAGTCTCGGGTCTCTCGGTTTGAGAGTAGGACGGTAATTTGCAAAAATCAACACTTAAACTTAAAAATAAGCCGTTAAAGGGTGAAAACCCAAACCAGCCCCCAAACGACCCCGTAGGAGGCACAAACAGCTCGCACGGGACCAGTATAACTTGTAGGAACTGATCGCATAGTCTCGGGTCTCTTGGTTTGAGAGTAGGACGATAATTTGCAGAAATCAACACTTAAACTTAAAAACAAGCCGTTAAAGGGTGAAAACCCAAACCAGCCCCCAAACGACCCCGTAGGAGGCACGAACAGCTCGCACGGGACCAATATAACTTGTAGGAACTGACCGCGTAGTCCCGGGTCTCCCGATTTGAGAATACGACGAGAATTTGCAAAAATCAACACTTAAACTTAAGAACAAGCCGTTAAAGGGTGAAAACCCAAACCGGCCCCCAAACGACCCCGTAGGGGGCACGAACACCTCGCACGGGACCAATGTAACTTGTAGGAACTGATCGCGTAGTCCCGGGTCTCTCGGTTTGAGAGTATGACGATAATTTACAAAAATCAACACTTAAACTTAAAAACAAGCCGTTCAAGGGAGAAAACCCAAACCACCCCCCAAACGACCCCGTAGGGGGCACGAACACCTCGCACGGGTCCAATGTAACTTATATGAACTGACCGCGTAGTCCCGTGTCTCCCGGTTTGTGAATATGATGATAATTTGCAAAAATCTCATTTAGTTAAAAATAACCCGTCAAAGTGTGAAAACCCAAACCATCCCCCGAGCAACCCCGTAAGAGACACGAACACCTCGCACGGGACCAATATAACTTGTAGGAACTGACCGCGTATTCTCGGGTCTCCCGATTTGAGAATACGACGATAATTCGCAAAAATCAACACTCAAACTTTAAAAAAAATCCGTTAAAGGGTGAAACCCAAAACCAGCCCCCAAACGACCACGTAGGATGCACGAACACCTCGCTCGGGACCAATGTAACTTGTAGGAACTGACCGCATAGTCCCGGGTCTCCCGGTTTGTGAATATGACGATAATTTGCAAAAATCAGCACTTAAACTTAAAAACAAGCCGTTCAAGGGTGAAAACTCAAACCACCCCCCAAACGACTCCGTAGGGGGCACGAACACCTCGCACTGGATAAATGCAACTTGTAGGAACTGACCGCGTAGTCCCGGTTCTCTCGGTTTGTGAATATGACGATAATTTGGAAAAATCACACTTAGTTAAAAACATGTCATCAAAGGGTGAATACCCAAACCAACCCCCAAACGACCCCGTAGGAGGCACGAACACCTCGCACGGGACCAATGTAACTTGTAGGAACTGATCGCGTAGTCCCGGGTCTCTCAGTTTACGAGTAGGACGATAATGTGAAAAAATCAACACTTAAACTTAAAAACAAGTCGTTAAAGGTTGAAAACCCAGACCAGCCCCTAAACGACCCCGTAGGAGGCACGAACACCTCGCACGGGACCAATATAACTTGTAGGAACTGACTGCGTAGTCCCGTCTCTCCCGATTTCAGAATACGATGATAATTTGCAAAAATCAACACTTAAACTTAAAAACAAGCCGTTAAAGGGTGAAAACCCAAACCAGCCCCCAAACGACCTCGTAGGGGGCACGAACACCTCGCACGGGACCAATGTAACTTGTAGGAACTAACCGCGTAGTCCCGAGTCTCCCGGTGTGTGAATATGACGATAATTTGCAAAAATCACACTTAGTTAAAAACAAGTCGTCAAAGGGTGAAAACCCAAACCACCCCCCAAACGGCCCCGTTGGGGGCACAAACACCTCTCACGGGACCAATCTAACTTGTAGGAACTGATCGCGTAGTCCCGGGTCTCCCGATTTGTGAATATGACGATAATTTTCAAAAATCAGAACTTAAACTTAAAAATAAGTCGTCAAAGGGTGAAAGGCAAAACCACCCCCCAAACGACCCCGTAGGAGGCACGAACACCTCGCACGGGACCAATGTAACTTGTAGAAACTAACCGCATAGTCCAGGGTCTCCCGGTTTGTGAATATGATGATAATTTGCAAAAATCAGCACTTAAACTTAAAAACAAGCCGTTAATGGGTGGAAACTCAAACCACCCCCCAAATTACCCCGTAGGGGGCACGAACACCTCTCATGGGACCAATGTAACATGTAGGAACTGACCGTGTAGTCCCGGGTCTCCCGGTTTGTGAATATGACGATAATTTGCAAAAATCACACTTAGTTAAAAATAAGCCGTCAAAGGGTGAAAATCCAAACGACCCCGTTGGGGGCACGAACACCTCGCACGGGACCAATGTAACTTGTAGGAACTGACCGCGTAATCCCGGGTCTCCCGGTTTGTGAATATGACGATAATTTGCAAAAATCAGCACTTAAACTTAAAAACAAGCCGTTAAAGGGTGAAAACTCAAACCACCACCCAAATGACCCCGTAGGGGGCACGGACACCTCGCACGGGAGCAATGTAACTTGTAGGAACTGACCGCGTAGTCCCGGGTCTCCCGGTTTTTGAATATGAAGATAATCTACAAAAATCACACTTAGTTAAAAACATGCCGTCAAAGGGTGAATACCCAAACCAACCCCCAAACGATCCCGTAGGAGGGACGAACACCTCGCACGGGACCAATGTAACTTGTAGGAACTTATCGCATAGTCCCGGTTCTCTCGGTTTGAGAGTAGGACGATAATTTGCAAAAATCAACACTAAAACTTAAAAATAAGCAGTTAAAAGGTGAAAACCCAAACTAGCCCCCAAACGACCCCGTAGGAGGCACAAACACCTCACACGGGACCAATATAACTTGTAGGGACTGACTGCATAGTCCCGGGTCTCCCGATTTGAGAATACAACGATAATTTGCAAAAATCAACACTTAAACTTAAAAACAAGCCGTTAAAGGGTGGAAACCCAAACCGGCCCCCAAATGACCCCGTAGGAGCCACGAACACCTTGCACGGGACCAATGTAACTTGTAGGAACTGATCGCGTAGTCCCGGCTCTCCCGGTTTGAGAGTATGACGATAATTTGCAAAAATCAGCACTTAAACTTAAAAACAAGCCGTTAAAGGGTGAAAACTCAAACCACCCCCCAAACGACCCCGTATGGGGCACAAACACCTCGCACGGGACCAATGTAACTTGTAGGAACTGACTGCGTAGTCTCGGGTCTCCCAGTTTGTAACTATGACGATAATTTGCAAAAATCACACTTAGTTAAAAACATGTCGTCAACGGGTGAATACCCAAACCAACCGCCAAACGACCCCGTAGGAGGCACGAACACCTCGCACGGGACCAATGTAACTTGTAGGAACTGAACGTGTAGTCTCGGGTCTCTCGGTTTGAGAGTAGGACGATAATTTGCAAAAATCAACACTTAAACTTAAAAACAAGCCGTTAAAGGGTGAAAACCCAAACCAGCCCCCAAACGACTTCGTAGGAGGCACGAACAGCTCGCACGGGACCAATATAACTTGTAGGAACTGACCGTGTAGTCCCGGGTCTCCCAATTTGAGAATACGACGATAATTTGCAAAAATCAACACTTAAACTTAAAAACAAGCCGTTAAAGGGTGAAAACCCAAACCGGCCCCCAAACGACCCCGTAGGGGGCACGAACACCTCGCACGGGACCAATGTAACTTGTAGGAACTGATTGCGTAGTCCCGGGTCTCTCGGTTTGAGAGTATGACGATAATTTACAAAAATCAACACTTAAACTTAAAAACAAACTATTAAAGGGTGAAAACCCAAACCACCCCCCAAACGACCCCGTAGGGGGCACAAACACCTCGCACGGGTCCAATGTAACTTGTACGATCTGACCGCGTAGTCCCGTGTCTTCCAGTTTGTGAATATGATGATAATTTGCAAAAATCACATTTAGTTAAAATAAGCCGTCAAAGTGTGAAAACCCAAACCACCCCCCAAGCGACCCCGTAAGAGGCACGAACACCTCGCACGGGACCAATATAACTTATAGGAACGGACCGCGTAGTCTCGGGTCTCCCGATTTGAGAATACGATGATAATTCGCAAAAATCAACACTCAAACTTAAAAAAAAAATCCGTTAGAGGGTGAAAACCCAAACCATACCCCAAACGACCCCGTAGGATGCACGAACACCTCGCTCGGGACCAATGTAACATGTAGGAACTGACCGCGTAGTCCCGGGTCTCCCGGTATTTTAATATGACGATAATTTGCAAAAATCAGCACTTAAACTTAAAAACAAGTCGTTCAAGGGTGAAAACTCAAACCACCTCCCAAACGACTCCGTAGGGGGCACGAACACCTCGCACGTGATAAATGCAACTTGTAGGAACTGACCGCGTAGTCCCGGGTCTCTCGGTTTGTGAATATTACGATAATTTGCAAAAATCTCACTTAGTTAAAAACATGCCGTCAAAGGGTGAATACCCAAACCAACCCCCAAACGACCCCGTAGGAGGCACGAACACCTCGCACGGGACCAATGTAACTTGTAGGAACTGATCGCGTAGTCCCGGGTCTCCCGATTTGAGAATACGACGATAATTTGCAAAAATCAACACTTAAACTTAAAAACAAGCCGTTAAAGGGTGAAAACCCAAACCAGCCCCCAAACGACCACGTAGGGGGCACGAACACCTCACATAGGACCAATGTAACTTGTAGGAACTGACCGCGTAGTCCCAAGTCTCCCGGTGTGTGAGTATGACGATCATTTGCAAAAATCACACTTAGTTAAAAACAAGTCGTCAAAGGGTGAAAACCCAAACCACCCCCGAAACGACCCCGTAAGGGGCACAAACACCTCTCACGGGACCAATGTAACTTGTAGGAACTGATCGCGTAGTCCCGGGTCTCCCGATTTGTGAATATGACGATAATTTGCAAAAATCAGCACTTAAACTTAAAAACAAGCCATCAAAGGATGAAAACCAAAACCACCCCCCTAACGACCCTGTAGGGGGCACGAACACCTCGCACGGGACCAATGTAACTTGTAGGAACTGACCGCGTAGTCCCGGGTCTCCCGGTTTGTGAATATGATGATAATTTGCAAAAATCAGCACTTAAACTTAAAAACAAGCCGTTAAAGGGTGAAAACCTAAACCACCCCCCAAACAACCCCGTAGGAGGCACGAACAGCTCGCACGGGACCAATATAACTTGTAGGAACTGACTGCGTAGTCCCATCTCTCCCGATTTCAGAATACGACGATAATTTGCAAAAATCAACACTTAAACTTTAAAACAAGCCGTTAAAGGGTGAAAACCCAAACCAGCCCCCAAACAACCCCGTAGGGGGCACGAACACCTCGCACGGGACCAATGTAACTTGTAGGAACTAACCGCGTAGTCCCGAGTCTCCCGGTGTGAGAATATGACGATAATTTGCAAAAATCACACTTAGTTAAAAACAAGTCGTCAAAGGGTGAAAACCCAAACCACCTCCCAAACGGCCCCGTAGGGGGCACAAACACCTCTCACGGGACCAATGTAACTTGTAGGAACTGATCGCGTAGTCCCGGGTCTCCCGATTTGTGAATATGACGATAATTTTCAAAAATCAGCACTTAAACTTAAAAATAAGTCGTCAAAGGGTGAAAGCCAAAACCACCCCCCAAACGACCCCGTAGGAGGCACGAACACCTCGCACGGGACCAATGTAACTTGTAGAAACTAACCGCATAGTCCCGGGTCTCCCGGTTTGTGAATATGATGATAATTTGCAAAAATCGGCACATAAACTTAAAAACAAGCCGTTAATGGGTGAAAACCCAAACCACCCCCCAAATTACCCCGTAGGGGGCACGAACACCTCTCATGGGACCAATGTAACTTGTAGGAACTGACCGCGTAGTCCCGGGTCTCCCGGTTTGTGAATATGACAATAATTTGCAAAAATCACACTTAGTTAAAAATAAGCCGTCAAAGGGTGAAAACCCAAACGACCCCGTTGGGGGCACGAACACCTCGCACGGGACCAAAGTAACTTGTAGGAACTGACCGCTTAGTCCCGGGTCTCCCGGTTTGTGAATATGACGATAATTTGCAAAAATCAGCACTTAAACTTAAAAACAAGCCGTTAAAGGGTGAAAACTCAAACCACCACCCAAATGACCCCGTAGGGGGCACGAACACCTCGCACGGGACCAATGTAACTTGTAGGAACTGACCGCGTAGTCCCGGGTCTCCCGGTGTGTGAATATGAAGATAATCTACAAAAATCACACTTAGTTAAAAACATGTCGTCAAAGGGTTAATACCCAAACCAACCCCCAAACGATCCCGTAGGAGGCACGAACACCTCGCACGAGACCAATGTAACTTGTAGGAACTTATCGCATAGTCCCGGTTCTCTCGGTTTGAGAGTAGGACGATAATTTGCAAAAATCAACACTTAAACTTAAAAATAAGCATTTAAAAGGTGAAAACCCAAACCAGCCCCCAAACGACCCCGTAGGAGGCACGAACACCTCACACGGGACCAATATAACTTGTAGGAACTGACTGCATAGTCCCGGGTCTCCCGATTTGCGAATACGACGATAATTTGCAAAAATCAACACTTAAACTTAAAAACAAGCCGTTAAAGGGTGAAAACCCAAACCGGCCCCCAAACGACCCCGTAGGAGCCACGAACACCTTGCACGGGACCAATGTAACTTGTAGGAACTGATCGCGTAGTCCCGGCTCTCCCGGTTTGAGAGTATGACGATAATTTGCAAAAATCAGCACTTAAACTTAAAAACAAGCCGTTAAAGGGTGAAAACTCAAACCACCCCTCAAACGACCCCGTACGGGGCACAAACACCTCGCACGGGACAAATGTAACTTGTAGGAACTGACTGCGTAGTCCCGGGTCTCCCAGTTTGTAACTATGACGATAATTTGCAAAAATCACACTTAGTTAAAAACATGTCGTCAAAGGGTGAATACCCAAACCAACCCCCATACGACCCCGTAGGAGGCACGAACACCTCGCACGGGACCAATGTAACTTGTAGGAACTGATCGCGTAGTCTTGGGTCTCTCGGTTTGAGAGTAGGACGATAATTTGCAAAAATCAACACTTAAACTTAAAAACAAGCCGTTAAAGGGTGAAAACCCAAACCAGCCCCCAAACGACCCCGTAGGAGGCACGAACAGCTCGCACGGGACCAATATAACTTGTAGGAACTGACCGTGTAGTCCCGGGTCTCCCGATTTGAGAATACGATGATAATTTGCAAAAATCAACACTTAAACTTAAAAACAAGCCGTTAAAGGGTGAAAACCCAAACCGGCCCCCAAACGACCCCGTAGGGGGCACGAACACCTCGCACGGGACCAATGTAACTTGTAGGAACTGATTGCGTAGTCCCGGGTCTCTCGGTTTGAGAGTATCACGATAATTTACAAAAATCAGCACTTAAACTTAAAAACAAACCGTTAAAGGGTGAAAACCCAAACCACCTCCCAAACGACCCCGTAGGGGGCACAAACACCTCGCACGGGTCCAATGTAACTTGTACGATCTGACCGCGTAGTCCCGTGTCTCCCAGTTTGTGAATATGATGATAATTTGCAAAAATCACATTTAGTTAAAAATAAGCCGTCAAAGTGTGAAAACCCAAACCACCCCCCAAGCGACCCCGTAAGAGGCACGAACACCTCGCACGGGACCAATATAACTTATAGGAACTGACCGCGTAGTCTTGGGTCTCCCGATTTGAGAATACGACGATAATTCGCAAAAATCAACACTCAAACTTAAAAAAAAAATCCGTTAGAGGGTGAAAACCCAAACGACCCCGTAGGATGCACGAACACCTCGCTCGGGACCAATGTAACATGTAGGAACTGACCGCGTAGTCCCGGGTCTCCCGGTATTTGAATATGACGATAATTTGCAAAAATCAGCACTTAAACTTAAAAACAAGTTGTTCAAGGGTGAAAAATCAAAAAACCCCCCAAACGACTCCGTAGGGGGCACGAACACCTCGCACGTGATAAATACAACTTGTAGGAACTGACTGCGTAGTCCCGGGTCTCCCAGTTTGTAAATATGACGATAATTTGCAAAAATCACACTTAGTTAAAAACATGTCGTCAAAGGGTGAATACCCAAACCAACCCCCAAACGACCCCGTAGGAGGCACGAACACCTCGCACGGGACCAATGTAACTTGTAGGAACTGATCGCATAGTCCCGGGTCTCTCGGTTTGAGAGTAGGACGATAATTTGCAAAAATCAACAATTAAACTTAAAAACAATCCGTTAAAGGGTGAAAACCCAAACCATCCCCCAAACGACCCCGTAGGAGGCACGAACAGCTCGCACGGGACCAATATAAGTTGTAGGAACTGACCACGTAGTCCCGGGTCTCCCGATTTGAGAATACGACGATAATTTGCTAAAATCAACACTTAAACTTAAAAACAAGCCGTTAAAGGGTGAAAACCCAAACCAGCCCCCAAACGACCACGTAGGGGGCACGAACACCTCACATGGGACCAATGTAACTTGTAGGAACTGACCGTGTAGTCCCGAGTCTCCCGGTGTGTGAGTATGACGATCATTTGCAAAAATCACACTTAGTTAAAAACAAGTCGTCAAAGGGTGAAAACCCAAACCATCCCCGAAACGACCCCGTAGGGGGCACGAACACCTCTCACGGGACCAATGTAACTTGTAGGAATTGATCGCGTAGTCCCGGGTCTCCCGATTTGTGAATATGACGATAATTTACAAAAATCAGCACTTAAACTTAAAAACAAGCCGTCAAAGGATGAAAACCAAAACCACCCCCCTAACGACCCTGTAGGGGCACGAACACCTCGCACGGGACCAATGTAACTTGTAGGAACTGACCGCGTAGTCCCGGGTCTCCCGGTTTGTGAATATGATGATAATTTGCAAAAATCAGCACTTAAACTTAAAAACAAGCCGTTAAAGGGTGAAAACCTAAACCACCCCCCAAACGACCCCGTAGGGGGCACGAACACCTCGCACGGGACCAATGTAACTTGTAGGAACTGACCGCGTTGTCCCGGGTCTCCCGGTTTGTGAATATGACGATAATTTGCAAAAATCAGCACTTAAACTTAAAAACAAGCCGTTAAAGGGTGAAAACTCAAACCACCCCCCAAACGACCCCATAGGGGGCACGAACACCTCGCAAGGGACCAATGTAACTTGTTGGAACTGACCGCGTAGTCCCGGGTCTCCCGGTTTGTGAATATGACGATAATTTACAAAAATCACACTTAGTTAAAAACATGCCGTCAAAGGGTGAATACCCAAACCAACCCCCAAACGATCCCGTAAGAGGCACGAACACCTCGCACGGGACCAATGTACCTTGTAGGAACTGATCGCGTAGTCCCGGTTCTCTCGGTTTGAGAGTAGGACGATAATTTGTAAAAATCAACACTTAAACTTAAAAACAAGCCGTTAAAGGGTGAAAACAAAAACCAGCCCCCAAGCGACCCCGTAGGAGGCACGAACACCTCGCACGGGACCAATATAACTTGTAGGAACTGACCGCGTAGTCCTGGGTCTCCCGATTTGAGAATACTACGATAATTTGCAAAAATCAACACTTAAACTTAAAAACAAGCCGTTAAAGGGTGAAAACCCAAACCGGCCCCCGAACGACCCCGTAGGGGGCACGAACACCTCGTACGGGACCAATGTAACTTGTAGGAACTGACCGCGTAGTCCCGGGTCTCCCGGTTTGTGAGTATGACGTTAATTTCCATTCATATATGTAATTTTTTTGTTTTGAGTATTTTTTTTTGTAAATTATTGAGTTACTAATATCGTATCATTTTTGTATTCTATTTTTTTTGCGGGATAACAGTTTATTGTTGGTTGTTATTCGCGTGGAACACACAAAGAACTCAATGGTTTACAACAAGGGGTTTATTAATGAATCCATTTTTTTGTGTCATGACCGTATGGTCTTTTGTTGTTTTATTATTGACTTTTATGGCCATGAGGGCTTTTGTAAGTTAATTGTTATATTTTGTGGCCGTGCGGGCTTTATGTTAGGCAGGTTTTGTATTAACAGGTTTTGGAATGTCCAGAAAATAGAGGAAACTCTGCCCAATTTTTTTGGGCCTATGAGCAGTTAAAGACTTGTAATATTTTGAAGTTTGTATGTACATTAGTTTATTAATAACGCGCAATATTATTAATTTGTGAATTTTGTGCTTTCAAATATTTTTTTTTAAATTAAAAAAAATTGGCACAGTTCAAAACCGTGGCAAAAGTGTATCATATTTTGGCACGGTTTTAAACTGTGCTAAATTTTTTTAAATTATGCTGAATCTGGCACAGTTAAAAACTGTGCCAAAAGTGTGCCAGAAATATCAAATTCTGGCACGGTTTAAAAGTGTGCCAGAAGTGTTCCTATTTTGCTGAATCTGGCACAGTTAAAAACTATGCCAAAAGTGTGCCAGAAATATCAAATTCTGGCACGGTTTAAAAGTGTTCCAGAAGTGTTCCTGTTTGACTGATTGTGGCACACTTTTAAATCGTGCCAGAAAAAAATTCCCATTTTGGAACACCTGATTCTGGCACAGTTCAAAACCGTGCCAGATTTGATCTGGCACGGTTTTGAACTGTGCCAGAATCCTGTTTTTGGTGTAGTGAATATGGAGATAATATCCTCATTTTTTGCCCTCTTTGAAAAATAATCAATGGACACTATGAGATATTGGTAGTTGCACGCTTCTTTAGGAAGAGGACCAACAAGTTTGATACCCCACACTACAAATGGCCACGGTCCAGTGATAGGCGAGAGAGGTTGATAGGGCTTGTGAGGGATGCTAGAGAATCTCTAACATTTGTCATATTTCTTCACATAGTCGACCGCATCTTTAGCGAGTGGAAGCCACAAATAGCCCTAAGTAATAATCCTCTTAGAAAGAGACCATCCACCAATGTGAATTTTGCATGACCCTTTATGGATGTCTCGTAGGAAATAATTGACCTCAGATGTATGATCACATCAGAGAAAAGGTAGTACAAAACCTCTTTTATACAGCACATCTATGATGATAATGAATTATAGCTCTGAATCTGAGATTCTTTCTTTCAGCCTTGAGATCTCGGAGCTCACCATATCTAATATACTTAATCAATGGATCCATCCATGATTCTACTAAATTCAAGTTTAAACAAAATGTAACTCCATTGTCATCTTCCTCGATGATTGGCTTGTGCAAAATTTTAGCAACAATTGTTCATCTAATTTTGTCCTTGTAGCCGATTGCATCCTTGCCAAAGCATCTGCTCGAGCCGAGGAATTCTTCTGATATTAACCCCTATAAAGATGATCATAACTTTTCGGACCCGTGCCAAGTACCTGGCCATCTTCACGTATTTGGCCTTATAAATGCCCATAATTTGGTATACCACCAACTGTGAATCATTGTGAATGATCATTTGGCCGAAATTTAGTACCTTGGCAAGGGAGAGGCCCGCCAACAAGGCCTCGTACTCTGACTCATTATTTAATGCCTTGAAGCTGAATCTCAAGGCATACTCAATATCAGTTCCATCAGGGGCCGAGATTATCAACCAATGTCACTTGCACTGTCACAAGAAGATCCATCAATAAATAGGCTCCATATAGGACCTTCTCCTGAAAATGGACCCTTAGATAACACCCTATCTCTGAACAGGAAGTCTTTTTCTGCTATATCGGCTGCCAGTGTGTTTGCCACAACTTTCTCTTGCACAGTATCTTGATCATCAGCCTTGGCCCAAGTAAACTCGGCCACAAAGTTTGCTAAATATTTCCCCTTAATTAAATTTCTAGGCTAATATATGATGTCAAGCTCACCTAACTCAATTGACTAGGCCATTAACCTACTCGATTTCTCAGTTTTATGAATGACCTGCCTCAATGGAGTGTCGATGAGCACAACCATTATATGAGCTTGAAAATATAGATTCATCTTTCGAGAATCATATATCAGTGCATATGCCAGATTTTCCATTCTCGAGTACTTAAGCTTAGATCCTTGCAAAGCCTTGTTGTTGAAATATATTTGTTTTTAGACGCCCTTATCATCTCGGATGCTGGATACACTGATGGCCGACTCAGACACTAACAAATATAGAAAATATTTTTTCCCTGAATGGGTTGAGGTAGCATTATGGGGGACCACAGGTAAGAATTTAAATCTTGAAAAGATTTTTCACATTCTTCATCCCTAAGAAATATTTTTCTTAAGATCTTAAATAATGGAAGACACTTATCTATTGCCCGAAAGAAAAATGGTTAAGACCCGTGACTCATCCCATCAGCCTCTATACATTTTTTTAGTCTTTGGTTTCTGCATGTCAATTACTGCCTTGATCTTTTCAAGTTGGCCTCAATCCCCCTTTGATTGAAAATAAAGATGAGAAACTTCCCCGCTCCGACGTTAAAGACACACTTGGCAGGATTGAGCTTCATTTCAAACATGTCCATTGTATCAAAAATTTGTTCGAAGTCGGCCATATGACTCTTGGCCTTCACAATATGTTATCAACATAAACCTCCATCGTCTTCCCTATTTAGTCCTCAAACATCTTATTGACCAACTCTAATATGTTTCCCCTTCATTCTTAAGGCCGAATGGCGTGACGTTGCAGCTAGTAGGTTCCTTTATCTATTATAAAGGAAGTCTTCTCAGTGTCAACCTCGTACATGAAGATCTGGTTATACCCTGAATAAGCATTAATGAAACTCATCAGCTTGTGCCTGGCTGTGGAATCTACCATCTGATCTATTTGGGGTAATGGAAAATTGTCTTTCGAATGATCCTTGTTCAGATATATGAAGTCTACACACATTCTCCATTTTTAATTGGCCTTAAGAACAATTACGACATTAGAAAGGCAATATGGGTATTGCACTTCGCGAATCAACTCAGTTGTCTAGAGCTTTTTAACCTCATCTTGGATAACCTCTTACCTATCCCTGGCATAGTTTCTCCTTTGATGCTTAACAAGCTTCAGATTTCTCATCTATGTTTAGTTGATGGTAGGTAATTTTGGAGTCAATCCCTAGTATATCTTTATGGCTCTAACAAATAATACTTTGCCTTTTTCTTAAAAGTTTCATTAACTCATCTCTGACCTCGGCCTTTAAGGATAAGATGATTTGTACGGTTTTTTTGGGTCGTCCTGGATTCTACCTCCTCAATGGCTTACCTTTCTTCAGCTTCTTCTCGTCCATTAGGTCGAGAGTGTCAATGGTGTAGGAGGTTGTAGCTTTCTTATAGGCCTCTCTCTCCTCGGCCAAGCTGAAGTATCACTCCCAAGCTTCCACTTGGACACCTCAAACTTCCCCTACTCCATAAGGAGTCGAGAATTTTATCATTGGGTCGACTGTGAAAGGCATGGCCTCAATTTCCTTGAGGGAAACCCTTTCCAAAGTCATATTATAGTCTGGGAATACGTGCTAGTCCATTACAAAAAAAATCACTTTATTTGTAAGACACCTCAGATAGGTGTCCATACACACATCCATTTCAAATACCCCTAAGGTTTCAACCTTATCTCCACTGAAGCCGATCAGTGATTGGTGGTAGGGGATGAGTCTCTTTTTGCTCAGCTTCAAACTCTAAAGTATTCCAAGAACATTACGCCTATTGAGTTACCCCCATCAACAAGAATTCATGAGATGTCGTACCCATGTACCCTCGTACTTATGACCAGAGGGTAGTCATAGGGAGCTAAAATCCCCTTGAAATAAAGTTTGTAAAAACCCACCACTAGGGTATCCATATCAACCTTCTTCATTTTCCTCGGCTTTGCCTCCACTTCATTCTAGTTGGCATCCATTGTTTTGAAAGATACCTTAGCCTCTACCACATGGGCTTTCCTGTCAGCGGGCTCGGTTTTTCACCCCCTAATCCACAACAAATCATTTTCACATTAAAAGAAATTGCATATATCCTACCTTTGGGTTTAGGGATCTAGGATGGAAGGTCGGGGTCAACCTCCCCACAGTCATCAAAATCATCATCATTCATGTTTGCCCAGACCTCTCGTCTTGGCTTATCATCCTTCCGACCATTATGTTTTTTTGGCACCATCACTTTCTCCACCCTTTTCAACATGCATTCTTAGTTTACCCTATTTTAGTAGCTTCTCAATCTCGTCTTTTAACGCAAAACACTTGTGTGTGGTGTGCCCATGGTCTTGGTAAAACTCGCACCATTTTCGCTTGTCTCTCTTGTGAGGAGCATACTTGAGATTTTTAGGCCATCTAAGTTTTCTTTCTTCTTTGATTTTGTTCAAAATCAAGTTAGGGATCACTATTAAGGGTGTATACTTCACAAACTTATCCTCGATCGACCTCTTTTTCCCCTCTTTATCTTTCGATTGACTTCTCTTTCCACTGCCGACCTCGTTGGAGTCTCCCCTCTTAGTCGCCATGGCCTCATTCATATTCATGATCCTCCAGACCGAGGCTAGGAGTTCAGTAATGGTTTTTTTAGGATCCTCGGAGAGTTTCCAGAGGACTTTTCCCGACTATAAACCATTTATCAGAGTTGTCATAGCTATGTTCTCATCATAGTCCTGTACATTTAGCTTCTCCTTGTTCAACCGTGAGATGTAGTCTCTCAGGGCTTCATTCTTTTCTTGCTTGACATTAAAGATATGACTTATAAGAACCAGGAATTTTTCAACCTTAAATTACTAATAGCTATTTTTTAAACCCTTATAATGTGTGCAAAATCAAAAGTCTTCTAAAGAAGAAAGAAGCTACTTTACGAAACCTACATTTTTGCTAAATTAACTTAGACCCCTTAAAGTTTTAATAAATTACAAAATAGCCCCTAAAAGTTTCAAAGTAAGATAACTTGATGTATATTTAACCCCTAAACCCCAAATTTACATCAAATTAATCCTTTAGACTTTAATCAACATAAAATTATAATTACAACCCTAGAAAAATTTTGAAATTGCCAAAATATCCCTATACTTTACAAAAAAGTATACTTTTATGGCTATAAAAGTAATTATATAACCAATTAAGGACCAAACTTGGAAAATTCTTTAATTACAGTTAAATCCCTGTCCACCTAGTGCTACACATCAGCACTAGAAGTTAAATTACACATGCACACACCATGTGCACTACACTTACCCATAGTGAAAACTATACATAAACTGGCTCAAATCCACCACCCAAAGGCACCGATCAAATCTCCTGAAGATGTAGTATAAATACTCCACGAATTCAGCAGTAAATATACACCTTACAGCCCAGTTCAAAAACTCAAAAATTCCCTCAAATTAGTTATCTTCTGAATTTATGCTTAATTTATAGTTCTTTCAATTCCAATAGTTTTTTATGCAGTTAATATAGTTAGAACAGCCATAATATGCAAGTTTTTACGTGTAGAATAGCTTAGGATAGAAAAAACAAAAAAAAAACACCATTAAAGCTTGAGCTTTAATGCTGAATCTTAATATAATGCCTTGGACTTTGATTTGAAGATACATATAACTTCATTATAACCTAAAGATATCGAATGTCATGGTTAAAAGCCATGAATGTACATATAGAGCTCGAATCGATCAAAAGTGTATTTTGAACTCAAAACCCTGAAAATCCAAAATTCCTCATGTATAATCCATCTGAATCTTTGAAACCAAAACCAAACTACTCTCATATATAGCAAAAACCAACCCAAGTTTATAAGAAACCTTGTCATACTCTAGAAATCCACGAATATCGGGTCAAAATTTTAGCAAAACACACAGTTTTGAATCTCGAACTATACTGAATATCAATTCACAAAACTTATGTATTCGGATTCCTCATGAAAAATTAGTCTTGGTTGGTTAAGAAATTATCTCAAATGGTATATTAATGAAGGAGAAAATCAAGGTAAAAAACTGAAACCTTAAAAGTCAAAATCGAGAGATTGAAGATGAAGACTTTTACTAGCAACTTTGACCACGCGCGTCCGGAAATTCTGATTTTTTTCCCAAAATTTTATTAAATTTTTCTAGTAAAAATGGTATAAGGTAAGGCCATGTTTCGATATCCCCAGCTTAAGTTATAACAAAACTAAGGTTTTAACTTAAGAATATTTTTCCAAATTTACAAATTGACCCCTCTCAACTTTTCCAACTTATGAATTTGATCCCCAACTTTTGTCTATGAATACTTTAAAATATTTTAGGACAAAAAGTCTCTTACACCAAACTTCAACAATGATATTAAGTTCGGTATATTAAAGTCCTAAGATAATTATAAATAAACCCCCGTAACTTTAAAAGATACAGTTTTAGTACAAAATTGGCTGACTAAACCCCAAATACTTACATACCCAAACATTGTATACAAAAAATCAAGCACCAACTCTCACCAATATCCTATCGTGATATAAAGCCGATCGAATTCCGACCAAGTAGGTTTTTCCTACCTTATCAATAGTATACTTTTTTATCTATTCTTCAGACAAGAGAGGTTGTTTCTCTATTTTTAAAAATCAATCAAATTTGTGGGGGTAGTGTCCCTCTTTGATAAAAAAAAAATACTTTGCGTATTTGGCATACTGCTATTGATATCACTATGTGATAGCTCGTAATTACTCTTAGCGTGTGCATATTATTATACTTCCTTACTACATATTTTATTAACCATCATCGATATTTAAATTTATCATCAGTATTTAAACTTAAACTAAGGATCAATTTTAACCTTTCTCATCTAATAACTGGTATCATGTTCCATATTTATTCAATTACCCTTGCACTTTTGTGCCATTTTACTATAAGCATCAGTATTAACTAGGAACTAAACTGACCTGTTATCCCACGAAATGTTTTTCTTGGCCTAATGGTCTCAGATGATTGAGAGACTTAATTATTTTTACATATGTATGAGTGCCACTTTAATCGTGTGCATATCATGTTACTTTTCCTCAAAGGTTTTAGGTTGATTACATATTATTATGGTTTTACTGATGTCTTAACTGCTTATATACCCTTTAGTGAACTGATAAGTATGGAATTATTAGTTCAAAACTCTTTGACATTTTCACATGATCCTATATAAACTGGTAATGAACCTTACTTTCTTAAATGGACTAGTAAGTATGGGATTATTAGTTCCAAAACTTTTAATGTTCTCTTAAAAACTGATAAGTATGGGATTATCAGCTTATTATTGTTAGCGTTGCTAAACACTGATTCTATACACACTCCAACTCTCATCCTTACCTATATACTTGTTACAGAACTGGTAGAACCTGCTTAGCATATTTGTGCTAATTCCTTCTTTCTCCAAATGCGCGCAGAGAGGATAATATCTCTTACCTACTAGAGACAGAAATCGGTCACATATTTACGTATGTGACCGTGTGGGCATAGAATTAGCCAAATGGGAGCAAGGAGTAGCATTTTTCAATTTTCTATATTATAGTTTGCACTAAAAACATGTAACTCACCCCTGCGGTGGTAAAACCCTATGTAAACCTACTTAATAATGAATAAGGTTATGTTATTCCGCCTTAGCTTTGATTCACTTCTTTATGTATACTTCTTGTTCGTTCATACCAAAAATCAAGATGTGACAAGTTAGTATCAGAGCATGTTTTAAATCTAAACATATTGTCGAGTTAGCTTTCTATGCGGGAAATAAATAAGATATTAGTTATTTTATCTTTTCGTAACTTCTTTTATTATTATTATTATTATTATTATTATTATTATTATTATTATTATTATTATTATTATTATTATTATTATAAGGTAATTCCATTTTGCAGCATGGATACATGGGACACATTCTTATTTAATATAGACCTTGAACAAGACGATCGTTGGGAAACCCGAGTCAGAGAAGAGGCTCTAGAAAGATTAAGGGAAATTATTCGTGCGATCGAAGAGGATTGGGTAGGCTCAATTAATGAGATTAAGAGGTTAGTACTGACCAATAGAGTTTTGGATGAAATGCAAGTCATGCGAAAAGTAGATGATTATGCAAATGATCTGGTAATACTCTAAGAGGCTATAAATCTGGCACTTGCAGATGAGACATCAACTCCACCGATGTACCCTCAGGCCACATACAATGGTGAAATTCACGATGATTATTCTCCCGGTACAACAGATGACTCAACTGATGGCTCAGATTAGGGAGATTACTTAGTCAGCCTAGAGTCCACATCCAGTGATGAAGCTGTCATCCCAACTTTAAATAATCCAAAGTTAAAAGTTGTTTTAGTATGAGCCACATGCAGTACGATATTGTAGAAAGTAGGCTATACTATAACTTTAGTTGCATTAACACAGGTTATGATGTATAATACTATTATACCATATAACTCTTTACGTGAAATATAGTAGGCGTGTGACCTAATTTTGTTTATAATTCTTATTATTTAAACTGTTCTACTTTTAGGATGGTTAGTACTCGAATTGCCTCTGCTAGAAATCACTCTGAACAGACTCAAACTGAAAGAATCATGCAATGTCTTTAAGAACTTACTGTTTTAGCCCAACAACAATAAATAACTCGTTCTACTCCAGAGGATGTTTTGGCAGAAATTATTAGAATGAATGCTTTTAAAGAATTTCTAAGGCAACGACTCCCATCTTTTCTTGTAAAGCCATGTGCTAATGAAGCTGAGAAATGGATACGCCAGATTGTGAAAATCCTGAATGGAGTAGGCATAGCTACTAATCTCTGAGTAACTTTAGCTACTTATATGTTTGAAGGTGAAGCTAATTTCTGGTGGCAAGCAGTAACACGCAATCAGAATGTTGTTAGTTTTACTTGGGAGCAATTTTAGGAGTCTTTCTTTAAAAAGTATTTTCCCAAGACTGAGCGAGATCAACAAACTGTTGATTTCTTAAAATTACAAAAATCTAACCTATCAGTATCCTAATATGAGCCTAGATTTACTGAATTATCTCACTATGCTCTGGAATATATAGATATTGAGGTAAAGAAATGCAAGCAGTTTGAAAGAGGATTACATCCGAGAGTTACAAATTCAATCTCTCTGTTACAAATCCGTGGGTATTCTCATTTGATTGCCATTGCGGTCATTATGGAAAGTAATTCTTCTGTCATAATCCGATCTTCTACCCCCAACTATCAGGAACAACAATGTCATTAGAACTCCATCTCATTCTAGACCTCACCCTTATGCAAACTCGAGTGAACAAGCTTATTCTCACATTCTTCATAATACAACACGTTCAGAAATCCGTTGTCACTAGTGTCATGAAGTAGGACATATTCGGCCTCAATGTCCTAAGATAAAGTCATCTCCAATCCGTCGTCAGCCAAATAAACCCTCATAAAATCCAAAAATTCGTTCTATCCAGAATCAATCCAAGCCAAGCTCTACAAAGGGAATTAAGATAATTCTGAGTCGTCGGAGGAATTATGCTATACCGCCTATGCGAAATACACCTAATGTGATAGAAGGTATGAGCATTTTCCAACATTTCCCTATACATGTTTTATTTGATACAGGATCTACGCATTCTTTAATTAGCCTTAGACTAGCTAAATTATTACAATTATCACCAACACCTTTAACTGCTCTATTGGATATTGAATTACCAACAGGTCAAATCAATACACCAATGCAAGGCTATAGAAATTGTAAGATTCAGCTTGGTCTAGGAGTCCTTCTTGTTAACTTGATAATTTTAGATATTTGTGGTTTCGAGATTATTATTGGAATAGATGTTTTATCCAAACATCATTCTTATATTGATTGTTAAGATAAGAAAATTCATTTTTGAAACGAAGATAATTATTCTTTTATGTTTCAAGGATCAGGTCCATCAGAACCCTCAAATTTCCAAATCTAAATTTCTTCTTTAATTCCAAATCTATTGGAACAATTCAAAGACGTTTTTTCTCGAAAATTTATCAGGATTACCCCCTTCTATAGAAGTTGAGTTTAGTATCAATCTTTATCCAAATACACTTCCTATTTCTATACTCCATATTGAATGGCTCCTTTAAAACTCTGAGAACTTCGTAACCAATTAGATGACCTTTTTAATAAAGGGTTTATTCGACTAAGTCCATCACCTTGGGGAGCTCCGGTATTATTCGTTAAGAAACATGATGGAAGCTTTAGATTGTGCATAGATTATCGTAAACTGAACTCAGTAACTATTAAGAATAAGTATCCTTTACCCCTAATAGGAGATCTATTTGATCAACTTCGAGGAGCAAAGATCTTTTCTAAAATAGACTTACAATCTGGTTATCATCAATTACACGTTAAAGAGGAAGTCATTTCGAAACTTTCTTTTCAAACTCATTACGAACATTTCAAATTTATCGTAATGTCATTCGGTTTGACAAACGCACTAGCAGCCTTTATGGATTTAATGCATTGAATTTTTAGACCTTTTCTTGACCAGTTCGTTATCATTTTATTGATGATATTCTCGAACAATCTCAGAATCCGATAGAACATGCCCAACATTTGAAAGGGGTCTTAAGTACTCTTAGAAACCATTGGTTATATGCAAAAAAAAAATGTGACTTCTCAATGAAGGAAATCAAATTTGTAGGACATGTAATTTCTAAAAATGGAATCCAAGTCGATTGAGGAAATTTTTTAGCTATTTTGGAATGGAAAATTCCTACCAATATTATTGAAATAAAAAGTTTTCTGGGATTAGCTAGATATAATCGCCATTTTATAGAAGGATTTTTGCGCATTGATCTTCCCCTTATGAAACTAACTAGGAAGGAAGTTCCATTTGTATGGATGGAAGAATGTAACCAATCATTCCAAGTGTTGAAGGAAAAATTAACAACTTCTCTTATCCTCACTATTCCTTCTAATAATGCAAGTTACGATGTGTACACTGATGCTTCATTACAAGGACTAGGATGTGTGTTAATGAAAAATGAGAAAGTGATAGAATATGGGTCATGACAATTCAAGACTCAAGAACGTAACTATATTGTCTATGATCTCGAAGTGGCAGCCGTAGTTTTTGCATTAAAAATTTGGCGTTGTTACCTTTATGGTGTAAATTTTCAAGTCTTTTCGGATCATAAAAGTTTTAAATATATATTTACCCAAACTAACTTAAATTTAAGACAACGACGTTGGTTCGAATTTTTGGAATATTACTGATTAGACTCAATTACCATCTAGGTAAAGGTAATGTAGTAGCCGACGCTTTAACTCAAAATCCAGTAGGAAGACTCCACACCCTAATTTCCTACAATATTGCCATTACCATAGAGCAATATGATTTACGGTTACTTAACCCTTGTGTGAAACTCTTTAATATTATCTCTTATCATGAATTGAGAGAGAAAATCTTAGTTCAACAACCCAAGATTCTTTTGTACAAAATATTTCGAACAAGAATCCTGATTTTTCATACGGTAAAGAAATTTGACTATGATTTAGAAATAGATTGTATATACCTGGTACCGCATCTCTTCGAGAGTAAGTATTACAAGAAGCTCATCGTTTCGAAATTTATAATACACCCCAAAAGTTCAAAAATGTACCATGCTTTAAAGAAGAAATATTGGTGGCAAAATATGAGAAATGATATCGAGAATTTTGTAAGGAAATGTCTTGCTTGTCAACAATTAAAGATAGAAGACCAACACCCCGATGGACTTATTCAACCCTTACATATTCCCGAATGGAAATGGGATCACATTACCATGGATTTTATTAGTGGACTACCTCGTACGTCCCAAGGATATAATTAAATTTGGGTAATAGTAGATCGAATTACCAATCTACTCATATTCTACCTTTAAACACCACCAATTCGTTCCAAAATCCTAGCAATCTTTATATTCGAGAAATTATTTGATTACATGGAATTCCTTTATCCATTGTATCAGATAGAGATTCTCATTTTATAGAAAAATTTTGGCAAGCATTTCAAACTGCAATGGGTACTAAACTTCATTTAAATACCTCATTCCACCCCCAAATGGATGGACAATCAGAATGTACAATTCAAACCTTAAAAGATATGTTACGATCTTGTACTTTAGATATGTCTAACAACTAGAATGTATATTTATCTCTTGTCGAATTTTCATATAACAATAGTTACCAAACCAGTATCAAAACCACTCTATTTGAAGCTTTATACGGAAGACCCCGTAGATCACCTGCATGTTGGATAGAGTCGGGAGATAGTAAATAATTTGGTACAGAAATAATTCAAGAGGCCACTGAGGTGATACAACAGATTCGAGAGAAATTGAAGACGGCCCAAGCTCGACAGAATAGTTATGAAGACCAATGCCGAAATCGTTAGAATTTTAAGTGAACGATCAAGTGTTTCTGAAAGTGTCTCCCCGGAAAGGAATTTTACTCTTCGAAAAGAAAGGAAAATTAGCACACATATATATTGGATCTTTCATAATTTCTAAGAGAATCATCTCTGTAGCTGATCAATTAGGATTACTTGTGAAATTATCCAATATCCATAACGTATTTCATGTGTCACGGTGGCGCCGGTATATTTTAGATCCATCTCATATTGTTACATGGCAAAATGTTTTAATCGAACCCAACCATGACTTTGAAGTACGTCCTATACAAATCTTGGATCGTCAAGTGAAGTATCTCAGAAATAAGGAAAGTCCCTCAGTTAAAGTACTTTGGGAGCATCAGAATCAGCAAGAAGATACGTGGGAACCAGAACAAGCAATGAAAGATCAATACCCCGACTTATTTCTTGGTAAAATTCAAGGACGAATTATTTTTAGGCAGGTATAGTGTAAGAACCAGGAATTTTTCAATCTTAAATTACCTACGGCCATTGTTTAAACCCTTATAATGTGTGCAAAATTAAAAGTCTTATAAAGAAGAAAGAATCTACACTTAGAAACCTACACTTTTGCTATTAACTTAGACCCCTTGAAGTTTTAGTAAATTAATAAATAGTCCCTAAAAGTTTCAAAGTAAGATAACTTGATGTATATTTAACCCCTAAATCCCAACTTTACATTAAATTAATCCTTTAGACCTTAATTATCATAAAATTATAATTTCAACTCTGGAAACTTTCTGAAATTATCAAAATACCCCAATACTTTATAAAAAAAAGTATACTTTTATGGCTATAAAAGTAATTATACAACCAATTAAGGACCAAACTTGGAAAATTCTTTAATTGCAGTTAAATCCCTCTCCACCAACTACTACACATTAACAATAGAGGTTAAATTACACATGAACCCACCACGTAAACATGTGCACTACACTTACCCATAATGAAAATTATATATAAACTGGCTCAAATCCACCATCCAAAGGCACCAATCAAATCTCCTGGAGATGTAGTATAAATACCCCGACAAATTCAGTAGTAAAAACACACCTTACAGCCCAGTTCAAAAACTTGAAAATCCCCTCAAATCAGATACCTTGTGATTTTATGCTTAATTTATAGTTCTTTCAATTCCAATAGTTTTCTTTGTAGTTCATATAGTTAGAACAATCATAATATGCAAGCATTTACGTGTAGAATACCTTATGATAGAAAAAACAAGAAGAAACACCACTAAAGCTTGAGTTTTAATGACGAATCTTGGTATAATGTCTTAAACTTTGATTTGAAGCTACACATATCTTCATTATAACCTACGGATCTCGAATGTAATGGTTAAAAGCCATGAGTGTACATATAGAGCTCGAATCGATCAAAAGTGTATTTTGAACTCAAAAACCTAAAAGTCCAAAATTCTTCATGTATAATCCATCTTAATCTTTGAAACCAAAACCAAACTACTCTTATATATAGCATAAACCAACCCAAGTTCATAAGAAACCTTGCCAAACTCTAGAAACCCATGAATATCGGGTCAAAATTTTAGCAAAACACACAGTTTTGAATCTTGAGCTATACTAAATATCAATCCACAAAACTTATATATTCGGATTCCTCATGAAAAAATGGGATAGGTTGGTTAATAAATCATCTCAAATGGTATAACAATGAACGAGAAAATTAAGGTCAAAAAACTAAAACCATAAAAGTCAAAATCAAGAGGTTGAAAATGAAGACTTTTACTAAGAACTTTGACCACGTGCGTGAGGGAGCGTGGCCAATCATGAATTTCTAAAAAAAATCCCAAAAATTTTGTTAAATTTTTCTGGTCAAAATGATATTAGGTAAGGCAACATTTGGATATCCCTTGCTTAAGTTATGAAAAAACTATGGTTTTAACTTAAGAATATTTTCCAAATTTATAAATTGACCCCTTTCAATTTTTCCAACTTATGAATTTGATCCCCAAATTTTGTCTATGAATACTTCAAAATGTTGTAAGACAAAATGTCTCTTACACCAAAGTTCAATAATGACCTTAAGTTCAGTATTTTAAAGTCCTAAGATAATTACAAATAAACCCCCAAAACTTTTAAAGATACAGTTTTAGTACAAAACTGACTAACTAAACCCCAAATACTTACATACCCAAACATTGTACGTAGAAAATCAAGCACTAACTCTTCCCAATATCCTATTATGATATAAAGTCAACCGAATTCCGAGCTAGTAGGTTTTTCCTACCTTTTCAATAGTATACTTTGCGTATTTGGCATACTGCTATTGATATCACTATGTGATAGCTTCTATTTACTCTTAATGTGTTCATGTTATTATACTTCCATACTAAATATTTTATTAATCATCATCGATATTTGAATTTCTCATGAGTATTTAAACTTAAACTAAGGAGCAATTTTAGCCCTTCTCATCTAATAACTGGTATTATGTTCCATACTGATTCAGTTACCCTTGCACTTTTGTGCCATTTTATTATAAGCATCAGTATTAACTAGGAAGTAGACTGACCTGTTATACCACAAAACTTTTTACTTGGCCTAATGATCTTAGATGATTGAGAGCCTTGATTATTACTACAAACGTATGAGTACCACTTTAATCGTATGCATAGCAAGTTACTTTTCCCCAAAGGTTTTAGGTTGCTTACTTATTATTATGGTTTTACTAATGGCATAAATACTTCTACACCCTTTAGTGAACTGATAAGTATGGGGTTATCAGTTCAAGACTCTTTGACTTTCTTTATATGATCTTAAATAAACTGGTAATGAACCTCACTTTCTTAAATGGACTTGTAAGTATGGGATTATTAGTTCCAAAACTTTTGATGTTCTTTTAGAAACGAAAAAGTATGGGATTATCATCTTATTATTATTACCATTGTTAAACATTGATTCTATACACACTCCAACTCTCATTTATACTTGTATAGTTGTTATAAAATTGGTAGAACCTGCTTAACATATTTGTACCAATTCCTTCCTTCTCTTGATGCGCTCGGAGAAAGAGGATAATATCTCTTACCTATTAGAGATTGAAACCGGTTACCTGTTTACGTATGTGACCGTGTGGGTAGAGTATAAGCCACATGGGAGCAAGGAGTGGCGCTTTTCAATTTTTTACATTATAGTTTGTACTTAAAACATGTAACTCACTCTTGTGATGGTACAACCCTGTGTAAACCTACTTGATAATGAATAAAGTTACGTTATTTTGCCTTAGCTTTGATTCATTTCTTTATGTGTACTTATTGTTCATTCATACCCAAAGGCAGGGTGTGACATGAGTTACCATCTTAGGAGGTTTCATCCCGAAGAAAAATTGTGAATAAATTTTCAACCAACTACTTAAAGTTTTCAATTGAATTTTTAGGCAAATTGGTGTACCACGTATGGGCAACACCTATGAGAGTGCTTGAAAATGCCCTGCAACTCATCTCTCGGGGGTGGAGTATATGTCGACGATCGACTGGTACATCTCTATATGGTGTAATGGGTTTGAACTGCCATCATACTTTGGGCTCGTAGTTGGAGGTTTGAATTTAGTTGGAGTAGGAAAAGCTACTATCCTGGAAACAAATGGATACCTTTTAATATAGCCTCAGCGGTTGGGATCTCGTCTCTTGAGCAGTGTGTCGATAATATCCTCAAGGCTCTAGATGGAGATGTTCCAATGCTTTTCCTTCTCGATAACATTATCTGCTCCTTCTAACAGTCCTCTGTCGGTTGTTGACCTCTCTCCGCACTTCTCTTTCTTAAATTTTCCTTGGTCGATCGCCACAGCGCCTGACATTCCCCTTGGATGTATCAATACTAAGAGAGTGAGAGAGTCGATCTCTTAAGTATCCCTGGGGGCCGATTCAATCAAACTATGAACCCCTCCTCAGTCTTTCAAAAGCATAACCCCCTAGTCGGTCATCAAGTGTCGGTCGACCACTCTTTCCATAGCAAGTTTGGCGAGGATGAATCGTATTGCCCGAAACCTCATATGGTTACCAATACTCTTTCTCATCATAGACTTGGTCGTCTGTACAGTTTTGGAGCTATTTTCCAAGGAAGATATGCATGGGGTCGGCAACATCCCTCCGTTGTTGGTGGTGTTGCACTTTCTTATATGGGGTTGGGGATGGTCCCCATGTCGCTGAATCAACCCCCTCCCTAGCGACCTAAGTAATGATCTTCGTCGCCAAACCAGGAGTCTTTGCCATGATACTTTGGTTGAATGCCATAAATTACTGGCTTGCTAACAGAGATCAAAGCATCACCGCCACATCATCCATCTCTGACTGAGGTGGTGGTTGGATGGAGCTAGGGCTGGTACTGGGAGGTAAATCGAAAACCATTCTCTCCAGTGAGAAGAAGTAACAAAAATAGATGAGATGGATGAATAGTAAACTTAAAGAACACCACCCAAGTTCCTTCAATGGTTATACGAGTCCAACAATAGTGGATCTAGATTACCACTAGAGGCTAAAAGTGAGATCTAAGCTAAAAATAAAGAGGAAGAAGAACTATATCTTTCCACAGACAGTGCCAAAATGATGATGCTGAGAATCACCACTCAAATGAGTTAGCACCCCAAGATCTATCTTAGTTAACAGTGGAGATATGAATGCAGAAATATAAGCAAGAAGGAGATGAGAGAATGGAGAAAACACAGAGATATTAAGTGGTTCAACCAAACGCATACTCCTCTATGAAAGGTATGTAGTGTTTTTATTGCTATAAGGATATAATGGCCTTGGATTACAATCTCTCAAGATTTTTCTCTCTTCTGGTTACAATTTGACAGAGTTTAGATAGGGCTGCCAAATAATCTATCCATGTTGAAGAAGAACAAGAAGAAGATCGTTTATATGGGATTAGGGGTGCACTGACACACCCCAACCCAATTACTTATAATTAAGTTTGAAATTCAAAGTGAGTCAAACCATAATTAATTTAACCAAACCATAAACACGATATTTAATTTCAGAATCATCAACGTAAATCCATACAACTAAAAACTTTTTACAATATTAAAGTAGTTATGCATTTACAAACTTCTTGAAGGATAAGTTAACTTAATTACATCATTTACATTTACACAAAAATATTGTTTCTCCAATTCCTGGCTAACCCAACTCGATCTCCTAGATTTGGCAATGATATCACGTTACCTGAAAAACATAAACATAAGAACCATGAGCAAAATAGCCCAGTGAATGCATCACTACTATACTACTTTATAAATTTAAATGCAATAAATCATGTCCATATAATTATGTATTAACTTATCCGGATCATTCATAATGAAGACCTAACATTTCGAATCATGATTCACGTATCTTATCTGTAATAGACAATTATCCCCCATTCCTGGTCGAGGAGTAACCCATTGTCATTAATAAACAAATCTCCCCCATTCCGGGTCGGGAGTAACCTACCATTTTGGTAAACCAAAATAAACAATTTCATATTCATTATATTTTGATCATATCAATAACACGAAAGAAATATCTCTTTCTAGTGAGTACACTCACCTTGGGTTGTCAACTACGTATTCACGTTTCCTTCGAGGGGAGCTGAACTGGGTTGATTAGACCTTACACCTGTCAATCCAACTAAATCAGTATTGAATCTCAATCATAAGTATTATCGTAACATAATTATGTAACTTTCCATGACTATACAATGACAATATAATTCCACTTAAGTCACATTCCATAAAATATAAGTAAAGACAAAACAATAATATACATGTTGATAAAGTTATGAACATTCAACCATAGGAAACACCTCATAAGGAATTTATAAACAAAGCCATGTAAACATGAAAGTATACTTCTCAATGTATATACACATGAAATATGTACTCTAAATACCCTTTGAAAACAAGAGATAACAATATTCTTTCATGGGATATCAAGTATGGCCTCAAATTATTGTCCTCTATACTCAACCATGTTATATTCCTAAATTGTATAAATACAGGTGTCCAACCTTATCAATATGAAAACATATATAAATATACTTTCCATTACAATTGACAGTGTAATTTTTCAAGCTTCCTAGAGCAAGCTATGACCATTTCTTTATAACACAAGAAATCTGCCCTACAAGCACCTCTATTGTTCCATCAACTTCCAAGAATTTTCATAATTTTTATACGTAATAAATTTCCATTGTTTTCAACATATTTTCAGTACACATACTTAATAGTACATAATTAAATTTTCATAATGTTTTGACTTCATTTGCTATGTTAATAGCTTGACCAAACTCAGGGCATACCGAAATAAAATATACAAACAACAACTATGTACTAACTTGAAATCATCATTAAGGCCTAACCACAAGGATATAAATTATATTTTTCGGATATGATATGACTATATGAGTCTAATTTTATATGCAACTGGAATTTATCAATTAAAGTAAGCACACACAAAGATATGCAAGTTTGAATACAAGGGGTTTCAATACAAAGCAATTTTAAGGGTTTGTACATTCAACTTAACTTAAACTTGTATATAACCATACACATATATAAAGGGCTAAAATTTTAGTAACAAAGTGACTATTTCTATCATCAAAATAAGTAATATAAGAAAAATAACAAGATTTGTGCTTAGGATTACTGATACATCACGAATATTGCATATTTGCGCCCTTTATCTTTATGCATTCGAGCACTTTTATATTCTTAATGTCTATATTTATGCCCGTTAACCAGACAACTCCATATTTGGACATATATATATTTTGCAGTGGTTAATTGTGCTTTTGTAGGTATTGGAACACTAAAAGTGAGGTTCGGTTGCATTTCGGAGAAGTTTCACCATTTGGTCTTTTCAAACTCAATATTTTTTATGTAATGAAGTTACCAACATGTATATAATCAAATTATCTTTTCGTGGCCACTGATTGTGCGTCATTCTGACTCCGTATGAGGGAGTTATCGCCATTTTTGGAAGGTTTTGGTATTTTCTTCTACTTCAAGGTCATTTTGGTAATTCCATACTGCATAATTTGGAGGGTTTCAAAACATAATCATGTAGATAATTTAATTAGCTTCGTGCTGGTTCCGACCATGCATCATTTCGATTCCGTATGAGGGAGTTATGGTCGTTTCCGTGCAACGCATCAAAATTGGTTCAAAGAGGAAAAGTGGGTTGTCTCCAACCCAAGGCAAATTCCAAAAGTGCGGTCGACCGGTCCTAAAATAGAGGTCAACCGGTACCATCAGATATGGATGAAAATTGACTTATTTTGGGTTTTTTGGCTTGGTTTTGTTTGGGGTTTATTTTAAGGTATTAATAGAATGTTTGGGGCATTTCTTTGGAGATATATTTCATTTTAGGTTAGAGAACTTTGAGGATTTTTGTTGGAGCTTCCCTCTCCTCCTTTCTCTTTGGGTTCATCCCATTTATGTAAGTATATTACTATTCATTATCACTTTCCTTTGTTTAATGCTTATTTACTTGATTTCTTGCTTTGTAGTTACTTTTATTGCTTAGATAGTTAGTTATAATTTGTTAATTCTTGTTTGCTTTTGTTAATTAGTTGTTTTACTTAGTTTAATCATGTGTAGTGAGTAGTTTTATGGGTTGGGATTGCGTTTTCACCATTAATGGGCGTCGATCTCCAAAAATTAGGTTTTGGAGAAAATTGCATTTAATTGAAAGCTCGAATATTAAAGCCGGATTATTATGCGTTTAACTTTCTTTGTCACGCAACGTTAGTGTTTATAGCGATAATCCGAATTTAATCCGCGTGTGAGCATTTTTGATTAAATGTTTAATCTCTCAACTTTGGGTTAAATTCCTTATTGTGTGATGTTTATACTTAATTGAAAATGCTCGATTAAATGTTTATTAGTTGTTTAGCCCATGGTGGGGACACGATCCCGACTCTCGTTTTATTAATTCTAGTTTAGACTTAACTTATTAATTTTTCCCTTTTCTTTATTTCCAACCTATCACCTTTTACACTTATTTTAGGAGTATTAAATCCTATAAATTCTAGCAACTAATCTATGTGGATTTTCGATACTCGACTTACCGCTATACTTGTATCGCAAGTGCAGTCGTAATTTAGGTTTTTCTATTAATGCGGTGAAACGAATCCAACGATTAGCATTTTGACGCAACGCTACTTTTCACCCTTAATCAAAATGGGAGTCGTTGCCAGGGATGAGTTTGTTTTAAAATTTATTTGATTTAGTATTTCGTAGTATTTTCTTTCTATTTGTATTATTTGCTAATATTTTGCAGGACTTCCACATTTGAGCACTTAGAAACGCTCGAATTTTCTCCGCGTGCACCTACTTTGTGGAATTCGCCACTTCGAGCCATTTTTGGGGTAAGCATGTCTTATTCCAATTCTTTCGGTAATCATTGTTATAATTCTCGCAAGCCTATGACTTTCGGTGAATACTAATCCCAAAAATTTGCAAAATTACTTTGGGCGAGTATAACGAAAGCCAAAATTTGGGTTATTGGAATTTCGATGATAATGATAATGATTTTGGGCCTTTACCTCCTTATAATAGGAATTTTGAAAAGAATTCGAATAGTTTTCAATATTCCTATAATAATGAGTTTCCGTTTAAGTCCGATGATAATTTTCAAAGTTCCCATTTTCATGCATCCGCAGCTCGACCTGTGATTGTCGATGAGGGATTGCGCATGCTTGAGAATGAGAAAATTGAAAATAGTTATTGGGAAGAAAATCGTTGTTGAAGGCATGAATTGGATTTATTATTTGAGTCCGACGATGATTTTTCTTCCGAGACTTTTGAAGTCGAGGAATGTTTTGAACCAAATGAGGACTTTGTGCCTACTTTAGAACAAACCATTCTAGACTTTGCCCATTGCGTAATAGATATTCAAAGTGAGGATGAAAATGACGTAATATCTATTTGCAATGAAATGATTTCTTCTTTGGCACCCAAAGAAGAACATTTAATTGAAAATGATCTTATTTCCTTCGAAACTCAATCTTCATGCGATGATGATTCATCTCATGAGTTTGAATTTCTTTCATCCCCATTTTTATTCTCTGTTATCACACCGTCACAATTACCTGATGATTCGGTTTCAAACTTTAATGTTTTAAACCTTTTCGCCGATGAGGAGTACTTGCTCGAGTCACCCTCCACAATCGCATCTTTTCCTTTATGTGCCCCACCTCCCATTACGCTTGCTAAATCCTTGGGAGGATATTCGGATTTTCTCGGCTCCCACATGTTTTTGTCATACGTTCAATCCAAACCCCCCATCGTCCCTCCAAAACTTTTAATTGACGATGGTTCATTTCTTCCGCCTTACACATGCCTTCCGTTGGTCAAACGGAATTCATATTTTTCGGAAGGTCTGCTTGTATGTGAGGGTACACCGGTTATCCTCCAAAGTCAAATTGTTCTTATAGTGGACCCTCACCTATTTAGACTTCTAATGTACAGTTAGTGTGAAGCTTAAATAGTGGGTTGTATATAGTTAGCTTTTTATTCTTCCTTTCTTTTTTATCTTTTCTTCTCTTGTTAATTTATTCTAATGTAATTAGTTAACTTTTTGTTATTTGTTTTTTCTATGCTCGGTACTAACTTGTTTTGTAGATTATTTGGACTTGTTCTTATGGGGATCGTTCCAATTTTGGGTAATATCGCTCTTTTCCTCTCTTTAACTTGGTTCTTAATTCACATTGAGGACAATGTCAAGTTTTAAGTTAGGGGGTTTGGGATATTCTATCCATTTCTTTTATTTAGTCCATGTTTTTGCTCACTGGTTAGTTACTTAGTATGCTTTTCTCAGAAAAATTTAAAAATTTTAAAAATATTTTCTTTCTTTTTTCTCATTTTTTGGGCATTTTGCCTTTGTTTTCGATGATAAATTTCAATAACTTTCCGATACATTAGACAGACCAATGATGCATGTTCTCGATTTTAGAAGTTGTTAGACTTTAGTTTTAATTAATTATATTATGAATAACTTCTTGAATTAAACTTTAATCCCATGAGCACATGCACTTTTCTTGCTATATTGATTTGGTTTAAGATTTTTATAACTCGATAATATTTTGTTGCATTGTATATACTTACACCGAGTAAGCTTTGTACCTTTCGTCATTTGTGAGTGTTATACACTACTCTTTTCTCATTGAAAATGTTGAATACGTTGGTAATCTCACTATTCTTTCATTTGACCGTTCATTAATTGAGTTCATACTTGAAATGTGTTACTTGATCATGATGTTCATATATTGTTTTGATTTGAGAACTGCGTAAACTTTGTGAAATGATCATAGTCCTTTTTTGTTATATCACCCATATTGACCTTGACCTCACCCTTATATGTTTACCCTCGTTACCCCCTTTGAGCCTAAATATAACCTTTCGTTTCATAACCCCATTCCCATAAACAACTCCAAATTGGAGTTATAAACCATACATACACTTTCCATACCTTTGTTTGGAATGTTGATTGGGATTGAATGATGTTGTTATGATGTCTGTTGCAATTTAGGCATATGAGAGTTTTAAAAGTAAAGAAAAGAAAGTAGTGAAAAAAGTGATGAAAAAGAGAAAGCAAAAAGCAAAAGAAAACAAAAGAAAAAAATGAGAAAAAGAAGAAAAGAAAAGAAAGAGAAAGTTGTATATGTGTATATAGTTTAATAAGCTTTTATTACTCTCCCTAATGATATATCTAATGCCGTTTTGGAACTTATTTTCCAATTTTGATATTGCTTGCATTTTCCCATTATCCCAAGTTTTCATTTTGAACACTTTGAATCCGTATATACATCCTTTCATTTCGTATCTTAGCCTAACCTACATTACAACCCTATTAAAGTCCTATGTGATCTTAAGTTGATGTAATTCAAAAGTTTAAATAGTTTTGATAATATGTGAAAATGTATTTAGCCTCTTTTAGTGTGCGGTATCCTTTTATTGAGATTAAAGTTTTTCATTTTATATATAGCGTTCTTCATTTGTGACATGTGTGCGGCCTAGTTTCCATTTACATTTACTCTTTATGGTCGCATGTTCCATGTGTTAACTCCCTGTTTCGAGTGAAATCACTTGATGAGTGTAATACCCATGAGGATTGAATATATGCTTGCTTTAATTTTTATCCGGTTTATATAAGTTTTTTCCAAATCACACTTTGCATGTGCTCGCTCCCCTCCCATATTTTAAGGTTTCAATTCTATGAGGTGCATTCTATAATGTTAATGATTTGGACTTTTGTTTGAATTCATTCATTGTGCTAATAACATGTTAAAATCTTGTTCGTATTTTTGGGCTTGTCACATGTTGGGTTGGGCATATTTTGAGCAAACCATACGATGTTTGTGGGTTTCATCCTTGAAAACCCTCACGAGACGACACTCATCAACTAGGGTAACCTAGGGGTTTAACGGCTTATTGCATATGCTAAATCCAATCGTGTTTCCAACGAAAGTGGCAATTATATTTCGATGCATATATACGTTTTGTATTTCCTTCTGTGGACTGGTTTTGATTGTTTCATCACTAGGGACTAGCAATGTCTAAGTTAGGGGGTGTGATACATCACGAATATTGCATATTTGCTCCCTTTATCTTTATGCATTATAGCACTTTTACGTTCTTAATGTCTATATTTATGCCTATTAACCAGACAACTTTGGATTTGGACATATATATGTTTTGCAGGGGTTAATTGTGCTTTTGTAGGTATTGGAACGCTAAAAGTGAGGTTCGGTTGCATTTTAGAGAAGTTTCACCGTCGGAAGCTACTTCAAGGGTAATTTGATCTTTTCAAACTCACTAATTTTTATGGAATGAAGTTACCAACATGTAGATCATCAAATTATCTTTTCGTGGCCACTGACCGTTGACTCTGTATGAGGGAGTTATGGCCATTTCGGAAGGTTTTAGTATTTTCTTCTACTTCAAGGGAATTTTGGTAATTTCATACTGCATAATTTGGAGGGTTTCAAAACAGAATCATCTAGATAATTGAATTAGCTTCGCGTCGATTCTGACCACGCATCATTTCGATTCCATATGAGAGAGTTATGGCCGTTTTCGTGCAACGCGTCACAATTGGTTCAAAGAGGAAAAGTGTGTTGTCTCCAACCCAAGGCAAATTCCAAAAGTGCGGTCGACCGGTCCCATCAAATATGGACGAAAATTGACTTATTTTGGGTTTTTTGGCTTGGTTTTGTTTGGGGTTTATTTTGGGGTATTAATAGAATGGTTGGGTCATTTCTTTGGAGATATATTACATTTTAGGTTAGAGAACTTTGGAGATTTTTGTTGGAGCTTCCCTCTCCTCCTTTCTCTTTGGGTTCATCCCATTTATGTAAGTATATTCCTATTCATTGTCACTTTCCTTTGTTTAATGCTTATTTACTTGATTTCTTGCTTTGTAGTTACTTTTATTGCTTAGATAGTTAGTTATAGTTTGTTAATTCTTGTTTGCTTTTGTTAATTAGTGGTTTTAATTAGTTTAATCATGTGTAGTGAGTAGTTTTACGGGTTGGGATTGCGTTTTCGCCATTAATGGGCGTCGAGCTCCGAAAGTTAGGTTTTGGGAAAAATCGCATTTAATTGAAACCTCTGGTATTAAAGCCGCATTATTATGCGTTTAACTTACTTTGTCACGCAATGTTAGTGTTTATAGCGATAATTCGAATTTAATCCGCGTGTGGCCATTTTTGATTAAATGTTAAATCTCGCAACTTTGGGTTAAATTCCTTATTGTGTGATGTTTATACTTAATTGAAAATGCTCGATTAAATGTTTTCGAACCGAAATTCTAATTATCAGTTGTTTAGACCATGGTGGGAACACGATCCCGACTCTCGTTTTATTAATTCTAGTTTAGACTTAACTTCTTAATTTTTCCCTTTTCTTTATTTCCAACCTATCACCTTTTACACTTATTTTAGGAGTATTAAATCCTATAAATTCTAGCAACTCGTCTCTGTGGATTTTCGATACTCGACTTACCACTATACTTGTATCGCAAGGGAAGTCGTAATTTAGGTTTTTGTATTAATGTGGTGAAACGAATTCAACGATTAGCGTTTTGACGCGATGCTACTTTTCACCCTTAATCAATTACCTTTGGGACATTTACATAATTTCTACGAATTTTTCTACACTTTTTCTCCTCATTGTTTCGTCCTAAACTCTCTAATTCTCTTTCCTCAAAGTAAAACTCTTTCATGTATGCTTTTTGCTGAAGGATAAGGTTACTTCAAAGGTATAAGGTCGGCCAAACCAGCCTACACCTCCAACCAATCACTTTAAGACACTTGTTGGGTATAGAGGACAAATTACCACTTAAGCAGATGAACAAATTTGCCCTTGGTTAGTAATTTATATATAACTTCTTACTCGGACCTTCGTTTGATGCACCTTTTATTGTGGTACAACCTTAACTCACCTGGATACATCTTTATATTTTGTTTATAAAGGTCAAAACTAGTCTTAAACAAGGACATTTCTACCGAAATTAACAAAATTTTGTGTTTGTACATAACTCGATATTTCACAATTTATGAAAGTAAAATTAGACTATACATGATGACTTAACATTATATATACTAATAACATATTATCCATATCACATAATCTAATCATGATTTAAAATATAATTTATCATAATTATATTCGGGTTATCCCCGTTAGAAAATTTCGTCCCCGAAATTTAATATAAAGGTCACTTACAAAAAAATGGGGATACTATTTCTTCATGCTATCCTCCATTTCCCAAGTTGCTTCTTTAACTCCATGGCTCATCCACATAACTTTAACTAAGGGAATAACTTTATTCCTCAATACTTGCTCCTTACGATCAACAATTTCCACCGGTTTCTCGATGTATGACAAGTCTTCCTTCAGTTCAATAGGTTGTGTTTTCAATTGATGAGATGGATCTACCAAATACTTACAAATCATCGATACGTGAAACATGTCATATAAATGGTACAAATTCGGAGGTAATGCAAATCCATATCCTAGGGACCCAATTCTTTTCACCACCTCATATGGTCCAATGTATCTTGGACTTAGTTTCCCCTTTTCCCAAATCTCATGACACCCTTCCATGGTGAAATACGCAGGAATACAAAATATCCCTTATGAAATTCCAATGGATACTTCATTTTATCTGGCAAAAATTTATGCCTTCTTTGCGCTATCTTTATCCGTTGCCGAATCATTTTAATCTTTTATGTTGTCATATCTATCAATTCTGGACCCAAAATTTTTCTTTCACCTACTTCATCCCAACACAAAGGCATTCTACATCTCCTCCCATATAAAGATTCATAAGGAGACATACCAATGGTGGACTAATAACTTTTATTATAATTCCATAAATGGCAAATGATCATCCCAACTACCTTTGAAGTCAAATACACAAGTTCATAACGTGTCTTCTAATATTTGAATCGTCCTTTCTGATTGTCCATCGGTTTGCCGATGAAATGCAGTGTTGAACTTGAAACTTGTGTCCATGGCATTCTATAAACGAGGCCAAAATTTAGAAGTGAACGTTGGATCTCTATCTGATACAATTGACACGGGTGCCCCATGTAAACGGATAATCTCATCAACGTACATACGTGCATACTTGTCGATAGTGTAGTTGGTCTTAAATAGAAGGAAATGGGATGACTTCATCAATCAGTCTATAATCACCCAAATAGAATCATGCCCCTTTGGTGATTCGGGTAATCCTGTAACAAAATCCATTGTTATATGCTCCCACTTCCATTTCGGAATAGGCAATGACTACAATAATCCTATCGACTTCTGATGCTCCTCTTTCACTTGTTGACATACTAAACATTTAGCTACAAATTCTGCAATCTCACGTTTTATATTGTTCCACCAGTAATACTCTTTCAAACCTCTATACATTTTGATACCTCCTGGATGCATACGATATATAGAACTATGTGACTCTTCTAATATATCCTTCTTTAAGGATGGATCATTCGGTACACAAATTCTATTTTTATAACACAACGATTCATTATTCTTAATCTCAAAGTCACTCTCTCTACCATCCCGAACTTATTATTTCTTCTTCTCAAGGAATGGATCATTGATCTATAAATTTCGTATGTTTTCGGTCATTAAAGGTCTCACTGTGACATGTGCTAATAATCCTCCCCTTTTTGAAAAACTTAATTCAATCCCCATCGATGCCAAGTCAATAATATTTCCAACACGTGCACATTGTATACTACCTAGAATCCCCGATGATTTTCGACTCAAAGCATCTGCTACTACATTGGCTTTCCTAGGATGAAGATGGATGGTATAGTCATAGTCTTTAATCAGCTCTATCCAATGCCTCTATCTCAAATTCAGTTCTCTTTGTGTAAAAAAGTATTTCAATCTTTGATGATCTATAAATATCTCACAATTTTCTCCATACAAGTATGTCTCCATAACTTCAAAGCAAAAATAATGGCTGCTAGCTCCAAAACGTGTGTAGGGTAATTTCGTTCATGCGTCTTTAATTGTCAGGAAGCATATGCTATTACTTTTCCATTCTTCATAAGAACACACCCTAACCCCTGAAATGAAGCATTTATATAGATTACGAAAGAATCATTCCCACGTGGAATAGTAAGTATAGGCGATGAAACCAACCAATTCTTTAATTCTTTAAAACTTCTCTCGCATTCTTCATCCCACACAAACTTCACTTCTTTACAAGTCAACTTTTTCAATGGTAATTCTATTGTTGAAAATCCCTTAAATCTGCGATAGTAACCTGCCAATCCTAGGAAACTCCTAATTTCTGTCACATTCTTAGGACTCTCCCATTCAACGATTGCTTCCACCTTCGTTGAATCAACATATATCCTATTTTCGGAGACAACGTGCCCTAAAAACACAATTTCATTCAACTAAAACTCACACTTGCTAAATTTAGCAAATAATTTCTTCTCTCTCAAAATCTGTAATACAAGTCTCAAATGTTTCTCGTGTTCCTTCATGCTACGCGAGTAAATCAACACATCGTCTATGAATACAATCGCAAATGAATCAATGAAAGGGTGGAATACCCGGTTCATTAAATCCATAAAAATTGTTGAAGCATTATTTAATCCAAATGGCATTACCAAAAACTCATGGTGCCCATATTGAGTTCGAAAAGATGTTTTGGAAATATCATTATCCTTTACTTTCAATTGGTGGTAACCCGATCTCAAATCAATCTTCGAAAATACTGTGGCCCCTTATAATTGGTCAAACAAATCATCGATACGAGGTAGAGGGTACTTGTTTCTAATGGTCACCTTATTCAATTGTCGATAATCAATACATAATCACATTGTCCTGACTTTCTTTTTCACATATAATACTGGGGCTCCCCGTGGAGAAACACTAGGCCGAATGAAAGCTCTACTTATCTAAACTTGTAATTTCACTTTCAATTCTTTCAACTCAATAGGTTCCATTCTATATGGAGCAAGGGAAATTGGACCGGTACCTGGAATTAATTCAATGGAAAACTCTACTTCCTTATCGGGCGACAATCCTGGCAATTCTTTTAGGAAGACATCAGAACATTCTCTAACCACTGGTATATCTTGAATTCTAACTGTCTCTTTACTAGTATCAACAACATAATCTATATACCTAGTACAACCTTTACTCAACAATCTCTTGCTCTTAATTATTGATATAAGACAATTAGGGACAACATTGAGATAAGAGAATTAGGGACAACATTCCTTTCTCCTATAAACTAGAACTCAGGTTCACCAGGCAGATAAAATGTAGTTTCTTTTCAAAAACAATCAATGAAAGCATGATACGACGATAACCAATCCATCCCTAATATAATATCAAAATCCCTAATGGCCAATGGTATCAAGTCAACATATAAATATCGCTCACCCATTCGTAAGACACAATCTTTATAAACATGCTCCACCATAATTACACTTTCCATTGGGGTTGAAATATATAAGGCACAATTGAGAAATGAACATGGTCTACCCAAATATGAAACAATATGTAATACTACGAAAGAATGCGTAGATCCAGGATCAATGAACGCATATAAATCTTTATTTGCAATAGAGAGTTTACATGTAACTACTTCTGGTGTAGGGTGGGCATCTTGCAATGTCATCGCAAACACTCCTCCTCTTGCCTTCATCCACTTGCTTGTCATATATCTCTTCCCCTGGTTGCATTCCCTGGAGAGGATCCTTTATGAGGCCCCATACTACTAACCAAAACTGTTATTGCTAACATAGGACAATTCTTTCTCAAATGACCTTTCTGATAACAGTTAAAACATTTTATATTCAGTAACTTTCGGCAAAATCTCCTTATATGACCCTATGTCCCACAAAAGAAACTAACATTTGGATCCCCTTGTGCTGAAACTCCTGAACGTCTTCCACTACTAGTTTCACCCCTTTGCAAACTACTTCCACCTCTACCATGTTGGAATTTCTGCCCTCCAAACCTTGAATAATCAGTATCGCTACCCTTTTAATAGTTTGATCTAATCTACTTCACTTTACGCCTCGTTCTCGATTACCTCTCACTTCATTCATGTCCTTTTCTACTAGCATGGATTTGTTCACCAAGGTTGAATAGTTAACAGTCTCTAAAGCTGACAACCTTAATTTAATAACTAACTCTAGTCCATCAAGAAATCGGTTGCACATATCTTCCTCATTCTATATAAACCTCGAAGTGAACCGAGATAAGGCTGTAATTTTAGCTTCGTATTCTCTAACTGTCCTACTCCCCTGATTCAACATGAAATATTCCTTCTCCTTTTGTTTTCGATACATTGGCGGAAAATACTTATCATACAAAGCCTTGACAAAAGCATCCCATGAGATCACATTCCCACCTCCTGGAGTAATCAACAAATGTTTTATGGCATCCCACCAATACTTAGCTTCTCCTTTTAGCATATACGTTGCTTAGGTTACCTGTTAATTTTCAGGCATTCTCATTACCCAAAAAATAAGTTCAATCTCTTTAACCCATACTTCTGCCTCTGCTGGATCAACTGCTCCTTCAAATGAGGGTGGATTCATTTTAATAAATTTCTCATGTGAAGTACTCCTTTCTTCCCGGTGTATCACCTCCTCAACCCTAGCCATTGCTTGTACCTCTAATTGCCTAGCTTACTGTTCTTCCATTTGAGCCATAAACCTAGCTTGTTTCTCTGTCATTAAAGTTATAGCACGTGCCATTTTTTCATGTCTGTCAATTGTTCTGGCTCGGGTTCTACATTTCTAAAAACAGGTTGATCAACCTCAGCTTCTGCTGCCATATTTTAAGCCTCATCTTCTATTCTCTCATTAACATTCCCTCGTTCCATTCTTTTATATCTGAAATGAATCAAAGATATAACAACATACATATATACATATTTTTCCTAACATAATCGTTAGTATCAGACAAAACATATTTCTTACATTCACTGCCAAATCTAGACTTTTGTAACTCCATAACCTCTAAAACCTACGCTCTGATACCAAAAGTTGACACACCCCAACCCAATTACTTATAATTAAGTTTGAAAGTCAAAGTGAGTCAAACCATAATTAATTTAACCAAACCATAAACACGAGTTTTAATTTCAGAATCATCAATGTAAATCCATACAACTAAAAACTTTTTACAATATTAAAGTAGTTATGCATTTATAAACTTCTTAAAGGATAAGTTAACTTAATTATATCATTTACATTTACACAAAAACATTGTTTCTCCCATTCCTTGCTAACCCAACCTGACCTCCTAGATTTGGCAGTGCATCACCTGAAAAATATAAACATAGGAACCATAAGAAAAACAGCCCAGTGAATGCATCACTACTATACTACTGCATAAATTTAAATTCAATAAATCATGCCCATATAATTAAGTATTAACTTATTCGACTCATTCATAATGAATGACTTAACTTTTCAAATCATGATTCACATATCTTGTCTGTAATAGACAATTCTCTCCCATTCATGGTCGAGGAGTAACCCCTTATCATTAATAGACAAATCTCCCCCATTTCGGGTCGGGGAGTAACCTCCCATTTCGGTAAACCAAAATGAACAATTTCATATTCATTATATTCTGATCATATCAATAACATGATAGAAATATCTCTTTCCAGTGAGTACACTCACCTTAGGTTGTCAACTACGTATTCACGTTTCCTTCGGGAGGAGCTGAACTAGGTTGATTATACCTTACACCTCTCAATCCAGCAAAATCAGCACTGAATCTCAATCATAATTATTATCCTAACATAATAATATAACTTTCCATGACTATACAAAAACAATATAATTCCACTTAAGTCACATTCCATAAAACATAAGTAAAGACAAAATAATGGTATATATGTTGATAAAGTTATGAACATTCAACCGTAGGAAACACCTCATAAGGAATTTATAATGAAAACCAAATACACATGAAATTATACTTCTCAATGTATATACACATGAAACATGTACTCTAAATACCCTTTGGAAATAGGAGATAACAATATTCTTTCACGGGGTATCCAGTATGGCCTCAAATTATTGTCCTCTATACTCAACCATCCTATATTCCAAAATTGTATAAATACAGGTGTCCAACCTTATCAATATGAAAGCATATATAAATATACTTTCCATTACAAGTGACGGTGTAATTTTTCAAGCTTCCTACAAGCTCCTCTATTATTCCTTCAACTTCCAAGAATTTTCATAATTTTTCTCCAACATAAATTTCCATGATTTTCAATCCATTTTTAGTACACGTACTTAATAGTACAGAATTAAAGTTTCATAATTTTTTGACTTCTACGTCAAAATCTTAACCAAACTCAGGGCATACCGAAATGAAATATACAAGCAACAACTATGTACTAACTTGAAATCATCCTTAAGGCCTAACCACAAGGAGATAAATTCTAATTTTCGAAATATGATATGAATATATGAGTATAATTTCATATCCAATTTTAATTTCTGAATTACAGTAAGCACAAAAAAAGATATGCAAGTTTGAATACAAGGGGTTTCAATACAACGCGGTTTTAAGGGTTTGTACATTCAACTTAACTTAAACTTCCATCTAACCATACATATATATAAAGGGCTGAAATTTTAGTTAAAAAATGATTATTTCTATCATATAAATCATTAATATAATAAAAATAACAAGATTTGTGATTAGGATTACCTTCGGGACTTTTATGTAATTTCTACGGATTTTTCTACACTTTCTCTCCTCACTTTTTCTTCCTAAACTACCTAATTCTCTTTTCGCAAGGTAAAACTCTTTCTTCTATTCTTTTGGTTGAAGGATAAGGTTATTTCAAAGGTATAATGTCGGCCAAACTAGCCTACACCTCCAACCAATCACTTTAAGACACTTGTTGGGTATAAAGGACAAATTACCACTTAAACGGATGGACAGATTTGCCCTTGCTTAGTAATTTCGGTATAAATTCTTACTCGGGCCTCCGTTTGATGCACCGTTTATTGTGTTACAACCCTAACCCACCTGTATACAACTATTTAGTTTTTACCTCAAGTCAATTATTATGTTATAAAGGTCAAAAATAGTGTTAAACATGGACATTTCTACCGAAATTAACAGAATTTTGTGTTTGTACATAACTTGACATTTCACGATTTATGAAAGTAGGATTAGACTAAACATGATGACTTAACATTATATATACTAATAACATATTATCCATATAACATAAGCTAATTATGATATAAATATAATTTATCATAATTATATCAGGGTTATCACATTCACAGTGCGCCTTCCAAGCATGCAACATGTGTGCATGAGATGAGGCAGCCACTAGGAGATTGACATTTATCCCCTACAGAAGTATTTCACGATGATGAAATATTCCCTTACGTGGGTAGAAGATTTGTTGTAACAGTATGGTCCACGTGGCCTGATGATGCACAAGTCATGTGTCCTATATGAAGTGTTGATGTCGGCTCCAATGGCCCTGGCCAAGCCGAGACTGTAGGATGGTCTTCCAAGCAGGTAGCTATGAGACTGAGAAAATATCATCAGGATGGTTAATATGGTCTCGTCCTGTCCATGTGGTACGACGTCGACATAAGACAGGTCGGGACATAAGAGATAGTTTAGACTGGAGAGTAAGATTTATTGTATAGTTATGGATGTTGAGGATGAGGTCTCTGAGGCCGAGACTGCTGGAGGTGGGCCTATGTTCCGTCATCCGATTGAGCAGGTGAATCTAACGAATGCTGAACTGGGGTTGTTGAGCCGGGTCGGATCTAGTCTAGGACGGGACCAGACTTAGGTATATCATTAGGTTTCAGAAGAAAGGGCTTTATATTATCAATTTTTAAGTTTCCAACTTGTGCTACAAGCAGATATCACCAGGTGTCAAATTTCCCGTGGTGGAAGAAAATGGTGGTTATTTGATAAAAGAGAAAAACTAATTGCTAGCCATTTTATGAGTGTTGCATCATTCGATATCAAGTTGCCCGAGTCATACTATGCTTATGAGACCAGTTTGTGAGAGGAAAGTCAAGGCCAAAGAATAAAAGACAAATAAGGGTTGTCCAAGACGAAAAAACAGAGGTAGTGCTAAGGGGATAGGGGAATGTAAAAACAACAATAGTTCCACATGAAGGTCTTTATATGTAATGTCAAAAAGATCGATAAAGTTAATAAGCAGAGAGAGGCTACATCCACCTATAATAAAAAGAGATAAGTGTTGTTTACTTATCCAATTATTCAACCACTACAAATAAATGTTGTTTACTTAAATAACATTACTTATTTAATTATCTTTCATTTTTAATGCAGGGAAAATATATTATGAGGAGCGATGAACTATTCAGTATTATAAGAGGAAAATAAAACTCGTAATTCATGAATATAAGCATTCGAGGTTAGTACTTGATTTCAAACATTCCCTTAAGATTAAAAGTTTATATTGCTTTTTAATTATAGCAAAGTTCCCTTGAAATTTAATCTTCTAATTATTATTCGATATGAATTTTAGTTAGTAATTAGTAGGAAGGGATAAGCAACGAAAATGGATACAGATATTATCTGATCTGAGGTAACCAAGAGGATACGGATATGGATAGTTATTTTAACTATCCGGGTGGATACGGATAGCACATCCAAATAGTGGATATGAATATAGAAAACATAGTATCCGCTCCATATCCGTCCGCTTACCACCCCTAAATCTGAAATAAACCACTAATACATCATATGATCTTCATCTCCCAAATTTCACCAAAATATTCAACCATTTGGTGGGTGAGATGATTCTCACATGTTTTTGCGTACAAAATATACATTCATAGCGTTGAGCTATTCATCCCCTACATAGTAGCGTTTCTCATGAAATTTAGTGGGGATGAGAGAGCAATATCACTAAATTTCATAAGTTTATGTTTTAAGTATGTAAATTTCTCTCTCTCTCTCTCTCTCTCTGGGTGTGTATATATATATGGATATATATAGTCACGTTATCTAGCATACCCCAAAAGTAGCACCTAAAACTCACCAATTTTCATGAATTACTAAAAAAATAATTTAGATTTAATCTTTTTAATGTATTTACATAAATTTAAGGACCCCCGCTACAAAAGGAAATCTACTCAAAATGAATTTTTTGCTATTTTTAAAATATCAGTCAAAAACTATCAGTTTTAAATCAATTTTAAAAACTAATAGATTTTGACCTTTTTAAAATAGCATTTGAGCTCATTTTAAGGTGTTTTAGGGAGATATTTGAAATGTTTAAACACCTCATAGAAAAATTGAGTCAAAATTATTTTTTTAGTGTCTAAAAAGATTATGCATATTTAGCTGCTTTTTTTACTCTCTCTCTCTCTCTCTCTCTCTCTCTCTCTCTCTCTATGAGAGAGAGAGAGAGAGAGAGAGAGAGAGAGAGAGAGAGAGGCTCTCACACACTTAAAAAGACACACCTCCAAATGCACCCATTTTTTTAAAATAGTAAAAAAAAAGAAGTTTACGTTGATTAATTTGTCAGTTGTATAAACATCTCACGCACCCTTATTTAAAGAATCAGATCAAACCTCAAATGAAACAGGACCCCTCGTACAAATTCTAAAAAAAATACGGTATTATATGTTATCTCATTCTAGTAATCCTCCCCCTAACTCCTATTAGATAAATGAAATTATTTATCACTTTAATATGTACGCTCGTATTAACATTCATTATAGTTACAGTATTTCCAAAATCATCATCTAGTATACCACCAAACTAGATAATATATATATATATATATATATATACACAAGAAACAGGACTGAAATTAAAAGCCACAGAAATTGTGCCTCCAACTACAATTACTTATATTCGAATGTAATTTAAGAATCTAAACATTGATTGTTATCATGCCACTAACATCTGTATATATATAAAATATAAAACGCATTACACTCATAAATATTGCATCTCTATTATGCTATCCACGTAGCATTAGTTTTATCTATTTTTTTTATTTATGTGAAGTGAGATACCAGAGTTTCTTACACTTCTTTAGTTCTTCCCCCTTCCCCATGTGATTCATCATATTTGTCTCTTACATTTTCCCATTTTCAAATACTAAAACTAAAATAGTTGTCATCTCTCTTCGGAAATCTCTGGAACTCAAAAACTCATATACCTCCCAACATCGATTCTCATAATCTAATGCTAAGAAAATGAACTCATGTGTTGAACCTTAAATGAAAACAACAACAACAACAACAACATATGTTATCACTCTAGTCGTCGTCATCATAACTTGTTGATGAGAGACTACACCACCAGATATATTAACGTTTTGTTATGGATATCTTTGATCACCATCACTCTAGTATTGCTCACCAAACTCAACATATTTTTCAGACTATAGGCCAAAGGAAAGCTCATCCCTGCCCACCCTGCCCCTCCTTTTTTGCCCATGCTAATGTGACACTCCGCCTATTTTAACCACAAGTGATCACTCCTTTATCAAAATAAATAGGAATCTCATTTGGTTCATTCTTAGCATCACTGTCAAAACTTTTTAAATTACTAACCACCTACGTTAAATTAAGCCAGTGCAAAATTTTATCTTTCATTAACATATAACAACATGCAAAAATTTAAATAATATAACGCAACCTTTCACACAATTAATAGAAGTTTGAACCATCACGAGATAAATAGATAAATGATAAATACGGAATAAACCATCGGTTCCAAAGTAATATCCAAACCATAAGTCTACGAAAATAAAACTAAATCCCAATACATAATCTGATATATAAAACTGAAAGAATGTATCAAATGAAGGGGCGACATGCTCAAATGAAATACTGATCATAAATCCTAATCTAGGAACGAATAACTGAAGTGTCTAAACAAATCCTACAAGCCTCAAATGCTACAACTACGCATCCCTAGAATGAGTCATCAAGCTTGGCGTCCCTGTAGCCGGACACCTAAAATATTTTGAAAAATATATTTGACACGGGTCAGAGCCCAAAACCTTGGAAAAACATTTAGAGTATTTAAATTGTAGTTATAAAAGTAGTTATTAGATACACATGTTAGTTCAGCGTACACTCCCTTGAGTTCCTCACCTCTCATCTATAGTGCACACCTAACGTCTCATATTTTACCCACCTGGTTATGCTACCCAACCTAACTAGACACAAGTATCTAACTAACCACAACCAGTTTAGCTCCCCCGTATCGCCATATGATACACTACCATAAAACCAATAGTTAATATTAACCGAATATTAATATTGCACCATTAATTATGTTTCTCACCCTTAAATTATTTTTAGATATACACCATGTATCTTTTCTACCATCACACATAAGTAGAATAATCACACTTGTATACATTTATCACACTATAATATATACAACTGTAGCATCCCCCAAAATGGCCACCGCGATGCATGCATACTCTGTTATCAAGTCCATGTACATCTTGTACCAAATCAGGGACTATCGGTTCGAAATGTCTCCTCGAACCATAAATCAAACAACACACAATGGAGGCGAACATAGTTCTAAACCTTTGGGCTATGCAGATACCTAACGTACCCAAATGACCCGCCAGTCCCACTAATACACAACACATAGTGAGTCACCCTATGTTCTATGTTCTGGGGCACACATCCAGACCTCGTTGGAATCGCCAAGGTGGGATCGCCCTCTGCGCGGAACCTCCCATGATAACAGGCAGTGTAGGTATGTTCACACACATAACAAATCACATAACAGGTATTCACACAACCTATATATCTCTCGAATATATATATATATATATATATATATATATATATATATATATATATATATATCCAGTATAGGTATACACAAAACCTATAATACATCCCGTACATAGTATTTATATCTCTCGAATACTCAATGTACTAATGATTCTCAAATAGTATTTTATTCGTATTTTTCGAGTATCATGCACTACCCGAAGGGTCCCGACTATCCCCTAAGTTATTTCAGTAGTTAACACATCACTATACTACTGGTATTTTACATTAGGTCACGGTTTACTCTTCCCATCACCCAATTCGTAAATTCTCGATACTCATATCAATCGGTTGACTATCATTGGTCCAAATCCCAAGATTACCCTCATTAATATTAACCGAGCCTTAACTATATGTCTACTGACCTTCTCTAAATCTTTATATAATTACTATACTATCACCAAAGTTTTTCGTAATTAATTTCATGAGGAAGTACAATATAAAAGGCAAATCTCAACAAAACTGGACAACCGAATCGATTCGGTAAGGATTCTGAATCGATTCGCCCACCGAATCGATTTCGCACTTGACTGTATCGTCTTCTTCGTTGCTGTTACGAGTTTTCATCATTAAAACCTAATCAAAATTCCATGAAACTTCCCCAAACTCCCATCCAACATACCCAAGCATTAAATATATGTGTAAGGACAATTCTAAACGTAAATAACATATCAAGACTATACAAATCTACCTAAGAACATATCAATATCCATAATTCATCAAAACCCTAATTTATGTGTTCTTCATGCATATTCATCAATTTGCTCAGATTTTTTTCATGGTAATCATCCCATATTCTTTGAGTTCATGTTATTTACATATATGGGTTTTTTCTACATGAATTCCTACCCCAAATCATGAATCTCACCCATTCAAATCCCAAGCACATCATTTAAATCATGAAATTAAAACCCTACACAACATGGATATTATAACATGCTTAAAGTAATGCAAGATAAACCTCGCCTCAGTAGGTTTGATTTTCATTCTGAGATGGTGAGGATGTTCTTTCTCTGCTTCGATCTCGAATCCGACAACGTTCGTGGTGTGAAACGGTGTGGAATGGCCTAGGTCTCTTCTCCTTTTCCACTCCTATGGTATCCTCTATATATCAATTGTTGTAACCCTAGCCTCTAACTCAAAGGGGCGGATATAACACTCTAATTTTTGGAGTTCCTTCTACCATAGGCTCCTAAATGATCGAAATGCCCTTACGTGGTGCGGGGTTGGTCTAAAATCGCCCTGAGACCCAAACGATAAACCCGGGTACAATATTTTTACCCATTCGAAATCAACCATGACCTCAAAATCGTCATTTGATTCGCTCTGCATAAATTTCCTATCTCGACCTCATATAGTCTGCACACGACTCCCAGATAAGATATAACACAGTCACGTCGGTATCACTCGCTACGACATAAAATATTTATTTACTACTCACTTAGTAATTTTATTCCGTAAATATTAATCATTATCTCCACCGATTAATATTCTAATAAACACAAAATATTTAATTAAATTAAATTACAGCACACGTGTAATTTATAATAACCGAATTAATTAAATTATAAATACTCAGAAATACGAGGTGTTATAACTGATTTTATTTCCTGATCCAATCTCACTGATCAGTTTTATATATACAATCTCTTCATCTGGTTGGCCTCTTATATTTTACACGCTTTCCCATTTATTTATTTTATCGAATTCGTTAATTCATTAGCACCCACTAGATATAAGTAAATAAAACCAAGATATATTAAGATTATGGTCACCAAAATCCTATGGAGCTAATAAGCATGGAAATCAAAACCAAAAGAACAAGATGAGTGGAAATAACTTTTTCTTTTCCATGTCTAATCAAATCCTATAGAGCTAAAGCTAGGTACATTTCCTTGAAATAAGTGTAGATATGTAATAAAGAGATAGTTCTTTTGTTCTATCTCTCATACAAAACTTTCAAATTAGATTTCAAATTCTTCATTTTTAGTACAGAAGAAGCGAGAAAATCGCGCTCCACGGTTGAAATCGGGTACACCATCTATTCTCTCTCTACAAGTATCTCTTTTATTAACCGCACCATGGTTCATTTTTTTTTTGCGCCGGGGGGGGGGGGGGGGGGGGCGGGTATACTTTTATTTTTATGTCTATCTCTATTAGTTTTTTTCTTTTTGCCTTTGTATTTAGGAAGTTTTAAGGTTTCCTTTTGTTTAGTTGGATTCTAATATTGTTTTTAATTTTAATTACTATTTGGGTTCTCACTACTTTTGGTGTGGATAGAAAAATATGTGTAATTTTGAATTTTGATAATCTTAATTTTTTTGGAATTGCATTTTTAAAAAGTTTCTTCTTAACATTCTTGGGACTAGCAAAGTTGGGCTAACTTTTTCATACCCCATCTCACCATCTAGCAATTGTAGTTAGTGAAAAAATTAAATGTTCTTAAACTTTGCAATCCTAGTCTTCTTGTATAAGCCAAACTTTTTGGTATCTTGGTGTTTGACCAAATGTTAATATAGAAAGTTATTACCGATATCTTCGTGTTTGATAAAGTTCATTATTGGTATCAGGTATATGACAAAATGCCCAAGTGAGCATTCCATTAATTTTTCTCTTTGGGTTTATATTTGTTGTGAACGAATGTTTGTTTTACTTTTTTTCTCCTGATATGGAATATTAAATTTGTTATGAAGTGTAAGGTTATTAGTTTATCTTTAGTAAAAAAAAACTATGCAACCTTTGTGAGGTGTGTTTTGATTTTTTTTTTTTTTAATTATTGTGATAGAAATGGTGTTTGACAAAATGTTAATATAGAAAGTCATTACCAGGCATCTTCGTGTTTGATAAAGTTCTTTATTGTTTGACAAAATGCCCAAGTGAGCATTCCATTAAATTTTTACTCTTTGGGTTTATATTTGTTGTGAATGGGTGTTTGTTTTACCTTTTTCTTTCTCCTAATATGGAATATTAAATTTGTCATGAAGTGTAAGGTTGTTAGTTTATCTTTAGTAAAAAAAATTATGAAACCTTTGTAAGGTGTGTTTTGATTTTTTTTAATTATTGTGATAGAAATCCCAATTTCGTTTTACAATTTATAATTATTGTTACCCTTTTCTTCTCGCATTATTCTTTACATTTGAATAAACTGTAATTCAAATGTAAAGACAAAAAATACGAAACCATATGTGATTGACTTTTTCTAAATTATTGTATTTCCACTCGATGGAAACAGGGTGTCTTGACTAAACTATGGTATAGTTACCATTGATTGTATAGTGACTCTTTAGTGCAACAAACTCATTTGGTTTGTTTTTTAGGTGGTGTAAATAATTCACGAGTTCATAGACACTCTTTGAATAACCATGGATGCAGAGAGCTGACTATTTTAGGTGAATTTACAATTATTATATTGAAGCATCCCTCTACAATTCGTTATTATGTTTTGTAATAAAATAATTTTCATTTTGACTTTGACTTCTTTTAAACTTGAATATTCATCTCACACATTATTTGGATCCTCCTATATTATGATTTTTCTGTAATCAATCAAATTATATTTTGACACTCATGTCTTTACTATTCTAATTTTATGTTATCTTTGGTTTCAAAATTTTAGGATAAGCCTGTGAAGTTGTGGTGGTTTGCTGGACCATTAAAACGATGATTCTTCATACCCAAACGATCATAGCCAGAGACGGACTAAAGGTTGATACGTTGCGTTATTTTATTCAGATTATATTATTAAAAATTGTTTAGTTCGTGATAATGTATATTTTTTTCTAAACCTTATTGTGTTGGCATATATTTATTACTTATATAGGGATAGAAAATATTGGGTACATTTTGCTACTAGTGGCAGATTATTTGTGGGGCTTGATCGTATGTAAATGATTTTTTTAAGATTAAGTCATTAAAAGTGTATTTGTTGTATAAGGGATTTGTGCTTCATTTCAAATGTTTATAATCTATTGTTTAGGTTTTGAAAAAAATAATTTAGTTCATTTTAATTGTGAACATCACAATATGAAATGTATATCAAGCAAAAAGTTGGATTGCGTCATAGGCACGAAAAGAATGACATAAGCACGAATGCAAGGAGTTATTTGTTTTTCCCTCTTAATTCCTCTTAATGGCAAAAAGGTAGAAAAGCATTTGAAATCTGAATTAATACATCCATTTACAATTTTTATATAAATAAATGCACCTAAAAATTTCAAGCAAGAAGATTACGCTGCTTCTATTATCACATCACCTTCCCCCTCCCTAAAATTTAGAAAGTGTAGTTATAACTTTCTTGTTTTTATTGTGTGTTGTTCAACTCTAAATCGATTTGTTGTACTCACTAAAGTGTACATGAATTTGATAAATTAAATTGGTGGGGGATATATCATATTGTTGAAAGAATTTTATTGCGCTTTACATGAGACAAAAAGGGTTGAATTGAAATTTCCCATCATGGAATGTTTCAGAAATAGTATCTCATATTCTCTAGGATTTTGACACCTGCAGTAAAGGTTCCTATTATATTTTACATTTCATAATATAATTTTATGAGTAAATTTGCTGGTAAATTAATCTTATATTTGAGTTAAATATCGTTTTATTCATGGTTGTTTGAAGTAAATGATGAGTGAGGAATTTTGTACCTTAATGTGATCACGAGATGAATGTTGTAATTTTGATTTTTATGTTCCACTTCTTTGTCTCTTTCTTTCTTTAATCTATGCCACGCAAAATGACTAACACAAAATCCTAACCCACGCATCACTTGGGTTTATACCTAGTTATATTATAAAATGGACAATTGAACGGAGACCAAAGGCTAAATGGCCTTTAAAGTAACAAATTGATGAGTTTGTATAAAGTTGAATTTTGAAGCATTGTTTCTATTCAGACATAATAAACAACGCTTGAATAATGAATAAAGAAAGAAATAAAACAATATTGCGAGATTCATTTCAGATAATGTTTATTGGAATATTCACTTTCAAAATTCAAGAAATAGTTCCAGCTGTCTAATCGGCTACGCCAGCTAACAAAAAAATAATAAAAAATAGAAAGAATTCGACCTATTAAACAAGACATATCAACGACTTCTGATACCACATATTCTTCAACTGTCTCGACTAATTATATTTCTTGGAGCGCACTCGTTAGGGTCACCAATTCTGTTGGCTCTGCAGAGCAGGAAATGAAAAATGATGGAGATATAGGAGAAAATAGAGGTACGACCTTTGAATGTGTGGTAATAATCATGGTGTTCGACTTCAGCTGGTTCAGGAGAACTGAAAAATCAGAATTTAAAAACTGTATGTTAGCAGATACCTTAAGTCAGTTAAAGAAAACTGCCTGACACAGTATATTAAAAATTAACCCACTGGCTGGTTAGCTAAACCATTAAATCCGTACAGAAACTTCACCCCTCTTGTGTAAGTGGGAATTTCATTGTATTATGCTTGCATGATTGGAAATGAAGTAAACCCACCTCGAACCCTTTGCTGCACCAAACTCTTCATGTTTATCACGTATGAGCTGTAAGAACAATGGAAAAATGACAGGTTGCATGCTTTACAAATAAAATAAAAAGGAAATTCTGAGAGAGAACCAAGAGTTTAGCACATACTGGATTCGTTTTTACTGCAAGTAGTTCGATGAGCTAGTAGGACAATCACCACAGAGAGAGGAAAAACAGTTAAAAAGGGGCTTGAATAATAATCAGTTTGTAGTTTACATGGGAAAATGGCTCAATTGATAAGCCAAATTTATCTTTTTGTCAGAAAAATAATATCTTTATTAGAAAATTACGGTGAATTACTACAAGGGTGAAGGTGGTGGACAAATGCCTCTGAGAGCACCGCTGCCGTTTGAAAATGTATGCTATAAATTGTAAGGGTGTGTTTGATTCACAAAATTTTCCTTGGAATTAATTTTTTTTTATAACCCTGAATTTCCACATAAACGAGCCCTTTGGACTCCCCCATGCGAGCTAAACAGGGGGGAAGCTATGCCAAAACCACCCTAACACATGTCCGGCTTAAAATATGGTATCCTTTGGGGGGTTTCAAACTCGAGACCTATGGCCTTTTCTGTTCGCTCCTTACCTTGAAATTATTATCCAGCTTTGTCCACACACCCTGATATTTTCCATGAAAACAATGTGTTTGGAAGCATAGAAAATTTTGCACCCACTACAAACACAACCTATCAAGTGAGTACATCCTTCCATATTAAAGTCAGAGAAATGAGAGAATGATGCCTTGAAACAAAGATGAGAATGCACCGAATCGTTTAGAAAAATTGGTGCGCTCCCAAAGATTATTATTTACCCTAATAAATATGTGCATTCCATTTTAGCTAGAACAACTAGAATATAGCTAATATACCACATCTCCAATGTGCCTTCTCTTCTTCCTATTGCCAGAAGGAACCATTCCCACTAAAATAATCCTATAGGATATTTTGGCAGAGCTCCAACTCCACCATCTTTGGCTTTTGCTACCAACCTACTCAATACATCCAACATCAACGTCGATAAGAAAAATAATTTTATAAAGAAAAAGAAAAGAAAAGAAAAAAGATACGCCCCAAAATCCCTTTCGCACTACCATTGACAAAAACTGAACTATAAAGCACCAATTCTTCATAACACTCATTGCACCAGCATCCCTGCCTTAATTTTCCGAATCGTCTCACCCTTACCCCGCACCCCGCCGCACCCGTGGCTTTATAGACCGTGAAGTAGTTAAACTCTCACAACCCTCATCCAAAGCCTCTACTTCCTTGATAATAGTTTTATTCATTCCCAAGGCAAATCCCAATCTACTTGGTCATAGACTATTTGCAGAATTAATCTTGAACATCGCACCTCTATCTTCTACCAATTCATTTGCTATCAACATCTGTCAATTCTAAAAGAAAGTTCCATGATTTTAGAGAAAAACTTCCACTTACGGCCATAATTGTTAAAGGCGTGACTAGGAATGAAGTGCACTTATTGCCCCTCAGACCAATCCAGGCAAGGCATCTTGAAGAAGGTGCATGTCTAGCGGGACCAGATGCTCGCCTAGGCCCTCCTGATTAAGGCACACTCAATACAGTTTAGATTGAGAAATAAATAAGAATAATATAGAAAAAAAATCTCGCATTCCATCAATATAACTAGGATAAATTTTTATTTTTATTGTTCGCCTAGGTGCTCCTGACTGAAGCACACTCAATAAAGTTTAGCAAGAAATATATAGAAAAGAATCTCGCATATTGTATTCAATCAATATAACTAGAATATTTTTTTTTTCTTTTTAGTGGAGTTGCAACGAAAACCTCCCAATTCAAATTGGGGGGAATACCAGAATTTTCTATTTCTCTTTACACTTTTTGCCATAGATGGTCTTATTTACACAACAACACAAGCAAAAAGAAGAAGACTCTTCTCTACAACACCTATACTAGCCAGTGACCATAAATTGGCACCGACTTCAGCTCTTCTCTTTGACACATGCAGTTTTCCCACTCTTCCTGGATTTTTTCCGTGTTTTTTGTGCTGATTTATTGCTTGTGTTCCGCTTGCGATATAAATAGAGTTAAAGAATGATGACAAAATACCCTAATTTTTTTTTATCTCTTGATGCTAAATTAAAGTGAATCTTTATTTCAGCTTGTTTAATTGAATTCGTTTCAGCGTTTTGACACTGGATTTAATTGAATTTTGTTATTGCAACTGTTGTCTCTAGATCTAAAATTGGGAAGTGAATGGACAGAAAAGAAGGATCTGGCTTAGAATCATGTTATAGTGTGATATACCCGTTTATATCCTCTGCGTGGCTGAGGATTACCTCCAAACGGACGACCCCTCAGGGGCCGACCCTTCATCATGTTCCATAGGGGCCGACCCCTCAGAGGGGCCGACCCTTCGCCAGACTCCAACCGACCCTACGAGAGGCCGACCCTTCACCACTCTCCAGACGACCCTACGAGGGGACGACAGTACGAGGCCAGAATTGGGCCAGGCTCACTACCGGAAGAAACTTTGCCCTCGGCCTCGGCTCATAGGCCGAAGGTGACATCATCACAGCGCGTGGTTTGGGAGACGCGTGGAACAGTGCGCGTGAGGCTGACATGGCACAGGGGAGACCATTATAACAAAATCACACCCTCACGTGAGGGAATATTATGTCATCATTTGGCATCTACAGGTGTCCACGGGGGACTGGCTAGATCATGATTCACATGCACCATGCATACTTGGGGGGTACACTACACCCCCCAAGACCTATATATACTTGTCACCTACAACCCTACAGGGTATCGATCCATTAACTATAGCCCTAGCCAAAACTCTGCTTGTACACACAGTAGAGAGAGAGAGAGAGAGAGAGAGAGGGTTATGTGCATTGTATCCAAGGCCATCAGTGCCCATACTTAGTGGATCACACACTCACAGTGGATGTAGGCCAAATTGGCTGAACCACTATACATTATTGTCTTATTTCCTCTTATACTCATCCCCTTCTACATACTTATACACTTATACATCTCAAGGGCTGCCATGGCTGCTACTGTTTGAGCTCCCTATCACTTATCTGGTGGTGCTAAATCTCAGCATCATCAGTTTGGCGCCGTCTGTGGGAACGAGAAGACATCTCTTCCTTTGTACAGCTTGACCTCACTGGGCACTCTGGTGGTGAACCAACGCTCCCCCTGAGAGGAGGTGTTTCACCATTGAAAGAGACCCACTAAGGTTCCCAAGCTCACCAGTATTTTCTTCAGTTCAACTTTTCATAGCTCAAACACATGGCACCTGAGATGCCACCGCCACCACTTCCCCCATCGGATGAGGGGGGAAGACCAGTTCCAGTCAGCCGCCGCCTCAGTCTGAGATGGCTGATATGGCGGCAGCCCTAAAGTCTCTGGCAGCAAGCCAGCAGATGATGCAAGAGCAGTTCACAGCTCTAAGCCAGAACATACTAAGGGCACCAGGGGTTTCACCTGAGATGATTACTCCAGCAGCAGCTCCGGGACAACATGAGGCCAGGGGACCATCCCAGGCACCACGCAAAGACCTGCCACTCCCTCAGCGGCGTAGGGATGTTGCTGACCCCCGGCGTCTGCGCCAGGGGAGGCAAGGGAACCCTTGCCCTGAGGACAGGTATGACGATCCGGAGGGAGAGGAGGCCCCTATAGAATGTTGGGAACCATATGAGGTCTCCAACAATACTGTACGACCTCTCCATGATAGTAGAAGAAAGTGCGGGAGACCAAACCTTGATGATCGCCCGAGACGCTCTTCTTTTGATCGCTTGAGCAGGGGGTCGGCCTTTGAGAGGCTAGGCCCAATAAATGACTTGCAGGAACAGTTGTCCAGGCCAAGAAGCGCCGCGAGATCCAGGGGGAGGCAGCAGACGGCCGACCCCGAGGACGAGATTACAGCCAAAGGGAAGTGAACAGTTGACACAGGCCTGCTGCAGCAGAACCCTCCGTCCACCTCGGAGAGGCGGCAGGGGATAACATCGGCCAGGCCGACCCTGTGAGGCCCTGGAATGACTTAATCCAGCGGTTAGAGGATAAGATTGGTGATATATTGAAGAGCCGAGACCCTCTTCAGAGGGGATACACCATAGGCTCACCCTTCATGGCAAAGATAGTCAACTTCCCCACGCCGTCAAAGTTCAAGCCACCTATGGTCACCCCAAGGTATGACGGGAGCACCAACCCCATCCACCACGTGGAGATGTATCAGTCGGTGGCAGACATATACTCTATCTCAGATGAGATGAGGTGTCGTGCCTTCTCTGGTACCTTGACAGGGGCTGCGCATGTTTGGTACACGTCTCTTCCAAAAAATTCCATTGGAAAATTTAAGCAGTTGACATACCTGTTCATCCATAATTTCTGCTTTGGAGTGAGGCCACAAAAGAAGACCACACACCTGCTCTATGTCAAGCAGGGGAAGAGTGAGAGTCTGAGGGACTATATAGCCAGATTCAATAAGGAGAAGATGGAGGTGGAAGACTATGAGGAGAGCATAGCTATGACAGCCCTGATTAGAGGACTCCAAAAGGGGAAGCTGTTATGGAAGCTTGCTGAAGACCCTCTGAGGACGATGGATGAACTGTTGTCAACAGCAGGAAAGGTGATGAACACCGAAGAGGCGATGGCTGCAAAATATGAAGACGAAAGAGGAGGTGCTAGTGGGAGTAAATACCCAAAGAAGAACAAAGAGGGGAAGAAGAGGTCCTCGGATGACAAGTTCGCGGGGTACACCCCACTGACGGTCAGTTGTGATCAGATTCTCAATGAGATTAAGAGTGACCGATCCCTGAAGTGGCCTGAGAAGCTGAGGGCAGCCCCCGGCAAGAGGAATAAGAACCTGTGGTGTGAGTTTCACCAAGACCACGGCCACGTAACGGAAAAATGCTTTGCTCTGAAAGACGAGATTGAGAAGATGCTGAAAGAAGGGAAGCTCAGAAAGTACGTCGACAAAGATGTCTTCAAGAGGGGCCGAGGGGATGACCCCAGAAAGAAGCGAGGCGATGCATGCACAGAAGGTCCTCAAAAAAGAGGGGACGACCCTTCTGATGATGAGGACGACCCTGACCTCCCGCCGAGAGACGACCACGGCCCTGTTAAGAGGCTTAATATGATCTCGCTCGGAGTGGGAATGATCTCCGGGGGTCTTGCAGGAGGAGGGTCTGAGGTCGCCGACAGGAAGGCCTATGTGGCTGAGGCCAAGGCAGTGACGAAGATGGTACACGCGACTTCCCTGGAGGTCAAGTCAGAAAAAAGGAAGAAGGTTTATATGGACACACTGATAGTGGGATTTTCAAGAATGGACTTCAAAGACCTCTTGGCCCCACACGATGACCCACTCGTCATCACTACCAGGGTGCACGGATGCGAAGTGCCGAGGATCTTGGTAGATGGGGGTAGTTCAGCAGATGTGATGTTTTGGCCATGCTTCAAAGACTTGGGTCTCAGCCGTGCTAGACTCGTCCCCTACCATCATCCATTGATCGGGTTCAGTGGGGAAAAGGTTCACCCCCTTGGGGTATATGAGGCCGATGTGAGGATGGGGGACGAGTGGCCGAGATGGCTCACTAAGAAGGTCAGTTTCTTTGTGATGGATGAGCAGGTGTTTTCGGCCTACAACATCATACTGGGGCGTGTGGCCCTCAAGGGGTTTGAAGCCGTACCCTCTACGGTCCATCAGATGATCAAATTTCCAACCCCTTACGGGGTGGGGGAAGTTCAGGGAGACCAGACGACAGTGAGAGAATGTTACTACAACTTCGCTGAAGAAAGGGAGGCACACAAGAGGGCTACAGCCACTTACAACATTGATACCCTAGACCCCAGGGACGAGACGAAGCTCAAAAAAGGAGAGGCGGCCGAGGAGGTAGAACCCATCATCCTCGATGAGGATGACCCGGGAAAAACCGTCCAAGTTGGCAAGTCTCTGAAGCCCAATATCAAGGAAGACCTCATCAAACTGTTAAGGAGAAGACGAAGCATATTCGCGTGGAGTCATGTAGATATGCCGGGGATCGACCCTGAAATCATGTGCCACAAGCTCAATGTGGTAGAGGGAGTAAAGCCGGTAAAGCAGAAAAGGAGGATTTACTCTAGAGAGAAGTACAAGGTCATCAGGGATGAGGTCAAAAAATTAGAAGACGCTGAATTTATCAGAGAGGTCATCTACCCTGAATGGTTGTCCAATGCAGTCATTGTCCCAAAGGCCAACGGGAAGTGGCGAATGTGTGTGGACTTCACAGATCTCAACAAGCACTGCCCCAAAGACAGCTTCCCTCTCCCCCGCATTGACCAGATGGTAGACGCTACTGCAGGCCATGAGCTCATGAGTTTTATGGATGCCTACTCAGGGTACAACCAGATCTTCATGAACCCTGAAGACTCGGAGAGGACTGCCTTCATCACTAATAAGGGGACATACTGCTATAGGGTCATGCCCTTTGGTCTAAAAAATGCGGGGGCAACATACCAGCGCCTCGTAAACAAAATGTTCGAAGACCAAATTGGGAAGTCCATGGAGGTCTACGTGGATGACATGCTGACCAAGAGTTTAAAGGCAGAGGATCATGTGGCAGACCTGGAGAGGACCTTTAATACGATGGACAAATACCAGATAAAGCTTAACCCGGCCAAATGTGTCTACGGGGTCGGGGCAGGGAAGTTCCTGGGGTTCATTGTCAACCAAAGAGGCATCGAGGCCAATCCTGAAAAGATAAAGGCCCTTGTTGAGATGACGACCCCCAAGTCCATTAAAGACGTTCAAAGGCTTAGAGGGAGAGTGGCTGCCCTGAACAGATTTGTGTCAAGAGCCACAGACATGTGTTTACCATTCTTCAAGATCCTCAGGAAGGCCTTTGAATGGAGTGAAGAGTGTGATGAGGCTTTCAAGGAGCTAAAATCATACTTAGGGTCTCCCTTGCTTCTGTCACGACCCGTGCAGGGTGAACGACTTTACGTGTACCTCGCCGTCTCAGAGTCGGCCATCAGCGCAGCCATTGTGAGAGACGAAGACGGAATACAGAAGCCTGTGTATTTTAACAGCAAGGCACTCCAGGGGGCAGAGCAAAGATACCCGAGGATGGAGAAGTTGGCCTACGCCTTGATCCATGCCTCAAGGAAGATGAAGCCGTACTTCCAATCCCATACAATGGTCATCCTCACCGACTATCCTCTCAGGCAGGTCCTACACAAACCAGAAAAATCAGGTAGGTTGATGTCCTGGGCTATAGAGCTGGGGGAGTTTGACATTGTGTATCAACCTAGGACTGCCATTAAGGGGCAGGCGTTGGCAGACTTCGTGGATGAGTTCACTTGGGAAGATGATGAGGTCGAAGGTGAGACCCTTGGGATGACGGATACAGAAGACAGACCCGCCGACACACCCGCAGACAGGGCCGAGACAAGCACTGCTAGAAAGAAAGCGACTGAAAACGAAGAGGGAAAATACATCTTTAGACAGGGGTCCCTCTCTGAGGGAAATGTTTCAGAGGGAAGGACTCTGTGGAGCCTCTTCGTTGACGGGTCCTCCTGTGATAGTGGAAGTGGGGCTGGACTGATACTGTCAGCACCCGATGGCACAGACGTCGAATACGCCCTGAGGTTCAACTTCAAAGCCTCCAACAGCGAAGATGAATATGAGGCCTTAGTAGCAGGCCTCTCCTTGGCCAAGTCTCTTAATGTCGGCCAGATTCTGGTCCATAGTGATTCAAGGCTAGTGGTGAATCAGATACTAGGGGCCTACGAGGCTAAGGACGAGAGAATGGCTAAATACCTCGAGAAGGTGAGGTCACTACTGAAAGGCTTCAGAGAAGTAAAATTAAAGAGGATACCTAGGCTAGACAACGGCCGTGCTCATGCCCTTGCGAGATTGGGCTCGGTGACTAGGACAGACACCAGGAGGACGGTCCCAGTGGAAATTTTGCTTCAGCCAACTAATGAGGACGCTGAGGGAACACTCAGTAATTGCCTAAATGTTTCTCAAGAAGCTTCGTGGATGGACCCCCTGATCAGATACATTAAAGAGGGTGAGATGCCAGAACCAAGGCAGGAAAGGAAGAAGCTGAGGTACAGGGCTGCAAAATTCACTGTCATCGGAGACACCTTGTACAAAAAGGAGTTTTTGCTCCCATTACTTAGGTGTGTGCATCCCTCAGAAGTCCCTTCCATTTTGCAAGATGTGCACGAAGGATCGTGCTCAAGCCATATCGGGGGCAAATCCTTAGCGAAGAGGGTGATCACCCAAGGCTACTGGTGGCCGACCTTGGGGAAAGACGCCGCAGCATATGTAAAAAAGTGTGATAAATGCCAAAGATTTGGTACCATCCCTCATCAACCCCATCAGCCTCTTACCTCCATTACATCTCCGTGGCCGTTTGCAGTATGGAGGATTGACCTGGTAGGGCCCTTACCAAGAGCAGTCAATAACTATCGGTTCCTCATTGTAGCGATTGACTACTTCTTAAAGTGGGTAGAGGCCGAAGCGATGGTCACAATTACAGAGCAGAAGACCTTCCAGTTCATCTGGAAAAATGTGATATGCAGATATGGTCTGCCCAACACCCTCATTTCAGATAACGGGACGCAGTTCGAGAATGCCTCTCTGCAGAAGTACTGTGAGAGGGTAAATATCAAACAATTTTTCTCCACCCCAGGCCGACCTCAGGCCAATGGGCAAACCGAAGTAACAAACAGGACAATCCTAGATGGAATCAAGAAGAGGCTTGAGGAGGCAAAAGGAAGATGGGTCGAGGAGTTATATGCCGTACTGTGGGCATACAGGACGACAGTGAGGACTTCTACCGGGGAGACCCCATTCATGCTAGCTTATGGATCAGAAGCCGTCATCCCCACCGAAGTCGAGTTTCCTACTCATAGGGTCCAAATGTACGACCCCTAGGGAAACGCGGAAGAAAGGAGACTTGACTTGGACCTGATTGAGGAAAGGAGGGAGGACGCTGAGATAAGGCAGGCTTCCCACCAGCAGAGGACCGCAAGGTTTTATAATCAGAGAGTGAAACAGAGACCTATAGCAGTAGGAGACTTGGTTCTCAATAAGACTTGGCAAAAGCCCAACAAACTCCATCCTAATTGGCACGGCCCCTATAGGGTCATCGATGAAGTTGTCCCTGGGACCTATAGACTAGAAAACCTAGAAGGGGAACCTTTTTCCAACCCCTGGAATGCAGATCACTTGAAGAAATACTACCAGTAGTGTTGTAAGATCTTGATAGACCATAGTTGTAATAAGAGTTGCTCCAACAGGACACTTGAAAATTAATGAGAAAAGTGTTTCCCCTCACCCTATTTATCAGTTCCAGTATGCATGGAAACATCTACAGAACCATTAATTTGGCGAGTTGATCCCTCGGCTATAATGAGGGCCAGCGGAGGGGACGACCCCACCACTGTTCTCAAAAAAGATGAGGGTAGACTTTATTAAAAACCAATAATTTGGTAAGTTGATCACTCGGCTATAATGAGGGCCAGTGGAGGGGACGACCCCACCACTGTCCTCAAGAAAGACGAGGGAAAACTTTATTAAAACCATTAATTTGGTAAGTTGAACCCTCGGCTATAATGAGGACTAGTGGAGGGGACGACCCCACCACTGTTCTCAAGAAAGACGAGGGTAGACTTCATTAAAAAACCATTAATTTGGTAAACCCTCGGCTATAATAAGGGCCAGTGGAGGGGACGACCCCACCACTGTTCTCAAGAAAGACGAGGGTAGACTTCATTAAAAAACCATTAATTTGGTAAACCCTCGGCTATAATGAGGGCCAGTGGAGAGGACGAGCCCACCACTGTCCTCAAGAAACACGAGGGAAAATTTTATTAAAACCATTAATTTGGTAAGTTGAACCCTCGGCTATAATGAGGACTAGTGGAGGGGACGACCCCACCACTGTTCTCAAGAAAGACGAGGGTAGACTTCATTAAAAAACCATTAATTTGGTAAACCCTCGGCTATAATAAGGGCCAGTGGAGGGGACGACCCCACCACTGTTCTCAAGAAAGACGAGGGTAGACTTCATTAAAAAACCATTAATTTGGTAAACCCTCGGCTATAATGAGGGCCAGTGGAGAGGACGACCCCACCACTGTCCTCAAGAAACACGAGGGAAAATTTTATTAAAACCATTAATTTGGTAAGTTGAACCCTCGGCTATAATGAGGACCAGTGGAGGGGACGACCCCACCACTGTTCTCAAGAAAGACGAGGGTAGACTTCATTAAAAAACCATTAATTTGGTAAACCCTCGGCTATAATGAGGACCAGTGGAGGGGGCGACCCCACCACTGTTCTCAAGAAAGACGAGGGTAGACTTCATTAAAAAACCATTAATTTGGTAAACCCTCAGCTATAATGAGGACCAGTGGAGGGGACGACCCCACCACTGTTCTAAAAAAAGACGAGGGTAGACTTCATTAAAAAACCATTAATTTGGTAAACCCTCGGCTATAATGAGGACCAGTGGAGGGGACGACCCCACCACTGTTCTCAAGAAAGACGAGGGTAGACTTCATTAAAAAACCATCAATTTGGTAAACCCTCGGCTATTATGAGGACCAGTGGAGGGGACGACCCCACCACTGTTCTCAAGAACGACGAGGGTAGACTTCATTAAAAAACCATTAATTTGGTAAACCCTCGGCTATAATGAGGACCAGTGGAGGGGACAACCCCACCATGATCCTCAAGAAAGGCGAGGGGCCACTTGATTGAAGAACCATGTTTGGTTATTATGACCCTCTGCTATGATGAGGCCACATGGGTGGACGACCCCACATTGGTCCTCAAAAAAGACGACGGAGGGGTTAGTAGCATTAACGAAGACAGCAAACCATAAAAGAATTAAATATGGAAGATAGTAATTATGGAAGACAGTAGAAGAAGAGACGATGGTATTGATAAAAGAGAGAATATTCAAGTGTTTTACAATACAGAGCACAAAAATAGTAAATACATTATGAGGGTATGGGCTACAGACAGCCACCCTAAGGGATAACATCGGTGGGCAGAGCTTCGACATCTACCAGAGAAGTCTCTTCCACAATCACGACCGGCTGATCCTCAGATGTACCGACCCCCTCAGCCTGCACTTGAGATTCAACATAAGTCAGGGCCTCAGTAATTATTGGGTCGTCCAGACTGACTGCTTCAATAGAGGGACGGACTGAGGAGACGACGTCGCCAAATCGGAGGACGACCCATCGACAAGCCGTCCTGATTCCCCTCTCCAGGTACTCAAGGCCGAAACCCTGAAACTCATCAGAAGCTTTGTAAGCCTCAACAGCATCGACCTCGGCTTTCATAATGGCTGCTTCAAGGTCAGCTTTGTACTTGGCCTCCATGTTGGTCAAGGCCTCGTCCTTTTCCTTGAGAAGCAAGTCCCTGGCCTTAATGTCCTCGTCCATGGCCTTAATGTCCTCGTCGTGCTGCATTGTCAGCTCGTCCAGGATCTTTGCATGCTCAGTCCTAGAACTTTCCAACTCGGCCCTTGCAGTGTCAAGCTCAGACTGAAGATCAGCCTCATGCTGAATAGCCCTTTCGGCCCCATGGAACTTCACCTGATTCTCGGCCATCCACTTGGTGGCTGAGGTGAGGGCACAAATAGACTGCACGAAAAATGAACATATATCAAGAGGGCCGGAGGGAAAAGTTGGTGATAGAATGAAATTTAAGATGTGGGTCAGAACTAATACCTGTGCAAGGGACTGCAGACCATAGTCATACACCTTGGCTGGAGGCATCTTTGACAAGAAGTCGTAGTTAGCAGCCGAGGGTGCAGAGAACATTGAGGCCTTGGCAGCCCTCAGATTTGCAATGAGCGACGAGGGCTCGGCTCTCAGATGTGCCAGGTTCTGAGACCAGAAGGCCCCCATACTAGACGAAGAGGTCGTCCCCTCAGAGGCTTCTACCTTGGCCCTCGTTCAAAAATCAGGCCGAGGGTCAACAGGGGCCTCAGGCTCCTTCTTTTTATTGCTATCAGTGGTCGGCTCCACCACCGTCGGCCCAGTGGCCTTTGTCTTCTTTGGAGCCTGATGAGGCTCCTTCCCCTTCTTCTTGGCCAAGCCAGATAGTAAGCTGGGAGTCGTCATTTCCCAAAGATAATCCGATACGCCTGCAGGACGACCTGGGAAGAGGACGACACGTCAGAAAAATTAAGAGATAAAGAGAAAACACTTCAAAAATAAGTAAAGAATGGATAATATGTAGTGTAACTCACATAGTTCTGTCAGAGGGCCGACCCTCAGACCAGCTTCTTTGAGGAACCGAGGGGTCATCAAGTCTTCAAATTTTTCAAGTTCACCCTCTCTCCCTCGTCCTCTAAGGTAATCAACGATGTCCTTCTCCTCCAGGCTAAGCCCAGGGTCTGATCTGGCCTTCATGGAGGGGTTAGACCACTTCCCGGTGACCCTCGGACTATCGGCAACGGGCTCCCACTCCCCGGAGATGAAGAAAAACCTCTTTTTCCAATCATGGTTGGAAGTTTGCGCCACGTGGAGGAGTTTCTTCTCAGACCTCCTTGCCCCCAGATGATAATACCCAGGTTGTTTGGACGAAGAGGTAATGTTGTAACAACCCAAAAATAGGTCAACCGAGGGCTCGTCGGTGAAGGCATTCTTCCACAAGGAAATATAGCCCAGGATCATCCTCCAGGAGTTGGGGGGAAGTTGAGAAGGAGCAACACCAAGGGCAGAAAGGATGTCTACAATGGCAGTATGCAGAGGGAATCTGACTCCGACCTTGAGCATTTGCTCGTAAACTACAACCTCGCCCTCTCCACAATCAAAAACCCTCTCAGAGTCCGAGGGAACCCTCATAGTTATGCTGGAGGGCACCCCATAGGCATGCCTCCATATCAGGAGGTCACGATCCCTAATCGAGGAGATAAAGGACGAGGCGTGGGAGGTATCAACCTCGTTATCTGTATCATCGTCCTCGTCCTCATCCCCTTCCCCCTCATCACCTGCAGGAGGACCCTGGGGAAAAGCCACTTGGAAGGCATTGGGGGATAGGGTTGTCACAGGAACGGCATCAGAGGGGACCATACCCTCGGCCTCTCAGCCTGGCCTTAGGGCGGATGTCTCCCTCCTACCAGAAGGTCCAGCACCAGTCAGCGAGGATACTCTCTCATCCATCTCACTCGAATGACTCTCGGCTGGACGAGCGGATGACCCATAAGACTCAGACAGTTCGAATGGTTTTATAGTGGCAAGAGGAACGGGAAAGATGGGTCGTACCCAATTAGGTTCGGCCCCTCGTCTCCTCTCTCCCTCTTCCTCTATTTGTCTGATCTCTGTAAAGAGTTTCTCTCTCAAAGATGGGAATTCAGACACTAAGCTGTAAAGCCTCCTAAGCATTAAAGGGAAGACTCTACACTTAGAGAAATTACACTAGACCTAGTTAACTTACTACAAACAGGTGGGAAATTGACCAGGTTTGACTTTCGGATTAAACAAAGGAACTCAATAGTTTTTGTCAAGAACAACCAAGAACCAATTACCGGAGAAGACACCGAAAAAGACACCGGAAAAGGTTATGGCACAACTTAAAGAAAATGGCTGCCTACGAGCCTAAAAAACAAACGAAAGTGAAAGAAAAAGAGAAAGATGGGGAGAAAGGATTACCTGATGAAGAGAGCAAGAACTGCCCAGGTCGCTAAGCTCGAAGGCTGCAGAAAATGGCGATGTAGGCTGATAAAATTCTAGAGAGAGAGAATGCTTAGGCGCGAAGAAGAATAAGGAAGAGAGATAGTTTGAAAATCTCTTAAATACTTTGGTAATGAGTGGACCCATTTACCAAGAAAGGTATAATTAGGGCACAAGGCCCCAAGTGCAGTGCGCAGCCGCCATGCCTTGGAAACTGAAACAGCAATGAGTGTCTGCCCAAGTGTCACTCACCTAACTGATCATACATGCATCTCATTTAAAACACTATCCCTCAGCCATCTCAATAGCACCTATGGATAAGGGCTGGGGGTGATTGATATACCCATTTATATCCTCTGCCTGGCTGAGGATTACCTCCAAACGGATAACCCCTCAGGGGCCTACCCTTCATCATGTTCCATAGGGGCCGACCCCTCCAACGGGCTCCATACGACCCCTCAGAGGGTCCGACCATTCACCAAACTCCAGCCGACCCTACGAGGGGCCGACCCTTCACCACTCTCCAGACGACCCTACGAGGGGCCGACAGTACGAGGCCAGAATTGGGCCAGGCTCACTACCGGAAAAAACTTTGCCCTCGGCCTCGGCTCATAGGCCGAGGGTGACATCATCACACCGCGTGGTTTGGGAGACGTATGGAACAGTGCGCGTGAGGCTGACATGGCACAGGGGAGACTGTTATAACAAAATCACACCCTCACGTGAGGGAATATTATGTCATCATTTGGCATCTACAGGTGTCCACAGGGGACTGGCTAGATCATGATTCACATGCACCATGCATACTTGGGGGGTACACTACACCCCCCAAGACCTATATATACTTGTCACCTACAACCCTACAGGGTATCGATCCATTAACTATAGCCCTAGCCAAAACTCTGCTTGTACACACAGTAGAGAGAGAGAGAGAGAGAGAGAGGGTTATGTGCATTGTATCCAAGGCCATCAGTGCCCATACTTAGTGGATCACACACTCACAGTGGATGTAGGCCAAATTGGCTGAACCACTATACATTATTGTCTTATTTCCTCTTATACTCATCCCCTTCTACATACTTATACACTTATACATCTCAAGGGCTGCCATGGCTGCTACTGTTTGAGCTCCCTATCACTTATCTGGTGGTGCTAAATCTCAGCATCATCATGGTGGCTAACTCTGAAGACATAAATGTAGTAACATGAAAATATCAGTTGCATCCAATTCTAGATCAGTTGACTATAATTCTAGATAAGCTTCAAGTTCACTGGTTTCTTCAAGGATCTCGCTCGAAGAAAAAAAGGTCAAGTTCACGTTTTGCTTCACTCATAAATAAAGGAGATGAGACTAAATAAGAAGAGACGAGATATGAAGAGGAGACTAATTTTAAAAAACTGATTTCAATAATTCGGGTGACGAGTTAGAGGAAGATTAGGCTACATGGAGATGTTTGTGTTTCATTGCACTGTTTGAATCAGAACCTTAAGGATTTTGACTTATTATTTTCAGACTTGTAATTGCTGATGGTGGTAAATGAAGACTGGCACTTGTTGGATACTTTTAGTTTATCTAATGCTAATGATTTTGTTATATTTTGGAAGCTAAATCCTCTCACTAAAATCTAAATTTTCAAATATACAAGTGAATAGTGATCAAGTTTTAGGTTTTTGGGAGTTAACCCCAGCAATAATGTGGTACTTTGGTATGGTCACCCCGGAAGATGGAAAATTAGACATGCACCCCCCCCCCCACTACCACACACACACACACACACACTCTCACACTCACACACAAAACCCAAACGCAACATATTGAAAAAACTTTAGAAAAAAAATTCTACAACTTTCTTATTCATTATGGGGGTTCAGAAGAAAATGTACAACTGAAGAAGATCCCACAGAATTCTCGCCTAATCTACCAGATTCCACAAAAATAGGAAGTACATAAAAATAGAAACAACTAACAGATTACCTATAAGACTTACTCAAATCCTAATTCGAACAAAAATGAAAAAAGAAAAAACACCTAACTACTCCTAAATCTTCAACACTTGCCCTCAAGTCGGTGCATTAATATCTATCATGCCCAACTTGGGATGAGAAACTCAAAGTGATCTAAACAATCTTTTTTATGAATGTCAGCTATCTATTGAGTTGTTGGAACAAACAGTTATACAAATAGCACTTGCCACCAATTTTTTTTTATGTAGTGTTTGTCGACCTCGACATGTTTGCGTTGTTGGAGCAATACTAATTGCGGCCTTATTGTAACAATACAGCTTCATTGGCATCTCTATTGGTCTCTTTAATTGATGTGTATTGGACACGTGGTGCGTGGATGTGCACCCGCGAGAAAATTACTTTTTATTTGTATTTTGTTTATTAGTTGTAATATGTAATAAATAAATATTCCTTTGGAATATTCTAGATTAGGGTATTTGCATCGTTTTATAATTTTTTGTTTAACTCATTGTATTTTTTTCTTTATTTTTATTGTGTATTTATGTGCTTAAGGTTGGAAGCTTCTAGAAGGTTCTAGAAGGAGCAACTTAGGCATTAGTTGTTTTAATTGTGGATAGGGCATTTCCTTGCACATGGGCTTAGGCCCAATAGGTTAGTTACTTGTTGCCTACTTCTAAAACCTTCCCCCTTACACCTATAAATACCTATCATGTCATCATTAATGATCAATCCACTCTTTTGAGAAATGAGCGTCTAGAGAGAGAAATATTACTTGTTCAAGTTGTTGTGTAGGAGTAGGTTAAAGTAGAAATAACGCTTCCGCATTGTAACTTCACATCAAATTGGTATCAAAGCGATGTTCGTTCTTGGTGTGCTCTCGTAGATGTGCATCGAATTGGATATTGAGTTAGGGTTTTGACTTGGACAACAATTCAACCGAGGTTGACAAATGTCCAAATGATACCCGAGTTATGATGGAAACCCTAAAAATCCATCATTCCACGAAGGAATTCTATGGTGGGGATACCAACCCATTTTGCCACCTTTTTTCCATTTCCAAGATTTTTCACCCTACCACCACTTCCTACCACACATCCCCAAAATACATCATCCCTCTTCTTCTACCAAAAACCCTAACCCTAGCCCCCTTATTCCTCACCCCCACCTGCTGCCCCGCCTTCTATCGCCCTCCACCACCCTCACTCGCCACTCAACCACCTCCAATTGCCACCTACCAATCTATCTCCCCCACCCCTTTTTGTTGGTCATCCCGCTAAGGAAGCCCATACCGCCCCACCTCATCCCTTAGACACACCAACCCGAACCCTTCCCCCAGTTTACCAACCCGCTACGAACCCCTTCCCCCGTCGTAGGCGCGTTGACCTGCGACCAACCCAGGCCGCCTCCTGCTCCATTCGAAACCTCCGGTGACACAAACCCCCATAGAAAAAACCTACCCAGCCCCAAATCCCATCCTATATCCTTTTACAATCCCAGGTTTGCCCCACTTTGACTCAACCCTCTACTTGGCCTCAAATTTGGTCACGTCTGGCCAAAAGGCTCCAATTTGACACCTACACCAGGCTTCCATGTAAATGTGTCCCACTATCTACCATTTTTTATTCGGCTTTCCGGAGTGTCACTAACTTCATTTCACTTGTTTCGCCATCGTACTAGCAAAGGTGCAATCGTCGGAGTTCCCGTCCGATCAGATTCAGTGGTCCACCAACCCAAACAGCAACCATGTAGTTGTGGTGTCGAGAGGTTGATACGGGCGTCAGTATTGGTTACTCGGATTTTGTTGGGTTTCTTTGACGGGAGATGGGCATTTTAGGCCCATTATCGATGAGGTCTTAGCACTTAGGTCTAAAGGAAGTTTGGGCAGACTGTTTCGTATTGGTTTGACTTGGGTCTGATTTTTTAAGACGACACTTATTTCAGTACTTTTGTTCATGTGGCGTTGGAGTATTACCCCTACAAGCTCGAGGACGAGCTTTTTCGAAGACAGGGAGAATGATGTGTATCGGACACGTGGTGCATGGATGTGCAACCGGGAATAAATTATCTTCTATTTGTATTTATTTTGTTTCTATTAGTTGTAATAAATGAATATTCCTTTGGATATTCTAGATTAGGGTATTTGCGTCTTTTTATTATTTGTTCGAGTCATTGTAATCTTCCTTTATTTGTATTGTGTATTTAGGTGGTTAAGGTTGGAAGCTTCTAGAAGGGGCAACTTAGGCTTTAGTTATTTTAGTTGTGCATAGGACATTTCCTTGCACATAGCCTTAGGCCCAATAGGTAGGCTCGTTGCCTACTTCTAAAACCTTTCCTTACACCTATAAATACCCATTATGTCATCATTTATGATAAGAAATGAGTATCTAGAGAGAGAAATATATTTTTTTCTTCGTGTTGTTATGTCCGGATTAGGTTAACGTAGAAATAACCCTTCCGTATTGTAACTTCACATCATTAATTCTTCAAAAATCTTCTCTAGCCACAACATCTCACATACTCCGCACTATTTCGTGCTACTACACTTTGTTTCTTGCTCTCCTAAGTGACTAAATTTCCCCATAAATAAGTGCAGGCCCTGATGTGGATCTTTTATATGATGGAAATGGGTCATATTAGGGCTTAATTGTCATTTTTAACATTTTGTATTAGTCTTTCTTTTATTTTAGTTCTTTTATTTTCTTTTTAGTCTTTAATTAGTTGCCAAGCATGTTTCGAACTAATTAGGTATTCTTTTATTTTTAGTAGGCCCTTTTAGTCATTTTAGCTAATTACTTGATTAGCAAGTAATTCAGCACCTATAAATAGGTTTGTTTCTCTCATTTGTACTGACTTCTCATTTGTTTCTCTCTAGAAATCAAATTGTCTTGGTTTTAGGTCATTGACGTGTAGTTCACGTCAAATTGGTATCAGAGTGGGTGAAGCTCCAACATTGGTGTTCGTGTGTATCGGTGTGTGTAGAGTATCAACAAATCGTGCACTACATTTTTCAATGTCTCCGAAGAAGGCAACCCGAATTCAAGATGAGATTTAATGAAGAGTAGAGGCGAAGAAATCAAGAATTGTGACGAAATCATCAAGAATTGACACGGCGAATGGATGAATTGGCACGGAAGGATCAAGAGCAATTCGAAACCCTAATGTTGCAATTCTCCAAATTGCAAAACCCTAGCCCTAGTTTTCCCTCCTACCACCCTTCTTCCACCAAACCGCTGCAACCAGCCCCCACCCTACTTCCCTCTAACCCCGCAACCACCCCAAAGCCTTCCGCCCCCTTCTGCCTCACTTCAACCACCCCCGTACCCTTGTCGACCACCCCTATCCCAACCCCCCTGCTGCCAGCAACCCTCAAACCCTTTCCAAGCCAATCCCGCTGCCCAGAAAATACCCTACCCCCGCCACCCACCCTCCATCTGCCCTCCCTACCCCTCCGGTAAAAAAAAAAACAGTCTGCCATGGGCGAAAATCAGCCCTAGCCACCTAGATATAGCTGTTCCCACCCGCCTCCCTTTCCCGCCCCTATGAACCAAGAAAATACCCCCTCTCGACTGCCGACACAACTAGGGTTGTAAACGGATATTCAAAAATCCGCATTCGTCCGATATCCGAATCCAAATTTGCGGATATTTATCCGAAAATATGGAAACGAATACGAATATGGATACTCTAAAAAAATATTCGAGAAAACGGATACGGATAGTACTAGTATCCAACACGGATAATCCGTATCCGATGCGGAGTATCCATTTTATTGGATATCCGTTTTACCGGATATCCGTATCCGTCAAACATATATTTAAAATATTACTTATAATATTAGTACTAGTATTAGTAATAAAATAATATTTAAAAAAACTTAATCGTTTATTCCCCCAAACAAAATAAACACATACTCCACTCAAAACAAAAACACCCTAAAGTTATTATTTTATTGGGTATTTTATAAAATGTCGTGTATTATTATTTTATTGGGTATATTATCATGGAGTTACACTAAAGTTACAATCTATGAAGCACAGACACGTAATATGTGTTTCGACATGCGACACGCGACACGTGATTGATCCAAAAATTAGGATACGACACGCTATGATACGTATAATATATAATGTATATTTAAATATATATTAATGAAATAAAATAGATTTTCTCCATAAAATACATTATTAGAGCATTCTAAGCATGAAATTAAGAAAATGGACCATACAAAATAAAATTCAAACGCATTTTGACCTTAAGAATCATAAATAAAGCACAATCACCATCACTTGGGTCAAAGTTGTCTCGTGGCTTTCGGGAGAGTGTTTGTGCTTCATAGGTGTCCGACACGTTGTAGGACACGACACGTTAGCTTCCGAGAGAGTGTCCGTGATTCATAGGTTCCAATACACCCTATCACACAAAACATACACCGGCTAAAGAACATATACTCTACTCAAAACAAAAACAAAAAACTAGCTTCGTTTCATTTCTCTTTCATACAAAACAAGAGAAAAGAAACTCTCATGTGGTTGTTCGTCAGTTTCCTTAATTATGTAATACCCCGTACTTTTGTCTATATTTATTTTTGGGATTAATTAATTAAATGCGTATTAATTGGAAATTGGAAATTAATCCGGGTTATAAATACTAATGAGATGCGAATTGGTGTTTGATTATGTGCATATATGATTATATATGTATTTGGTACTATGAAAATTTGTCATGAGATTTGTATACGGCATTTTAGAAATTTTGTTGAGACGCGTGGGACCGCCGCGTCACGGTATAATATTTTGTTAATAAAAGTGAATTTAAAATCTATAATCCGTATGGTCGTTTTGAGTGCGCCAACGCATCCGCAAGGGTCGAGATAGTCAGAAAACACTAGCCGGGGGTATAGTTTGGGTCCCGGGGTATTTTTAGGCCATACCGGTAACTTAAAGGGTATTTTGGTAATTTTACATTTTTAGGAATTAAAAGTGACGAAAATTAGAGATGTAAATCTGATGTGGATTAAACCCATTAAGCCCATTAACCAACCCATATTAACCTAGAAGGCTACGTAGGTTGTCATTTAGGTTTTCTAAGTTTCCCCAAATCAAACCCTAGCCACCTTAAGCCACCATTAGAGAGGAAACTTGGAGAGAAGAAATTCTGCAGAAATTCTTCATCAAATCAACACCAAATCCGGAATCAAACCAAGGCAAGTGATTTAAATTACATTCCTTATGCAGTGAATGCTTTTTCCATGTTAGAAACATTGTTAATCAACCTTATATAAGAGTTAAAAGAAAACCCATGAAATTGGAAGATTGTTGTTTAACTTTGGGATAGGTTTGCATGTAGAAACATTGTTTGAAGATTTAATTTAGAGATTTCATATCTATGTGTTGTATAAACGGATAAAAATCTGGGAAATTATGATGAGAAGAACCTAGGGTTTATGTTCTTGAAGAAAATTGGGAGTTAATGTAGAAATTTGTGATTTAATGATGTTTAGAAGGTATTAAGCCCCTTTAAAGATGTTAGTATAACACCTTAGCATGTTTGAGGATGATTAGATAACTCAATATATTATTGGAACGAATTTTAGAAGAGATTGGAGGAGTAAAAATGGATGGAAAATGAATTGGGAAAATTCTGGGCCGAAACTGGTCAGTCGTTAGAAGCAGCCCCAGGTCGTTCGAACGAACTCGTTCGAACGAGCTTCTAACGAGTTGACCAGTCGTTACTAACGAGTAGGGATTTCGTTCGATATCTCGTTCGAACGAGATATCATTAGAAGGGACAGTTCGTTCGAACGAACTGGGATCTCGTTCGAACGAGACTTCTAACGAGATGACAGTCCAAAGTCGTTCGAACACTCGTTCGAACGAGACTTCTAACGAGCTGGCAGTTTGGGCCATTTTGGACTGTTTTGACTTTTGGAGTTCCGTAAACTGATTTGAGGATATAGATATCATTCCGTAGATGTAGTAATGATAGGATTGGGACATTTGGGTATTTATGAGGAGAAATTTACATACGAGAGTTGTATTACATGGACGGTTTGGGTCGAGACGTGAGTGTCCATTACGACGTGAGAATTAATTATGGCACGTATGATTATAAACCGGTATAGCATATATAGTGATAATTATGAGTTAGTACGAGAATGAGAATAGTACTACGATTAAAATATGGTATTACTAAGATGTGTGTTTACTTAGTATTGGTATATGGATTGTGTGTATGACATACCTACCATACTTGCTATCACGGGAGGTTTGCGTTCGCTTAGGACCCTCTAATCCTTGTGAGCCTATGGGGGGGATATAGACTGGTATCTCGATGAACATAGGTCATAGAAAGACTTATTGTGATATTAATAAGTCCGCTGATCATGGGAGCGTAGGTATGTGCGTGACCCATGTGATGGTGACTGTGTTCGCCTCCATTATTTGTGATGTTGTTATCGGTAAACTATTCCTGAGAGATTCGGAATATGTAATCCTTATGTACGTGATGTACCGGGATGGATAGCAGAGTATGTGTGCACCACAGCTTAGTTCGCGGGGTGCTTGTATTGTATATTTATGATATGAATAATATACATTAAATTAATGGGAATCCTCATGTTAATGTTGTACAAATATTAAGGTATTGTTTCGAGATATATAATGAGTTAACTGATAGTTATATCAATGGCATATTTAGTAACTGAGTTTACGTTAAACCTCTATTTAATTACGAGCGTTGTTATGTTAAATGGAACCGAGTAATATGGGTAGAACCTTTGGCAGTCTAGCTAGTTATGTTGTCAGTTAGCTAGTAGTATGGGTCGATATAGATGGGTACTTACGTTAGGAGTGCACAGTTAGACGAGAGGTGAGAATATCATGCGAGTGTACGTCCTAACATGTACTTTGCATTTAATGTTTTAAATGTTTTTAAATCACTTGCAGATTTTTAAAATATAACTCCACATTCGGGCTCTGACCCGTTTGCTTTTCAAATCTCTTTTTCTTTCTAAAACCATTTTAGGTGCCCAGCCACAAGGACACCAAGCATAGGTTACTCATTCAGGTGACGAGCTGTAGCTGCTTGTGGAAGCTACAGGGATTTGCATGTAGACGCTTCTATCTTTTGGATTCCAGAGTCACCATCTATCAGTTGTAGGGCATGTTGCCCATTTCTTTAGAGACATCTTTTATATTTCAGTTTACAGACTTTAGCATGTTTTATTTCAGTTTCGGTTATTCATTTCAGTTATGGGATTGTAGTGAGGAGTTTTCCTCCAGACTTTATTTACTCTATTGTGATGGTTATTCGTTTTACTTCAGTATGGTGAATGGTGTTATTTATTTCTTCCTTACACTTGTTGCATGTTAATCAGACTTAAATTAAAATTTGGCAACTTGCTTTTTAAATACTAGGTGGTTAGAAATAATATAATGTTTTCGACAGTGATGCTATTAACTGAGCCAACTTGGCATTTTGAATTAATTTTATAAAGGAGTAGCTACCCGGTATTTAATTAGTCGGGGTGTCACAGGTGGTATGAGAGCCAGGTTCTAGTGTCCTTTAGGATCTGTACGGCTATTATGTTTCCGCTACGTTTTCTTTGATATAGAGCCCTATATTTTAGGACTGTTGTACTCTTTTTGTGTATGCTTCGTTCTTCAGCTATATTAAGTTTATAACCGTGAACTTATTAACTTTGTTCTTATTTCAGATGCCTCCATGACGTGCATGACGAGTTCCTAGGAATGCAATGCCCGAACCCCAGCCCGCTCCAGTTCAGGGCATGATGAACGCCGCTGAGGTTGCTGCTATAGTAGCCCAAGCAGTAAATGCCGCGATTGCCGTGATTCAGCAGGTACCGCCTCAGGCGCCGGTTGCCGCGCCAGCACAGGTTAATGCATTCCCGTCTGCGTGGGAGCGTGTACAAGACGCTTTTCAGAAAGCGCATCCGCCAGAGTTTGCAGGTAGCTCGGATGTGGTAGTCTCGAGCCAATGGAGGAAGGACATACAGAGACATTTGAGGATGCATGAGTGCACTGATATTCAGAAACAGGTGCTAGCTACTTTCAAGCTAGTGGGATCTGCATTACAGTGGTGGGAGTCTATTACCACCGCGGAGGAGAGGGATACCCTCACGATTCAGGAGTTCTGGGTGCGGTTCGACCGCAAGTAATTTCCGTCCGCAGTTCATACAGAGATGAGGAGGAAGCTGATGAGTTTGAAGCAGGAGGGCAAAACAGTGGTCGAGTATGAGGCCGAGTTCACTAACCTGTTGAATATCGTTCCAGACGAGATTCCAACAGAGAAGAAGAAGATTGAGAAGTTCACCGACGGGCTGAATTGGAGGATCCGTCAGCATCTGCTAGGAAACCTATCGTTGGCCACGTATTCTGATATGGTTAACGCTGCATTGTTACACTGCTAGGACGACCGTTTTCATATGGCCGAGGGCAAAAGGTCGGGGGAGTCTAGCCATCAGGGCAGGACCGGAGGACATGGTGCCAGCGGGGCACAATCGGGTCAGGGGCAGAGACAAACTGAGCAGGGATCCCAGCAGGGGGATAATAAGAGGTTCAGGTCAGGGAACTACAGGCAGGGACAGGGAGGTTTTCGCCAGGGCCATCATGGTCCAAAGGGCCATCAGGGCCAGCAGGGGCAGAATGGGCAGCAGTTCCATCAGGGCCAGCAGAGCCAAGGGAGGAACGGTAACGGCCACCAGGGCCGGGGACAACAGGGGCAGAGGGGAGGGAACTTCCCAGGGAAGTGCTTTACTTGTGGCAAGACTGGCCATAAGAAGCAGGATTGTCCTGATAGGGGCAGGGCCCCACAGCAGCAGCAGCAGGGTGCTCGCCAGGAGCCACAGAGGCCTATGTTTCCCTCCGCTCTTCCCGCACCGCCACAGATGGCAGCATTGCCACCCATTCCAGCAGTCCCAGTTCAGCAGGGGCAGCTACAGTATGGACGTGTCTACAACGTTCACCAGGCTGCAGTTCCACAGGCACCGCCCGCGATCGAGGGTACGTTTCCTATCCATGGCACTATGGGTCGGGTGTTATTTGATACTGGTTCTACACACTGTTTTATAGCTACACACTTCGCGAAAGCTTTAGGATTGTTAGCTACGGCAGAGAGCACAGTGACGTGTGTCGACTCACCATTAGGGAGTGGGTCACTTATTTTCTTTATATGCCGGGGAGTGGGGGTAGAGGTTGGTGGTTTGGTATTACCTGCGGACATGTTAGTGTTAGACATGCATGTTCACGATGTGATCATCGGTATGGATTGGCTCGTAGCATATAGGGCCATGATTGATTGCTTCAGCGGGAGCATTGTTTTTGCCATTCCGGGGCAAGAGATGTTTATAGTGGCGATGCCTCGCCCAGAGGGAGGATCGACCGCTCATCTGTATTACATAGAGGAGGATACCTCTAAGGAGGTTGTTATTCCTTTAGATTCGATCCCGGTTGTTAGGGAGTATTCGGATGTGTTTCAGGAGATACCAAGCTTACCACCCAGTCGAGAGATAGATTTCGTTATTGATTTGCTACCGGGTACGAGACCTATAGCACGTGCACCATACCGTATGGCTCCAGCTGAGATACGAGAGTTACGGGATCAGATAGAGCAGCTGTTAGGGCAGGGCTTTATTCGGAGGAGTACCTCACCTTGGGGCTCTCCAGTTTTGTTTGTGAAGAAGAGGGACGGTTCACTGAGATTGTGTGTGGACTACCGAGAGTTGAATAAGGTCACGATACGGAATAAGTATCCGTTGCCTCGAATCGATGACTTATTCGACCAGTTGAGAGGAGCTTCTTTCTTCTCAAAGATCGACTTGAGATCGGGGTACCATCAGTTGCGTATCAGGGAGGAGGATGTCTTGAAGACCGCGTTCTTGTCGAGATATGGTTCTTACGAGTTTCGGGTTATGCCTTTCGGCTTGACCAACGCTCCAGCAGTGTTTATGGACTTGATGAACAGGGTGTTCAGGGATTTTCTAGATCAGTTTGTCATTGTCTTCATTGACGACATTCTGGTTTACTCTCAGACAGAGGAGGAGCACGCCGAGCATTTGAGGCAGGTTTTGCAGACACTTCGTCAGAACGAGTTGTATGCAAATACGAGAAGTGCGGGTTTTGGCTGAAGGAAGTCCAGTTCTTGGGTCATATTATTTCCGACCAGGGAATATCTGTTGATCCGGGAAAGGTATCAGCGGTGAGGGAATGGGGACAACCCACGACACCAACGGAGATTCGTAGTTTCTTGGGCTTAGCAGGATACTACAGGAGATTTATTCGGGGTTTCTCGGAGATAGCAGGTCCTTTGACACATCTTACTCGTAAGGGTGTGCCATATATCTGGAGTGATGCCTGTCAGTTGGCATTCGATGAGTTGAAGGACAAATTGACCTCAGCACCTGTGTTAGCATTGCCGAGACCGGGAGTTGAGTATTTGGTTTACACCGATGCGTCTTTGCAAGGACTGGGAGGTGTATTGCAGCAGGAGAGACAGGCCATAGCTTATTCTTCCCATAAGCTTAAGCCTCATGAGAAAAATTACCCCACACATGATTTGGAGTTGGCGGCAGTGGTATTTGCCTTACGGATTTGGAGGCACTACCTTTTGGGGGAGAAGTTTCAGCTGTTCACGGACCACAAGTCACTACGGTATCTGTTCACGCAGAAGGAACTGAATATGCGGCAGCGTAGGTGGCTTGAATTTGTGAAAGACTACCAGTTTGACATCCAGTACAACCCGGGTAAGGCTAACGTGGTAGCAGACGCGTTGAGCCGTAGGCCAACAGATGAGGTGGCAGAGGTGTGGAAAGCTAAGTGGAAGGAATTGGGACACCAGGATGCAGTGGCCCGATCTTTCATGTCTGTGATGACCGTTACACCGCAGATTGTGACGAAGGTAGTACGGGCACAGGCTAATGACTCGTTCTGTCAGGAGCAGATAGTTCGATTGCTAGCAGAGGGAGCCGAATCCTATACCGTTAGCTCAGATGGTGGATTACGCTTCAATGGGAGATTGGTAGTTCCGGAAGGAGAGGAATTGCGACACGATGTTATGGCAGAGTCGCACGGCTCACGGTTCGCGGTACATCCCGGAGGGGACAAAATGTACCAAGACATGAGACGACAATATTGGTGGAGCGGTATGAAGAGAGATATCGCTGAGTTTGTCTCAAAATGCGCCACTTGTCAGCTTGTAAAAGTGGATCATCAGAGACCAGCAGGATTGCTACAGCCGTTGGAGGTTCCGGTGTGGATGTGGGAGAGCATATCCATGGACTTTATCACGGGATTGCCTACGTCGGAGAGGGGTCATGACTCCGTTTGGGTAATTGTGGACAGGTTGTCCAAGGTCGCTCACTTCTTACCCGTAAGGACTGATTACACTACGGGACAGTATGCCCAGCTCTTCATTTCAGAGATTGTGAGACTTCACGGTGTGCCCCTAAATATCGTGTCTGACAGAGACAAGATATTTGTTTCGAGGTTTTGGGAGAGTTTCCAAGAGGCAATGGGCACGGAATTGCGATTGAGTACGGCTTATCATCCGCAGACCGATGGGCAGATAGAGCGCACCAATCAGATGTTGGAGGACATGCTACGCATGTGCATTATTGACTTCGGGGGTGGATGGGAGCAGTACCTTCCATTGGTGGAGTTTGCTTACAACAACTCCTATCAGTTCACGATTGGCATGGCTCCGTTTGAGGCATTGTACGGTAGGCCTTGTCGTTCCCCAGCATGTTGGCTAGAAGTGGGGGACAACAAACTACTTGGGACGGAAGTGATTCAGGATACTTCGGCAAGGATTGAGTTGATTCGGAGTCGCATTCGGGTAGCTCAAGACAGGCAGAAGAGTTATGCTGATGCGAAGAGGTTTTTCAGGGAGTTCCAAGTGGGGGACCAGGTTTTGCTCAGGGTTTCTCCGATGAAGGGGATTATGCGATTCGAGAAGAAGGGGAAGTTGGCACCGAGGTATGTGGGGCCGTTTCCTATTATTGAGCGGATCGGACCCGTTGCGTATAGACTTGGACTACCGGAGCACTTGCATCGGATTCACGACGTGTTCCATATTTCCTCGCTGAGGAAATACCTTAGAGATAATTTGGCTCATTCTCACATTGCTGTGGAGGACATCGATCTCCAGTCGGATAGCTCCTACGAGGAGGGGCCAATTGCTATTTTGGACCAAAGCGAGAGGAAACTGCGGTCAAAGATAGTTCCGTTAGTGCGTGTTCAGTGGCGACATCACAATGTCGAGGAGTCCACATGGGAGCGCGAGGATGAGATGCGCGAACGTTATCCAGAGCTATTTTTAGCAGGTACTTTCTAGTTTCGAATTTCGGGACGAAATTCAGTTATTAGGGGGGAAGTATGTAATACCCCGTACTTTTGTCTATATTTATTTTTGGGATTAATTAATTAAATGCGTATTAATTGGAAATTGGAAATTAATCCGGGTTATAAATACTAATGAGATGCGAATTGGTATTTGATTATGTGCATATATGATTATATATGTATTTGGTACTATGAAAATTTGTCGTGAGATTTATATACGGCATTTTAGAAATTTTGTTGAGACGCGTGGGACCGCCGCGTCACGGTATAATATTTTGTTAATAAAAGTGAATTTAAAATCTATAATCCGTATGGTCGTTTTGAGTGCGCCAACGCGTCCGGAAGGGTCGAGATAGTCAGAAAACACTAGCCGGGGGTATAGTTTGGGTCCCGGGGTATTTTTAGGCCATACCGGTAACTTAAAGGGTATTTTGGTAATTTTACATTTTTAGGAATTAAAAGTGACGAAAATTAGAGATGTAAATCTGATATGGATTAAACCCATTAATCCCATTAACCAACCCATATTAACCTAGAAGGCTACGTAGGTTGTCATTTAGGTTTTCTAAGTTTCCCCAAATCAAACCCTAGCCACCTTAAGCCACCATTAGAGAGGAAGCTTGGAGAGAAGAAATTCTGCAGAAATTCTTCATCAAATCAACACCAAATCCGGAATCAAACCAAGGCAAGTGATTTAAATTACATTCCTTATGCAGTGAATGCTTTTTCCATGTTAGAAACATTGTTAATCAATCTTATATAAGAGTTAAAAGAAAACCCATGAAATTGGAAGATTGTTGTTTAACTTTGGGATAGGTTTGCATGTAGAAACATTGTTTGAAGATTTAATTTAGAGATTTCATATCTATGTGTTGTATAAACGGATTAAAATCTGGGAAATTATGATGAGAAGAACCTAGGGTTTATGTTCTTGAAGAAAATTGGGAGTTAATGTAGAAATTTGTGATTTAATGATGTTTAGAAGGTATTAAGCCCCTTTAAAGATGTTAGTATAACACCTTAGCATGTTTGAGGATGATTAGATAACTCAATATATTATTGGAACGAATTTTAGAAGAGATTGGAGGAGTAAAAATGGATGGAAAACGAATTGGGAAAATTCTGGGCCGAAACTGGTCAGTCGTTAGAAGCAGCCCCAGGTCGTTCAAATGAACTCGTTCGAACGAGCTTCTAACGAGTTGACCAGTCGTTACTAACGAGTAGGGATTTCGTTCGATATCTCGTTCGAACGAGATATCGTTAGAAGGGACAGTTCGTTCGAACGAACTGGGATCTCGTTCGAACAGCCTCGTTCGAACGAGACTTCTAACGAGATGACAGTCCAAACTCGTTCGAACACTCGTTCGAACGAGACTTCTAACGAGCTGGAAGTTTGGGCCATTTTGGACTGTTTTGACTTTTGGAGTTCCGTAAACTGATTTGAGGATATAGATATCATTCCGTAGATGTAGTAATGATAGGATTGGGACAATTGGGTATTTATGAGGAGAAATTTACATACGAGAGTTGTATTACATGGACGGTTTGGGTCAAGACGTGAGTGTCCACTACGACGTGAGAATTAATTATGGCACGTATGATTATAAACCGGTATAGCATATATAGTGATAATTACGAGTTAGTACGCGAATGAGAATAGTACTACGATTAAAATATGGTATTACTAAGATGTGTGTTTACTTAGTATTGGTATATGGATTGTGTGTATGACATACCTACCATACTTGCTATCACGGGAGGTTTGCGTTCGCTTAGGACCCTCTAATCCTTGTGTGCCTACGGGGGGGATATAGACTGGTACCTCGATGAACATAGGTCATAGAAAGACTTATTGTGATATTAATAAGTCCGCTGATCATGGGAGCGTAGGTATGTGCGTGACCCATGTGATGGTGACTGTGTTCGCCTCCATTATTTGTGATGTTGTTATCGGTAAACTATTCCTGAGAGATTCGGAATATGTAATCCTTATGTACGTGATGTACCGGGATGGATAGCAGAGTATGTGTGCACTACAGCTTAGTTCGCGGGGTGCTTGTATTGTATATTTATGATATGAATAATATACATTAAATTAATGGGAATCCTCATGTTAATGTTGTAAAAATATTACGGTATTGTTTCGAGATATATAATGAGTTAACTGATAGTTATATCAATGGCATATTTAGTAACTGAGTTTACGTTAAACCTCTATTTAATTACGAGCGTTGTTATGTTAAATGGAACCGAGTAATATGGGTAGAACCTTTGGCAGCCTAGCTAGTTATGTTGTCAGTTAGCTAGTAGTATGGGTCGATATAGATGGGTACTTACGTTAGGAGTGCACAGTTAGACGAGAGGTGAGAATATCATGCGAGTGTACGTCCTAACATGTACTTTGCATTTAATGTTTTAAATGTTTTTAAAGCACTTGCAGGTTTTTAAAATATAACTCCACATTCGGGCTCTGACCCGTTTGCTTTTCAAATCTCTTTTTCTTTGTAAAACCATTTTAGGTGCCCAGCCACAAGGACACCAAGCATAGGTTACTCATTCAGGTGATGAGCTGTAGCTGCTTGTGGAAGCTACAGGGATTTGCATGTAGACGCTTCTATCTTTTGGATTCCAGAGTCACCATCTATCAGTTGTAGGGCATGTTGCCCATTTCTTTAGAGACATCTTTTATATTTCAGTTTTCAGACTTTAGCATGTTTTATTTCAGTTTCGGTTATTCATTTCAGTTATGGGATTGTAGTGAGGAGTTTTCCTCCAGACTTTATTTACTCTATTGTGATGGTTATTCGTTTTACTTCAGTATGGTGAATGGTGTTATTTATTTCTTCCTTACACTTGTTTCATGTTAATCAGACTTAAATTAAAATTTGGCAACTTGCTTTTTAAATACTAGGTAATTAGAAATAATATAATGTTTTCGACAGTGATGCTATTAACTGAGCCAACTTGGCATTTTGAATTAATTTTATAAAGGAGTAGCTACCCGGTATTTAATTAGTCGAGGTGTCACAAATTATAAATAAATGTAAGAGAGAAACAGAAAAGAATATAAGAGAGAAACATAATAGAATGTAAGAGAGAAACAGAAAAGTAAAGAGATGGTTTTGATTGTGATGAGAACTTAAGTTAAAAACATGTATATTATATACAAAATAAAAATGTATACTTATTAAAATAAAAATATCAGTATATTTTGAAGACAAAAGCTCCATGAGGTTATCATTCTCAATAAATTTGATTAATCTGAAACGTGCATATTTATTTCTACTATCATGGAATGCGACTGTTATTTTTTTTGTATGGCTTTAAGCTTATATGGTTGTAAAGTATGGATGGCTTTAAACCATATTATCATTATGGAATGATACTATTATTATGGAATCCTTAATTGTTGATGTTAGGAGGCGGTAATTTTGTTATATATTTATTTGGATTGGATTGGATTGGATATTTTAATTGTTATTTTTTGCGATGGCTAAATAATGTAAATGGCTACGGATATTATCCGAATCCGAGGTATCCGAGCGGATAAGGATATGGATAGTTGTTTTTACTATCCGGGCGGATACGGATAGTACATTCAGATGGCGGATATGGATATGGAAAACATGGTATCCGATCCGTATCCGTCTGTTTACCACCCCTAGACACAACCCTTAACCCAGAAAACCCTCTGCCCCGATGTGTTTTTTATCCGGGAGGTAGCTTTTAGGGCCTGTTTGGGTGAATAAAAGGAGTAAAAACAAAAAAATAAAATATGTGCAGGATGCACCCACCCTTCCTCAATTTTCAGACTTGATTTTTGGCCTCCCACAACTTTTGACACCATTTGGGAAATTTTCACGTGAGTCCTTAAATTTTGCAAGTTCGAGGACGAACCTTTTTTAAGTCGGGAAGAGTGATGGAAATGGGTCATATTAGGGTTTAATTGTCATTTTTAATATTTTGTATTAGTCTTTCTTTTATTTTAGTTCTTTTATTTCCTTTTTAGCCTTTAATTAGTTGTCACGCATGTTTGGGACTAATTACGTATTCTTTGATTTTTAGTAGGCCATTTTAGTAATTTTAGCTAATTACTTGATGAGCAAGTAATCCAGCCCCTATAAATAGGTTTGTTTCTCTCATTTGTACTGACTTCTCAATTCTTGAATATAAGAACTCTTTTGTTTCTCTCTCTAAAAATCGAATTGTCTTGATTTTAAGTCATTGACGTGTAGTTCACGTCATTGTCTGTAACTTAACCTGCCCAATCTGCGTCTATGTATGCTTCAATACTCTTCTGCTCACTTTTCAAAAAGAAAAATCCTTTTCCTGGGATACTTTTCAAATATTTTAAGATTTACACCGCCTCAAGATGTTCTTCATAGAGCGAATACATAAATTGACTTACCACGCTGACAACAAGTGCAATAGAGAATCGAGCTTGAGGTATATAAATCATTTTTCCTACCAACTCCTGGTACTAGCAGGCTTTCCATCCTTAGTATCTCCTAGCTTCTGATTAGGATCCATTGTAGTATCGGCACATCTACATCCACTCATTCCCGTTTCATTAAGGAGAACAAGAATGTATTTTCTTTGTGAGACAGCAATACCCTTTTTCGAACGAGCAACTTCCGTTCCAACGAAGTATCTTAGAGACCACAAATATTTAATTTCGAATTCCAAAGCTAGACTTTTCTTCAAACGATCCATTTCGATCACATTATCCCCAGTAAAAATAATATCATCTACATGTACCATCAATATTGCAATCTTACCATCACCGAAGTGCTTCACGAATATAGAGTGATCACTTTATGCTTGGACATATCCTTGATTCTTTATGGATCAACAGAATCATTTAAATCAGGCTCTTGGAGATTGCTCGAGACCGTACAGTGACTTATTCAGCTTTCACACTTTAGATCAAAAGTGCTCATCAAATCCAGGCGGTGGGCCCATATAAACTTCCTCCTTCAAATCTCCAATTGAAAACGCATTCTTCACATCTAACTATTGAAGAGGCCAGTCAAGATTTGCTGCAATTGAAAGAAGTATTCTCACAGCATTCAGCTTTCGTGATGGAGCAAAGGTCTCGAGATAATAATTACTGTATGTTCGAGTAAAACCTTCGGCCATCAAACGTGCTTTTATATCTTTCCAGAGATCCATCTGAATTATACTTGATGGTGAACAGCCACGTGCAAACCACTGATATCTTTCCTCTCAGCAGACCCATCACTTCTTATATATGATTTTTCTTCCACTCAAGTGCCCTCATCTCTTCAGAAATAGCCCTCTTCCCCTCAAGGACCTGTAAGGCTTCTTGTACTCTTTGGCATTTCCAGAGAAGAAGGTTGGGAAGTAAATGCAAAAAAAGGAGAAAGATTTTAATAGAACACATCATTAGATATGGGGTGTTTGGTGAAAGACCGTACATCTTTACAAGTAGCAATGGGATCATTAAGATCATTAGATAACTCGAAACTAGAATTAGAAGTAATCTGGACAGTTTGACAAGGATTGGTTTGATTATTACTTGGACACTCAGGTGAGTTCGGCTCTTCCCTTGGTTCGGACTTATGGCCTTATAGAGAACCGGGAATCTCTTTCCTTCGAATTTTGTTTTTTCCTCGAGGAGACCAAGAGTTATGAACTCTTATTACTCGTTTCTTTCCATTGCCTATGCTGTTGCGATTATGATTTTGACATGACAGTGGAGATGAGCTACCCAAATTTTCAGAATGTTCAATATTCCAAACACCATCTCTTTTGTCCAAAATTTCAAAAAAAAATTGCCCAAATTTTCAAGATTTTCAGTAGATGGATCAATGGTGGTTATACCCGATCATGTAGCCAAATTATGTAGTTGATCAAATTGAGTGAATTTGTTATTCTGGGAAAATTATATTTTTTCTATTTCAGACACATTATTAAATTCAAAACATCTTGCATAATGTGCTCTCTCCCTGAAGATGAGTTTCAAAAAATGATTTGGATTCAAAATAGGATCACATCCATTGTGACAAATGATTTTTCTGAAATAGAACCAAACCATTTATATCCTTTCTGCGTAGGTGCATATCCTACAAAAAAGCATTTCCTTGCTCTGGGATCAATATGGACAAAAGCAATGCACCTCAATATTTTAAGAGGACATGTAGACAATAGCCTATTTAGGATTCAATTTTTGAAAACCTGTAAAGGTGTTTTAAAATTTAAGATTCCTGTAGGCATCCTGTTTATGAGTTAGGTAGACATGAGAATAGATTGACCCCACAAATATTTGGGAACTTTATTTCTGAAACATCACTTCCAAAAGTTAGTTATTTTTACGTTCGGCGATTCCATTTTGTTGAGGAATGTCAATACAAGAACTTTGGTGAACTATACCTTTATCTAAAAAAAATCCCAAAACATTGTTGAAATGCTCTTTTCCATTGTCACTACTGAAAACTTGAATTTTTATTTGAAATTGTATCTGAACCATGGTGTAAAAAATTTTAAAAACTTCCTCCACTTCTGATTTTTTTCTTAGTAAATAAACACAGCTTACCCTTGTGTGGTCATCTATAAAGGCAACAAACCATTTTTTTCCAGAACATGTTGAGATTCTTAAAGGCCCCATACATCACTATGGATTGATAAAATAGGTTTCAAAGACTTATACGGTCATAACGAAAATGAGGTGCGACGATGTTTAACTAACTCACAAAATTCACACTAAAACGAAGACGGATTTCTAAATCTAAAGAAACTGGGAAACAAATGTTCTAAATATTGAAAAATTGGGTGGCCTAATCTATAATGCCCAACATTATTTCATCACTACCAGCAATAGAAATAGTTTCAAAACAAGCACTTTGACCTGTTTTTCTTGATTCGACCCCATCTTCAAAGAAATAGAACCCATCGATCTCTCTAGCACTGCCAATCGTCCTCCCCGAGGTTAGTTCTGGAAACTCCCAATAAGAGGGATAGAAGTTAGCTTGGCACTGATCATGAGTTATGTTACCTATGGACACTAAATTACAGGATAAATTGGGAACATGAAGAATATATGAAGTGTGAGAGAAGGATTAATGATCATTGATCTTGTTCTAGCTATAGCAGAAAGGGATCCATTTGCAATTTTTATCTTTGTGTTTCTTACGCACGGTTTATAAAAAGAGAATAATTTTGAAGAACCAGTAATGTGATCAATAGTGGCTGCAGAGTAAAGGATCCATGGCCAAGACATTTTAAATTTTACACTAGAGATAGCTGCACTGAGATAATTACCCTATTGAGCTAAGAAACAAGAAGGATTTGAGAATTGTGGAGATTGAAAAACTCTGTAAAAGTGGTCTAACTGTTCCTTTGCAAAATGAGACATCTCCGAATTGATGGGTTGCCCCTGAGAGTCTTCACTCACGGTTTGAAATGTTCTGCCATCACCTCCATTCTTCTTCTTAAAGCTCAGAGGCTTGTCATGGATTTTCAGGCATGTGTCTCTTCTATGTCATGGTTTGTTGTAGTGGTCACACCACGGATTCTTGTTCCTATCTCCATCCGAATCAGACCCTCTAGAAACCAAAGCGAGCTTTCTATTTCTGGTTTAGACTTCAGTTCTGAGTTTGTCAACATTACCTTTCGCCTAGCCTCCTCCCTCCTAACTTCAGAGAGATGGATGGTACAAGTCTTCTACCTAAAATCGGATCTCTTAACTCATCCAATTCCTGATTAAGTCCCACAAGAAACACATAAACTCGATTATTTACCGCTCTTTTCATGTGCGGAGCGCTATCATTTGGGCAGTCCCATTCATCTTCATGGCACAAACCTAATTCTTGCCATAGCGTCACCATTTGTTGTGACGCCTCGATCTCCTTGCCTTGATCGACACAGCTCCTTTTTTAAATCAAAAATTTGTGACAAGTTCTCCAAGTCCAAGTACATGTCACATACTGCCTTCCACATCTTCGGCAATCAGTAAAAAAGAGATGTGGTTTCTCAATTGTTGTCTCCGTTAAGTTGATGATCCAAGCAATAACCAACGAGTTCTTTGACCTCCATATTTTCAGATTAGGGTCATCTTCTGTTGGTCGTTTTATTTCACATGTCCGCTGGTCTAGGTTTCATCTTCTAACAATTGCTAGTTGGACGGGGTCCATTCCACGTAATTTTTACCCTTTAATTAGTGAAGGGTAAGCTGAAAATTGGATGGAGCAAGTTGGTTCTAGCTGGGGCAAGTGGACATAGAGCATCAACAAAATTGGATTGGCATAATTACTAAGGTCATACCTACTGATTGACCTCTCCATGTCGGTACGAGACCTGTCAAACAAGGTATAAAGCAAATGAGTGTCAAAGCAGTTAGTGGAACATTCACCCCACAAGCAAGCCTCACCGATAAAGCTACAAGCTCGCGACGTAGTTGATTGTTTAGTTTCTCGGGCACGAAAAATCTCGATAAAAGGGTGCTGAACGTCTCCCATTGGTTTCTGAAGGAGTAACTTTATTCTTCTACTCCTCTATACTAGGTTTTGAGAAGGACTTAAAGATGAATTAGCCAAAAGTAGCCTTTATGGAATCTTCCAAGCATTCTTGAATCCACTTATCAATGAGGTTTCAAATCTCCTTCTCAGCTTCATCGATTGGTACTTCATCAAAAAGATGGACGCCACAAGGCCGCAACGCCATCAACTCATAGACATCCTCAAGTGTTAAGGTGAATACGCCCCACCTTGCAATGAAGGTGTGCCTCTCCACCCTCCATTCAGAGATCAATATTTGCAGACCAGATTATTGTTGCCAAGTGTAAAATCCCCAAACCAGGTGGCAAGAACAAACAAACCAACCTTCCAAAGAATTTTACAATACATGGTCAAAATGTAAGTTGTCCAGGTTGTGAAACCGTGGGGATAACTAGGGCTCTCAAAGTCCACCCATGAGCAGGGAAAATCCCTCTTTCAAAATGCATTCTCAGAACACTTACGGACCAACATAAGCTCTATGTTCAAAATCAAAGGTTCATAGTGAACCAATGCAGAAGCATAAGTATATTTGGGGTTTGCCTTGGAAAAGGATAGAAGCGAAAAATGAGAAAAAATGAAGGGATAATAGTGATTTAGAGGGAGACACATGCTGAATCGCGTGAATCAAAACGCTTTGAAAAAAGAGGCAATGAGGAGACGTGTAAAACAAGTTTGGAAGATCACAATATTATGGACCTAGTTTCTGACAGACAATGTGCCTAAGAACAAGAAATTACGGTTGAGGTCGATTGGATGATATATGATTCTTATTTGTGTATGGAAATGGCGGCGTACACTTCAGGATTGACAAGAAAATCCAAATGATTTGGTTACCTTTATAGGTCTTTCGAATGATGATGTTTTGAAGGAAGGTGTTTTCGATGATGATGATGTTTCGGAAGTTAAGGTTTCGTGCGCAAATTTGTCACCCACCACTGATATAAATTTATGCACGAGGAGGCAAATGTAAGAGGGGCTTATAGATAAACTCCTCATTAGTGACAGCTGGCATTATTAAGAAACTAATGGAAAATAAAAATCAAGAGAAGACTAATCGAAGACAGTAGATGCACCGTGTAAGTATCAATGACGCTACTAGGTAACACTGATGGACTAGGTTAAGATCTCGTTTTTTCCATTTTTTTTCATTCCTATTCTCCTTTCTCATAAAAAGGGACTTTAAACAAAGTAAAGGATTACTTCATTCATGATAGTTATTTGCTTAATCGGTGGATAGGTTGATCAGGCGGCACCAGGATTTGAACTGGGGAAAAAGGATTTGCAATCCCCCGCCTTACCACTCGGCCATGCCGCTAAAATGATTCAAAATAGATGAAAATTTTCCCCTAATTCCATGCGTCTCTAACCAAAAAATCTTTTTTTCTTCCAACTTTTCGATCTTCACATTCATTCCCGGTGGTCCCTTCTTCGCCCAATTCTTTCCACTCCCCCTCCCCTTTTTTAATTCCTTAATTGAACTTCATTTGACTAAATATCCTGAGCGTTGAGCACCTTTTTCAAGGAAATATAGAATAGCAGTCCTTTTCTGTGGTTTCCCTGATCAAACTAGAGGTTACCAAGGAACCATGCATAGCACTGAATAGGGAGCCGCCGAATACACCACTTACACCAAATATGTGAAATGGGCAAGAACGCATCTTCACAGAACTACGAGATCACCCCTTTCATTCTGGGGTGACGGAGGGATTGTACCATTCGAGCCGTTTTTTTTCATGAAGAGCTCTCATGCTCTATCAAGGAAGCACATTTGGGAATCTCAGAGGGAACTAACTTGGAGGATAGAGAGCAGGGCATCGTTTCAACATGTTTTAACCATTATATATACACCATGTAAAGAACTAAGAGCTCAAGAAAGCACAGTTCGCGTAACCATATGCTAAAACACCTTGAGAGCTAGAGGATTTTCGCTGCCAAAATTGTACCTTCTTATGACAGATTTGCATGATTTAACTTCATACCATATCATGTTAAAATCAATAAAAGTAGAGTGACCTGACGTTGGACAAGTTGGCGGCAACAATGGAGGCATCATTGAACTATTTGACACAAACGGCTGGTCTTAGGAGAACATTCATTAGCATTAAATGTTGTAGATATGATTAAGGGTGGCAATCTAAACCAACTTTAAATGTGCTAGGTTTTTATAATTATGGAGAGAACTCCCAATTAGAGAGAGAGAGACTTTAAAGGAGAGAGAGGGGGCAATTAGAGTTGAGAACATTATACGCCATTGTGAGAACCTTTGAGCCTTAAAAGACAATCAAACACTAAACCGAACCTATTTTGAGAGTGCATCATGCCTACATAAGGAGAATCCCAAGTGCTTCTCCCTATCCCTCATTTTAAGCTTCACAGGAGATTCCATTTGCTATGAAAGTAACATTTATGGCCAATCATTATAAGATATTCGCCATTAAAAAGTGTATTAACATCCAAAGCGGTTACACCTCGATTTAGCTATAACACCCCCAACAAACTACTCTCTTACTGGCTCTTACTTTAAAGGGAGGAGTGCCTATTTTTTTATACCAGGGATATCTATTGTGAAACCAGTTCATCCTCTTATTTGATTGATTACAGTTGTTAAGCATCCTTCAAAGTGTTTTTCAGCAATTGACGGGACAATAGTTCATTGCACCTCAGTAAATCGTTACGCCGACTTAGTTCATGGCTCCATCCAAGATGCATATAATCAGCATTTAGCAAAAGGTTTATGTTCAATCTAGCCATAGAGGCTCTATAAGGCATGCCTTCCCTAATTCAATAAAAAAAAAATCAATATTTCGGAGAATTCATCCCGATCTACAAAAGAATATAACAGGCGAGAGAGGATCTCATGCCTCACACTCTAGAACGTTTGAGACCTTATTGAATCCAGTAGGAAACTCGTTGGAATGGATAATAATGTCTTAGTTTTCTCTAGTTTAACGGGTTTGATAAAATCTTTATATACAAATCATCGTATGTAAGTCCCTTATTTTGGTAAATAATAGGTGTAAGTTTATTGAAAAGCAAAGGAAGACTAAAACAAATTAAAAATGATACTTTTAAAACTTTTTGCACAAACAAATTGATGTGACAGCCCAACACCATAATAAATGAGGCCCACATCACAAATGTTGTGTGCTTGTTCTTCCACTCATTTACTGTCATGCTCGATTATATTGAAAGTTTTCACAAAAGAAAATGTAAGTTTAACCTAACTCAAAACAAAATTATAGATTGTTGATTATATAGGCTAAAACATACCTTCACATTCATATTCAGAAGGAATAATCAGTCTACGACTTGTTTGTTGCTCAATTGTTTCCTGAATAAAGAATTAGAGTATTGTCAAATGACACAGTACTCTAATACGATGTGAGTTAATTGTGTGATATCAGAAATAACATCAATATACCATTAAAAAGTTACGAATGAAAAATAGTAAGTAATAATTATCTGATGAGCAAGATTATCGAAGTAAAATAACACACATTTATATATACATACATATATATAGATGGGGGGAGAGAGAGAGAGAGAGAGAGAGAGAGAGAGAGAGAGAGAGAGAGAGAGAGAGAGAGAGAGAGAGAGAGAGAGAGAGAGACTAAAGAATAAAGCAAGAAGAATGAAGAAAGAAGACTATGCAGCTAGCTGTTATCATAAAATAATTGATAATGTAATTCATATATTCAATTATATAAATTTATAAATTGCACTAACTGAGAAAATTATTTCATAATTGAAATAAATCGCATAAAACTACACTTATAATTACCGAAAAAAAAGTTCTCAACTCGTAAATTATAGCTAATTTGCATGCAATGAAGGTGGCTTTAGTGAAAATGCATTAACTGAGACAATTAAATTAACTTATATATAAAGAAAATTATATTAACTTTTGAATAAAATGTATTCTGTAAATTTTAAGAATTGTAATTTTAAAAATGCATGCAAGTGATTGTGAACTAAATAGAAGGTTGTTAATGTTTACTAAAATTTACCGAAAGGATATAACTTTAATTAAAAAGGAGAAGAAAGGATAAAACTTGTTGATATAGAGAGAAGACGTAATTTGTCTGAAAAATAAAGGGGGTGAGTCAAAATACGAATTAGTGAGGGTTTTTAAAGGAGAGTGACATATGTACATTCTAGGGGGTATGTCTAATTTTTTAACTTCAGAGAGGGTGCAAGTCAAAATTGAAGTTTTAAAAATTACGCAAGGCTTGCGCTCAATACGAGGGAACTTTGCCTTTGAGGCTGAATCTCAAGGGCTATAAAAGAGGTTCACGCCTTAAAGCTATGAGTAGTGAGAAAAGGCATTGAGACGCAGCTTTGTAAAAACTCCCTTCTTCCTTAGTCTTTATCTTCTCGTATAACTTCATTAGTCGTTAGGGTCTAATATAGTTCTCTTTATTTACTTTATTTTTAATTTTTTTGTTTTTTTGTGCGTGTGGGTTGTGGGGGGGGGGGGGGGGGGGTCAATGTCCCTTATCTTTTGATGCGACGGTATGTTGAGGTCAGATAATTTTGAAGTGACTGAGCACAATAGAGGTGAAAGGGGAACATGACTGAAGTAGTTACTTTCGTATTTTCATCTCTGTTCTAAAAGGCCCGCTTAGGCTTGAGAGAAACGCATCGCCTACGCCTTATTACGCCTTATTCTTGATAAAATGCTTAAGGCACACTTTTTTTAAAAAAACAAAGGATTAGTTGACAAATATTGGTTACGGAGCATGAATATGAGAAAGAAGGCTACCAAACATATGGATATATTTTTAAAATTCAAGGTATGTACTATTTTATTATATTACTAGCCTTGGAATAATTAAAATAATAAAAAAAAGAAAAACGCCTTTTTACGCCTAGGCTCCTAAGGCTTGAGGCTTGACCTCTATGCCTCAACCACGCCTCGCGCCTTTTAGAACCTTGTTTTCGAATGTTTTTTAATTTGTGCAATTCGTTAGGTATGGTATATTTGTTTACTTTTCAATAAATGTGTGCACTCATATATATATATATATATATATATATATATATATATATATATATATATATATATATATATATAGCAGCATACACATGCCATTCGATGTAGGTGATGTCAATTTTGCCTATTTCCATATTATATGAACATGCGCTTATTATTGCATGTGGTCAAGTCAAAAGTATTTTTTCTCCAATCATATCTAGATAAACCATATACACAAGTTTAAATATAATCTTCCACCCAACAGTTTCCAGGTTTTTGGAGCTTTTTATTGAAACGGGCCCCATTTTAGCATTTTATTCCATTTTTTTTTATTTTGTTATTTTCTATATTTTATTATTGTATTTTCATTTATTTTGCTTTAGTATTTAGAGGTAAAGAGCAGTAATGATCTTTTTGTAATTAGGGCCTTAACTTGGAGACTAAGCTACTCCTCCCCCTTTAAATACCCAATTGTAAGCCTCATTTGAGGTAAACTTGAATTTTGAAATAGAAAAGAGTTTTCTCTCTCTAAAGTCTGTGTTTAGATATTTTTAGAAGCCTTTTGACGTGTAGTTTACGTCAAATGGGGCTCGGGGTTGTTTGGGGTCGGGTTTGATGTCGGCGGGCTAGGGTAGGGTTGTGACTACCGAGGGGACAGAAAGGGGGGCTACCGCACAGGGGATGATTGCAGCGGCAGCATATTTAGGTTTTTGGGGAGAGGCGGGGGTAGGGTTTGGTCAGCATAGGGGTGGGTGGGGCAATAAGGATGTTGGGTTGAATATAGGGTTGCGGTTAGGGCAGAATTAAGGTTTGAGAGGGTGGGGGCTAGGGTTTGGACAGTGGTGGTGGTGGTGGGAGGTTTAGGGGTTACGGTTGTGGGAGTTGGAGGATATTAGTTGGATGCGGGTATCAAATTTTTGGTTGAGTTCTTAGGTTAGGACTAGAGTTTGTATATGTTGTTCGATCATGTGCCTCCATTCTTGAATCCCTTCATTGTGTTGTTTGGATTTTCTTGGAGCCATTACAAGTAGCGTATGATTTGATTAAAATAAAAACACCGATACACCATATACCAATGTGGAGCGACACCCGCTCTGATATCAATTTAACGTAAATTCCACATCAAAAGGCTCCTAAAAATATCTAAACACACACTTTAGAGAGAGAAATACTCTTTTCTATTTCAAAATTCAAGTCTACCTCAAATGAGGCTTATAAGTGGATATTTAAAGGGAAGGAGTAGCTAAGGCCCTAATTACAAAAATGCCATTACTACTCTTTACCTCTAAATACTAAAGAAAAAAAAATGAAAATAAAAATAAAAATAAAGAAAATAACAAAATAAAATAAAATGCAATAAAGTCCTAAAATGGGGTCCATTTCCATCAATTTTACTTTAAAATTTTGTCATTGATAGTTTAATTTACCCTTAAGAGTGTTTGACACCGGGTAAATGGAAAAGAATGAGATAATACAAGTGATAACTCAAGTAAAACACTTAATCTCAAAGAATTCACCAAAGAGACGGAGCAACACTCGTTGCCAATTGAAATCCACCAAAAGGTTACAGAGCAAAATAAGAAGAATCCACTTCTTAAACCAAAATTTGTTCATAATCTCAAATCAAGTTGTTATTGATTCATACATAACCACTAAGTATTAAAGAAAGTATTGGATAACTGAAAGTTGAAGAACCAAATACATGCACATTAGAACTCAAAAATTAATCTGCCAAGAATAATTATGCGACTTCAAATGCTTATTGGGACTCGTGTTATTCAAATCTGGAGATGAGTCATATATGTATAGAAGGGTATGGATGTTAGCTTTCCAAACTTTGAATCGCGTTATTTGTACTTCCGAGGAGTGAGTAAATGCATTTTTACTAAAGGGTGTTTCTTCTGCCAAAAATTCGAAAATGACTTCGATACTTTTTATTTTGCTCGATAATCTTATCTTGCACTTGCTCATGCAACTTCTTGATATACTTTATTTGTTCTTCAGTGTCACCACTAAAAATTCAGATGCTGGAAGTAGAGCTAAATCCAATGGAGTGATTGGAATTCTGCCATACACAACTCTATGGAACTACACTCGTAGTTTGGCTCAAAGACCTGTTGTAAGAAAATCCGGCTTGTGCTAGGATAAGATCCCACTTTGGAATATTACTCCTCACCAAACTCCAATATAGTGCCCATCTTTATCTAAGCGACTCACAAACTTCAAATCACAATCAGATTTGAAATACCATGTAATTTGATAACTTCTTTGAAATAAAAGATGAGAACATGAGAAGCATCAAGGGTTTTGTTACATGAAACAAAATGAGCTATATTTGAAAAGCGAGCAACAACCACCATAATTGAATCATTGTTTGAGTTCGAAGTAACCCAACAACATAGTCTAAACTCACATCTTCCCAAGGAGCTAATGGACAAGGTCTACACCTTTCCACATGTCTAGCAACATCACGCTCCATTTTCGGCTAATAAAAGTTCTATTTAACATGAGCAAGATTTTTATCTCTCCCAAAGTGTCCACTAAGTCCACCACCGTGAGCTTCAATCAAAATAGATTCCCTCAAAGAGCACTCCGGAATGTACAATTGATTATTTCTGAAAATATAGCCACCATGCAACAAAAATTATTGATACGACTCATTCGAACAATTTTCAAAAATCTGACCGGAGAAATGATCATCTTTGTAAAGCTCCTTTAAGATTTCGAACCCCAATACTTTCATTTGCGTAGAAAGAAGCAAAGAATGCCTTCGACTCAATGAGTTTACCAATTGATTTTGCAAACTTGATTTGTCTTTGATATGAAAAGTAAAAGCTTGCAAAAACTCCACCCACTTGGCATGTCTTGAATTGAGCTTGTATTGACCACTGATGTATTTCGGTGCCTCATGATCCGAAAACAGAATGAACTCCTTTGGCATAAGCAAGTGTCTCCACTTATCCAAAGTCCGCACAATAGCATAGAACTCTTTGTTATAGTTCGAATACTTTTTGCGAGAATTACTTAACTTCTCACTAAAGTATGCAAAATAAGCTTCCATTCTTAACTTATAACAGCACCAATACCCATATTCGAAGCATCACAATCAACTTCGCGAAACTCTTTTGTACTTTATTATTCCACCGGAAGGAACCTCCCTTTAAGCATTAAGTAATTGGAGCAATAATGGTGCTAAAATGCTTCACAAATCTTCTATAAAACGATGTAAGACCATGAAAGCTTCGCACATAATGAATAGAAATAGGAACAGGCCGATAAGTAATTGCCTCAACTTTGCTTGGATCCACTTTCACTCTATTACTTGAGACAACATAACCCAAAAGGACTAGGTTATATGTCAAAAAGTCACACTTCTTCGTATTAATATACAACTTCTCCTCTTCCTACACATTAAAGAAAATTCAAAGAAGCTCAAAATGTCTGATATGATCTTTGCTAAACACAAGAATGTCATCAAAGTAAACCACAAAACATTTACCAATATACGGCTTGAATATGTGATTCATAAGATGCATAAATCTACTCGAAGCATTAGAAAGACCAAATGGCATCACCATCCATTCAAACAATCCATCACGTGTCTTGAACGAGGTTTTCCACGCATCCTCCGGTCTCATACGAATTTGATGATAACCACTTCGAACATCAATCTTTAAAAATATTTATGCTCCACAGAGTTGGTCACGAAGATCATCAAGTCGAAGAATAAGAAAGTGATACTCCATAGTAATTGTATCACAGCTCCTATCCAAACACATCCTTCAACTTCCATCTTTCTTACAAACAATCAATGTCGGGACAGCACATGGACTTATACTCTCTCTAACCAAACCTTTGTTCAACAAATTATCCACTTTCCTGTGGAGCTCTTCATACTCTTTAGGATTGATTCTGTAGGTTGCTTTATTTGGAAGCATACACAAAATCAATGCAATGTTGAATGTCTCTCATCGACAGAAGGTCGGATAGAATCTCCTTTGGACCCACATCTTGAAATTTTAAATCAGGTGGGACTTCAAACCTTCCAACATTTTTCTCCATTACCAAGAGAACAAAAGCATTTTCATCCCCTTCCATTGCCTTGACAAACTCTTCCTTTAAAAATATGTGAATTACACTCCCCTTAACTAGTGCAAGAGAGCTCTTGGGCTTGGATGGATATAGAGTAACTTTAACACCGTCCTAACGGAAAGTGCAAGTATTCTTCGATCCATCATGTCGAATTGGCCTATCAAACTCACAAGGCCTTCCAAGAAGTAAATGACAAGCATCCAGAGGTACAACATCACATTAAATTTCATATTAATAAATTTTACCAATCAAAAATTGAACTAACCACCTTTTGTTGAGTTTTACCTCACTTCTCTTTTTAAGCCATGATAACACCTTTTGTTGACTTTTAGCTCACTTCTCTTTTTAAGCCATGATAGCTTGTAAGGTAGTGGGTGCTTAGTTCAATTTTGTTGTTTTGGAGTGAAATATGTTGTTTTGGAGCCATTAGTCATTCTCCACATCGGTGCATTTAAACTTCTTTGAATCATATGGTCCATATCTTCAATAACGTTTTCCTCCACTAATGATACAATCTTTTGATTTGGACATTCTGATGCAATATGCCCAAAGCTATGACATTTGAAACATTGGCGAGAAATGGAATTAGAAGAATCGGGCTGAATTGATTTACCTTTCACATCTTGCTTTGAAGGCGGCATGACAAATGTCTTTGAAGGATTCAAAGTAGAAATACTCCCCTGGTTAGAACCTCCACTACAAATCCATGTTCGAACACTAGCTTTCCCCTTGAGTTCTCTATCCACCTTTATTGCCAATTTGAACACACCTTTGTTAGTCCAATAAGGTAGTAATTGAACAACATTTGATATTTCACGCCTTAACCCTCCAAGATTACGAGCAATGGCTTGTTCCTCCGACTCACATAAATTACAATGCATCGTGAGGTGATCAAACTCTCCTAAATACTCCTCCACAAAAAAATCTTTTTGCTTAAAGTAGTAGAGCTTAAGAAAAGCATCTTGTGAGTAATGACTAGGCAAGAATTTCTTCTTCAACTCCCTTTTCATCTTATCCCATATGATTATTATTATTTTACCTTCACGCTCACATTGCTTCGTCAAACGTTCCCACCAAATTGATGCATGCTTCTTCAATTTAACGGCAATCAACTTCATGGAATTTCATGATAGTCAAAGATTCTCTCCACGGTATTAAGCCAATCAATGAATTCATCTCCATGCATTTGACCTTCAAATTCTGGAATTTCAACTTTGACATAATCTCAGTGCTAGGGCTGATTTCTTCCACCTCTACAATCAGAAGGAGCTTCGTTTTCCGCCACTTGTTCATAAGCATTGTAAAGGGGGTAAAAGGGGCTAATTGTAATACCCCATATTTTTGTGATATTTATTTATGGGATTAATTGAATTAAATGTGTATTAATTAGAAATTAATCCAGATAAAAATACTAGCGAGATGTGAGTTAGTATTTGATATCAATGGGTATATATGGCTATATATGAATATTGAATTATGAAATTTGTCGTGAGATTGAACTACGGCAATTTGGAAATTTTGTTGAGACGCGTGTGACAGTCGCGTCCAGAATATATTTATTTTAATTAAAAGTGAATTTTATGTCTATAAACCGTATGGTCGTTTTGAGTGCGTCAACGCATCCGGAAGGGTCGAAATAGTTAGAAAACACTAGCCGAGGGTTTAGTTTTGGTCCCGGGGCATTTTTAGGCAATGCCGGCAACGTATAAGGGTAGTTTGGTAATTTTGAATTTTTGGGAATTAAAACCTACGAAAATTGGGAATTAAAAAGCTGACTTGGTAATTGCCCACTAAACCCACTAACCACATCTTAGGACTTAAGGGGCTACGAAGTTATTAGAATTGTTCCAAAATTTCCTAAGGCAAACCCTAGCCACCATTAACACCTTGGAGAAGAAGGCTTGTAGAGAGAGAAGAGAGGAGAATTCTGCAGAGAGAGAGAGAATTCATCATCAAATCCAGAGATACACATAAGGCAAGTGGTTTAATTTCGTTATTTTGCAAAGAATGTTTCTTCCATGTGTAGGAAATTGATAAAATCTTATTGTTCTTGGGAGTTGATGAAAAACCCATTTAAATTGGATGTAGAACTTACATTTTGATAAGGAATCGCATGTAGATTTGTATTTAGATGATTATTATAAGGATAATATATTTTGGATAAAACAAAAAACGGATTTAATTAGACTCTTTGATGATTTATAAACTTCTAGGGTTCAGATTCTTGAGTTTAGGGGAAATATGCAGAGATTTGAAAATTGAATGAGGTTAGGATGAATTAACCCCAAAAAATGCGTTAGTATATGACCTAAATATGTTTAGGGATGATTAGTAGCTTTTAACAATCGTTGGATTAGTGTTTGGATGAAGTTAGAGGTGAAGAGAAGTTGGAAAAACGAGTTAAGGAAAATCTGGGCTCGAATCTGGCCACTCGTTATAAGACCTGCCCAGGTCGTTCGAACGAGCTCGTTCGAACGAGCTTCTGACGAGTTGACAGTTTAACTTCTAACGAGGGTGATGTTCGTTCGATGACTTTCGTTCGAACGAGATCTCGTTAGAAGTCCCACTTCGTTCGAACGAACTCTCGTTCGAACAGCCTCGTTCGAACGAGACTTCTAACGAGTTGACAGTTTAGGCTTTTTAGCCTGTTTTGATTCCGCGTGTCCCCTAACCCTATTTAATGGTAGAGGTTACCTTCCCTTGATGATAAATTGTTATAGTAGGGACAATTGAGATATATAGAGGAGTAAAACCTAGAAGTGTGACTCGAACCAAATGGAAATTATGGAGTAGGATGTAAGTGTCTATTACGATGCGAGAACATTTACGGCCTAAATAATTATATTAACCGGGAACATATAAATTGTGTAGCATTATATGTCGGTACGAATGAGAAGTGTACCACTAATATATTATGGTTATTACTAAGATGTGTGCATACTTAGTATATATATTGATTTTATGTGTATGACATACCTACCATACTTGCTATCACGGGAGGTTTACGTTCGCTTAGGGCCCTCTAATCCTTGTGTTGCCTGGATTTAGACTGGTACCTCGATGAACATAGGTCAGAGAAGGACTTATTGGGATGTTAATAAGTCGGCTGATCGTGGGAGCGCAGGTATGTGCGTGACCCATGTGATGTGACTGGGTTCGCCTCCATTATTTGTGATTGTTGTTATCTGAGAACGATTCCTGAGAGATTCGGAATGCATGACCCTTATGTACGTGATGTACCGGGATGGATAGCAGAGTATGTGTGCACCGCAGCTTAGTCTCGGGGTGCATGTATTGTATATTTATGACGTGAATAATATACACTTAATTAATGGGAACTTTCATGTGATATTGTATGTATAAATATGGAAACGTTTTGAGAAAACATAAAGGGATATCCTGAAATGAATTGTATTACTAATTGAGAATCTGAGCTTAAGTAAAGCCCTCTATTGATTTGATAACACTAGAATGTAAAATGGGAATCGAGTAGAAAGGGGTAGAACTTATTACGGTTTGGTTAGATATGTATGTCATTTAGATGGGTACGGTACGTTAGGAGTGCACATGTAGTCGAGAGGTGAGAATTTCATGTGAGTGCACGTCCTAACATGTATTTTGCATTTAATGTTTTAATGTTATTAAAACACTTGCTGTTTTTAAAATGATTTCCACTTTCGGGCTCTGACCCATTTTCTTTCAAATATATTTTTGTAAAAAAAAACATTTTAGGTGCCCAGCCACAAGGACACCATGCTTAGGATCCTCATTCCGGTGACGAGCTGTAGCTGTTTGTGGAAGTTAAAGGACCTTGCTTGTAGACGCTTCATCTATCTTGATTCTATATTCATCATTTATCAGTTGTAGGGCATGTCGCCCATTTCTTTTAGAGACATTTCATTTATTTCAGTTATTCAGACTTCGGGCATGTAATTAATTCAGGATTCAGACTTATGTTATTATTTCATTCGTGGGATTGTTGTGAGGAGTTTTTCCTCCGTACTTATTACTATTGGTTAGTTATTTCATTACTTCGTTATGGTGAATGGATTATGTTGTTCTTCCATTATTCGTTTATTGCATGTTAATCAAACATAATTAAAATTTGGCAACTTACTTTTTAAATACTAGGTGGTTAGTAATCATTTAAATGTTTTTGACAGTGATGCTATTAACTGAACCCACTTGGCATTTTTTATTGATTTAATAAAGGATTAGCTACCCGGTATTTAATTAGTCGGGGTGTCACACTAATCTCCTCTTCATCGTGTGGCAATTCATCGTGTCTCTAAACCACAACGCGATTCATCATGCTTTTGCGCTTCAAAGCTAACTAAATGATGTTAGAGTTGTTGCACTTGTCTCCTCAAAGAATCTATCTCAATGGCAAATAAGTCTCGTTCGCGTACCGATGCATTAACATACGGGCCATGAGGACAACGGTTGGCCATCACAACCTAATCTCTAATATCAAGTCTGACATCACGTATATGTAAGAGAAGGAGATGACACAAGTGATAACTCAAGTAACACACTCAATCTCCAAGGAATCCCCTAAAGAGAAGGAACAACAATCATTGCCAATTGGAATCCACCCAAAGGTTAAGAGAAAAACAAGAATAATCCACTTCTTAGACAAAAGTCTATTTATAATCTCAAATCAAGTGGTTCCTGCTTCATACATAAATACCCCTTATATAGGTGGGTGCTTGGAACAACCCTCGAATAATGGATAAGCATTAAAGAAAGTATTGAATAACTAAAAGTTGGATAACCAAATATATGTAGATTGGAACTTGGCCCATGTGCATAATGTATTTCATATTTCTATGTTAAGGAAGTATATTAGAGACCCCGTCCACAACCATGAACCAATAAAAGTCCGAGGAGATTTGAGTTATGGAGAAATCCCCATTCTCATGATAGAATGAAAAGACCAAGTATTGAGGTCAAAGAAGATTTCACTAGTCAGGCAAAATGAGGCACGACACGAACCGACACGAAGTTATAAGTTAATAGGTGGACACTTATTGGTTTCGGGTCATATCAGTGCCAACCTGATAAGACACGATAGTTAACGGGTCAGGCTAGGGTTGACACCCTTCACCCAATAAAACCCGATAAGACCCATTAATTTAAGGAAATAAGATATATTGCCGTGAGTTATAAAGAGCTTATATAGCTTAGTGTTAATTTAATTTTAACCATTTTTACAAAATGAAATAGTTAGTAATGTCAATGAATTATTCGGTCTAATTGTGTTAAAAATGAGTTAATATGTCAACTTGTATACGATTCAAAATAAATCATTATCATAAAGGGTAATAACGAGTGAACACGACACGACACATGAGGGGAATGGGTCGGGTTCGAATATAATTTTTTCACACGATAAAAAAGTCAACCGTTTACACATGAATCCAATAAGACTCGAACATGCCAACACGAACATGACTCGACACGACCCATTGACAAGTCTAATCAGACCACAGAAGAGTCAACTTGGGAGCTTGAGTCTACCATCAAAAAGTATCCACATTTATTTCAAGGTATGAGTTAACCTATTACTGACATTTATACTGTTTGAATTTATGAGGCCGTAATATCATAAGTTGGGGAGATTGTAATGACTGAGGCCACTGCCTGTGGTAAGGCCGCGGAGAGTATGAGCCATCGCCCTTATTCTTTAGCCCAGAGTTAAGATAATTAGTAACGAAACCTAAAAGATCTTGTGACCGCGGCCATGTGATGTTGTAGGTAGAAATGATCTTGAGGCCGCAATTAGGGATATTAATGATGTGGCTTGATAGGTGGAATAACATGGAGAGTAAGTTTAAAGTCTTTTAGAAGCTATTTTAAGACGGGTATTTTGGGAAATCGGGGTACAAAAGAGGAAACCCTACTCTCAACTTTATTCCCCTATAAACAGACCTTTAATGCACACTTCCCCATGTGCACAAATCCTTAAAAAATATTTTAGAAAGAGAGAGTGAGGGAAGGAGAAGATTTCTTTGCAAAGTAGGAGGCCGCCAGAGAAAGGTCGTGGAAAGCTACTTTTCATCGGAGGCCACCATCAAGAACACCTTAGAAGCATCAGACTTGGTCCATTTGGTAAGGGATTTGTCCTCTTGCCTCTATTTTTTAAGATTTACCTTTATTCTTGAGTTTCCATTGATGAGATGAGCCTTTTGAGTTATTCTTGAGTTTCTAGTTTATGGTCAAGGCGATTTACTGTTCACCGTCATTTTTAGACCATGGCCTTTTTACTGTTGAAATTTTTGGGTTTTGTACTAGCCGTTAATATCTATAGTTCATCCTAGGTTATTAAGTCCATGATTTGTTAGATGTTTCCTTAGGATTTAATGGATCCAGTGGTGCAGTTTGGAGATATGGAACTTTGGAGTTCACAGTGAGTTTTTGAGGAAATATTTAAGGTTTCGAACTTTGATCCTGAAATAGTTCATGAGTTAAATTTTGGTGTTTGTTGTTGGACCCACATATTACCTTTAATTTTCTCATCAGGAGTTCTAAGACCTTCATTGAGGTCGTGGAGTTTGAGGCAGTATTATATTGTGCCTCGGTTTATGGTGGGTTCGGATTTCGATAAGAAGGCCGCGGCAATCTTAGCCAGGCCGAGGCACCATTATTTGAGGGTCTCCTGCTTAGTGCTTGAGACCAAGACGATTAGTAATAAGGAGATTTAACTTGTGGCTAACTATTGGGCTCACTCTTTGGTTGAGCTTAGCCAAAGGGGAGGAGCTAACAGCAGGTCGCGAATCCAGCTATTCTAGAATTAGGCAGAAGGGGAAGTCGGGTCTACGACATGAGCCAGTCAAAAGATACTTGGAAATGGGTAAAGAAATTTTCATGTCTGAGAGTGTGACGAATACTGATGGGTGAGAATGACCAAGGGGGGTAATGTACAATGAAGAAGACATATCTACAAGTGGACAAAATAGAGTTGTGGCCATTTTCTCCTATAAATGTTAAGGTGGGAAAAAATGCTTTGTCGGATCTGATTATAGAAGATGGTTCTTGCGCCTCAAGAGTCGAGTTTTTTCGAGCATTGGTGGGTCGTCTGGGTAGTCAAGTGGAAACACCTCTGAAGTTAGATATTCTGAAATTATGGGTGAATGAGCACTGGCGACCGATGGGCAGGGTGGTGGTTCGTCATTTGAATCCCTCTGCATTCTGCTTCGTCTTTGCGTCGGCCAGCGAAGCGGAGAGGGTGTTGAAGTTGAAAAACTGGGGTGGTGTCCTATTGTTCTTGGAAAAATGGCACCCCTTGGGCTGCAACGTTAAATATGTAAGTAGTTCGAAAACTCGTTGGATTAAAGTGATGGGTCTCCCCCTTCATCTCTGGGGTGAGGAGGTGTTCAAAGCCATTGGAGAGAGATGCGAGGGGTTCGTTAAAATTGACGAGGAAACTCATGCAGGAGAAGAGCTGAGATGGGCACGGATTTGAGTCATGAGGAACAATGCGTTGTCGGAGTCTGTGACCATCGAAGTTGAAGGACGGGTAATTAACTTGCCCATTTGTCCTGAAGTCTTGGGCAGTTGCTATTACAACAGTGCATGACTCAGGGAGGAGAAAGTTACGCATGTGGGTCGTAATGCTTTTGACATCAGAGGAAGAACACAGGAATGTGGATGCATGGACAAAGTTAGGAATAAATCTCCCACGGATAAAATTAAGCTTGGTTCCTTGATCGTTAAAAATAGGGTTCTTATAATACCCGGAGTGGAAGCAGGAGGTATTCCCGCTGATAGGGATTGTCTGGGTGTTGTCTGGGGTGTTAAAACTGGGTCAGAAATTTATTAGCGTACTGTAGATGCGGAGGAGCTGACCTCTAGTGTAGGGTCGGGGACGGCAATGGCAGAGTATTCACTGACTTTCGACGACGCATATGCTATTGGTGACGACCCAGTCACGGTGGAGGCAGCTACCACGACGGTTACTTTATGTCCAGTGGACAGTGGCATGGAAGTGGGGAACGAAGACTATGGAGGGTACTTGGGTCTTTATGGGGCCTATGAATCGGATAGTAATTACATGGAGGTTGTGTGTAATGACCCCAAAACGCTGAGTGAATGGCTCTGCCATTAAGGGGTTTGTTTTGGAGAAGAATAAGCAAGTGGGGGTTAATGATATGCTTGAAGTCAAATCTAGTGGGCTTATTTCATTGGGAAAGAGGAAAGTACCTAAGAATAATTTGGGAGAGGGCGTAGGAAGTGATGGGTTGGTTTTAAATAGTAGCCACATTTCTTTAGATTTGCAGGAGAAGATTACGGTACAAGGTATGGGCCAATTAGGAGGTAGGGTGGTTGACAAGACTAAAGATGATAGCTTCCTTTCTCTGGGAACTAAAGTTGGCGGCAGCCTTGGGTTAAGAGTTAGAGTGGGCGAAAGTGACAGTTTGGCCACTGCGATTGGAGGTGATGGGATGGGCATTCAGGTGGTCCAGTTTGTGAGGCCTCACGTGATGGTAAGAGATGCGTGTGGTGTTATCAAATGTAGAAAGGCTTCTATTAATGCTCCCTGTAAAAATAAAAAAAGAAGTGGGACTCATTCTTTAGTGTCAGTTAGTGAGTCTAACACCAGTTTGGTGCAAGATAGTCATGCTATTGTTCCTTTCATCAAGGCTAAATGCAGTATACCCCTTATTGATAAATTTGGTAAACTTGGGTCCAACCTTCATAAGATTAGTCCTTGTCTTAATTCGGGCAAAGTGTTGAAGTATGGGGTATTTAGAAAAAATATCAGGCTTAGAGGGGAGAGTGTGGAAAGGTGTGGTTAATAAAGGCAAAAAAAGTATGTCCGGAGGAGAGATTTGTTTCGAGGGTGCGGTCCCGACTTCAAGCGTGTCCGAGGGGAGAGATCCAGGTTGCTTGTCCGGTACATCACTTTTTAATAGTGGCTCGCTTTGCCCGATCGTGGAGGAGGGTGTAGTTGAGGTGGAGGGAGGGGCTTATGCCTGACACCTATTGGGAGTCGTTGCGCGGGCAGGTAAATTTTGGGAGTATGGTTCACCTTTCCCCTAGGTTGTGGGTTGAGCTCGGGGTCTCGGAGAGGGAAAGGGAGGTGTCCGGAGGTAGGGTTGACAAGAGGGTATGTGAGGATGAGATGGAGGAGTGGGTTGCTAGTGTGATAGGAGGCTCTAGTAAATTCCTACGGATTAATTATGACGGGAATGAGGAGGCACTTTCTTTTTTCCACACAATAGAGGAGAGGCGGAGGGAGAGAATGGAGGTGGTAGAGAGGGGGTGGATGGGTTTTCAATGAAGTTACGAATCATCTCTTGGAATGTGCAGGGTCTGAATGACCTCGGTAAAAGAAGAGTGGTTAGTGGGGCTCTTTCACGGTGGAGGTCGGATATTGTTGGCCTTCAAGAGACAAAACTGGGTTCTATGGATAGGGAGTTGGCTCAGTCCATTTGGAGAGGTCGTAGGATTGAGTGGTGTTCTTTGGACTCTGAGGGGGCGTCAGGAGGGGTTATCATTTTGTCGGATAATAGAGTGGTGGAAAAAATTGATGTGCTAGTAGGCTGGGGGTCTCTTTTGTGCTTATTCAAGAGTGTGGAGGATGGTTTCACTTGGAGTTTTTCGGGGTTTTATGGGCCAGTGGAGGACTCGGCTCGTTGGGAGCTGTGGGATGAATTGGCAGGGGTAAGGAGTGTCTAGGGAGTTCCGTGGTGCACAGGGGGTGACTACAACATCGTTCGATTCCCCTATGAGAAGCGATGGGGTAGGTCGAACTCTTTTATGCGGAATTTCTCGGACTTCATCGATGAGTTGGAGTTGATTGACCTCCCTTTGGAGGGAGGGGTCTTCACCTGGTCCAATCATAGGGACGAGCATAGTTGTCAAAATCATACGATTCTCGATTCGAATCTTACGATTCGATTCGATTCACACATAAAACGATTCGAATCGAGTTGAGAATCACAATTGTCTAAAGAATCGGAACGAATCGGCGATTCACGATTCGAATCTTCCGATTCAGGTCCGACTCCCGATTCGGATCCGATTCAGTTTTTTTTTTTTACCTTATAACCATACGTGTGTTTTAATAAAACAAATAAAAAAAGAAGCAAGCAACAAAGGATACCGTTAAGATACTGAGTTTTGAGAAAAACATGTTCTCTTGGCTCGGTTATTATTAGCTGAGTTTTCTTGTCTATTCTCTTGGCTGAGTGTCTTCTATCTTTTGCTCTTTTTTTTGTTATAAAACTTTTGTACTTGTTATAAAATCTTTGAAGGTATATTTTTTGTTGCTTTAAATTAATATGAAGAGTATTTTAAATTAATATTATTTGATAGTTAATCTTAGTATTTGTTTTATTATTTTGAATTAATATGGTTTACTATTTTAAATTAATTTTGTTGTAATTTTGTAGGCTGTTTTAAATTAATATTGTTAATCTTAGTAAGTAGGCAATTTAAAATTTTTGGAAGTATTTGTTTTACAGTTTTACTATTTTAAATTAACCTTAGTATTTATTTTATTGTTTTAAATTAATATGTAGGATATTTTAAATTAATATGTAGGATGTTTTATGATATATTTTTATTTTTAAAAATTTTTAAGCTTAAAATGAATGAGAACATGTGCTACCGCTAATTTTTGTGATATATTTTGGTATATTATCACATGCTACGATTAGTTTTTTGTCATATTACACTTAATTACCAATTCTATAGTGTTAAATCCCATTTACGTATGCTTTACTACGTTTTTATCATTTGGTTCCGATTCGATTCACGATTCGCGATTCGGGGGGTAAACGATTCACAATACGATTCGCTATTTGACAACTATGGGGACGAGCCCTCGCTTTCTCGGCTGGACCGGTTTTAACTTTCCAATGACTGGGAGGAGCAGTTTACGAGGGCAACTCAGTCGCCTGCCTTGAGTGACTTCGAATCACTCGCCTATTTTACTTGAGTGTGGAGGGGGGGCGCAGGGAGGGCCCCGTTTAGATTTGAGAATATGTGGTTACAGGAGGAGGATTTTTTGGGAGGGTTCAGGAGTGGTGGTAGGGATATGAGGTGGAGGAGAATGCGAGCTTAGGACTTGCAACTAAACTGTTTCGACTTAAGGGGGAGGGGGGATATCATTCGGTGGAACAGAGATGTGTTTGGCAATGTGGGGGGGTGATAGAGAAGATTTTGGAGGATATTCGGGCTCTCGACGACAAAGAAGGGGTGGGCGATGTCGGGGGCGGAAAGGGTGGCGAGGGTCGAGAAAAAAAGGGAGGTGGGGAAGCGTCTGATTTAGAAGGAGGTGAGTTGGAGGCAAAAGTCTAGGGCTCTTTGGCTTAAGGAAGGGGGCAGCAACACTAAATTTTTTCATAAAGCGTCTAACTCTCATCACCGCTTTAACCATATTTGGAAGGTGGTTGTAGAGGGAGTGGAGTTCACCGAGGTGAGTGAGGTTCGTAGGGAGATCAGTCAGTTCTATGAGAGGTTGTATACGGAGGAGTCGTCATGGCGACCGAAGATGGATGGGCTTCCAGTGGCGAGCATCTCTGGGGAGGAGGTGGTTTAGTTGGAGAGGATGTTCACAGAGGAGGAGGTTGTCCAGGTTCTGAGGTCGATGTACGGTGATAAGGACCCTAGTCCGGACGGATTCACTATGGCATTTTACAGCATTGTTGGGAGGTTCTCAGGGTGGATGTTTTGGCTGTTTTCAGCGAGTTCTATGATAGGGGTTACTTTCTGAGGAGTCTGAATGCCACGTTCATTACTTTGGTTCCTAAGAAAGGGGGCTCTACGGATGTGAGAGATTTCAGGCCTATTAGTTTGGTCGGCGGCATGTATAAGCACATCTTGTCGGTTAGACTTGGAAATGTGATTGATCCTCTTATTTTGGATGCTCAGAGCGCGTTTGTGGGCGGTCATCAGATCCTTGATGCTATGCTAATAGCGAATGAGTGCATCGAATCCAGGTTGAGAGGTGGGGATCCTGGCATTCTTTGCAAGCTTGACATTGAGAAGGCGTACGATCACGTGAGCTGGGAGTTCCTCTTTTATCTGCTCAAGAGGATTGGGTTTCGGGAGCGGTGGTGCAGGTGGATGAAGAGGTGTATTTCCTCTCTATACTTGTTAATGGGGTGCCTAAGGGGCTCTTCTCGAATTCGCGTGGTCTTAGGCAGGGTGACTCGTTGTCCCCTTTCCTCTTTATCCTGGTTATGGAGGAATTTTCTCGAATGATGAGTCGCACGGTGGAGGGTGGTCTGGTATCAGGTTTTTTAATCGGGAGATCTGTTTCTCATTCAGTTGAGGTCTCTCACCTTCTATTTGTGGATGATACTATTATTTTTTGTGGGGTGTCTGTGGATGAGGTGAGGTCATTGCGGTTGCTATTGGTGTGTTTTGAGGTTGTGTCGGGTTTACGTATGAACGTCAGAAAGAGTGAGATGATTGCCGTGGGTGAGGTGGAAAATGTGGGCCAAGTGTTTTGGGTTGTCGGGTCGGTTCTCTCCCTTCTACTTATCTTGTCCTCCCTTTAGAGGCTGGGTTTAAGTCTTCTTCGATGTGGGATCTGGTCCTTGAGAGGGACCAGAGGAGGTTAGCAGGTTGGAAGCATAGTTACCTGTCCAAAGGTGGTCGGTTGACGTTGATCAAGAGCCTGTTATCCAGCCTTCCGACATATTTTATGTCTGTTCTTCCTTTACTTGAGTTCGTTGGCAAAAGGCTCGATAAGCTGATGAGGGATTTTCTATGGAAAGGGAATGATGATAAGTTTAAATATTGCTTAGTGAGTTGGGATCAAGTGTGCAGGCCGCTGAAAGAGGGTGGGGCTGGGGTGAGGAGCTTAGCCCATTTCAATAAGGCTTTACTGGGGAAGTGGCTATGGCGCTTTAATAGGGAAGGAGATAGATTAAGGAGAAAAGTGGTGGTCGCTAGGCACAGGGTGGGTCCACATGGTTGGGGTCCCATTATCGGGGGTTCTGCTCATGGGGCGGGGTGGTGGAGGTATATTACGCTTGGGTGGAGGAGGTTCTCTTTGCTCACCTCCTCCCAACTCGGGAGTGGGAGTCGTATCAAGTTTTGGAAGGATAAATGGGGTGCGGGGGCTCTTTGGAGGATCTCTTCACGAGGATGTTTCGTCTTGGGGAAGACAAAGAGGGGTTAGTTGAGACTCATAGGCAGAGGGTAGGGGCTAGTGGGGTGTGGGATTCGAAGTTCAGGAGGGGTCTTCAGGATTAAGAGCTGGAGGAGGTAGAGGAGTTCTTTGATTGGATGAGATTGGCGCCGACTCCGTCTTTGGGGGCGTATGGGTTGAGGTGGTCGTGCGCTCAGGATGGCCTGTTTTCAGTTAAGAGTCATTATGATGTGTTGAGGGGTCGTGAGGGTGTTTCTTTTCCATGAAAGGCCATTTGAAAGAGCCATTCGCCTCCCAATGTTTTCTTCTTTGTGTGGACCGCTGTCAGGAAGGCCATCTTGACTATTGAGGGCCTTCAGAACAGAGGCAGGAGGGTGGCCAATAGATGTTGGTTATGTAAAAAGGAGGAGACGTCTAATCACCTTCTTCTACACTGTCAAGTCACTAGGGGTCTTTGGGATTTGTTTTTCTCCTGATGCCGGATTGTTTGGGTTATGCCTCGTATGGTGTGCGAGATGATGGCGGCTTGGAGGAGGCCTAGGGGTTGGACTGGCCCACGGGTGGTCTGGATGATGGTCCCTCACTGTATTTTTTGGACCATTTGGCTGGAGAGGAACAGGAGATGCTTCGAAGGAGTCGATCTTGACCCTTCTCGAATTCGGTTCAGTTTTCTACGTCTTCTTCTAACTTGGTATAGGAAACGACATGATTCGTCATTGTCTTTCTTTCTTGAGTTTTTGGAGGAGTTCTAGGGGCTTGGGTAGTCTGTTTTGGGTTTCGGCCCTTCGTTTATTTTCTTTCTATACTTCCTGTATACAAGTTTCCGACCCTTTAGGTAAGTTTGTTTTATTGAATCATTTACTTATCGAAAAAAAAGATACTTGGAATAAGGCCATCGAGTTGAGGACCAAAGTTTTAATAAAGGCCACGGATATTTTGCGCGAACTGAGGGAGATTGACCCTTGGGAGAAGCCGAGAAAATGGGTTAAGGGAAATTGAGCCTTCAACCATCTGACTACTCTAAGGGGTTGGGAAATCACTGTTCTTTTCTTTCTTGTTGTTTCTTATTGCATCATTTATACATAGTACTACTTGCAGTTAGTACAATGAAAATCTTATGGTCACCTTATTGGGATACTTGAGTTCACCATTTTATATTCGAAGGACATCTTATGGTCACCTTATTGGGCTACTTGAGCTCACCCCTTTATATTCATTGTCTTCTCAGGTTAAGGCCGCGGTATAATAGGCGGCCGCAGAGAGTTAGAAGCCGAGGAGATTTAGTGAGAGGATGTAGAGATTAGCCGAGTTCTATTTAAACACATCAAGGACCCGTAAAATAAATAAATCATTTTTTTAAATACCAAAAAGAAACATTTTTGGCTTATTTTTTGAGGTCTATACCGAATAATCCCTCAAACATTTTTTAATACACCTTTAGTCCAAGACTTTTTATTCTACTCCAAAAAATCACTCACCACACAAAAACACTCAAAACAAAGACACACACAAACCCATTTACCCACCTCCCTCCACCTCCACCCCACCCCATCCCCACTACCGGAGCCTAGGCAGTGGAGGGAGAGGGGGAACGGGTGCCGCTAGCGCAGACCTTTAAAAATAAGAGAATATTGGTAAAATGGGTGTTTCAGGGACTAAGGTGTTTGTTTTTACCTCTTTAAGTCTGAATCCATTCAGAGTTGAGGGCTATCAAATAATGTTTGTTTTTATAAATGATTAAGAGGCTAACGGCTATTTTTGCGATTGAATGATTAAGAGGTAAACGCAATTTTTCAGATTTCTTAGATGAAAAAACAAACGCAACCTAAATGGGTTAACTAAAAATAGGTCTCTTTTGTATTTTTATGTGGTGAGGAACTTTTTGAAACAAAATAAAAATGTTGGGACTAAACATGCATTAAAAAATGTTGGAGAGAATTTTTGGTAATTAATCCTTATTTTTTTAGGGGTCCAACCAAAAAAAAATACAATATTTGGACTGGTGTTATCTAACCCTTTACACAGTCTGACAAATATATTGATTTAAAGAGTTCGTGATTTAGTGTAGATGATACAACATGATGATGAAAGGTCAAATATAAATATTAAACAATTGAAAAGGATAAGGAAATGAACCATACCATAGTTTATTTTGCTATAGAAAGTGACTCGGATTCTCTTCACTGGAGGGGGAGGGGTTTGAGATGATGCAGGGGAGTTGAGTGATACATCTGAACCTGAACATAGGTGGCGTTGGTTCTTGGAGATCAATGAAACATGCCTTAATCCAAACACTCCTTCCCACTTGATGATAGATTGTTCTAACTTGCAGAATTTAGGGTTTATAGCTGAACCTGAACATAGGTGGCGTTGGTTCTTGGAGATCAATGAAATACACCTTAATCCAAACATTCCTTTCTACTTGATTGATTGTTTGCAAGTTGAGAAAAGAAAGCAAAGAAAGAGAAACTAGGGCTTTTTTTGCTCGTTTTAGGAGTTTAATTTCTTTCCTTTGCAATTTAAAAGGGGAGAAAATAAATGAAATTTTGATCATGTTCTATTGTAAAAAATTATTTTTTATTTTTTATATTCTATTTTTATCTCCATTTCCAATTTTCATTCTGTGTAGTAACTTTTAGAAAATTAGAAATTATGTTCATATAGTAGATAAATTATTATTTTTAAAATGTAGTTTATAGAAAATTTGAGGGTCAAATATAATTTACATGAAGTTTAGGGTTATAATGTAATTGCAGAAAGTTCAGGATCCAAATGTAATTTATAGACAAGCAAAATAGCCAAAATAAAATTTATAAAAAGTTCAGGAGCCAAAATATAATTCTTAAAGAAAACTAACAGAGGGTACCACTCTGGTAGACCCCTCGCCCTAAGTCATTTTTTGTAGCATCAAGTTTGGAAAGAAGGGCCACTCAAGGTGGATCTCCTCGCCCTAGGCTATTTTCTATCAAACTTGCAATCTTGGGCAGGTGGAGCCACTTTAAGTGGATCCCCATGCTATAGGCTATTTCGCTCTTTGTTCACTGGCTTGAGGACTTCTCAATATTAGCCCCCTCATGCATAAGTGTCTTGTAGTGTCGAGAGACTTGTGCACGAGATATCATAATCAAGATTTCACTCTTTGTTCAATGGCTTGAGGACTTCTTAACATTAGCCCCCTCATGCAAAAGTGTCTTGTAGTGTCGAGAGACTTGTGCACGAAATATCATAATCAAGATTTCACTCTTTGTTTACTGTCTTGAGGACTTCTCAGCAGTAGCCCCATCTTAAGCAGAATACAGGTTAATAGTATGGGCACTCCAATGCCCTTGGAGCCCCAGGTACTAAACTGTCGTACCTTTTATTTATACTTGATAGTTGCTCAAGACTGTGAGTGCGCCTATGCCTTTGGAGCCTGAAGTACTAAATTGTCGTACCTTTGTTACTATTTTATTCATACTTGGCACTTGATCGACTTCTCGGGTTGATGCTATGATCGCTCCGATGCCATTGGAGCTTTAGGTACTAAACTGTCGTACCTTATAGTTATACTTGGCACTTGCCCAAGACTGTGAGCGCTCCGGTGCCCTTGGAGCCTTTAGGTACTAAACTGTCATACCTTATATATATACTTGGCACTTGCTCAAGACTGTGAGCGCTCCTATGCCCTTGGAGCCTTAGGTACTAAACTATCGTACCTTATATGTATACTTGGCACTTGCTCAATACTATAACCGCTCTGGTGCCCTTGGAGCCTTAGGTACTAAACTGTCATACCTTATATTTATACTTGGCACTTGCTCAAGAATGTGAGCGCTCCTATGCCCTTGGAGCCTGAGGTACTAAATTGTCGTACCTTTTATTTATACTTGCACTTGCTCAATACTCTGAGTTACTCTATTTTCTGTGAGAACTTCAAGATTGAACTTACCCGTGGTGTGTGGGGTACTTGCCTATGATCTGAGAATGTTATCATTTTAGAGTTGCTCCCTCTAACTGTGGGGTACTTGCATATGAGATGAGTAAGTTAAAATCTGGAAGTTGCCCCTATAGCCGTGGGGTACTTGCATATAATCGAGCAGGTTAAAATTTTGGAGCTACCCCTTTAACTGCGGGTACTTGCATACAACTGAGCAAGTTAAAATTTTGAAGTTACCCCTCTAACTGCGGGGTACTTGCATATAGCCGAGCAGGTTAAAATTTTGGAGCTACCCCTCTAACTGCGGAGTACTTGCATACAACTGAGCAAGTTAAAATTTTGAAGCTACCCCTCTAACTGCAGAATACTTGCATATGTGCTGAGCAAGTTATTATTTCTGAAGTTACCCCTCAAACTGCGGGATACTTGCATATGAGTTAAGCAAGTTATTATTTCTGAAGCTTCCCCCACACTGCGGGGTATTTGCATATAATTGAGCAAGTTAAAATCTGGAAGTTGCTCCTCTAGCTATGGGGTACTTGCATATAACTGGGCAAGTTAAAATTTGAAAGTTTCCCTTCTAGCTGTGGGATACTTTCATATAACTGAGCAAGTTAAAATTTTGAAGTTACCAGCTCCTCTAACTGCGGGTTACTTGCATATAACTGAGCAGGTTAAAATTTGGAAGTTGCCCCTCTAGCTGTGGGGTACTTGCATATAACTGAGCAAGTTAAAATTTTGATGTTGCCCCTCTAACTACGGGGTACTTGCATATGAGCTGAGCAAGTTAAAATTTTGAAGCTACCCCTCTAACTGCGAGGTATTTTTCTATTCACATTCATTTCTTAAGGAATAACTGGGAGGAAGGGGTTAACCTTCCTCATTCCCACAAATTTTGAATAAAATTTCACATATATCATAAATAAAGAAATAATTATTTCTTTATACTAAAAATTTCCCTTGGTTTGCAGGGTACTTGTTCTAAACTTTTCTTAGGAATCTTTTTGTCTTATAAAAATAGCAAGTTTAGAGAGGGGGTAGACCTGCTTCTTTTTATTTTCTGAAAACTGGTCAAGTAAATTTTTTCTTGAGAACAGAGGTTAGGACTTGTTCTCTAGGCTATAAATCTGTATGGAATAATAAATAAATAACTAAATAATGTAGTGAATTTTTTTATTATTATTACTAGGAGGATAACCTCTTGCTGGTCTGGTGCCAAAAATTTATCTGTTGTGTCAATGAGGACTTTGCTCAATATACTTTTCCCTTATGATGGATATTCCCCCTAGAATAATGAGAAAACACCTTCATGTCATGGACCCTCTTCTAATCTAGTAGAGGTTCTACTATTCTCTTAAGAAAGAGGAAACATTAGCCCGGTGTACTTTTTGTTTATCCTTGACACTTGCTCAAGACTGTGAACGCTCCGGTGCCCTTGGAGCCTTAGGTACTAAATTGTCGTACCTTATGTTTATACTCGGCACTTGCTCAACTACTCAACATGTTTCTTTGTTCTCAGGTTGATACTATGAGCGCTCCAGTGCCCTAGGACCCTGAGGTACTAAATAGTTGTACCTTTTTTTATATATTTTTTAATTTATACTTTTGCAAATGCTTTTTGTGTTCTCACACCTGTTGTCCTATTTTATTAGGTGGAGAAATAATAACAAGTAAAAATGCACTAGGAGGCACCATGGCCTATAGATGATAACTTTACGTTTTATAAGCATTAAACTTTGCTAAGAAGGTATAGTTGATACCTCATACTTTATGTTGCTGGATTTTATCTTTCACACTAGGTAAGAATGCTCATGAAGCCTATTGGAGCTTTATCACTGTCTATTGCTTCCTCAGATGTTGATTCCGCCATTATTCCCATCATGATAGCTTCTTTGACTATCTCTATTTCTTTATCTAAGGTGGTGGCCACTGGTACCACTTACCATAACCACTGGCGATTCAGTCGTCTCCGTTCCTGACACCGTTGCTACTAGTCATTTGCGATCGGCGATTTCTTCATTTGAAACGCTAGCATCTGAATCTAACTTGGTGGAAATGTCCTATGGGCTAAATTCGGGTACGAGGACTTCTAAATTCCTCTCGTCACTTTCTATCGTAGATAAGGATTGCTCGTCCACTATTCTGAATTCGAGGAATATCTCGCCTGTAATTATGAGCTCGAGGGCTTCTTCGACTTGCGGCTGCCGAGATATGAGAGGGTTCCCCATTCATAACTCCTCTATTTGGTTCTGAGTTGGGTTCCTTGCTAGAAATTCTGCCAAACCCTCATTCCTCGTTTAAATCTTCTCTTGTGGCGAGTTCTCCATTGGCATCTTTTGTAACCAGGGTTTCCGCGATCACTAGTTTAGGAACGAGGGGTTCCTCACCTGAAACATTTATATCCTCGGATTCCTCGTGTGATGTTTTGTGAAGATCTCATTTCTCGTTTAAATCTTCTCTTGCCACGAGTTCTCTGTCAGTAGCTTTTGTGACCGGGGTTTCCACAATCGCTAATTTGGGACCAAGGGGTTCCTCGCCGGAAACATTTATATCCCCGGGTTCCTCATGTGAGTTTTTTACTACAAGGGGTATCCCATTTTCTATTTTGGTTTCAGGGAGTTCCTCGCCTTCTATCGCGGCCATGAGAGGTTCCTCGCATACTGAGGGTTCCTCGAGACCGCCTTTGGTGGTGGGTTCCTCGCCTATTACCTCTGACTCTTCGCCCACCGTTTCGCCCACAAAGGGTTTCTCAACCACCATGGGTTCCTCGACCAATTTTCCGCCCATGGGTTCCTCGACCGTTGGTTCGGTGTTGGGATTTTTTACCACTTTGGGTTCCTCGACGGCATTACCGCCCATAAGTTCCTCGGTCACTACTGTGAATGAGGGAGGTTCCTCACTGGTGGGGTTTCAGCCAACTCATGTGCCTCGACAGCGCTTTCAACCACGAGGGGTTCCTCGTCAGGGGATTTCGCCGCTGGGGGTCCCTCGTTTATGAGTTGCTTGCCGCCGAGTTCCTCGCGACTGCTGCAGGCTTCGAGGAGTTCCTCGCGATCATTGTTAGCTGATATGAGTTCCTCGTTTGAAGTGACTGTGACGGCGAGTTCCCCGTTTATCTCTTCGGGTTCCTTGTTTTTTTTAAGGCCGGTGGAAAAGGGTTCCTCGCCAGAGGTTCCAGTGATGGCGGGTTCCTCGATCGCTAGTTTGATTAACGAGGGTTCCTCGCTCACCATTGGTCTTTCACGTTTTATGGAAACTGGATAGGGCTTCTCCAATTTAGTCCTTCGCAGTCGGGTTCCTCGCTTTGGGTTTCATACAGTGAGGGTTCCTCGCGTGGGCACTTTGTAACTGTGGGTGCCTCCCTTGAGATATTGAACATGGGGGGTTCCTTATCTGGGCCTTCTGCGACTGTGGGTTCCTCACTGGAACCAATGGCCATTGGCATTTCCTCCACCACCTCATCTTCTTCTCAAGCTTGGGAAGACTATATGAGCACTTGCGGGTAGGGGTCCTACAACTCCTCATACCAATGAGGACCCTCCATCTGAGAAGAGGAGCAACTTCCTGGCCTCCTTCATAGTAACAACTTTGTAGGGTGATTCCTCTAAACTGATGCCCTTGGCTGCTGGTGAACTTGATGGTGCCATAACCTGCTCCGGCACCACCTTCCGTGGGGGAATCGTCTCTGCCGAAATTGCAACTAGGGTGGCTACCCCTCTAGATGGGGCAACAGTTGGTGTTACACAACCTTGACCCAAACTTGATAGGTCTACATTGTTTTGCTTCAAGAAGTCAAAAAACATTACCATGAGATTCATACCTGCCCTCAGAGCCGCTGCAGGCGAGCTGGTCTGCCCTCCCCGAGGAGCAAGTGCCTTGGCTCCGACCACCACCACTTCTTCCTAAGTAATGTGGTCACTGTGAGTTCCATTCCAAGATGGAATGTCATAAAAAATGAGTTGCTTGGACACGTTCAAACCTTCTCGGTCCATGGAAGTGATGATACCTCCCCAGCGGAGTCGCCAAATGTAAGAGGGTAGTGAGACTGGGATCCATGAATAACTGGAAAGGGTGAGGCGTGACCCACTCCAATGGACGATGTCTACAAGGCAGTGTTTTTAAAAGCGCGCTATTGCGAACGCAATAGCGCGCTATTGCGTTTTGCGGTGGAAAAAAGCAAGGCAAACAAGGCTGCTATTTGGGATGCTCAAAAAGCGTGCGCTATTGTGCTCTATTTTGCGCTATTTGGCGCAATAGGAACGCTATTCATGTTTTTTTTAGAAATCACAGTTTAGTTAAGGAGGGGGAAAAGTGTTACCTTATTTCACGTACGGACTTTGTTTGGGTGAGGTATTCTTTGTTCCAAACCCTCAATTTACTTATTTACGAAGGTCTCAACGATGTTATTTGCTTTTTTAAAAAGTTTAGCTTAAAAGGTTTCTTTTATTTAATATTTTCTCTTCCAAACTCTCGGTTTACTTAAACGTTTACTTATTTTACATTTTTCAGTAAATAATGTTTTTTATTTTATAATTTCCAGTTTTAAATGCTACTAATTTTTCAAATCTCAGTTCAAAATGTTTTTTTTAATAATTGTCAGTTTAAAATGCTACATGTGTCATAAATATCTTTTTAAATTGTTATTTATTTTATGATTTTCAGCTTTAAATGTTACTTATTTTTCATATTTCTGTTTAAATGTTGTTGTTATTATTATTATTATTATTATTATTATTATTATTATTATTATTATTATTATTATTATTATTATTATTATTATTATTATTATTATTATTATATTTGTCAATTTAAAATACTACTTGTTTTATAAATTTATGTTTAAAATGTTATTATATTATAATTTTAAGTTTAAACTTGACTTATTTTACAAATTTCATATTAAAATTTTATTTATTTTATGATTTTTAGCTTTGAATGTTACTTATTTTCATAATTCTGTTTAAAATGTTATTATTATTATTATTATTATTATTATTATTATTTTAATTGGCAATTTAAAAAGTAACTTTAGAAAAAAAAAATTATTTATTTTATTATTTTTAGCTTTGAATGTTTCTTATTTTTAGAATTCTGTTTAAAATGTTATTATTATTATTATTTTAATTGTCAATTTAAAAAGTAAATTTAGAAAAAAATAAAAAAAATCAATTTCAATTATAACTTTTTTTACCAATTTCAGTTAAAATGTTACTTTATTACAAATTTCATTTTAAAATGTTATTTTTTTATTTATATTTTTTTATAAGTTTTTTAATTAAAAAGCGGGAATGCATGAATTGCTTGCGCGATGCGCGACGCGATTAATGCGACGCTACTTAGGAGCCAGAACAGGACACCCTGCGCGACCGCGATTTAAAACATTGCTACAAGGTTCTCAAGAACTTCTGGAACAGCTTCTGATGAAACCTTCTCCTTTTGGTAAAAATGGAGCTCAAGCTGGAACTCCCTCCCTGCAAGAAGATGAACTTCCACAACAATAATAGTAACTTTTCTCAAGAGGAGCTCCTGAGAATGATGGTTGTCAGTGAGGAGTGAAAGGACAAGGCACTTAGCACTAGAGAGAGAGCAGGGAGGGAATATTAGGAAATTCTGGTGTGATTTTGACAGACTAACAGTGCTATTGAGTTTTATTCTATCTCTTCTTGACCCTGCCGAGGGGTCCTATTTATACTTGGGCACTAGGGCTGAGTAGGCACTTTTGGCACCAAAAACTTAAGGGTTGGTGAGGGACAAGGTCTGTAGTGTACTATTTGTCCCTACCTGTGTGCAGCAGCCTGTCCCCTCAAGCTGGTGCCACATGGTGCAAACCAAAGTCAAAAAGCAAATATGTCTACGCTAGATGACAAAATATCTTATTTGGTAAATATCTTTTAGAACAGTAATATGGTACAATATGTGTAAACTTGAGGGGGGGTCTCAAGGACCACCTCCTCTAAAATCTTTGTAAACTTGAGGGGGGTCTTGAGGACCCCCTTCTAAAATCATTTTCTTGAGGGGGGCCTAGAGGACCCTCTCCTTTAAAATCATTTTATAAACAATTTTTTTCTTGTGAGCAACCCTTTGGCTGCTCACCCTGATGTGTCTGCCTGTGAGTTGTGTGACGACTGGGTGACCCTAGGGTCTTTCTATTAGTATTCTCTCAATCCTAAAGTGCTAAGCAGTTGAGCTTGCTCAACAAACTTTGTTCCTCAACTGCCAAGACAAAACTCCCAAGAGATCCCAACTGGCCTATTTGAGCCTTGCCTGCTCAACTAGACTACCAGTACATGAAACAAAGTGTTAATATTGTCGTTCTTTAAAAGAATGACTTTTCATGATGAGGGGTTTCTCATGGTAGTTACTCCATCATCATGGGGTCTCTGCCTCGGGTTTTGGTTGAGGGACCCTGGAGTTTCCTTCACCAATATCACTTATCTGTATTTGAGGGACCCTGAATGCTCTTTCACCAATTATGCATTTTCTGCGGGTAGGGGGCCTAGGTTCCCGCACTAATATGAATTCTCTACAGTGAAGGACCTTGGATGCTCTTTCACCAGTTATGCATTTTCTGCGATCAGGGGGCCTAGGTTCCCACACCAATATGAATTCTCTGCGGTCAAGGGACCTTGGGTGCACTTTCACCAATTATTCATTTTCTGCGGTCAGGGGGCCTAGGTTCCCGCACCAATAAGGATTCTCTGCGGTTAGGGGGCCTTGGGTGCACTTTCACCAATTATGCATTTTTTGTGGTCAGGGGGCCTAGGTTCCCGCACCAATATGGATTATCTGTCGGGACACTGGGTGGGGTTCCTTCTCAGTATGAATTTCTGTCGGGACGGGTGGGGTTCCTTCTCAATATGAATTTATGTCGGGGCCTTGGGTGGGATTCCTTCTCAATATGAGTTTCTGTCGGACCCTGGGGGTTCCTTCTCAATATGAATTTCTATCGGGACCCTGGGGGTTCCTTCTCAATATGAATTCTGCTGTAGAGGGATCCTGGGGGTTCCTCAACTAATATGAATTTTGGGTGTTCCTCAACCTCATATTTTCTGTAAGCTGAAGGGGGGTCTTTGAGGGACCCTCGTCCTAAAATATAGTGGTCAAGCTTGAAACACCCTTCTACAATACTCAACCACTTTCTCTTTCCCATCAACTTCTCTTTCCTCTCCCATTTCCCTAGAATAATTTATTCCTCTCTTAAAATTTCCTTTCTCCCTCTATAAACACATTGCTAATTTTATTTCTATTTCTTCAGATTTGCAGGTTATACACACATTCTACAAGTTAACATTGATTCGGGTGAGCAACTAGCGATTGATTTATCAGGTTCCATTGCTCTTTAATATTTTTTCAATCATATTTGTATTTTAGATTGTACTCAATATTTTTTGTAATTTGTTTTATTGTAATATAGAATATGAAATACCTACTAAAAGAATTTCAAATGACATTAACAACACTAAAAAAATAATTAAACGACATCATATATTACTATGCAGGGATGTGAGATAATATAAATCATAAATTAAGAATTTTATTAGTTGAAAAGGCCCCTAATTTTACTTTTTTCCTAGAGCCCCATATGGTCTTGAGCCGGCCCTATTCATATCCGGTGTTATGTACAAAGAATCGCATGTGAGGGATAAGTTGTAAGGGATGAGTATGAGGCATTTTTTGTTTAATCCAAAAAATTGTAATTTTTTTATTTTTGGTGTGGGTGTTAAACACATCAAGGACCCGTAAAATAAATAAATCATTTTTAAATAAATAAAACATTTTTGACTTATTTTTTGAGCTCTATACCGAATAATCCCTCAAACATTTTTTAATACACCTTTAGTCCAAGCCTTTTTATTTTACTCCAAAAAATCCCTCACCGCATAAAAACACTCAAAACAAAGACACACACAAACCCATTTACCCACCTCCCTCCACCTCCACCCCACCCCATCCCCACGTCGAGCCTAGGCAGTGGAGGGGGAGGGGGAACGGGTGCCGCTAGCGCAAACCTTTAAAAATAAGAGAATATTGGTAAAATGGGTGTTTCAGGGACTAAAGTGTTTGTTTTTACCTCTTTAAGTCTGAATCCATTCAGAGTTGAGGGCTATCAAATAATGTTTGTTTTTATAAATGATTAAGAGGTAAAGGCTATTTTTGCGATTGAATGATTAAGAGGTAAACGCAATTTTTCAGATTTCTTAGATGAAAAAACAAACGCAACCTAAATGGGTTAACTAAAAATAGGTGTCTTTTGTGTTTTTACGTGGTGAGACACTTTTTAAAACAAAATAAAAATGCCGGGACTAAACATGCATTAAAAAATGTTCGAGAGAATTTTTGGTAATTAATCCTTATTTTTTTAGGGGTCCCACCAAAAAATACAATATTTGGACTGGTGTTATCTAACCCTTTACGCAATCTGACACATATATTGATTTAAAGAGTTGGTGATTTAGTGTAGATGATACGACATGATGATCAATGGGCAAATATAAATATTAAACAATTGAAAAGAATAAGGAAACGAACCATATACCATAGTTTATTTTGCTATAGAAAATTACTCGGATTCTCTTCACTGGAGGGGTTTGAGATGATGCAGGGGAGTTGAGTGATACATATGAACCTGAACATAGGTGGCGTTGGTTTTTGGAGATCAATGAAATATGCCTTAATCCAAACATTCCTTCCTAATTGACGATAGATTGTTCTAGCTTGCAGAATTTAGGGTTTACAGCCGAACCTGTACATAGGTGGCGTTGGTTCTTGGAGATCAATGAAATACACCCTAATCCAAACATTCATTTCCACTAGATTGATTGTTCTAGCTTGCTTGCTTAATTTAGGACTTGTTTGCGACTTGAGAAAAGGAAGCAAAGAAAGCAAAACTAGGGCTTTTTTTGCTTCGTTTAGGAGTTTAATTTTTTTAGGGATCCCACCAAAAAAATACAATATTTGGACTGGTGTTATCTAACCCTTTACACGGTCTGACAAATATATTGATTTAAAGATTTGGTGATTTAGTGTAGATTATATGACATGATGATGAAAGGGAAAATATAAATATTAAACAATTGAAAAGAATAAGGAAACGAACCATACCATAGTTTATTTTGCTATAGAAAGTGACTCGGATTCTCTTCACTGGAGGGGGAGGGGTTTGAAACGATGCAGGGGAGTTGAGTGATACATCTGAACCTGAACATAGGTGGCGTTGGTTTTTGGAGATCAATGAAATATGCCTTAATCCAAACATTCCTTCCCAATTGACGATAGATTGTTCTAGCTTGCAGAAATTAGGGTTTACAGCCGAACCTGTACATAGGTGGCGTTGGTTCTTGGAGATTAATGAAATACACCTTAATCCAAACATTCATTTCCACTTGATTGATTGTTCTTGCTTCGTTGCTTAATTTAGGACTTGTTTGCGAGTTGAGAAAAGAAAACAAAGAAAGCGAAACTAGGGCTTTTTTTGCTTCGTTTAGGAGTTCAATTTCTTTCCTTGGCAATTTAAAAGGGGAGAAAATAAATGAAATTTTAATCACGTTTTATTGTGAAAAATTATTTTTTATATTTTATATTTATATTTTATTTTTATCTCCATTTTCAACTTTCATTCTCCGTAGTAACTTTTAGAAAATTAGAAATTATGTTCATATATTAGATAAATTATTATTTTTAAACTGTAGTTTAAAGAAAATTCAAGGGTCAGATATAATTTACACGAAGTTTAGGGTTATAATGTAATTACAGAAAGTTCAGGATCCAAATGTAATTTATAGACAAGCAAAAAAGTCAAAATAAAATTTGTAAAAAGTTCAGGAGCCAAAATATAATTCTTAAAGAAAACTAATAGATTAAAATGTAATTTACCAAAAGGATAAGTATCTAGATGTAAGTAATAAAAAAAATTGGGTTAAAATATAATTTTGAAAATATTCAAAATTGGTGAAAAAGTAGCTAAAGTTGTTTTTCAATTTTTTGGAAAATTTAAAATTTTGAAGAACTGTTTTTTAACTTTCTGTTTTGAAAAAATATCAAACTTGAACGTATTTTCTAATTTTTCTCCGAAAATTATTGGAAAAAATATTCTCGAAAACAACCTTGTTTTTTAGAACTAACTAAGGATTTTTCATTCCTTTCTCTGCAAAACTTTATTTCCGAATCGGAAATAAATGGAGAGAAAATATTTTTTTTAATGAATTATACATTTTTTTCCTTAAAAAATATTTCCCTCCTAAACACAAGAAAGAAAATTGTTTTCTTTTCTCTCCTAAACTCCTTTCTCTTCTCTTCTTTTCTTTTCTCTCTTACTAACTTTCTTTTCTTTTCTTTTTCTTTTCTTTTCTTTTCTATCCTAGTAAAAAAATTCTTTCGTTTTCTTTCTCTCCGAAAATCACAAATGAGCCCTTAGGGTTTCTTTTCCCCCGTGTAGATTTTTTCCTTTTTGTAAGACCGTGGGGAAAACAATTATCCACTATCTATAAAACAAACAAACAAATAAATAAATAAATAACATAAAAATAATAATCTAATAGATAAATAAAAATCCTACACTTTTAGAGTTACTCCTCACAATAAAATTTGGCCAAAATATCAGCATCTTAAAAATTAGCATATGTTGGAGATTTTTTTAAAATGGCAAACAAATTCATTTTGAGCTGATTTTTTTTGTGAGGTACATTGAAATATTAAAAAACCTCGTAAAAATCAATCCAACATATTTTTTTACTATTTTAAAAAATTGGTTTGCATGGTGTGGTCTTCATTTTATTCGGCCCTAATATTTCAAAAAAATTTATTAAATTAATGTGAAAAGAATTTAAACATTTAATTATTAAGGAACTTCGAAAACGAAAATCCAAACGACGCTCATCAAATAAAAAACACAAATTATGGGAAAATATGAAGGACGGAATAAATCTTAGACATTGATTTTACGGATTACAATTAAAAATATATATAGTAACTCCCTGTTGATTCTTTTACCACGTGTTAAATATTTACATTAACTTCATATATTACTATCAAAAAATAAAAAATAAAGTAACATGAAGTCATATTAATGCATACATATATAAAATTCAATATACAACAAAACTGATTTTGTAGAGCATGGAACTAAATTTGAAATTTTAATGTTGGGAAATACGTGTGCTAGAAATTAAAATAAGAGGACTAGATTTAAAAGATGGGACGTTTAGATATTGCATTAGGCGCGTGTGTAACAAGCCGCATTTTTCATGCATTAAATATGTAATTAATTCGAGAATTGAAAATTACTTGTGAGTCGTAATTTTAATTGAATTAATTAGGGAAATTTTACTTAAATATTAATCGGGGATTAAATGGTTAATATTTACGGGAATTTATTTACTAAGTGAATAGTAATTATTTATTTAAGTCATTTCGAGTATTAATGACAGGGTATGCACTTATCTCAACCGGGAGTCGGTATAGACTAAAGGGGTGGGGGGATAAGTATTTTTATAAATTAATTCGGATGTCAATTCTGAGTGTACGGTTGAGTCCGGATGGGCCAAGATAGTCGGAAAAGTGTATCCGGAGGTAGTAAACGGGTCACGGGGCGTTTTTAGACATAGTCGGGCCCATACGGGGGCATTTGGGTCACTTGGGCTTGGCCCATTAGGCAAAAAACGGGATTTAGGTAAATTAATGAATTAGAAGAAATAAGAAAACGGCTGATGTGAGTTTAGGAAGAGGGTTAGTGTGATAAGAAACCCTAACAGCAGTTAAAGACAGATTTGGGGATCACAAGAGAGCCAACAAGGGTCTCTTCAACCTTGAAACTCATCTCCAAATTCAGACTCTACGAACCTTAAGGCAAGTGTTAACATGTTGTAGCATGTAAAAGTGTATTCCGATTCATATTCATATGATGTGTGTATTGAAGGAAATTCGTTTTGGGTGTTAATGGCAAAATCTGATTTTGAAGATAATAATCTGATTTACGGAATTTGGGTAAGGGTTTATGTAAAAATCTGAAATTTGTATGTTAATATATATCTGGTAGGATGTTATCTGGATAATTAGAAACGGATTTGATGATGGAACTTGTGTTGTAAATGGGTAAAGGGTTAAAGATGGATTTTTCCCCAAATACAGAAATTGTAGTTAATGGACGAATTAATAATGTTGGTGGACATTCTGGAGGTCCCTAATAAGGTTTCTAACATGTATTAATGTTAAGAGTGCTTAAGGTTGCTGGTAGAGAAAACTAGGGTTTGGGAAAAATCGTCCATGGTTGAATCTGTCTTCGCAAAAAAGACGAAGACCTGCTCGATCGATCGATCAAAGGTCTGGGGTCGATCGATCGATGGTCTGGGGATGTTTTAATTTAATCTTTTTCCATGAATTAATTTGATGAGAAATTTATACATGGGTTTTAAATCTAATTAATGGTGAGTAAAATTAATTATAATTTGGAGACGACTTAGTGTGACATCATAATTTAAATTTGTTGGGTTTTGGAGAAATTAGGTGTGATACACTAAGGTTGAATTTTTGGGAAGGTATTCAAAAGGATTAAATATAGTTAGAGAACAAGTCCGGGGATAACGGTTGAGGAATACCGAGAGATAAATATTATATAGGTAAAGGCTAAATAATTTGGGAGTCAGGAATTTAGAATCGGGTGAGGTTGATTCGGACTACGAGAGTAAGTCCAATTTTATGGTGGGGGCGACACTAAAGGTGACTTAAATAATTAATGTGCGAATTAATTAATGATTAGAGTTGGACCATAAACTCTTAATAAATTTAAATAGGCTTATGTTACGGATTGTGTACATGGTGTAGCCGGGACATTTTATATTTATATATATGTACGAAGTGTGACAGTATATATATATAGTGTGCGTGCATTAATATCAGTGATTGAATATTATTAGTATATACTCTAGTGCTATAGGGGGAGGTTGCGCGTAGTGGATGAATCACCTATCTTAAAGAGTAGGGCGACTATAATCCCAGGTCATAGCGTCCGTTGTATGGGTGAGGGGCATCTCACTTTCAGGGAAGGAATATGACCGCCTCCAATTCGTATGTTAAACTAAGTTAGTGAGCGAATCTAACTTGGATAACTAGGTTATGTGAATACACCTAGTGGGATAGCACTTGGGAAAAATTTATATTTTTGTGAGTATTTTTACTCGATCGAAAGTTTGTATTAAATGTTATTTCAGTATGTTTGTGAATACTGTAAAATGATTAAATATATAATTAGGTAAATAATTATATATGGGATAATTAATACATAGTGAAAAATGTATTATGTGCATAACAGGTGTGAATGTTACATGAAATTAAAAAGGGTAATGATTTAATTAAGTTTGACGTTTATAATAACTTAAAAATCATGAATTAAGGCATACTCGGTTAGAGTAGGTAAATTTTCAAGGGTTAAAATAAGTATTGGGTCAGGAGCGTAGGAACAAGTAAATTAAATGGAAGCGTTAGTAGTGCACATTAGAGGAGGGGTGAGGAAGTCCTCAAGAGAGTGTGGCACTAACTAAAATATGAAGATCATGCATATTTATTTATTACTGCAAGTTAATCATTTGTTAAATGTTTTCAAATGTTTTTGGGTACTAACCCTTGCTATAAAATTATTAAAAAAAAAATTTTAGGTGTCCAACCACAAGGGCGCCAGGCTTGACTCTATTCCTGGTATCCGTTATTGCAGCACCTATGGATGTTGCGGGTCTTTGATAGACGCCTCCTTCTTTCACTCGTGTAGAGACTCTCTAGTAGTTATTTGAGCTTGTCGCTCACAGTTCATTTATCAGTATTAGACTTGTTGAGATTTTCTTATTATCTTTATTTGTATTGGATAATTGGACCGATGGTTTATTCGGTTAGGTATCTTAATTGTGAATGGTTATTTTAGTTAACTGTGAATGTGTTCTATTTTGTTCCGCATGAGTTTTTATTTAATTAATTGGAAGATAAAAATTGGCACCAGTATACTTTTCTCACTTAGGTGGTTAGTAATTAAAAAGACGACAGTGATGCTAAGAATGGACCAACTGAGAAACCTTTTCTAAATTTATTTAGGACTGATCACCCGGGATTAATTAGGCGGGGTGTCACAGCGTGGTGTAGAGTTCGTAATCTTAAGGACTTTTTTCTATAATTGTAAAATAGAAATCTGAAAAATACTTCATGTATAAGTTATTTCATTAAATAATGGAAAGAACGTTAAGTTCTCAAATCAAAATACCGATAAACATTAGTTATATGAGTTTGTATTGACTATTATGGTGAGTTGGGTACATTCACGTATAACTCTCTATTAAAATTTATATATTAATGTTTTTACAAAAAAACCACGTCGTAAAATGTACAATAAACCCAAATAACAAGTTGTCTGTGCATCAACTGGGTTAAAAACTAGCTTTTACTATACAAAAAAAGGAGCCCCACAAACATATTTTGTAATGTGTACATAACTTATTAGGGGGGCCTCTATCTCGAGTTTTTTGACAATGTGATAAAGGGTTATTGGGTGCGCATGATGAAGGGTTAGGGTTTTGACAAATATAGGAGGGTGGATGGCGGAAGGGTTAAAATTAGAAGAGAAAAATGTGGATCTAGAATGATTATCGCATCTCACTACCCTTGAATGGTGGCAGTTGAGGTGAAAAGACATGTGCCACCCCCTTGGCGGCTATGGTGGAGGCGTAAGCAATCTTTGTGGCAATTGGGGTTGTCGGTTATAATCCAAAGAGCACAACGGTGGTGAGATACTCTATCTTATCCAAGATGGAGCCACGAACGGAGGGCCAAACCATTTCTGCGAACCGAGGGCCAAACCTGTTCGGGGGGCGAACCGATTCGGGGTACCCGACGCTGGAAGAGTTTCAGAATTTTAAAACTCTTTTGTGGTTTCCCTATATAAACCAAATTTGGGGAAGTTGTTTTGCAAGACTTTGATAGACGAATTTGAGAGTCCTATTTGCTCAAGTCTTCATATTTTTTAGTCCCAAAACTCATGTTTGATTCACACCAAAACTCCTATATTCTTTTGTGAATCTTTTGGAACCCAAGAACATAATTGTTTTGCTTTTGTTCCTCTTAGTGGGGAGATCTTTGCAACCGAGAGCTGCGTGTCATTGCTGAGGGAGTCTCTACAAAGTTTTATGGCTGCATGCCATTAAGGAGTGATGCGGTTCTTCATTTGTTGATTGGACTATGGTCCATGTGGGTTCGCTTCGTGTGGATTCATTGCTGACGACACCGACCGACACCTGTGGGTATTCGTGTGTCACTGTATTTTATTGTAATCCGTATAAATTGCGATTTACTTATTATAGTGAAATAAAAGGTTTTTCCCTACTGGAATTTTTCCTTAAACTTGTGTCGCATACTTTATTTGTTTATGGTTTGACACACGCGCCGTAGATGCATGTTTAGGGGGTGAATTAAATAAGGTTTACTTGAAAACTTGCGAATTTAATTTAAATCATTATCACCATAGTCATACGATTTTTCAAATTGGAATCAGAGCGGGTTACTCTAAATTATCTTGTGATCCTATTTTTCGCAAAATTGTGTGATATTGATTTTTTTTTGAAAAATCAGTTTTGTGAAAAATCGCATTTTTTTCGATGGAGCACTTATCTAATTTGATGCACCCACCCGTTGGCTCGAATCAAAATTTTGACGATTTAAAAGGTTTGAATTTGAAACTTTGCAAAAGAATTAAAGTTTTGGAAAAAGAAAATTCTCGTTTTAAATCCGCAATGGATCTTTTGCAAATGGTTCAAAATCAGAGAGATTTTTATCGTGAAAATTTTATTTCCTTGGACCATATCTTTGTTTCTTTAAAATTTTCCAAGAAGGAGAGTGACGATAGAGTCCTTGTTTTAGATAAGGAATTGAAGGACTTTAAAAATTCCAGGGTTCCCGTTTGTGCCGTCGAGGATAAAAAATTAATCGATGATTTTACGGCACGTGAAAAGACTCTTAGGGATAAGTTTGTTTTAATTGAGGGTGAGCGCGATAAATTGTTAAGTTTAATTGTCCCTGTCTTTGGAAGACTCTAATTTGTTGCTTGAATCAAATAATTAGAAGTTGATAATTGATTTAAACGATTCAAGTAGGTTTGATAGTGATGGTAATGGCTCACCTTGTTCTCATGCTTCTAATGCTAAAGCCAAGACCATTATTTGTTTTAGAGGGTCAACCGTTTCCAAGGACGCTAGAAAAGGTCAACCCATAGGTGTCATTCCACCCGTTTACACATATATTTGCTAGTGTAACGACATGTACTTTTTGTATAAATTTTTGCTTTTGAAAAATACAAAAGATTTTATTTTGATAAAATTTTGAAAAAATCCAAAAAGATTTTTGTATTTTGTTTGCACCGTTTATTGATGAACACTTTGGATGACCGAGTCACAATATCATTCCATTTTTTTCATGTGACTATTTGATAGTGTTTTGAGACAATACGTCAATTCATCCTGTGCTTTATAATGTCTGGAGTCATTAAGATGTAATTCGGTGTTACTTCCTACATGTTTGACTCATGTTTTCCTTTATTGCACACGTGCACGAATTTGTTTGATTATTGTGATTGTCTTATCACATGTTGGTTGGGTGTTTTCACTTCAATCCTGTCCTTTAAAACGAACCAAACGCGATAAATTTTGATAAGAAAATTGTGCATATAAGAACCATTTGTGAGATTGTGTGCTTTATTTGAAAACGAGGAAGGGCTGCGAAAGGTTCATTTGACCTTTGCGAATACTAAGCCGCCGTTATATTGGACCTAAAAATGGATGAATTTTATTATCCTAGGTCCAAAGAGGTTTAAAAGAGCTCGAAAACATTTAAAGGCAATAAAAAGAAATTCCTGCCAATTATGGGTCATTTAGGTTTTTGCACCAATTCTCTAAAGTTTGAGAATTTAGTTTATTCACCTCTAAAAGAAAATATCTATGAGGGAGTTTGGATGGAGAATTAAAACGGGTTTGCACGTCCTTAAAATTCTTAAAAAATGCGCTACATAGTTTTGGACGTTATTGGTGTGAAAATCATTTTGTCTTTGATTTGTTGATTTGCATAAGACGATGTCATCTAAATTCAACAATCTTAACACCTAAGGATACGTTTGATGTTCATTCGTTAGGGGTACACATATGCATCGTGCACATATGATTGATTAAGTTGATTTACCTATCGAATGTGTTCACACCCATTCATTCCATTTTCATGACTTGGTTGTTTGAGTTTAAATCCATGGTGTGGCTTTTGTATCATGTTTTATATATTTTTCAAATTGGTATAGAGTGATCACTTGTGCTTGGGCATATCCTTGATTCTTTATGGATCAACAGAATCATTTAAATCAGGCTCTTGGAGATTGCTCGAGCCCGTACAATGACTTATTCAGCTTTCACACTTTAGATCAAAAGTGCTCATCAAATCCAGGCGGTGGGCCCATATAAACATCCTCCTTCAAATCTCCAATTGAAAATGCATTCTTCACATCTAACTATTGAAGAGGCCAGTCAAGATTTGTTGCAATTGAAAGAAGTATTCTCACAGCATTCAGCTTTCCTGATGGAGCAAAGGTCTCGAGATAATCATTACTGTATGTTCGAGTAAAACCTTCGTCCATCAAACGTGCTTTTATATCTTTCGAGAGATCCATCTGAATTATACTTGATGGTGAACAGACACGTGCAAACCACTGATATCTTTCCTCTCAGCAGACCCATCACTTCTTATATATGATTTTTCTTCCACTCAAGTGCCATCATCTCTTCAGAAATAGCCTTCTTCCCCTCAAGGACCTGTAAGGTTTCTTGTACACTCTTTGGCATTTCCACAGAAGAAGGTTGGGAAGTAAATGCAAAAAAAGGAGAAAGATTTTTATAGAACACATCATTAGATATGGGGTGTTTGGTGAAAGACCGTACACCTTTACAAGTAGCAATGGGATCATTAAGATCATTAGATAACTCAAAGCTAGAATTAGAAGTAATCTGGACAGTATGACAAGGATTGGTTTGATTATTACTTGGACACTCGGGTGAGTTCGGCTCTTCCCTTGGTTCGGACTTATGGCCTTATAGAGAATCCGGGATCTCTTTCCTTCGAATTCTGTTTTTTCCTCGAGGAGACCAAGAGTTCTGAACTCTTAGTACTCGTTTCTTTCCATTGTCTATGCCGTTGCGATTATGATTTTGACATGACAGTGGAGATGAGCCACCCAAATTTTCAGAATGTTCAATATTCAAAACACCATCTCTTTTGTCCCAAATTTCAAAAAAAAATCGACCAAATTTTCAAGATTTTCAGTAGATGGATCAGTGGTGGTTATACCCGATCATGTAGCCTAATTATCTAGTTGATCAAATTGAGTGAATTTGTTATTCTGGGAAAATTATATTTTTTCTATTTCAGACACATTATTAAATTCAAAACATCTTGCATAATGTGCTCTCTCCCTGAAGATGAGTTTCAAAAAATGCTTTGGATTCAATATAGGGTCACATCCATTGTGACAAACGATTTTTCTGAAATAGAACCAAACCGTTTATATCCTTTCTGCGTAGGTGCATATCCTACAAAAAAGCATTTCCTAGCCCTGGGGTCAATATGGACAAAAGCAATGCACCTCAATATTTTAAGAGGACGTGTAGACAATAGCCTATTTAGGATTCAATTTTTGAAAACCTGTAAAGGTGTTTTGAAATTTAAGATTCCTGTAGGCATCCTGTTTATGAGTTAGGTAGACGTGAGAATAGCTTGACCCCACAAATATTTGGGAACTTTATTTCTGAAACATCACTTCTAAAAGGTATTTATTTTTACATTCGGCGATTTCATTTTGTTGAGGAATGTCAATACAAGAACTTTGGTGAACTATACCTTTATCTAAAAAAAATCCCAAAACATTGTTGAAATGCTCTTTTCCATTGTCACTACAGAAAACTTGAATTTTTATTTGAAATTGTATCTGAACCATGGTGTAAAAAATTTAAAAAACTTCCTCCACTTCTGATTTTTTTTCTTAGTAAATAAACACAGCTTACCCTTGTGTGGTCATCTATAAAGGCAACAAACCATTTTTTTCCAGAACATGTTGAGATTCTTAAAGGCCCCATACATCACTATGGATTGATAAAATAGGTTTCAAAGACTTATACGGTCATAACGAAAATGAGGTGCGACGATGTTTAACTAACTCACAAAATTCACACTAAAACGTGACGGATTTCTAAATCTAAAGAAACTGGGAAACAAATGTTCTAAATATTGAAAATTTGGGTGGCCTAATCTATAATGTCCAACATTATTTCATCACTACCAGCAATAGAAATAGTTTCAAAACAAGCACTTTGTCCTGTTTTTCTTGATTCGACCCCATCTTCAAAGAAATAGAACCCATCGATCTCTCTAGCACTGCCAATCGTCCTCCCCGAGGTTAGTTCTGGAAACTCCCAACAAGAGGGATAGAAGTTAACTTGGCACTGATCATGAGTTATTTTACCTATGGACACTAAATTACAGGATAAATTGGGAACATGAAGAATATATGAAGTGTGAGAGAAGGATTAATGATCATTGATCCTGTTCTAGCTATAGCAGAAAGGGATCCATTTGCAATTTTTATCTTTGTGTTTCTTACGCACGGTTTATAAAAAGAGAATAGTTTTGAAGAACCAGTAATGTGATCAGTAGTGGCTGCAGAGTAAAGGATCCATGGCCAATACATTTTTAATTTTACACTAGAGATAGCTGCACTGTGATAATTACCCTATTGAGCTAAGAAACAAGAAGGATTTGACAATTGTGGAGATTGAAAAACTCTGTAAAAGTGGTCTAACTATTCCTTTGCAAATTGAGACATCTCTGAATTGATTGGTTGCCCCTGAGAGTCTTCACTCACGGTTTGAAATGTTCTGCCATCACCTTCATTCTTCTTCTTAAAGCTCTGAGGCTTGTCATGGATTTTCAGGCATGTGTCTCTTCTATGTCATGGTTTGTTGCAGTGGTCACACCACGGATTCTTGTTCCTATCTCCATCCGAATCAGACCCTCTAGAAACCAAAGCGAGCTTTCTATTTCTGGCTTAGACTTCAGTTCTGAGTTTGTCAACATTACCTTTCGCCTAGCCTCCTCCCTCCTAACTTCAGAGAGATGGACGGTACAAGTCTTGTACCCAAAATCGGATCTCTTACCTCATCCAATTCCTGATTAAGTCCCACGAGAAACACATAAACTCAATTATTTACCGCTCTTTTCATGTGCGGAGCGCTATCATTTGGGTAGTCCCATTCATCTTCATGGCACAAACCTAATTCTTGCCATAGCGTCACCATTTGCTGTGACGCCCCAATCTCCTTGCCTTGATCGACACAGCTCCTTTTTTAAATCAAAAATTTGCTACAAGTTCTCCAAGTCCAAGTACATGTCGCATACTGCCTTCCACATCTTCGGCAATCAGTAAAAAAGAGATGTGGTTTCTCGATTGTTGGCTCCGTTAAGTTGATGAGCCAATCAATAACCAACGAGTTCTCTGACCTCCATGTTTTCAGATTAGGGTCATCTTCTGCAGGTCATTTTATTTCGCATGTCAGATGGTCTAGGTTTCATCTTTTAACAATTGCTAGTTGGACAGGGTCCATTCCAAGTAATTTTTACCCTTTAATTAATGAAGGGTAAGCTGAAAATTGGATGGAGCAAGTTGGTTCTAGCTGGGGCAAGTGGACATAGAGCATCAACAAAATTGGATTGGCATAATTACTAAGGTCATACCTACCGATTGACCTCTCCATGTCGATACGAGTCCTGTCAAACAAGGTATAAAGGAAATGAGTGTCAAAGCAGTTAGTGGAACATTCACCCCACAAGCAAGCCTCACCGATAAAGCTACAAGCTCGCGACGTGGTTGATTGTTTAGTTTCTCGGGCACGAAAAATCTCGATAAAAGGGTGCTGAACGTCTCCCATTGGTTTCTGAAGGAGTAACTTTATTCTTCTACTCCTCTATACTAGGTTTTGAGAAGGACTTGAAGATGAATTAGCCAAAAGTAGCCTTCATGGAATCTTCCAATCTTTCTTGAATCCACTTGTCAATGAGGTTTCAAATCTCCTTCTTCATCGATTGGTACTTCATAAAAAAGATGGACGCCACAAGGCTGCAATGCCATCAACTCATAGACATCCTCAAGTGTTAAGGTGAATACGCCCCACCTTGCAATGAAGGTGTACCTCTCCACCCTCCATTCAGAGATCAATATTTGCAGACCAGATTATTGTTGCCAAGTGTAAAATCCCCAAACCATGTGGCAAGAACAAACAAACCAACCTTCCCAAGAATTTTACAATACATGGCCAAAATGTAAGTTGTCCAGGTAGTGAAACTGTGGGGATAACTAGGGCTCTCAAAGTCCACCCATGAGCAGGGAAAATCCCTCTTTCAAAATGCATTCTCAGAACACTTACAGGACCAACATAAGCTCCATGTTCAAAATCAAAGGTTCATAGTGAACCAATGCAGAAGCATCAGTATATTCGGGGTTTGCCTTGGAAAAGGATAGAAGCGAAAAATGAGAAAAAATAAAGGGATAATAGTGATTTAGAGGGAGACACGTGCTGAATCACGTGAATCAAAACGCTTCGAAAAAAGAGGCAATGAGGAGACGTGTAAAACAAGTTTGGAAGATCACAATATTATGGACCTAGTTTCTGACAGACAATGTTCCTAAGAATAAGAAATGACGGTTGAGGTCGATTGGATGATATATGATTCTTATTTGTGTATGGAAATGGCGGCGGACACTTCAGGATTGACAACAAAATCCAAATGATTTGGTTACCTTTATAGGTCTTTCGAATGATGATGTTTTGAAGGAAGGTGTTTTTGATGATGATGATGTTTCGGAAGTTAAGGTTTCGTGCGCAAACTTGTCACCCACCACTGATATAAATTTATGCACGAGGAGGCAAATGTAAGAGGGGCTTATAGATAAACTCCTCATTAGTGACAGCTGGCATTATTAAGAAACTAATGGCAAATAAAAATCAAGAGAAGACTAATCGAAGATAGTAGATGCACCGTGTAAGTATCAATGAGGCTACTAGGTAACACTGATGGACTAGGTTAAGATCTCATTTTTTCCATTTTTTTCATTCCTATTCTCCTTTCTCATAAAAAGGGACTTTAAACAAAGTAAAGGATTACTTCATTCATGATAGTTATTTGCTTAATCGGTGGATAGGTTGATCAGGCGGCACCAGGATTTGAACTGGGGAAAAAGGATTTGCAATCCCCCGCCTTACCACTCGGCCATGCCGCTAAAATGATTCAAAATAGATGAAAATTTTCCCCTAATTCCATGCGTCTCTAACCAAAAAATCTTTTTTTCTTCCAACTTTTCGATCTTCACATTCATTCTCGGTGGGCCCTTCTTCGCCCAATTCTTTCCACTCCCCCTCCCCTTTTTTAATTCCTTAATTGAACTTCATTTGACTAAATATCCTGAGCGCTGAGCACCTTTTTCAAGGAAATATAGAATAGCAGTCCTTTTCTGTGGTTTCCCTGATCAAACTAGAGGTTACCAAGGAACCATGCATAGCACTGAATAGGGAGCCGCCGAATACACCACTTACACCAAATATGTGAAATGGGCAACAACGTATCTTCACAGAACTACGAGATCACCCCTATCATTCTGGGGTGATGGAGGGATTGTACCATTCGAGCCGTTTTTTTTCGTGAAGAGCTCTCATGCTCTATCAAGGAGGCACATTTGGGAATCTCATAGGGAACTAAATTGGAGGATAGAGAGCAGGGCATCGTTTCAACATGTTTTAACCATTATATATACACCACGTAAAGAACTAAGAGCTCAAGAAAGCACAGTTCGCGTAACCATATGCTAAAACACCTTGAGAGCTAGAGGATTTTCGCTGCCAAAATTGTACCTTCTTATGACAGATTTGCATGATTTCACTTCATACCATATCATGTTAAAATCAATAAAAGTAGAGTGACCTGACGTTGGACAAGTTGGTGGCAACAATGGAGGCATCATTGAACTATTTGACACAAACGGCTGGTCTTAAGAGAACATTCATTAGCATTAAATGTTGTAGACATGATTAAGGGTGGCAATCTAAACCAACTTTAAATATGCTAGGTTTTTATAATTATGGAGAGAACTCCCAATTAGAGAGAGAGGGATTTTAAAGGAGAGAGAGGGGCAATTAGATTTAAGAACATTATACGCCATTGTGAGAACCTTTAAGCCTCAAAAGACAATCAAACACTAAACCGAACCTATTTTGAGAGTGCATCATGCCTACATAAGGAGAATCCCAAGTGCTTCTCCCTCTCCCTCATTTTAAGCTTCACAGGAGATTCCATTTGCTATGAAAGTAACATTTATGGCCAATCATTATAAGATATTCGCCATTAAAAAGTGTATTAACATCCAAAGCGGTTACACCTCGATTTAGCTATAACACCCCCAGCAAACTACTCTCTTACTGGCTCTTACTTTAAAGTGAGGAGTGCCTATTTTTTAATACCAGAGAAATCTATTATGAAACCAGTTCATCCTCTTATTTCATTGATTACAGTTGTTAAGCATCCTTCAAAGTGTTTTTCAGCAATTGACGGGACAATAGTTCATTGCACCTCAGTAAATCGTTACGCCGACTTAGTTCATGGCTCCATCCAAGATGCATATAATCAGCATTTAGCAAAAGTTTTATGTTCAATCTAGCCATAGAGGCTCTATAAGGCATGCCTTACCTAATTCAATAAAAAAAATCAATATTTTGGAGAATTCATCCCGATCTACAAAAGAATATAACAGGCGAGAGAGGATCTCATGCCTCACACTCTAGAACGTTTGAGACCTTATTGAATCCAGTAGGAAACTGGTTGGAATGGATAATAATGTCTTAGTTTTCTCTAGTTTAACGGGTTTGATAAAATCTTTATATACAAATCATCGTATGTAAGTCCCTTATTTTGGTAAACAATAGGTGTAAGTTTATTGAAAAGCAAAGGAAGACTAAAACAAATTAAAAATGATACTTTCAAAACTTTTTGCACAAACAAATTGATGTGACAGCCCAACACCATAATAAATGAGGCCCACATCACAAATGTTGTGTGCTTGTTCTTCCACTCATTTACTGTCATGCTCAATTATATTGAAAGTTTGCACAAAAGAAAATGTAAGTTTAACCTAACTCAAAACAAAATTATAGATTGTTGATTATATAGGCTAAAACATACCTTCACATTCATATTTGGAAGGAATAATCAGTCTACGACTTGTTTGTTGCTCAATTGTTTCCAGAATAAAGAATTAGAGTATTGTCAAATGACACAGTACTCTAACACGATGTGAGTTAATTGTGTGATATCAGAAATAACATCAATATACCATTAAAAAGTTACGAATGAAAAATAGTAAGTAATAAATATCTGATGAGCAAGATTATCGAAGTAAAATAACACACATTTATATATACATACATATATATAGATGGGGGAGAGAGAGAGAGAGAGAGAGAGAGAGAGAGAGAGAGAGAGACTAAAGAATAAAGCAAGAAGAATGAAGAAAGAACACTATGCAGCTAGCTGTTATCATAAAATAATTGATAATGTAATTCATATATTCAATTATATAAATTTATAAATCGCACTAACTGAGAAAATTATTTCATAATTGAAATAAATCGCATAAAACTACACTTATAATGACCGAAAAAAAGCTCTCAACTCGTAAATTATAGCTAATTTGCATGCAATGAAGGTGGCTTTAGTGAAAATGCATTAACTGAGATAATTAAATTAACTTATATATAAAGAAAATTATATTAACTTTTGAATGAAATGTATTCTGTAAATTTTAAGAATTGTAATTTTAAAAATGCATGCAAGTGATTGTGAACTAAATAGAAGGTTGTTAATGTTTACTAAAATTTACCGAAAGGATATAACTTTAATTCAAAAGGAGAAGAAAGGATAAAACTTGCTTATATAGAGAGAAGACGTAATTTGTCTGAAAAATAAAGGGGGTGAGTCAAAATACGAATTAGTGAGGGTTTTTAAACGAGAGTGACATATGTACATTCTAGGGGGTATGTCTAATTTTTTAACTTCAGAGAGGGTGCAAGTCAAAATCGAAGTTTTAAAAATTACGCAAGGCTTGCGCTCAATACGAGGGAACTTTGCCTTTGAGGCTGAATCTCAAGGGCTATAAAAGAGGTTCACGCCTTAAAGCTATGAGTAGTGAGAAAAGGCATTGAGACGCAGCTTTGTAAAAACTCCCTTCTTCCTTAGTCTTTATCTTCTCGTATAACTTCATTAGTCATTAGGGTCAAATATAGTTCTCTTTATTTACTTTTTTTTGAATTTTTTTGTTTTTTTGTGCGTGTGGGTTGGGGGGGGGGGGTCAATGTCCCTTATCTTTTGATGCGACGGTATGTTGAGGTCAAATAATTTTGAAGTGGCTGAGCACAATAGAGGTGAAAGGGGAACATGACTGAAGTAGTTAGTTTCATATTTTCATCTCTGTTCTAAAAGGCCTGCTTAGGCTTGAGAGAAACGCATCGCCTACGCCTTATTCTTGATCAAATGCTTAATGCACACTTTTTTAAAAAAAACAAAGGATTAGTTGACAAATATTGGTTATGGAGCATGAGTATGAGAAAGAAGGCTACCAAACATATGGATATATTTTTAAAATTCAAGGTATGTACTATTTTATTATATTACTAGCCTTGGAATAATTAAAATAATAAAAAAAAGAAAAATGCCTTTTTACGCCTAGGCTTCGCCTAGGGGCGCCTAGGCTCTTAAGGCTTGAGGCTTGACCTCTACGCCTCGACTAGGCCTCGCGCCTTTTAGAACCTTGTTTTCGAATGTTTTTTAATTTGTGCAATTCGTTAGGTACGGTATATTTGTTTACTTTTCAATAAATGTGTGCACTCATATATATATATATATATATATATATATATATATATATATATAGCAGCATACACATGCCATTCGATGTAGGTGATGTCAATTTTGCCTATTTTCATATTATATGAACATGCGCTTATTATTGCATGTGGTCAAGTCAAAAGTATTTTTTCTCCAATCATATCTAGATAAACCATATACACAAGTTTAAATATAATCTTCCACCCGACAGTTTCCAGGTTTTTGGAGCTTTTTATTAAAACGGGCCCCATTTTAGCATTTTATTCCATTTTATTTTATTTTGTTATTTTCTATATTTTATTATTGTATTTTCATTTGTTTTGCTTTATTATTTAGAGGTAAAGAGCAGTAATGGTATTTTTGTAATTAGGGCCTTAGCTTGGAGCCTAAGCTACTCCTCCCCCTTTAAATAACCAATTGTAAGCCTCATTTGAGGTAGACTTGAATTTTGAAATAGAAAAGAGTTTTCTCTCTCTAAAGTGTGTGTTTAGATATTTTTAGAAGCCTTTTGACGTGTAGTTTACGTCAAATGGGTCTCGGGGCTGTTTGGGGTCGGGTTTGATGTCGGCGGGCTGGGGTAGGGTTGTGACTGCCGAGGGGACAGAAAGGGGGGGCTACCGCACAGGGGATGATTGCAGCGGCAGCAGATTTAGGTTTTTGGGGAGGGGCGGGCGTAGGGTTTGGTCGGCATAGGGGTGGGTGGGGCAATAAGGATGTTGGGTTGAATATAGGGTTGCGGTTAGGGAAGAATTAAGGTTTGAGAGGGTGGCGGCTAGGGTTTGGACAATGGTGGTGGTGGTGGGAGGTTTAGGGGTTACGGTTGTGGGAGTTGGAGGAGATTAGTTGGATGCGGGTATCAAATTTTTGGTTGAGTTCTTAGGTTAGGACTAGAGTTTTTATATGTTGTTCGATCATGTGCCTCCATTCTTGAATCCCTTCATTGTGTTGTTTGGATTTTCTTGGAGCCATTACAAGTAGCGTATGATTTGATTAAAGCAAAAACACCGATACACCATATACCAATGTGGAGCGACACCCGCTCTGATATCAATTTAACGTAAATTCCACATCAAAAGGCTCCTAAAAATATCTAAACACACACTTTAGAGAGAGAAATACTCTTTTCTATTTCAAAATTCAAGTCTACCTCAAATGAGCCTTACAAGTGGGTATTTAAAGGGAAGGAGTAGCTAAGGCCCTAATTACAAAAATGCCATTACTACTCTTTACCTCTAAATACTAAAGCAAAAAAAATGAAAATAAAAATAAAGAAAATAACAAAATAAAATAAAATGCAATAAAGTCCTAAAATGGGGTCCATTTCCATCAATTTTACTTTAAAATTTTGTCATTGATAGTTTAATTTACCCTTAAGAGTGTTTGACACCGGGTAAATGGAAAAGAAGGAGATAATACAAGTGATAACTCAAGTAAAACACTTAATCTCAAAGAATTCACCAAAGAGACGGAGCAACACTCGTTGCCAATTGAAATCCACCAAAAGGTTAAAGAGCAAAATAAGAAGAATCCACTTCTTAAACAAAAATTTGTTCATAATCTCAAATCAAGTTGTTCTTGCTTCATACATAACCACCAAGTATTAAAGAAAGTATTGGATAACTAAAAGTTGAAGAACCAAATACATGCACATTAGAACTCAAAAATTAATCTGCCAAGAATAATTATGCGACTTCAAATGCTTATTGGGACTCGTGTGCTTCAAATCTGGAGATGAGTCATATATGTATAGAAGGGTATGGATGTTAGATTTCCAAACTTTGAATCACGTTATTTGTACTTCCGAGGAGTGAGTAATTGCATTTTTACTAAAGGGTGTTTCTGCTGCCAAAAATTCAAAAATGACTTCGATACTTTTTATTTTGCTCGATAATCTTATCTTGCACTTGCTCATGCAACTTCTTGATATACTTGATTTGTTCTTCAGTGTCACCACTGAAAATTCATATGCTGTAAGTAGAGCTAAATCCAATGGAGTGATTGGAATTCTTCCATACACAACTCTATGGAACTACACTCGTAGTTCGGCTCAAAGACCTGTTGTAAGCAAATTCGGCTTGTGATAGGATAAGATCCTACTTTGGAATATTACTCCCCACCAAACTGCAAACTAGTGCCCAGCTTTCTCTAAGTGACTCACAAACTTCAAATCACAATCAGATTTGAAATACCATGTAATTTGATAACTTCTTTGAAATAAAAGATGAGAACATGAGAAGCATCAAGGGTTTTGTTACACGAAACAAAATGAGCTATATTTGAAAAGCAAGCAACAACCACCATAATTGAATATTTGTTTGAGTTCGAAGTAACCCAACAACATAGTCTAAACTCACATCTTCCCAAGGAGCTAATGGACAAGGTCTACACCTTTCCACATGTCTACCAACATCACGCTCCATTTTCGGCTAATAAAAGTTCTCCTTGACATGAGCAAGATTTTTATCTCTCCCAAAGTGTCCACCACCGTGAGCTTCAATCAAAATAGCTTCCCTCAAAGAGCTTGTGACCGCGTCCATGTGATGTTGTAGGTAGAAATGATCTTGAGGCCGCAATTAGGGATATTAATGATGTGGCTTGATAGGTGGAATAACATGGAGAGTAAGTTTAAAGTCTTTTAGAACCTATTTTAAGACGGGTATTTTGGGAAATCGGGGTACAAAAGAGGAAACCCTACTGTCAACTTTATTCCCCTATAAATAGACCTTTAATGCACACTTCCCCATGTGCACAAAGCCTTAAAAAAATATTTTAGAAAGAGAGAGTGAGGGAAAGAGAAGATTTCTTTGCAAAGTAGGAGGCCGCCAGAGAAAGGTCGTGGAAAGCTACTTTTCATCGGAGGCCACCATCAAGAACACCTTAGAAGCATCGGACTTGGTCCATTTGGTAAGGGATTTGTCCTCTTGCCTTTATTTTTTAAGATTTACCTTTATTCTTGAGTTTCCATTAATGAGATGAGCCTTTTGAGTTATTCTTGAGTTTCTAGTTTATGGTCATGGCGATTTACTGTTCACCGTCATTTTTAGACCATGGCCTTTTTACTGTTGAAATTTTTGGGTTTTGTACTAGCCATTAATATCTATAGTTCATCCTAGGTTATTAAGTCCATGATTTGTTAGATGTTTCCTTAGGATTTAATGGATCCAGTGGTGCAGTTTGGAGATATGGAACTTTGGAGTTCACAGTGAGTTTTTGAGGAAATATTTAAGGTTTCGAACTTTGATCCTTAAATAGTTCATGAGTTAAATTTTGGTGTTTGTTATTGGACCCACGAATTACCTTTAATTTGCTCATCAGGAGTTCTAAGCCCTTCATTGAGGTCATGGAGTTTGAGGCAGTATTATATTGTGCCTCGGTTTGTGGTGGGTTCGGATTTCGATGAGAAGGCCGCGGCAATCTTAGCCAGGCCGAGGCACCATTGTTTGAGGGTCTCCTGCTTAGTGCTTGAGACCAAGACGATTAGTAATAAGGAGATTTAACTTGTGGCTAACTATTGGGCTCACTCTTTGGTTGAGCTTAGCCAAAGGGGAGGAGCTAACAGCAGGCCGCGAATCCAGCTATTCTGGAATTAGGCAGAAGGGGAAGTCGGGTCTACGACATGAGCCAGTCAAAAGATACTTGGAAATGGGTAAAGAAATGTTCATGTCTGAGAGTGTGACGAATACTGATGGGTGAGAATGACCAAGGGGGGTAATGTACAATGAAGAAGACGTATCTACAAGCGGACAAAATAGAGTTGTGGCCATTTTCTCCTATAAATGTTAAGGTGGGAAAAAATGCTTTGTAAGATCTGATTATAGAAGATGGTTCTCGCGCCTCGAGAGTCGAGTTTTTTCGATCATTGGTGGGTCGTCTGGGTAGTCAAGTGGAAACACCTCTGAAGTTAGATATTCTGAAATTATGGGTGAATGAGCACTGGCGACCGATGGGCAGGGTGGTGGTTCGTCATTTGAATCCCTCTGCATTCTGCTTCGTCTTTGCGTCGGCCAGCGAAGCGGAGAGGGTGTTGAAGTTGAAAAACTGGGGTGGTGTCCTATTGTTCTTGGACAAATGGCACCCCTTGGGCTGCAGCGTTAAATATGTAAGTAGTTCGAAAACTCGTTGGATTAGAGTGATGGGTCTCCCCCTTCATCTCTGGGGTGAGGAGGTGTTCAAAGCCATTGGATAGAGATGCGAGGGGTTCGTTAAAATTGACGAGGAAACTCATGCAGGAGAAGAGCTGATATGGGCACGGATTTTATTCATGAGGAACAATGCGTTGCCGGAGTCTGTGACCATCGAAGTTGAAGGATGGGTAATTAACTTGCCCATTTGGCCTGAAGTCTTGGGCAGTTGCTATTACAACAGTGCATGACTCAGGGAGGAGAAAGTTACGCATGTGGGTCATAATGCTTTTGACATCAGAGGAAGAACACAGGAATGTGGATGCATGGACAAAGTTAGGAATAAAGTTCCCACGGATAAAATTAAGCTTGGTTCCTTGATCGTTAAAAATAGGGTTCTTATAATACCCGGAGTGGAAGCAGGAGGTATTCCCGCTGATAGGGATTGTCTGGGTGTTGTCTGGGGTGTTAAAACTGGTTCGGAAATTTATTAGCGCACTGCAGATGCGGAGGAGCTGACCTCTAGTGTAGGGTCGGGGACGGCAATGGCAGAGTATTCACTGACTTTCGACGACGCATATGCTGTTGGTGACGACCCAGTCACAGTGGAGGCAGCTACCACGACGGTTACTTTATGTCCAGTGGACGGTGGCATGGAAATGGGGAACGAAGACTATGGCGGGTACTTGGGTCTTTGTGGGGCCTATGAATCGGATAGTAATTACATGGAGGTTGCGTGTAATGACCCCAAAACGCAGAGTGAATGGCTCTGCCATTAAGGGGTTTGTTTTGGAGAAGAATAAGCAAGTGGGGGTTAATGATATGCTTGAAGTCAAATCTAGTGGGCTTATATCATTGGGAAAGAGGAAAGTACCTAAGAATAATTTGGGAGAGGGCGTAGGAAGTGATGGGTTGGTATTAAATAGTAGCCACATTTCTTTAGATTTGCAGCAGAAGATTACGGTACAAGGTATGGGCCAATTAGGAGGTAGGGTGGTTGACAAGACTAAAGATGATAGCTTCCTTTCTCTGGGTACTAAAGTTGGCGGCAGCCTTGGGTTAGGAGTTAGAGTGGGCGAAAGTGACAGTTTGGCCACTGCGATTGGAGGTGATGGGATGGGCATTCAGGTGGCCCAGTTTGTGAGGCCTCACGTGATGGTAAGAGATGCTTGTGGTGTTAGCAAATGTGGAAAGGCTTCTATTAATGCTCCCTGTAAAAAAAAAAAGAAGTGGGACTCATTCTTTGGTGTCAGTTAGTGAGTCTAACACCAGTTTGGTGCAAGATAGTCATGCTATTGTTCCTTTCAGCAAGGCTAAATGCAGTATACCCCTTACTGATAAATTTGGTAAACTTGGGTCCAACCTTCATTAGATTAGTCCTTGTCTTAATTCGGGCAAAGTGTTGAAGTATGGGGTATTTTGAAAAAATATCAGGCTTAGAGGGGAGAGTGTGGAAAGGTGTGGTTGATAAAGGCAAAAAAAGTATGTCCGGAGGAGAGATTTGTTTCGAGGGTGCGGTCCCGACTTCAAGCGTGTCCGAGGGGAGAGATCCAGGTTTCTTGTCTGGTACATCACTTTTTAATAGTGGCTCGCTTTGCCCGATCGTGGAGGAGGGTGTAGTTGAGGTGGAGGGAGGGGCTTATGCCTGACACCTATTGGGAGTCGTTGCGCGGGCAGGTAAATTTTGGGAGTATGGTTGACCTTTCCCCTAGGTTGTGGGTTGAGCTCGGGGTCTCGAAGAGGGAAAGGGAGGTGTCCGGAGGTAGGGTTGACAAGAGGGTATGTGAGGATGAGATGGAGGAGTGGGTTGCTAGTGTGATAGGAGGCTCTAGTAAATTCCTACGGATTAATTATGAGGAGAATGAGGAGGCACTTTCTTTGTTCCACACAATAGAGGAGAGGCGGAGGGAGAGAGTGGAGGTGGTAGAGAGGGGGTGGGTGGGTTTTCAATGAAATTATGAATCATCTCTTGGAATGTGCAGGGTCTGAATGACCTCGGTAAAAGAAGAGTGGTTAGTGGGGCTCTTTCACGGTGGAGGCCGGATATTGTTGGCCTTCAAGAGACAAAACTGGGTTCTATGGATAGGGAGTTGGCTCAGTCCATTTGGAGAGGTCGTAGGATTGAGTGGTGTTGTTTGGACTCTGAGGGGGCGTCAGGAGGGGTTATCATTTTGTCGGATAATAGAGTGGTGGAAAAAATTGATGTGCTAGTAGGCCGGTGGTCTCTTTTGTGCTTATTCAAGAGTGTGGAGGATGGTTTCACTTAAAGTTTTTCGGGGGTTTATGGGCCAGTAGAGGACTCGGCTCGTTGGGAGATGTGGGGTGAATTGGCAGGGGCGAGGAGTGTCTAGGGAGTTTCGTGGTGCACAGGGGGTGACTACAACATCGTTCGATTACCCTATGAGAAGCGATGGGGGGAGGTCGAACTCTTTTATGCAGAATTTCTCGGACTTCATCGATGAGTTGGAGTTGATTGACCTCCCTTTGGAGGGAGGGGTCTTCACCTGGTCCAATCATAAGAACGAGCATAGTTGTCAAAATCGTACGATTCGCGATTCGAATCTTACGATTCGATTCGATTCGATTCACACATAAAACGATTCGAATCGAGTTGAGAATCACAATTGTCTAAAGAATCGGACCGAATCGGCGATTCACGATTCGAATCTTCTGATTCAGGTCCGATTCCCGATTCGGATCCGATTAATTTTTTTTTTTACCTTATAACCATACGTGTGTTTTAATAAAACAAAAAAAAAAGAAGAAAGCAACAAAGGATACCGTTAAGATACTGAGTTTTGAGAAAAACATGTTCTCTTGGCTCGGTTATTATTAGCTGAGTTTTCTTGTCTATTCTCTTGGGTGAGTGTCTTCTATCTTTTGCTCTTTTTTTTGTTATAAAACTTTTGTACTTGTTATAAAATCTTTGAAGGTGTATTTTTTGTTGCTTTAAATTAATATTAAGAGTATTTTAAATTAATATTGTTTGATAGTTAATCTTAGTATTTGTTTTATTGTTTTGAATTAATATGGTTTACTATTTTAAATTAATTTTGTTGTAATTTTGTAGGTTGTTTTAAATTAATATTGTTAATCTTAGTAAGTAGGCAGTTTAAAATTTTTGGAAGTATTTGTTTTACAATTTTACTGTTTTAAATTAACCTTAGTATTTATTTTATTGTTTTAAATTAATATGTAGGATATTTTAAATTAATATGTAGGATGTTTTATGATATATTTTTATTTTTTTACATTTTTAAGCTTAAAATGAATGAGAACATGTGCTACCGCTAATTTTTGTGATATATTTTGGTATATTATCACATGCTACGATTAGTTTTTTGTCATATTACACTTAATTACCAATTCTATAGTGTTAAATCCCATTTACGTATGCTTTACTATGTTTTTATCATTTGGTTCCGATTCGATTCACGATTCGCGATTCGGGGGGTAAACGATTCACGATACGATTCGCTATTTGACAACTATGGGGACGAGCCCTCGCTTTCTCGGCTGGACCGGTTTTAACTTTCCAATGACTGGGAGGAGCAGTTTACGAGGGCAACTCAGTCGCCTGCCTTGAGTGACTTCGAATCACTCGCTTATTTTACTTGAGTGTGGAGGGGGGGCGCAGGGAGGGCCCCGTTTAGATTTGAGAATATGTGGTTACAGGAGGAGGATTTTTTGTGAGGGTTCAGGAGTGGTGGTAGGGATATGAGGTGGAGGAGAATGCGAGCTTCGGACTTGCAACTAAACTGTTTCGACTTAAGGGGGAGGGGGGATATCATTCGGTGGAACAGAGATGTGTTTGGCAATGTGGGGGGGTGATAGAGAAGATTTTGGAGGATATTCGGGCTCTCGACGAAAAAGAAGGGGTGGGCGATGTCGGGGGCGGAAAGGGTGGCGAGGGCCGAGAAAAAGAGGGAGGTGGGGAAGCGTCTGATTTAGAAGGAGGTGAGTTGGAGGCAAAAGTCTAGGGCTCTTTGGCTTAAGGAAGGGGGAAGCAACACTAAATTTTTTCATAAAGCGGCTAACTCCCATCACCGCTTTAACCATATTGGGAAGGTGGTTGTAGAGGGAGGGGAGTTCACCGAGGTGAGTGAGGTTCGTAGGGAGATCAGTCAGTTCTACGAGAGGTTGTATACGGAGGAGTCGTCATGGAGACCGAAGATGGATGGGCTTCCAGTGGCGAGCATCTCTAGGGGGGAGGTGGTTTAGTTGGAGAGGATGTTCACAGAGGAGGAGGTTGTCCAGGTTCTGAGGTCGATGTACGGTGATAAGGACCCTAGTCCGGACGGATTCACTATGGCATTTTACAGCATTGTTGGGAGGTTCTCAGGGTGGATGTTTTGGCTGTTTTCAGCGAGTTCTATGATAGGGATTACTTTCTGAGGAGTCTGAACGCCACGTTCATTACTTTGGTTCCTAAGAAAGGGGGCGCTACGGATGTGAGATATTTCAGGCCTATTAGTTTGGTCGGTAGTATGTATAAGCACATCTTGTCGGTTAGACTTAGAAATGTGATTGATCCTCTTATTTTGGATGCTCAGAGCGCGTTTGTGGGCGGTCATCAGATCCTTGATGCTATGCTGATAGCGAATGAGTGCATCGAATCCAGGTTGAGAGGTGGGGATCCTGACATTCTTTGCAAGCTTGACATTGAGAAGGCGTACGATCACATGAGCTGGGAGTTCCTCTTTTATCTGCTCAGGAGGATTGGGTTTGGGGAGCGGTGGTGCAGGTGGATGAAGAGGTGTATTTCCTCTCTGTACTTGTTAATGGGGTGCCTGAGTGGCTCTTCTCGAATTCGCGTGGTCTTAGGCAGGGTGACTCGTTGTCCCCTTTCCTCTTTATCCTAGTTATGGAGGCGTTTTCTCGAATGATGAGTCGCACGGTGGAGGGTGGTCTAGTATCGAGTTTTTTAATCAGGAGCTCTGTTTCTCATTCAGTTGAGGTCTCTCCCCTTCTGTTTGCGGATGATACTATTATTTTTTGTGGGGTGTCTGTGGATGAGGTGAGGTCATTGCGGTTGCTATTGGTGTGTTTTTAGGCTGTGTCGGGTTTACGTATGAACGTCAGAAAGAGTGATATGATTGTCGTGGGTGAGGTGGAAAATGTGGGCCAAGTGTTCTGGGTTGTCGGGTCGGTTCTCTCCCTTCTACTTATCTTTTCCTCCCTTTAGAGGCTGGGTTTAAGTCTTCTTAGATGTGGGATCCGGTCCTTGAGAGGGACCAGAGGAGGTTAGTAGGGTGGAAGCATAGTTACCTGTCCAAAGGTGGTCGATTGACGTTGATCAAGAGCGTGTTATCCAGCCTTCCGACATATTTTATGTCTGTTCTTCCTTTACTTGAGTCCGTTAGCAAAAGGCTCGATAAGCTGATGAGGGATTTTCTATGGAAAGGGACTGATATCAGTTTAAATATTGCTTAGTGAGTTGGGATCAAGTGTGCAGGCCGCTGAAAGAGGGTGGGGCTGGGGTGAGGAGCTTAGCCCATTTCAATAAGGCTTTACTGGGGAAGTGGCTATGGCGCTTTAATAGGGAAGGAGATAGATTAAGGAGAAAAGTGGTGGTCGCTAGGCACGGGGTGGGTCCACATGGTTGGGGTCCCATTATGGGGGGTTCTGCTCATGGGGCGGGGTGGTGGAGGTATATTACGCTTGGGTGGGGGAGGTTCTCTTTGTTCACCTCCTCCCAACTCGGGAGTGGGAGTCGTATCAAGTTTTGGAAGGATAAATGGGGTGCGGGGGATCTTTGGAGGATCTCTTCACGAGGATGTTTCGTCTTGGGGAAGACAAAGAGGGGTTAGTTGAGACTCATAGGCAGAGGGTAGGGGCTAGTGGGGTGTGGGATTCGAAGTTCAGGAGGGGTCTTCGGGATTGAGAGCTGGAGGAGGTGGAGGAGTTCTTTGATTGGCTGAGATTGGCGCCGACTCCGTCTTTAGGGGCATATGGGTTGAGGTGGTCGTGCGCTCAGGAAGGCCTATTTTCAGTTAAGATTCATTATGATGTGTTGAGGGGTCGTGAGGGTGTTTCTTTTCCATGAAAGGCCATTTGAAAGAGCCATTCGCCTCCCAATGTTTGCTTCTTTGTGTGGACCGTTGTCAGGAAGGCCATCTTGACTATTGAGGGACTTCAGAACAGAGGCAGGAGGGTGGCCAATAGATGTTGGTTATGTAAAAAGGAGGAGACGTCTAATCACCTTATTCTACACTGTCAAGTCACTAGGGGTCTTTGGGATTTGTTTTTCTCCTGATACCGAATTGTTTGGGTTATGCCTCGTACGGTGTGCGAGGTGATGGCGGCTTGGAGGAGGCCTAGGGGTTGGACTGGCCCGCGGGTGGTCTGGATGATGGTCCCTCACTGTATTTTTTAGACCATTTGGCTAGAGAGGAACAGGAGATGCTTCGAAGGAGTCGATCTTGACCCTTCTCGGATTCGGTTCAGTTTTCTACGTCTTCTTCTAACTTGGTATAGGAAACGACATGATTCGTCATTGTCTTTCTTTCTTGAGTTTTTGGAGGAGTTCTAGGGGCTTGGGTAGTCTGCTTTGGGTTTCGGCCCTTCGCTTATTTGCTTTCTATACTTACTGTATACAAGTTTCCGCCCCTTTAGGTAGGTTTGTTTTATTGAATCATTTACTTATCGAAAAAAAAGATACTTGGAATAAGGCCATCGAGTTGAGGACCAAAGTTTTAATAAAGGCCACGGATATTTTGCGCGAACTGAGGGAGATTGACCCTTGGGAGAAGCCGAGGAAATGGGTTAAGGGAAATTGAGCCTTCAACCATCTGACTACTCTAAGGGGTTGGGAAATCACTGTTCTTTTCTTTCTTGTTGTTTCTTATTGCATCATTTATACATAGTACTACTTGCAGTTAGTACAATGAAAATCTTATGGTCACCTTATTGGGCTACTTGAGTTCACCCTTTTATATTCCAAGGACATCTTATGGTCACCTTATTGGGCTACTTGAGCTCACCCCTTTATATTCATTGTCTTCTCAGGTTAAGGCCGCGGTATAATAGGCGGCCGCAGAGAGTTAGAAGCCGAGGAGATTTAGTGAAAGGATGCAGAGATTAGCCGAGTTCTATTTAAACACATCAAGGACCCGTAAAATAAATAAATTAATTTTTTAAATACCAAAAAGAAACATTTTTGGCTTATTTTTTTAGGTCTATACCGAATAATCCCTCAAACATTTTTTAATACACCTTTAGTCCAAGCCTTTTTATTCTACTCCAAAAAATCCCTCACCACACAAAAACACTCAAAACAAAGACACACACAAACCCATTTACCCACCTCCCTCCACCTCCACCCCACTACCGGAGCCTAGGCAGTGGAGGGGGAGGGGGAACGGGTGCCGTTAGCGCAGACCTTTAAAAATAAGAGAATATTGGTAAAATGGGTGTTTCAGGGACTAAGGTGCTTGTTTTTACCTCTTTAAGTCTGAATCCATTTAAAGTTGAGGGATATCAAATAATGTTTGTTTTTATAAATGATTAAGAGGCTAACGGCTATTTTTGCGATTGAATGATTAAGAGGTAAACGCAATTTTTCAGATTTCTTAGATGAAAAAACACACGCAACCTAAATGGGTTAACTAAAAATAGGTCTCTTTTGTGTTTTTATGTGGTGAGGAACTTTTTGAAACAAAATAAAAATGTTGATACTAAACATGCATTAAAAAATGTTGGAGAGAATTTTTGGTAATTAATCCTTATTTTTTTAGGGGTCCAACAAAAAAAATACAATATTTGGACTGGTGTTATCTAACCCTTTACACAATCTGACAAATATATTGATTTAAAGAGTTCGTGATTTAGTGTAGATGATACGACATGATGATGAAAGGGCAAATATAAATATTAAACAATTGAAAAGGATAAGGAAACGAACCATACCATAGTTTATTTTGCTATAGAAAGTGACTCGGATTCTCTTCACTGGAGGGGGAGGGGTTTGAGGCGATGCAAGGGAGTTGAGTGATACATCTGAACCTGAACATAGGTGGCGTTGGTTCTTGGAGATCAATGAAATATGCCTTAATCCAAACACTCCTTCCCACTTGATGATAGATTGTTCTAGCTTGCAGAATTTAGGGTTTACAGCTGAACCTGAACATAGGTGGCGTTGGTTCTTGGAGATCAATGAAATACACCTTAATCCAAACATTCCTTTCTACTTGATTGATTGTTTGGGAGTTGATAAAAGAAAGCAAAGAAATCGAAACTAGGGCTTTTTTTGCTCGTTATAGGAGTTTAATTTCTTTCCTGAATGGACGATTCATCAAAGAAGGCGAGGACTTCCCCTTTTGCGATTTTCCAGAACCATGGTATGACCACACAGACAAGAAGATGAGGCTGGGAATGGAGATCTTTTTCCAAGACAGCTACCCATGGGCCAAAAGTTTCCCACACCAACTACAACCGCTCATCAAAGATACCAAAGAGACTGAGGAAAGTGATTCAGAAGATTTCTTCAACTTATAGACACTGGGCCCGACACTCTGCATGGTTCATTCAGGCACTACATCAATGGACCCATCCCGTCTGATTAAAGCTGCTGATACTCCTCTCCTCAACTGGCATGTTGCGCCAGTTCTACCTCTCGAAATCTCCCTTAACCCCAATATTTACCCTATTTATTCTTCTGTTGTCTATCCTTGCTCAAATGTAATCGAGACCTATTTTGATGAGGTTCTCAATAGTGTTTTTCCTATAAATGAAATAAACGAAGATTTTGAGTATCTTGTTGTGCCTTACATTAACTGATTGAATTCTAATCAAACTTTTGATGATGATGATTTAGCAAATGAACAATTCTTAACTGATCTAAATAAGGTTAATAATAAACAACATAACAGCGTTCAAGTTAATGAAGAAGAGACTGTTGTTATTAATCTCGATTCTAGTAGCCAACTGCGCGAGATTAGGATAGGGGCCACCCTTGACGAGCATGAGCGCGCACAACTCGAAGAATTGCTGAAGGAGTTCGTAGATGTCTTCGCATGGTCCTATGATGATATGCCCGACATTGATCCTGAAATAGCTCAACACGAGATCCCCACTCTCCCAGATTACAAGACGGTTAAATAAAAATTGAGAAAACTTCGCACCGAATGGTCGCTCAAGGTCAAAGAAGAGGTGGTCAAACAGTTAAACTTGGGTTTCATTCGGGTGATCAAATATCCCACATAGCTAGCCAACATTGTACCTGTGTCGAAATCTGGAAGGAAGGTTCGAATGTGTGTAGATTATCGAGATTTAAACAAAGCTTCTCCAAAGGATGATTATCCGCTACCCAATATCAACATGATCGTGGACAACACAGCTAGTCATGCTCTCAAGTCTTTTGTCGACGGGTTTTTCGGATACAACCAAATCAAGATTCACCCCGACCACCAAGAAAAAACTACATTCATCACCCCATGGGGAACCTTTTGCTACACCGTCAAGCCATTTGGTTTCAAGAATGCTGGGGCTACCTACCAAAGGGTTGCCACAACCATCATGCACGATCTGATTCATAAGGAGGTCGAGGTTTATGTGGATGATATGTTTATCAAGTCCAAAACTAGAGAAGGTCATGTTCCCGCTCTTCGAAAATTCTTCGAACGACTGCGACGGTATGAGATGCGACTTAATCCACAAAAGTGTGTCTTCGGCATTATAAAGGAAAAAGTCTTGGGATTTATGGTCAGTGAAAAAGGGATAGAAGCAGATCCTGTAAAGCTGAAGGCCATACTTGAGATGCCACCGCCCCGAACAGAGAAAGAAATCTGAGGTTTTCTTGGGAAATTACAATATATCAGCCGGTTTATCAGCTAGCTAACCTCCAACTGTGAACCGATCTTCAATCTCCTTCGAAAAGATTCAACCAAGGTTTGGAACGAGGCTTGCCAAAAAGCTTTTGATCGAATCAAACAATACCTGACCCAACCTCCAGTGCGCATGCCACCACAGTCTGGTCTCCCTTTGCTCCTATACCTAACCATAACCGACACTGCAGCTGGGGCTTTACTGGCCCAATATCTTGAAGACACAATATATTACGCTAGTCACAAATTGGTTGGGTATGAGGTCAATTACACTGCTTTAGAAAAGGCATGTGTCGTACTTGTCTGGGTCACCCAAAAGTTACGTCATTACATGCTCTCCTTCCCCATCAAACTTGTATCCCGGATGGATCCCATCAAATACCTGCTTGAGAAACTCGCCTTATCCAGTCGAATGGACCGATGGTTAATGCTCCTAACCGAGTTCGATATCATGTACGTCACGCAGAAATCCATTAAAGGAAGAGCCATCTCTGACTAGCTCACCGATTACCCCATAGACGAAGCAGATGTCCAGATCTCCGAATTCCTAGATGAAAATATCCTCTACACCACTCAAGACCGCCTTCGATAGAAAATGTTCTTTGATGGAGCTGCCAACAAAAAGGGATATGGCATTGGGATATTCCTGATCGCCCCAGGTGACTCCCACACTCCCATCGCCATAAAATTGGATTTCCCTTGCACCAACAACATGACGGAATACGAGGCATGCACAGTGGGCCTCAAGGTTGCTCTCAAGAAAGTTATTCAATACCTTGATGTCTACGGGGATTCTGCCCTTATCATCGGTCAAGTGCTCAGAAAGTGAAAAGTCAAGGACGAAAAGCTCCAACCCTTTCATACCCAATTAGAAGAGTTAGCCTCCCGATTCTGAGATATCACCTTCCATTACCTACCCCGAGCAAAGAATAACCTAGCCGATGTTCTCGCCACCTTGGCCTCTATGGTCGACATGCTCGAAGGAATAACAATGACCCCCTTCCTGGTTCAAAAGCAAGACAAACCGACCCATTGCTACCATATTAAGCTTGTCTCCACTGAAGATCCCGAACTAGCTGATCGTTGGTACTATGATATCTGGTGCCTCCTCAAATATGGTAGGTATCCCGAGGGTTCCAACAAGAACGATCGAATGACCCTCCGAAGACTGGCCTCCCAGTACATCATCTGTCATAAAGCTCTACTCAAGAGGAATTTCGATGGAACTCATCTACACTGCATCGCAGGGGATGATATTGAGAAAATACTATAGAAAATCCACAGTGGGGAATGTGGACCCCACATGAATGGTCAGATGCTCTCCAAGAAGATCATTCGACAGGGCTACTACTGGACCACCATGATCCAAGATTGCACCGCCCATGTTCGGAGGTGCCTCAAATGCCAACAATTCTCCAATCTTCAACACTTGCCTTCGCGAGAATCATACAACATGACCTCTCCCTGGTCGTTCTCCACCTAGGGTATCGACATCATAGGGAAGGTTACACCAAAGGCTTCAAACGGACATGAGTTCATCCTGGTTTCCATCAATTACTTCACCAAATGGGTCGAGGTTGAGTCATGCGAAGTATTGAATGCCAAAAAGTGGCCAAATTCCTCAAGAAAAATATCATCTGCCGATATGAGGTCCCGCACGAGCTGGTATCAGATAACGGGTTGCATTTCGAAGCAGAAGTCACAGAAGTAGTCAACGAGTACGGGATTTAGAGACACAAATCTTCTCCCTATCGACCTCAGACCAATGGTGCAACTGAAGCCGCCAACAAAAACCTCAAAGCCATCATCAGCAAGATGACCGAAAGTTGTAGGAATTGGGCCGATCGGATCCCGTACGCCCTCTGGGGCTATCGAACCTCAATCCGAACTTCTACTAGGGCTACCCCTTACTCCTTGGTCTACGGCATTAAAGCAGTCCTACCTGTGGAGATAGAAATACCCTCGCTACGCGTCATGCTCGAAAGTAAGGTTAGTGAAGAAGACTGGTGCCAAAGCCGTCTTGATGAGCTAGCCCTCCTAGATGAAAGAAGATTAAAAGCTCTTTACCACATACAGGGGTACCATCGCCGAATAGCGCAATCATTCAACAAAAAAGTCAAGGACTGCGGTGTCCGGGAGGGGGATTTATCCCACAATGAGATAAGAGAACCCATCTGGGACCTAGAGGAAAATTCAAGCCTAATTGGAGCGGCCCCTACATTGTGAAGAAAATCTTATCCGGCGGTGCATCCATACTCACTGACTTGGATGAGGAGGAGATGGCTCGTCCAGTCAATCTGGACTATCTCAAGAAATTCTACCCCTAGTCCGAAATCTCGACGCGCTACGACTCTTCTCATCCCCCTTCTATTCTAAAAAAAAGAAAAAAACTCTTCATTTCCCTCTACCCAGAACCACGTGGGCATGATCCTCTACAAAAACTATTTTAAAGCATTTTCAAAAAAAAAAAAATAGAGGTACGTAGGCAACTCATGCACCTCACATGAGTGCGGCCCCTTTCTTTTTCACATAATACTATTCTTTTCTTACCTCCGAGAATGGCGGTTCATTCTAAAATTATTTGAACAAAAGGATTATGTATGCCTTAGCGATTAGTATAGATAATTCAAAATACAAAATTCATCAAAAGGCACAGCTGGATGATTAGAAACTTATTTATTTCATTAATAGGAAATTACAGTACGGATAACTCCCTTCCCCACTACCATAAAAAGCCAAATAAAATCCCCACACCTATCACACAAATAAACACCCCAGGTTTCCTACCCACAGCTATCAGAGGAGCCTGCACCCTCATCATCTACATCCTGAGGACCCCAAGTTTCCCCTACCTGAATAGAGTGTCGTAAACATTCCATGGATCGATGGGCCTTAACCATATTCGAAAAAACCATAACACCCCCTTCCATGGAGTCAGATAAAACAAACCATCTTTGTCCAGTCTCCACTACCAACATCTTGCTGACTACTTTCCTCCACAACCACTTCATATAATCTTTGGGGATATGGCAAAGCTTCCCGACAGACTGAGAGGGACGGGTCGATGGACGTTGATTTTCCCACAGAGACCCCAGCAACAGACGCAGGCGCTCAGTCAAATCCTCTACCGGAAATAAATTTGAGATCCGAGGTGGCACGACCTGCGCCCAGCCGAATTGGCATAAAAGCCGCCAAGGGAAATAAAAAGAGGTCTGTCTGAGACCAACCAGCCGCACATATGAATACTCTCTTAGCTCCAGAATAGGTTGCAACTATCCCCGCCAAGGCACTTACCAATACAGACCACAAGCCCCATGCTCCACAAGCCAATTCTCCCAATTCTCAACATACAGGCCAACGCGGATGAAGTAGCGCGAAAAGAAGTTGGGTACGGTCGACAAGGGATATTCTGGAGGAGTCGACAAGGAGAATCTTTCAGACAACCACATGAACCACATCACAGGGCTATCGCTCAAAAAGTCAGAACAACCTTCTCTCCAAGCATCCAGGCCATTCAGAGTCTCCGCCAATATCACCGCCACAGGATTGCGACGGTATGACATCCATGAAGTAATGGCTGCAAGTTGTGGGTCCACTTGCACCTCCCCAGTCACCAACAACAATTTAGAAACTAGACCCTGAACAACGGCTCCAGCATAGCCAGCATCATTACTTCCCGCAAATGCATGGATTGCAGCATCGCCGGGAGGGAAATCATTCCTCCAGCAACCAATGATCTGGGCGCGAAAGGCAAAATATGAAGAAGTCCGACCAACAAATCCCTAGGAGAACGGGAAAATTCGAGCAAAGCCGCAGAAACACTAGGATTTACACACAGTATGGCAGAAAATTCCTCGTAGGTAGGACAAACTTCTTTCAACCCAAAGCGGAATACATGGTCTTCGGGGTACCAGAATTGTACCGCCGCCATCAGCATATTCCACTCAATAGGCCGATTGCTCCACAAGGAGACTCAACGCATCTTGAAAGCGTCGTAGTCAACATTATAAGATCACATAGTTTCCAAGGCTTCGAGGTAGTTGGCAAACTCGGTGCTACCAGGGAGAGACATCTTGCAAGGCAAAGAGATGGTGGGCAAGTAGGTAAGAATGCAAAGGTGTGATGACAACACTCCACCCTTACCCCTTTTTATACTTGAAGATCCTCACAAGAGACACAATCCCTGCAGAAATCGTAGGGAATCCAACCCCACAAGGTACCAAAGGCTGAATGGTACCATTCAAAGCTTTGAATTGATGGGACTGGACTGAACTGCCGATAGGCAGGTCAGGGTGCTTGTCGATCGGTAACCCCCCCATTTTTGGAAATTTCCCTCTTTTCCTCTTTTATCAAATCAGAAAACTCAATAAAAATAAATTGATATTCTCAACAGAAGTTCAAAATCCCTTTAATTCTCCCCTTTTAATAAAAAACATTACTTCAAAAAATTCCAAAAATATTTCCTTTTTACGGTCTCAACAGCAAAGTAAAAAGCGCATATGCATACATTCATCATTAAAGAAACTCCATTGCATTGCATATATCTGTTTTCTGTGTTACATCATCTTTGCAAGAAATAAAAAGAAAAAGAAAAAACAACGGGACTCAGCCCGAACCCACATCCTTTCTCTCTCTCTCTCAAGAGCTTCCACCCCTGTGGCGTGCTCTCTTCCCCCTACGGCGAGATGATGCGCAACCACTACCCGAGCCTGAGCCCGAGTCCTCTCTGGACGAAGCAGACGGCACCAAGAAAGAAGGAACAGGAACCGTATCCTGAATATGGACAGTCGCCAAAGATATCCAGTCTCTGATGTCCCTTAGCCAAGTGGTCGACACCCAAACTTGCTGCAAGGAAAGGCCAAATCAGTATCAAAGCGGAAATTACCAAAATAGAAAAGAAAGTAAGAGACGAACAGAAAGGTATACCGCAGGTCGAAGGACCTCCTCTGTCAAACCCAACTCCTTCGGATCCATCGCATGAGGACGGTGAAGCATAGGCAACATCCCTCCATCATCCCGCTGAATGTTGTATGAAGGGGTATGCAGCCGTACAAAAGGGACCTCTGAGGTTGCCACCGCCGCAGATGCCGACGGACCACCACCGCTATGGGAAGATCCCACCGCCTGACTCGAACCCGTCAGAGGAAAGGGCAGCACATCATATATGTTGGGCGCCATCAACCAGCTCGTCACAAAATCCATATAGTCATACAGCGCAGCCGTATCGGTGTATAGCAAGTAGGACTCGCCGATCATCGTCGCGATCCTCTCATCCTCCGACATCAGTCGCTCCTGCCTCATAAATGTAGGAGGCTGCACGGGTGGCACCACCACCTCCTCCTCAGCAATCTGACAAACTACCCTCTCCCCGAGGTACTAGAAATGGCCGAACTCATGCACCAGCAAACGCATCATCCGCGCGTTCGCCCCCGCATCCTGAATGGTTGTCCCCCATGGGTAAAAGGTCACGACAAGACCAGAAGGAACAAAAACCAAGATTGAAATGGAAAGAGTCTTACCCTACCACTGGTCAGGTCATTCAAGACCTGACGCACCGCCTCCAGGGAAAGAGATCCCTTCGACTGTCGATTGGCCTTATGCCATTGATACAATCGACAGAAGTCCCCAACAGTGTCGTCCTTCAAAGCAATCTGCGGGGTATTGCACCCAATCACCTCATAGAACCACGTTTGAATTCACAAGCGAAAAGAGACGCATAAGGAAAATGCGAATGCATGAAAAGAAATGCACAAACTGAAGAATACCTCAAGAAGGTACGTGGCCCCAGTAAAGGTCTACCGACAGCACTGACTGAATGCATCCAGAGAAAAGTAAAGGGTCGCCAAGGTCAGACCCCCCAATCATAGAAGGGGATGTTCGAAAACATCCTCAAGTACGGCAGAAACCATAAATGAACGACGTCGCCGCTCGATGCCACCATGAAACCTCCCAAAACTAGCAGAATGAATAATCGGGCCATCTGCCTCACTTGCAGCCCATCCTCCACATCGACCTTCGTACCCAGCAGAACATCCTTCAGCAAGGACAGACGGATAGAATCCCCAGAGTTTATCCTCCCCAAATCACCAAGTGCCGCACGCACTGCCTCCGATCTCACCCGCAAAGAGCGATCCACCTCTATTTGCTCTCCATCACAGTTCATCCCCAGCAGCTGCTGCATGTCTATGGGAGTCACAGTCATCTCCCCGAAGCCGAAATGAAAGGTGTGGGTAGTGTCCCACTACCTCTCTCTCAAATCGCACAAGACCACTGTCTAACGAGGCATCTCATCCAGCGACAATGCCAACCGCCCAAAACCCGCTGATAAGACCACCCAGTGCACCACAGGTGGGAGATGATCCCAGACATCCTTGAGCCCCGTTGTCCCACGGGCACGCATGTTCTTCAAAGAAATATCAGACTGGAAAAAAGAAAAGTCTCATCAAAAGTCAAGAAAGAAAAATCACCAGAAAGAGAAGAATGCCAAAGGTCGGGTTACTTACATAACCGTCGGGGATCACTATCAAAGAGCGATGATACGATGGCTCCCGCAGTAAGTTTCGCTCATCCGCAACAGGCTCTAACGCATCAAAGGAGTTCTCACTCCCTATGGCAAGAGGCACCTTAGCCCTCCACTCCACATTCTCCCAATCATCAACGGTCAACCACTCCCGGTGGACTGCAGTGCTCACGAAAGCGACCATTTCTTAAAGATCGAAATGATAGAACGATTTGCAGAAGAATCACAGAGAGAGAGAAGGCAAAAGAAGCTGTGAAGAAATGAGGGGATTCGCCCCCTTTATATAGGATGCCAAGTGTCATGCCGGTCGGTATCTCCCCCTACCATACCGATCGGTACTGACCCCTTGCCTTCCCGAGGTAGCCCAAAAGTTCGTGCCACTACCGAATGGCACCCTTCATACTATGCCGACCGAAACCCCCCCTTAAATTTCGTACAGAAAATACCAGAAATCCTTGAAAAATCCCCAAAAAATCCCAGGAAGGATTTAAAGCCTTTTTACCAAGAAAATTTTGTATTCCCTCGAGCGGAACCCCTCTTCCCCAGCAGAATCCTTAAAAAAACCAAGTGAAAACTCCTCCCGGCAAAGCTCCGGAGGATCCCTAAGGATCACCTGATCACTTCCCCCGCGGAATTCTCTTACAGCAGCCAAAATAGGTTATTCCCCCTACAAGGTCTCCTAAAATCTTCCCCAGCTATCAGCTCCCCAGCTCAGATCAAAATCACAAAGATCTTTCCCCAACAAAATCAAAATCCAATCTTCATCCACTCTTGGGTCAGAATTGGCCCCGGTCTTGGATCTTCACCTGAGTTAGGTCAAAATTGACCTCGGCCTCGATCGTCACCACTTTTGGGTCAGAATTGGCCCCGATCTTGGATCGTCACCTGAGTTAGGTCAGAATTGACCTCGATCCTCGGTCGTCACCACTCTTGGGTCAGAATTGGCCCCGATCTTGGATCGTCACCTCAGTTAGGTCATAATTGACCTCGATCCTCGGTCGTCACCACTCTTGGGTCAGAATTGGCCCCGGTCTTGGATCGTCACCTGAGTTAGGTCAAAATTGACCTCGGTCCTCATTCGTCACCACTCTTGGGTCAAAATTGGCCCCGGTCTTGGATCGTCACCTGAGTTAGGTCAGAATTAACCTCGGTCCTCAGTCGTCACCACTCTTGGGTCAGAATTGGTCCCGATCTTGGATCGTCACCTGAGTTAGGTCAGAATTGACCTCGATCCTCGATCGTTACCACTCTTTAGGTCAGAATTGACCTCGGTTATTAGACCTTTACCCTAAGCCCGCAGACTTGGCTTTGACCCACAGAATTGATCACCCTCCCCAAAAACCATTTCAGGTCCTCAGAATCGACCTAAACCTCCGATCGTCATTCATCCCCAACACACTCCTTAGGTCTGCATAATCGGCCTCGGCCCTCTGAATCGGCCATACTCCCTCAAAAGCATCACGTGGTGTCTATTCGACGGTCATAATTTGTTCCAAACTCACCCATCGATGGGCTCTATAGACACCCCATTCTGTTACCCCCCCTAAGTCTCCTTAGGTCCCTAGTACCTCCCTTCATCACCATAAACCTAGGTTATGTCCCGAGAACTGACCTGGAGGCCATCGAGAACTCCCCGGCTCAGTTTGACCCAAAAGTCAAACTCTTCGTCTCGATCGAGACTGAATGAAGCTTCGAAGGGCACTGAATACCCTTTCTAACGGTCCTCCATGTGCGCGATTTCGACTTACCATACGGACGAACGATCCGTTTGCGTCCGAAACTTGATCCAGAGGCCATCGGGCGCTCTCGAGCTCTGTCTGACCTATGTCAACTCTTCATCTCGATTAAGGATAAATGAATCTTTAAAGGGCACTGAATACCCTTTCCAACGGTCCGTCCCGTGCGCGATTTTGACTTACCGTGTGGACGAACGATCCGTTTGACTATGGGAGGTCATCGAATGCTTCCCGAGCTCAGTTGTCCAAATTCAACTCCCCAAATTGGGTCAGACTCTTTGGAATGTCTAAGTACATCTCCTAACCTTTCCAACGGTCCACCCTGTGCGCGATTCGGACTTACCATGCAGACGAACGATCCGTTTGCGTCCGAGCGATTCCCCGTCCAATGGACGGACAAATGCTTCCAAGCCATATTTGACCCAAAGTCAATTCTCGAACCTGGGAGAGTTCCAAAGGACTTTCAAAGGTCTCTGAATTACCTCTCCAACGGTATGCCCCATGCGCAATTCTGACCAACAGTTTGCCCTCGGTGGCCGATTTTCTGAAAAATATTGAAGCGCACTGCCAAATGGCAGGTTCCAGACCCTGCCTATCGGCACATGTCGATAGGCAGGAACAGGTCTATGCCGATCGTCACCCACCTGGACCTATAAAAGGAGGCCTTCACCTCATTTGCAAGGGGAGCCCAGATCTGATAAAAATCTCTCTGAACGAATCCCAGAAACCTCTCTCGAAGGTAGCGTGATTTCAACTTCCAAATCCCTTTTTTACTTCCACTTTTCATCAAACTTGGTGGATTAGCCACTATCCACCATCTTCCAAGTGCAAGGGCTGCTCTCCAACATTCAAGATCAAGCTCAAGATCTTCAAGAAGGTCCAACTTTCTCAAACTCTCTCTTAAATTCTCTTAAATTCCCAATAACTTATTTTCTTATTTAGCACTTTTATTATCTCATTTCACACATCCTAATATACTTTTTATTTAGTATTATTGTACATATTTTATTTTCATAAAACCCAAAAAACAAGAAAAAGAGGGTTTTCTCATAAATTCCAAGTAGGGATTCTCACACTTTTCCCACACTTTTCTCACAACTAAAACACTTTTTCTACACACACACACTTACAAATAAGAGATTCCCCATTTGGATTTATGGGATAAATCCCACCCCTCATTTTGTATGCGAACTACGTGGACTTTGATGCCTTTATAGGCTACGTAGGCGTCTCGAGGTAAAACCCGAGACTCGAGTCCTTTTTCTCACGCTTTCTCTCATTTTCTATCTTCTCTAAATCCATTTTCCTTATATTCTATGTACTTGCCCTTAATAATGTATTGCTCCATATGCGTTATCGTTCCATTATAACGGTCAACGTTGGGGTAATCACGTAAATTTTATTTTTCTAATATTACTTTTATATCTTCCTATGGATGACTCGCTTTATCTTTTCCATGTTACAAGGCGAGGATTCCTACCTCCATTCTATATATACACATGCACATATATCACAGGGGGAAACAAAAGGAAAATAGCAAATATTCATGAGAGACCGAAAGGGCGGAATGGGTGCCTAACACCTTCGCATTTCGTAACTAAGCCTCCGAACCCTTCTTGAATCGTCTTGGTTTCTCACGCACCAGTATGTCTTTGGATACCATCCTTCGGGGTGGCTTCCCCTTTTTCTTTTGTCTGTTTTGAGTAAATTAGACTGGAGACTCTAAATCTCTCTACATTTTTACACCACATCTCAAACACGTCGGCCGAAGCGCTCCCTAGAGGGACGCGCGGGACCCTAAGGATCCTTTCCTCCACGCTACTCGCCCGCGCGGCGAGGATCGGGGATGGCCACAGTAGGAATCCACCTCCTCGATGGATGATGGAGATCAAAATACATGAGTAGTCTGGATTAATTCTCCAGAATGGTCCGAAGTCCTTGTAGGAACATTTTAGAACATTACATACTTTTTTTGTAATTCTTGATTGTTCCATTCATTACAAGTAAACTCTAGATTATTCTAGCAAATCCTACAATATTTCATAACATATTACACAATAGTAGATAATGTACTAGGAAAATCTAGAATGTTATGGAGAATTATGGTGTAGGTATGGAGCCTTTAAGGAAGAAAATGTATAAAATACATGGTACATGACATCAAGATCATAATCATCTTCATCACTCGTAGGGGGAGAAAATGTCAAGACATTTCTTTTATAGTACCTACGCATAACTAAAAGAAAATAATGAAAGATAATAAACCTAAACATTTAATAAATTAGCATTTAAAATAACCCTATTATTTAATATTAATATTTTATAAAATCTAAATTTGAATTTTCGCATTTAACAAATCCTATCATTTTACAAACCTTTGTATTAAAAATAAATTCGCACATTTGTAACATTCATTTTCAAAACTTATAACATATCAAAAGCAAGTTGTGATTTTAACATACATGCAAACAATTAATCAAAACTAAACTAACCTTGGGCATGAGCGAGGAAAATCGATACTCTATCTATCTCTTTAGTCGCATGAGCAAGAGCAAGAGCAAGTAGGAGATGAAGTTAAGTTGTTCGGTCATTCAACAATCGGTTCTCTCAATATCTCTACAAGCTTATTTTATTTGTTTTGGTGTTAGACATTTTAGGAGAGTTATGGGTGGTGAACTGATAGATACGGTGTAGATACCATGTTATCCATATATGTATACCTATCCTTATCCTCTTGGATATAAAAATAATTATCGGTATCTGTGTCCTCTCGAATTCTCAGGATTCGGATATTATCAGAATTTGTTTACATTGTTTATCCATCTTAATTAACACTAATTTTGAAATTAACTAAAATTCATATTGAATAAAAATTAGACGATCGAAGTCCAAGATAATTTTGCTATAACTAACTAAAAAGTGACAATATAAACTCTTCAGAGAATGTTTGAAATCAAGTACTAACCTTTAATGTTCTTGTAGGGCGCTTGGAGGTAATCTCTGAATTATCGAGAGCTTCCCTAATTAATAGAAAAGACTCAAGAGAAGGAAGCAGCATGAAGACAGCGAGCCAGCTTAGAGAGGCAGCTCGACGGGACAGCTCATCAAGGAATCTCAGTGATACAACTTAGCTGTAAGGCAAATGTGGAACCCCGAATTTTTAATTATCGCAATTAAAATAAACTTAATTTCCTTTTCAAGATGCGGAAGCGTACAAAGTGATGGTTCAACTTAAATACTAAAATCCAAATTTTAATTCTCTTAAACAAATTAAAATAAACCACAAGAGAAAATTAATTAAAACACACACAAGTATTAATTTCACATAAACCGATTAATTCATTAATCCAAACCCTAGAATTTGCCTAAGTCATAATTATCAATATATCGAAGTTAGGCCAAACCAATTTTAGTAGATGACTTGAATTAACTAAATTTACCCAATATTTAATTTAGTGCCAAATTAAATCAAGTGTGATAATATAAACCAAATTTTATCTTGAGTTATCCTAATCATGCATTCTAAATTGTTAAGCAAGATAAAATAAATCAATCACACTACGCCTCGATGTACGAGGAAAAACCCAAGACGGGAAACAACCTCGAACGGCCCTAGCCACAAATCCACTAGATACGGAATTACAAGTACAAGACAGATAGACTTACAACGCACGACTTGATCCCTCTCAAGCCTCGACGCTTCTTCTTGTAGACACCGTTTCCTAGCGGATAACCTTGGAACTCCACCGCGGTCTCGGAATCCACCGATAGGACTTTCTATGGTCACCGTCACCCGTACACGAAGCCTTTCTTCAAGCGGGTAAAACAACATAAAAACACTTCTTCTTTCTTTGTGGGAGGTAGAAGCAAAACCCGAAACTTCTCTTCTTCAATTCGGTAGAGAAACATCGGTGCCAAACTCCAAGCAATTGATATGTATATAGGTGAACTTGGATAAACAATATTTGGGTGTAAATGCTAGAGTGATGTATATGAATTTCTCTTTGAAAATTAACACTCAAAACATGAACATTTTCCTTAAACAAATTTGCTCTCAAACTCTCTCTAAGAGATGAAAATGGAATGTAAAAGTTAAGTTGGAAAATGTTCTTCCCGCACAAGATAAAGTCTGAAAAAGTTGGCTAAAAACTAAGTGGGGAAGTGGGTCAAAAACTGCCAAAAAACTGCCAAAAATGGTTCCCGCTTGGCATCTCGTTCGAACGAGATTTCGTTCGAACGAAATCTCGTTCGAACGAGACTTCTAACGACGTTCCAGATTGAACTTGTTAGAATTTCGTTGGATATCTCGTTCGAACGACATTTCATAGGCCTATATTGGAACCTCGTTGGCAAACTCGTTCGAACGACATCTGGTTCGAATGAAAAACTCGTTCGAATGACCTATCAAACGAACTTCCAGAAATTTTGGAAAATTCGATTTTAGCCCAGAAACATTAAATACTTTATTTTTAAAGTTTTAATTAATTCTTTCTGAAAATAAAACACAGTTTTTATTAAACCTAGCACCCAATAAAATTTGTTCCAAGCTCCTATATATATATAATTGCATTCATACCTTGGGAGCATGGAGCCATAGTTGATGACGTAGAAACGAGGCACGCAAATCGGCATATTTGATGAAGCTTTATACTCTTTGCCGCTACGTCTTCAACAAACACTTCATAGTCTTGAGAGTATTACAATTACATACTATCCTATGAATAAATGTTTTTGTCCGAAATTGAGCCAACACTATACATGGACTCAATTGGAAATTTGTGTCCTTACATTAGCGAGTAAACTAACCGAGAGAGATCCTTTTCATCTTCTGTTCTTACTTAGTCAAATTGCATTTGTTAAATACATTTGTTTTAATGTTGTAATGATTGTAATATAAAGTGTGAGGTCAAACGGTACTCGCAAGAGACCAGGACTGGCTGGGCTTGGGAGAACTTACATGCTCTATCGAATGACCTCGTTTTGGGAACTTCAGAGGGATTTGGTTTGGGGGATTAATAAGTGAGGCAGCGTTAAGGCTTATCTTGACCATCTTAGATACACCTGGTAAAACAACGAGATACCTTTCACCGTGGAATGTTGTGCGGAGTAGCCTTGAGTTCCATCATATATTGAGTTTTGAGCCAACTAGTCCTCTATTGAATGTCACATCTACTGTAGGTGATGTCATTAGCCATCTAAACACTGTTCAATCCGTAATTGAGTAAATCACTGTGGTATTGGGGCTATTAGACAGTTTGGGTAGCCACCTCTGTTGTGAAATTCCTCTGACGCACAGTGGTTGGGCAAAAGGCATGTTTTGAGATTCAATGTTTATGACGTAGGCATGACTGGCCCATTATGTATTTAATGTTTGTGACGTAAAGTATTAGGGGATGACTTTCACAGTTGCGAAGGACTGAGGCGTCTCAGAAATGGTGTGGGGCTATTTAATGGCCTCAACTACCTCTGAGAAAGGGGGTTCCTTCTAGAGAATTTTCTGCTTGAGAGAGAATATATCAAGAAGGAGTTATTGCAAACCAGAGGGTTTACTCACCCGTCATTGTCATTTATTGTGAATCTTTTAATGACTAACCAGAAATTCTTCAGAGTTTTTTGGTGTGTTGGCTGCGTGCAAGGTGTATATAGGGTGCTTACTTCTCTCTCCCTTTGAATGAGTTACTTCGGAGTTTCCTTTATTATTATTTGAGTTATACATGAGAGATTTGTGAGTTCAATCTGAGTTGTTATTAAATTATGTTTGTTTGTTTATCATGTGATCATCAAGGGTATTCGGGTTAAGTGTTATCACTATACCTATAGGGGGTACACCTCCATTTATACTTGAACAACCCTTTTACAACTCTTATTCATGAATAATGTTCTCTTTTCCTCTTATTGAATAATCCATAGCTCCTCAACATGCATTTCTCGTTTGTTAAAAAAGGAAGATACACATCAAAATTCTTAACTTTATGCACCTACGCTACTTTGTGGTCACCAATAAACATGTAATTGAATTTTTTTCAAAGTATTGTTATGAGTGGCAGTGGGCAACCTAACATGTAATTGGATTTTTTCTTTCCTCTTTCAATTGGAAAACCCTCTATAAAAAAATGCATCACAACCACCCACATGTTCCTTACCAACCACATTGAAAAGATAACAACAAAAATAATATGCGACCTCTTTGTGGACACTATATTCTAACCAAGTTGGGTGTTTATCAAACCAAGAAAGATTGAATCGCCTTAACCCTCCTTGATCTCTTTGAAGAAATTTATGATCACAAGGTTTACAAGACGTGGCATTTTTTTGAAGTACCTAAGCATAACTAGAAGAAAATAAATGAAAGCAAGATCAGATTTTTACACCAAAAAAATAACAAAGCAAAGTGAGATTTAAACATATAAATAATTAAATTAAAGCAAAATCAGATTTTTACCCAAAAAAACAAAACAATAGTTCAGATTTTTGCACCAAAAAAATAAATAAAAGCAAGATCAGATTTTTACCCAAAAAAATTAAAACAAGATTTTAACATACAAAACAATTAAATCAAAGCAAGTAAGTTCAAATTTTTACACACGAAAAAAAATCAAGTTCACATTTTTATACAAAAATAAAATAAAATAAAGGCACGATGAGATTTTTACAAAAAAATATATAAAGCAAACTCAAATTTTAACATACAAATAATTAAATCAAAGCAAGTCCATATTTTTACACAAAAAAAATAAAGCAAGTTCATATATTTACACCAAAAAAAGATTAGAGTTTTAAATCAAAAAAACAAAGCAAACTGGAATTTTAACATATAAAAAATTAATTCAAACTAAATTAACTTTGGACAAGAACACCACACTACTCTCTCTTTAGGTACTAATTTTTTGATTCTTTCTATCTCGGTCTACAAATGTTAATTTCTCATAATTTTTATTAGTTATTATTTATGGATAGGAGGAGTAGTAGAGCTTAGGGGTGCCCATGGGCCGGGTCTGGGCAGGCCCGGTCGGGCTCGGGCCGGGCTTATAAAATTATGAGCTATCCCAAGCCCGCTCGGGCCAGGATCGGGCCTTATTATGTAATCCCAAGCTTGCTCATATTTAAAAGCTCTTTACGCAGGCCCGTTGGCCAAGCCCGGTTACTATTTTTTTTTAAATAAAAAAAATCTATTTTTTCTTAATCAAAGACCTAGTTTTTAATTAAAAACATGTTTAAAACTTTATGTATTATAGTGTCTATATATAAAGTTCCCACTCTACATAAAAAAACTTAGTATATGTTTTTATATTTACAAAAGCTACCCACTTTATATAGTTATTTATAGATTTGTAGTCTTACACTTTAATAATAAATTAATACACACACACACACACACACACATATATATATATATATATATATATATATATATATATATATATATATATATATATATATATATAATTCTCAGGGCTCGGGCCGGGCCTCATCGGGCTTAAGAATTCATGCTCAAGACCGCCAGAAAAAATATCGGGACTATCAAATTTTGCCAAGCCCGCTTTGCGGGCAATTCACCTTCCCCAAGCCCTATTTTTTATTGGGCGGGCTTGGCGGGTCTCGGACCTATATCCACCCCTAGTATATCTAAGGCTAGCTAATAGATTTTTGATAAAGTGGACATTTACCTCTTTACCCTACAAATTTTTTACATATTACTACTTTAATTTACAAATTTGCCATTGAAGTTTTTTATGCCCAAAAGACAAGGTGGACAGCTGCCCACTATATGTTCTTCTTGCCTCCGCGATAACTATATAGACAACTAGGTATAAGCCCGCGCAATGCGCGGGTGCAAACTGTTTCATTTGTGTGATCCAAATCTTTAGGTATTGTGTATCATCAATTCAGTAATCAATCATAAATCAAGTAAAGTAACGAAAATAAAATCATAACTAAACTAAAGTACTCAATATAGATTCATTACCAAAAACTCCACAATGATGACTGGGTCGCAACAAAATTATATAACCATATGGTAATATTTATTACATTTATAAGACTGTTCCTTTTAAACTTATGCATGCATCCGTTAGGTCGTACAAAATAAGAAACACGTGGAGTCAAATAATATATATATATATATATATATATATATATGTGTGTGTGTGTGTGTGTGTGTGTGTGTGTGAAACTCGTGTTTCTAAATTTTGAATAGAAATTACAAACCATCACCATGCAAAACAAAAATATGTAAGGGCGTGATACTTATGCTTACTTGTGTGCAAATTTGTACATGTATGTGAAGGTATGGTATGTAAAAAGCTTTGTTATTTTCTTCATATGTTGTTTTACACACACACACACACTGAACCATTTTTAGACAGAGAAAAAGAAACAAACTCATCCTTTTATGAATCACTCCTCAACTTTGTCGAAACCTCAACTATGCCTAAATTCTTCATTTTCGTATTGTAGACCATCAACATTGAATTATCACCACCAACTCACTCAAGACATCATATTTCAACCTATCACCATTACTTATGTAAACAATTATGATGTTGTCACCATTAACAATTATATAGTTTATTATTTCAAACAGTCGAAAAGGACATCTCGCTACATGTCGCACCTCCTACACTTTTTTGTCAGTGTCAACTTGGACGACATATACAGATTACGAACATCCCTTTTCTTGAGAGACTGGGTAACTGTGGTGAATATATCTTATTAGAGATCCCGAAGCAAGCCCTTATGTTCCTATATACCTCCTTTATTTTTGTTGGTTTGTTCTTTTACTGATTTTTCCTGGACAAAAAAGAAAATTACACACACATGACACCGGAAAAAATATGAAATAAACAATTAGTTATGGATTAAAATTAATGAAATATTGAATTATAAACACTAAACGAAAAGAGTAGTGTATGCTAGAGTATGCATGGCAATTCACATCAGTAGTGTAGCATAGGAGTTTCTCCCACGTTCTTTATTATAGTTTTATTTATAATTTTTACATGATATCAGATAAAAGAATCTTATAATTGAAGTGGGTATAAAAAATAGATGAATGTCGTATCGATTCAACTACATACACATATGATTTTTATGGTTTATAAAGTTTGTATATTTTAAGCATATTATTCATATCTCTTTTTACAACTGACCCAATACGAGTGAAATCAAGAAATTCTACCGATTCAAATAATTTTGATATATTAGACATTAGAAAATTAATAATATGGATTAGTGAATATGTGAATTTACCACATACAAATTGAAAGGAAAAATATGTAGCGGTTAAACTTCACGTGAGTTAATAAACCAGTCCAAAGAATTATATATGTGCTAATAAAATCCTACAGATAAACAAACTAATATTCACATTATTGCAATTCATATACTAAAAATAGTAAGAAATACATCAAAATCAAAATTTAAAATTCTCTTACCCTTCCATCAAAGTTTTCACCACCACACTTATACCATTTCCGCCACCACCATTGACCCTGGCAACATCATAGTTTACCGGTGTAACTAAAAAAGGAAAAGTATAATGTTTATATTTTTTAGATCATAAAACTCCAACACCACGATCATGAAATTAATCAAAATAGTCGAAATTTGACTAAATGAAATATATACCAATCTCCAAGAAAGTTGATGCAGGTTACAAAGATAAAACGAAATAACATTAGCTATCAACCACTATTATTTATCTTCCATAAAGAAATTTATTTCGAAAAAAAATTTGTAAAGTTTTGTCTAAAATCGGATGGTCCGTCTTCATTTCATAATTTTTAAAAATTTCAATTATAAAAGTAAACTTTGATTACGGGTGTGTGAGAAAGAGAAATACAATTGGTAATAACATAATAATTATAAAATATTGTTAAAGACTACCAAATTTAAAGAGTATATTTACTATGCATAGTCCTTGCTTCACAACTTGTACCTAAAGTACACAACAAATGTCGTCAACCAAAAGTCTTAGGGTCCGTTTGGTTGTGAGTGGGCAAATAGCTAAGTAGGCAAAATTTTCTAAGGTAAAAATTGCCATGGCAAAATTTGAATAGGCAAATGTTAGGTTTTTCCACTTTGGACTATCAAACAACCTAATGAGTCAAAGATTAAAGTCAACCCAATGAGTCAAAAAATAAAATAATTATTTCAAAAACAAATAAAAAATTGACTAACATAAAATATATTTGACTAAAATAAATAGATTTTACCAAAAAAGTAAATTAATACATTTTTTGAAGCATTTAACTAATTTTAACGGTTATGAAAAAATATAAATTCTTTTTAAAAATAGTATTTAAGTGTTTAAAACAGTGCTGTAAATAATTTTAAAAGCAAAATTTTAGAAACTGTTTCTAAACAATTTTTAAAAATATTTTTTAAAGAAAATTTTCAAAGCATTATTTGAAAGAGTTGTTCAAAACTGTTTTGTAAAAATAGTTTTTAAACAATTTAAAAAAAAAATTAAAGACAGTTCTCAAAACAGTATTTGAAAATATTTGTTAAAAACTGTTTTCTAAAAATAGTTTTTAAAACTGTCTTTAGATAATTTTTAAAAATAATTTTAATACAGTTTTAAAACATTTTAGAAAATTATTTTTTAAAATAGCTTATTAAAATATTTTAAACATTTTTTCTTAAATTATTTAGAACAACTTAATAAAATAATTATTAAAACATTAGAAAGCATTTGAGAATAACATAAAAAATGGAGAAAAAAGTATTCATTCAAAGTTGACAATTTATTGAAAAAAAATTGTCAACCAAATAGATAAGCAAAATTTGGTCACAAAAAACGAGCAAATAATGGTAAAACATGGGTACCCATAGAAAATTTTTCCATGGCAAATTATGCAACCAAACGGATCAAAATATTGATAAATCCTCTATTTGCCAACTTATTTGCCATTTTTCATTGGCAAATAACGCTACCAAACGGATCTTCAAGATAGTTGTTGAAATCCTAAGCAAAAAAAACTCCTTTCATCAAAAGTTTCGAGATCTATTCCTAACAATAACTAATACATTATCTTCCATCAAGTATAAGCAAAATAAAAATATACTCCAACCAACATTAAGGGTCCGTTTGATAGAGCCTATTTAGCATGGCAAATGTAACAAAATGTAATAAATAAAAGTTTTCCCACCATTTTGTGCGTTTTGATAGTTTTTATTTTTCATGACAAATTTTGAATGGACACCATGTCCACATACATGGTTTGCCATCCTTAATTTTGCTTACTTATATAGAATGACAAAGTTTTCTCAAAGATTTGTCATCGCTATGATTTTTTTTTTAAACTTGTTACTTTTGGTTAAAAGTTTTTTTAATTTTTTCAAAAATTGCTCTTTAAACGTTTTTTTTCTTGGTTATAACTGTTTTTGGCTAAAAAAATATTAAAAAAAAAGCTGTCTTTCACTATAAAAAAAAATTCGCTAAAAATCTGTTTTATTTTTGTCAAAAAAATTTGTTAATGCCGCTGATGCGGACCGGCATCATCATCGCGATTGGTTAGTGCCGCTGGCGCGGACACATCTCCGCAATTGTTAGTGCCGCTGGCGCGGAGCCACATTATCATCGCGTTTGGTTAGTACCTCTGGCACTGACCCACCTCATTTAATAAAATGACTTTTATTGAAAATACAAATTTTGAATAAAAGTCATTTTAAAAAAAATAGTAAAATATTTTTTTTTTAAATCATTATAAAAAGTAAAAAAAATTGAAAAATACAGTTTAAAAAAAAAGTTTTACTAAAAATCCAAATTTTTAGTTTTTATTAAAAAAAAAAGAGTTAAACAAATCTTAATAAAAATATTCATTAACTATTTCTTTTAATTTTGTCTTTTACTGATCGGTGCAAGTAGAATTTTTCTTTTTTCTATTATTTGTAGTTGTACAGTTAACTCGGTAAGATGAATAGCTGATTGTTTGTTGGTTGTGTTGAGAAAGGGGATCGATTGAGTTTTTATTCATGTAGAGAGAGAAAGAGGGACGAACAGAGAGAAAGAGGAAGCGACATGGTTTAACGGGAGTAAATGAAATGAAGAGAAAAGTTGTAGAGTTAAAATGATGGTCACCTGAACAAATGATACGTGGATAACCAAAGGAAAAACTACATTTAGTACATTGTAAACCGTTTTATAGTATAAATAAAAAAGACTGCTATCCTTAAACTTGGCTGCTGACAACTAATATCATTAAACTTGGCTGCTGCTGACAACTAATATCAACTTGGCTGCTGACAACTAGTATCATTAAACTTGGCATACACATGCTATATAATTCCACCTCGATATCCCAGGATTCTCACTTGTGTATCACCTATTTTTCATTTCAAGAAAACTCTTCTCCTCTCTCTTTCATAAGTGTCTCTTAGAATAGCGCCTTTGCGATGACTTACCAGCCTTATTTTGATCCCGACTATGAATTTTTCATGGAAAGATTATTCCCACCAATGGTTTGTATTGACAATGAAACCTGCCATGGCTGCACGCTTGTGAAGGTGAATAGCGCAAACAATCAAAGGGTTTTAGTGGATATGGTTCAAGTTTTGACAGATCTTAACCTCTTGATATCCAAATCATACATTTGTTCCGACGGTGGCTGGTTCATGGATGTGTTTCACGTGACCAACCAGTTTGGGAACCAAATTACAGACCCAAACCTCATACATTACATCCAGGAGGCAATCTGCCCAAGTTGGAAGAGAAAAAAAGAGGTACAAACTTGTATAGGCAGAGACGTGACAGTCCTTGAGATAACAGGGACAAACCGGCCAGGCCTATTATCCGATATAACAGCTGTACTAGCTGATTTGGGATGCTACGTGTCCACTGCAGTGGCATGGACCCACCGCACCCGAGCAGCATGCATCATTCACATCACAAATCCATTCGATATACAGGCCCAGATAGAGATCGTAATGAAAGCCCACCACTATGAGGGAGAACCATGGAGCGTGAGGTTGGCTACCCCCACCACCAGCCAGACCCACATTGAGAGGCGGCTCCATCAGCTAATGGAGGCTGATAGGGACTACGAGGAATGTGGTGATTGTGACACAAATACAGTTGTAACAATAGACGAGTGTAAGGAAAAGGGTTACTCACTTGTGACGGTGAGGAGCAGAGACCGGCCGAAATTACTATTTGATACTGTGTGTACACTCACAGACATGCACTATGTGGTGTTTCATGCCACTATTAGCTCCGAGGGGTCCCTTGCATCTCAGGAATATTACTTACGACAAAAGGACGGAAGCATGGTAAATACGGAGAATGAGAGGCATAGGATTACCCGTTGCTTAATTGCAGCGGTAGAAAGGCGAGTCTCCCGTGGAATAAAACTGGATATATGCGCCCAAAACAGATTAGGATTGCTCTCAGACGTCACAAAAGTGTTTGGTGAAAATGGACTGTCTATAGCAAGCGCTGAGATTGGTATGCGTGGTGAGAGAGCAGTCGGATCATTCTATGTTACTCATGTTTCGGGGAACAATGTGAAGGCAGAGACGATCGAGGCGGTGACAAAGGAACTTGGGGGCAGTGGACTGGTAGTTAACACTTCTTCTCATGAGTGGTCTCCACGGAGCAAGAGACAAAGCGGCAGCCGTGATGTAGAAGATAGGCCAACATTCTCACTAACGGGCTTCTTGTCGTCACAGATCGAGCGAATTTGTAGCAATTTCAAATGCTAAAGTAAAAATGATGATGAGGTTGATGTAGTTTGCGGATTTAACTATAAATAGACTAGCATCTGTCGGGTCCTAGCTTTTAATTAATGTTAATTATTAATTTTTAATATTTTTTTTATTTTTTTTAAATGAAAAACTCTTGGTTTTCTCCTTCTTGGTGGCTTTTCAAATAATTCAAGAATATACGTGTCTCTCTCCTCTTATTTACATTCAACTATTCATGTATTAAAGGAATTAATGCAATTTTAATATTGCCTCTCCAATAGCTTTTAATTAATGTTAATTATTAATTTTTAATATTTCTTTTACTTTTTGAAAATGAAAAATTCTTGGTTTTCTTCTTTTTCGTGGCTTTTCAAATGACCCAAGAATATACGTGTTTCTCTCCTCTTATTTAGATTCAACTGTTCATTTCTCCAAACTTGCTTAGTATTACCATGAATTTTTTTTATTTGACAAATGTATTTTTTACTACTTTAACGTCCCTGCATGAGCTATACTCTAATATTGCTTCCCCGAGACAAAAGAGGTTCAATATCAATGGTTTCACCAGTTATAGTCTGAAGCGGGAAGATATGTTACTTTTTGATTTTTTACATTCCTTATGATATGTATCTTTAAGGAATTTTAAATTTGCTTGATAGTTTGATTTTGTTTTTTTTTCTAGATGTATGGATACTACATCTGAAAAATTAGCAAATATTATATTTTTAACATGAAGGATTAATGATGTTCAGTTAACAGTTTGGTGAGAAAAATACTTTGTCAAGTTTCCATATTGTGCAGGTAATTTCCAAATTTTATACTAGGTACATTGTAATTATGGGAATTTTTTTTTTTTAATATTTGTAAGATTTATTTCACTTTACCGATTTGAATATTAGTAAGTTAATATAAGGAAGTTTTTAGAATTTATTAAATATAAACCCTATTTTCATATCAATAACATTATTCAGTGTGTATGGCTAATGTCTCCAAAGTAGAATTGGGTTAATAAAGTCCAACATACCAGTCCACAGATGAGAACCTGATAAGGTTATGACAATGGGAATTTCAAAGAGGAGAGAACTTATTATACTAGGTGCGTCATAATAGTGTATTATAATAGGTTTTAACAACGGGGTATAATAAATATATGATCTTAATTTAAGTATCAAACATATGACAGACAAAACCATCACTTTCAATTAGACATTATCATACTCTTAAACTGAATAATATGAAACCTTAGTAAATGTTTTTCCAAAAAATTTATTTCAATGTTACAGATTTTTCAAACCTTTTTTCAATAATGTTCAAGCTTATTAAATTTTTTTTTGTTATTCCCATAAATTCTTGAAAGTTTTGTTCAATGATTTTCAGATTTAAAAAATAATTTTTCCTAATGTTCAAATAATTTTCTATTATTTTTTACATTTTTCAAAATAATTTTTCAATAATTTTTTCTATTTTTCAAGATTTATAAAAGTTTTAAATAATATCCTTTGTACTTTCTATAAGTTTTTCTATCTATGAATTTTGCAATATTTTTCCATTATTTTCGAAATGTTATGAAAAAAATAGTATTTTTGGATTTCTTAAATATTTTTTAGTTCGTATTAGGTTTCGTGATTTCCAAATTTTTATAATAATTAATTTTCGAATACAATTGTTATGCGCCCGCGCATAGCGCGGGTTATATGCTAGTTCTTATAATAATAATCTGCAAGACAATTTTATTCCAAAAAAATAAATGTAACCTCTACGGTAAATCCCCCTTCCTCTTCTTCTTCCTTTTTTTTACCACTCATCAATTTCAAATGATAAACTGGGAAACTATTCGCAGGTATACTTTCAACTGAAAACTATAAATTTTATTTTTATTTGTATGGCCATAGTTGTCTAAAAAGATTAAAAAAATTCTTTCAAATTTTGAAGTTTTAATACCTTTCGTATTGGGTGAACATAATTCAAAATAACAAAAATATTCATTTTAAGTTGATTTTTTTTAAAATCGTGGAAAAAAATCATTTTGAGTTAATTTTTTTCGGAGTTCCTTAAAATGTGTAAATACAATACTGTAACACCCCATGATTTTGGGACCGAGAAATTTAAATTTTGGGAAAAATAAAATTTATTGAAATTGGAAAATTTTAAAATTTGGAAATTGAGGACGTTTTAAAGTACTCCGGATGATGATTCTGAGTGCGTCATCGATTCCGGAAGGGTCGAGATAGTCAAAATGACTGTCATTGGGTTTTATTTCGATTCCGGAATATTTTTAAGAATGTTTGACTAGAATTGGAGTAAACGAGTCATTTAAAGTGTGTATTAACATTTAAAACTGGGTTTATTGTTTTAAGGGATTTAAAGGCTTACGGGTCAAGCCTTCTCATTTGAGAGAAAGAGAGAAAAATCCCTAGAGGGAGAAAGAAGAGAGGAAGAAGAGGAAGAAGAAAAGAAGAGAGAGGAGAAAAAGCTTAGAGATTTCGGCCCAAACGAGATTCCGGGGACGATCCAACCTCCACAAATCTTAGGCAAGTGTTTAATCTTGCTAAATATTTCATTTGTGTATTTCATTTCATAATTTGTGGATAAAACATATGGATTTTTGGGTATTACTATCAAAACCTAGATTTTGGGCACTAAAATGGGAATTTGATGTTTATACATGGGTTTGATGACATATAAATTGTTGGGATGAGGTGTAGGATGAGTTTATATGTTAAGAATATTATTGAGTTAAAGATTTGGGGGTTAGATGATGAGATTGGGTGTTTGGAGAGTTGGGGTTTTGTTGAAAAATGAAAATCGGTCAGGATAACTGGTATGGCCGGTCGACCGCGCCCAGGGGACCGATCGACCGCGCCTTAAGGAAAAAGCTTACTGCATTTCTTCGTAGGCAAAATTTGGACCCGCGGTCGACCGGTCCCCTGTTTTAGCCCAAAGATTTAGATTTCTTTCTTCCCCTTTTCTTTTGGGGTTTTATTATAAGGGACTTTCTTAATGGGCTTATTATGGGGGGTTAGGATATTAGATTAAGGGAATAGGGCCCTAGGTCGAATATGGGCTTGCGGGCCTATGTTAAATTGATTTAGGAGGATGTGATGCCTCTTTTAGTAATGAAAGAAATACGGAACGGAAGTGATTGGCGGATTATTTTATCATGATAGAGGTGGGTTATCATGAAATGGTTATAAATGGTAGAGATAGTCCCTTTTTGCTTAAGTGCGTATTATAAATGGATATTCCAAGGCATAGTGGGGGATCTCAGTGAGGACGGGAGTTCTAGCTCGAAGTCATAAGTGAGTTTAGATATGATTAAGGACCGACGAGAGAAAGATGTCGCGTATCCTTGGGGAGGATAGACTTGAGGAATAAATTGTAAATGTAATAAGATTTAGGGTTCATTAGAGCGATTGAACCATAGATGGAATTTTGTGAATAATGTGATTAGGCTATCAACTAGGTTAGGGTGGGTTGCAAATCTAGTGGGGATAGTCGTTGTATATCCGAGTGTGATTAATATTGAGGATTCCAATAAGTAATGGGATCAAGAAATGAATTTAGGATGGAGCTTGAGGCTCATCGATTATTAATTATGTAATTACCTATGATCGAGATAAGTATCGTGGTTTGATGTACTTTCAGACATTGATGGAATGTATAGTGATTGTTATACATACGTTAAACCTTGGGGTGATAACCTTAATATTGAATATTCAAAGATTAATTATATCATAGTAGAAATGAATGAATATACCTCAAGGGAAGGATTATATTCGCATATCGAGGTAAGTTAATGAGTTTTGGATGACGACTAGTATATTGAAGATTATGTATACTTATAGCCGAGTTTATAAATCTTATACATATGAACGAGAGATAGTTTGTATATATATATGGATATGTGAATATATATCTGTGGAGATATGAAGAAAGTGTATACTCATGTTATGAATATCTAAACCGTATGTGATGGTTTAATTATATGATGGGATCATATGGATGTATATATATTGTGCATGAGAATGATATATATACTTATGTGGTTAAGCATACCCCGCACATGCTATCATTGGGAAGTTTTCGTGATGAGGGTGAGCACCCTGGCTCGAGGAGCAGAGTGTACATATTCCCCAGGTCATAGTCGTCCATTGTGTTATTATGTAATTTACATTTTTTTCGGGATGAGACGTGATGGGTATGTTTCGTCTCATTGCCGGTTAGGAACTATGACCGCTTCCCGGACGTTGTGTGCATGAGTTTATCACGAGGATGGGTGTCGTTTAGCCCCGCCAGGTGGTCCCCAGTATTGCTACGTGAGATGATCACTGGGAAGATGATAGCATGGTGCAGTTTATCGGCGATATATATAGTCGGGTATATTATGTGTATGGCCATTGTACATCATATGTAGTATGTACACTTGGCTATGGGAATGAATGATTGTATCTATATATATGTTTAGAGTAAATGTATATATATTTATATATCCTATAGGAGAGAGGATACAAAAGTTCTATAGTGTACATCTTGGATGATTATGGCGTACTAGATTGTTGGGGGTTGATGTATAGCGTTGAAGGAATATTTCGGTTACATCATCCCAAGGAATATTTCGGTTAACTATTATCAACCCAATTGACAGAACGGGTGGTATTTGAGTTTTATGGAATCCCCAAAACATTCACATGACCACTACTCAACTTAATAACCAGACTTTTCACCCCCTTGTTACAAGGAAAAATCATGAAAATAGTTATTCTCGGCTACCTATGCTAGTCCAAACTCGACTATTCGTGATAGGTTATGGGATAACCTTAAAACCTTGGTCGCTAATCCAATTATTCTGTGGCTTCTTGCGTGTGATTGAAACAACCACAAAGATAATTTTGAAAAGCGATCCTTCACTACTCTAATCACATGCTTGAAACACATGGCGCTAGAGGGCGAAACCCCGAAACACCCCCTAAACGGTCCCGTGAGAGGCACCAACACCTCGCACGGGACCAATGTAACTTGTAGGAACGAACCGTGTGGTCACGAGACCCTCGTTTTGAGAGCACAGAGATAATTTGAGACTATCTGCACTTAGGCTTAAAAACATGGCGTTAGAGGGCGAAACCCTGAAACACCCCCCAAACGACCCGTGAGAGGCACCAACACCTCGTACGGGACCAATGTAACTCGTAGAAATTGATCGCGTGGTCACAGTACCCCCGGTTTGAGAGCACGACGGTGATTTGAGAATACCTACACTTGGGATTGAAAACATGGCGTTAGAGGGCGAAACTCGGAAACAACTCCCAAACGACCTATGAGAGGTACTACACCTCGCACGGGACCAATGTAACTCGTAGGAACTGACCGCCTGGTCATGAGACCCACAGTTTGAGAGCACGGAGATAATTTGAGAATATCTACACCTAGGCTTGAAACACATGGTGTTAGAGGGCAAAACCCCGAAACACCCACCAAATGGCCCTATGAGAGGCACCAACACCTCGGACGTGATCAATGTAACTCGTAGAAATTGACCGCGTGGTCACAGTACCCTCGGTTTGAGAGCGCGACGGTGATTTGAGAATACCTACACTTGGGATTGAAAACATGGCGTTTGAGGGCAAAACTCGGAAACAACCCCCAAACGACCTATGAGAGGCACCAACACCTCGCACGGGACCAATGTAACTCGTAGGAACTCACCGCTTGCTCACGGGATCCACGGTTTGAGAGCACGACGATAATTTGAGAATATCTACACTTGGGCATGAAAACATGGCGTTAGAGGGCGAAACTCTGAAACACACACCAAACGGACTCGTGAGAGGCACTAACACCTCGCACGGGACCCTTGTAACTCGTAGGAACTGACACTACACGAAAAGCAGCAATCTAGTACGGTTTTGAGCTGTGCCAGAATCAAGTATTCCAAAATAACCATTTTTCTGACACACTTTTAAACCGTGCCAAAATTTGATATTTCTGTCACACTTTTGAACTGTGCCAAATTTTTGGATCAAAGAAAATAAAATAATTAGAAATAATATTACCCAAAAAAATCAGCAACGTTTCCACTATTTTTGTACATGTTTTACCAAAACAAAAATTCAATAATAATACAAAGTTCGCATGGCAAAAATAATATAACAATACAAATAGTGCGCAATAACATAAATTAAAATCCAGACAATAAGCCCAATAAAAATTAATGGCTCAAATTCCATTAATAGAAAATTCATCTTAATACATATGAAATTCATCTTAATACATGATGCAATTTGGAAAATCTGTATCAAATGCATATGAAATACAACAAGCATGTTCAAATACATCAATTAAATGGTCATTGATTAGGCATGCGGTTTGCATGAAGTGTATGACGATGGTACCCACAAGTCTTTCGATTTACAAATTCTCAGAGTTCTTTGTCGAATAGTTCAAATTTGCTCTGAAACTGCACATGAAATTAAACAATAGCGAAGATCATCATGAATGCAATTTAGTTGGAATCTCTACTACAAAACTCCAGAAATATACATAATATTACTCAAATTTTATTGAATGAAATGTTATATATAATCATCCAAAAAGATTTAGATGAGCATGAGAGGGAAATACTTGTCAAACATATACATTCACGATGAAAATACAATTTCATCTTAGGTGATGAAATCTTTTTCTCCCACTTTCTCAAGTGATTTAATGTCTAGTCTTTCCAGCACGACGACAACAATTGGTTATAAATCTGTTACAAATACGGTTCAAAATTGTCAATCTTTTATGAGTTGAGAAACATAAAAAATGGGGTGAATTGGTGTAATATTCCAATATAAATACAATTATGGGGCTTCCAATTGGATATGCCTTCAAAAAATTCCTTTTGTACACAAAAAGTCCACTCCACCAGCGCTCTTTGCAACAAAATGCATAATTTGTGGTTGTGTTTACTTTAGACATAGTTCAGGGGTTTCTTCATAAAAACTGCATAGTTCCACGCGCGGGGGTGGAGTGGGAGTACACTTTCCCCTGTAAGCAACGAATGTATGGTGTGTTTTAAGGAGTGAGTGAGAGAGATGCCTCGTTTAAGGAGTGGCATATAGCCTTCTCTCCCAAAGATGCATACATGGTCACAATAGTGACATTGCGTCTGAAGCAACCCGAGTTCAAGAAAATGACATTTATTATAAACAATGTTCTAAAAAAGGCGAGGTGTGACCAAAGCGTGGAGAGCAGGCCTTAAGCCTTATAAGTCTAGGCGGGCCTTGGGCGTAAAAAGGCGTTCAGGCCTTTTTTAATATATTTTAATATTTTTAACTATAACAATGCTATTAAAAATAAAATGGTACATACCTTAAAATATGTTTGAACATATGCAAACTAAAGTAGTATTTTTTGTAAATACTGAGAAAAAAAAGGGAAAAAAATGTACCGTTTTTTTGGACGAGATGCAGAAAAGTTTGGAACACCATTTGTCTTTTGATTGTTTTGAATGAGACATTAGTCCGATTTTTTAAAAAAAAATGCGATAATGTTTCACTAAAACGTTTTTGTTTTAAAAAAGTTTCCTTAAGCCTTTTACCATGAATAAGGCGTAAAAAGCTTAAGGCGGAAAATTTTGTCCAAGACTCAATCCTAGCGCGTCCAGTCAGGCCTTTTAGAACATTGATTATATAATGTGAACGTGGTAGGCATTGGCAAATATACATTCTAAAGCACCAGAATAAATGAACCATTGAAAAAAAATAGAATTCAATTGTACCACCTGTACATACTAACAATGTTCGGAAAGAAAAGAAAAAATATAAACATGGCAAGTATAATAGAACATTGTCTATTTTTCAATATATATACACACACACACACTAGCGGAATACCCCTATTTGAAGGCACGTCGAAAATTTTCTAAAGATCGAAATGTGTAAACAACTCAAGTCGAGTTTTATTACAACACAAATGTGAAAATAATTCATTAAATTTGGACAAAATTTCCTTTAAGGAAAAAAAAATCAACAATAACAATACTAACAATCCGTCCTCGACCTCAAATAAACATCATAATGATCACAATTATACCATTATGAAACATAACAATACAAAAATAATTTAAAAATATGGGCAGAGTTTTTATAGGACAATCCACCCTGTTAAAAAAATAATACAACAAAAACAATACTATCACAATTATATTGTAACAAAAAAAAATCAAATGAACATCTAGTTCAATGTACACTAAATTTGTGATCAACAATTTCTTTCAAGGGTCCAAGGAAGTTCGCTCGAAGACAACACCAAGTATTGCAAATCCTACGACACTGCACAAAAAGAAACAAACAATCAAATAAGTGATAACATCATCACGTATAACAATACAAATAGCAAGACCGCACGTAGTTCCGTAAGGCCTTTGAATCTATATAATACGAAGGCAAAGTTGATAGTCAAAATTACAACAAAAAGGGTGGATTAAAGAGAATAGAGTAAGTAAAACTCAAGAACACGATAAGAAAATAATAAGAACAAATAGAGTCGTAACCATTGAAATGTTACACCACTTGTGAAGATTCCTTCTCCTTTCCTTGCCCTTTATCCTATAAAAGTAAGTTATGCATATAAAATCAGATGAAATAATATAATTGCCCATGTTGGTAAAATATATAGATTAAAACAGCATGACATCTTGTGTTGCATAATCTCTACTAAAACCTTAGATTTTGAATCAACAACTATATAGTATTGAAGTAATTCCCTACATTATGATAATCCCCCTAGCATAGCATTTGCTTCAGATGCTATATTTGATCTTTCACCCAAAAACCTAACAAAGCCTATTAAAAACTATACCATGTCATTTCTCAAAACTCCTCCCACTCCACTTAGTCCAGGATTCTGTTTAGAGGATCCCATACCAATCTCTTAACTTCCTGCCTTTTAAGTCTTTTATTTAGTACCTTCCCACCTCCTCCTTTTATAAGATGCAGCTCCATTAAATCATTAATCTTAAACACAACTCTATCAATGTAAATTTTAGTTCCTGCAAACTTAATCTTATTTACAGCAGTCCAAGTACCGCAACAAATGAAAGTAGGGATGATAATTCTAGATCAATGTTTAATTTCGATGCTCCACTAACTAATCAATCTACCTCTGATTGAGGCTTTTAGATTTTAAGCTGGATGAACTTTTTGAAGTAATTCCACACCTCTAAATCCATTTCAATATCCCCGAATAAATTATTTAATTATTCTTCTTTAATTGTATTGCATCAATAACATTTAAAAGGCCCTTTAATCCCCAATTTTCGAATAGCAACATCTACTGACAACTTTTCCTCAATAATCTTCAAAGAAGAATAGATATTCTAACTGATATAGACTTGTACCATATTAACTGATCGAGTTTGGATAAAAATGAGCATACCTGATAAAAATAAAACGTTAAGAATACTACGTACTGGATAAGCATACTTTATACCTGTTATCTTCTTTAAGGCCCAACAACTCCTTTTGTCCAACATTGGCCACACGAATTGAAATACGTTTTTGCCTTGTTTAACTACACGCCAAACTTAGTGCTTCATTGAATACATCTACACCACATATAAGAACACAAATAAATGGAATAATATGAAAAGATGTAATATAAGATAATACGAAAGAAAAAAGAAAGAAAAAAACAATGCAAACATCCTTTCAACCTAAGCCATAGATCAAATTCCTAAAAACTGAATCCCTGATTTTAAACCCAATTAAATTTGAAATAAAATCCAAACAGATAGACAGAAACGGATGATAAACAATCAACCGGAAGAGACAAGTGTTAATAAAAAATTTATTAGCCAACATACAACACACGTGCACATGCTTTGTAATCGCACCACACTATACATAATAATTAAAAGGAAGCGGATCATTAGTGATGTAAAACCAAGGTTCTAAAAAACGTGGGGGATGATCGAGGCGTGGAGACCAAACCTTAAGCCTTAGAAGCCTAGGCGGGCCTTATACGTAAAAAGATGTTTAGGCCTTTTTTTAATGTATTTTAACATTTTTAACTATAATAAAGCTATTAAAAAATACTAAAATACTACATACCTTAAAATGTCTAAATATATGCAAACTAAAATACTAATAAAAAACAAAAAAGAAAAAGAAAAAACGTGCGATTTTTTGGAAGAGTGGCATGGAAATTTGGAATGCCATTTGTCTTTTGATTGTTTTGATGAGATATTGCTCCGATTTTTTTTAAAAAGTCTTTAAAAGGCAATATCGTTTCACTAAAGCGTTTTTGTTTTTAAAAAAAAGTGCGTCTTAAGCCTTTTACCAAGAATAAGGCTTAAAGCGAGGCATTTTTCCCAAGCCTCAAGCCTAGGTGCGTCTTTTAGAACACTGTGTAAAACATAATAACAAAGTAAAAATATGTTCATTATGTTGATTAGGAGATCTATAATGCTAAGAACAAAGAACAAAAGGAGCCAAACTATAAGTAGAACAAAGATTCATTCTATTACAAACCAACAAAATTGTAAACAAATGTAAAACCTTGTTGTTTGAGAACAAAACACTCAAAATATGAAAACAATTCAGGCATCCAAATAGAAAATAAAATAGAACTAAAGAGAAATTGAAGAATAATTGAAAATTCGTAACAAACAGATAATATGAAAGAAGTGTGCTTTAAACATAGCTCAAGCACATACACTTTCAACATACAAAGACAGTAAATATACCTAAAATGCAAAAAGTGAATTTAATCTGGGATGATGATTCTAACTAAATGTATCGATTTTATACTATTCTATGATATTTAACCTCCAATTAAATGTATCAATTTTATACTTCACTAGGATATTTCTCGATGGAATCAAATATGACGCTAATGCAAAACAGCAATGATGCAAAACAGCAGTATAATGCTAAAAAAAGAGCAGCATAATGCAAAGCATCTAAGATGATGGGCCTATGAAATTCCAACCTGCTTATAACTCATTGCATATGAAATTCCACTAGTAACAGAGTTACAAAACATCTATGGTTAAAAACACATGAGATGATAGGAATTGTATCTTCTGAAGTTCCAGAAATAAAAAGTTCTGCACTATATGACCATCGACCTATACGACTATCGAGAAATGATGATGCGCCTAATTTTTTTAGAATTGATAAATTACATAGATAAATACTCACCCACTTAAGTTTAGAGAAACTGGAGCTTGTTCTTGAGCTGATTAGTAGATTTAGACAGAACTCAGTTAGCAAATAGTTCACCCGTCAGAGGCTGAAATACTATGTCAAAGGTGAAGTGTTATGGCAAATAATTCCCAAGGCAGCATGCAAAGGCACTTATGATTAAATTAGCTGAAAGTAAGTACTTATCGTGCTGACTTTAATGACCGACCTTATCCTACTACAGCGCCTTATGCTTGTCCAAGCAAAGGTGGACCAACACCTCGACAAATTTAACAACTTTGTGGAGCATAACTGTGTCCTTGCCAAGAAAAACAATCGATTCGTCACTCTTTTTGTTTCTTCAATTTTTGAATTTTACACGCGCACACAAATACATATTCAAGATTGACTCAGCTAGTTGATTGAATTAAAAAAAACCTTCGCTATATCTCATCCTGCAGAATGAATTTGATTTCTGGACATGGTAATCTAAGTTGATTTGATTGGGAATAATCAATATGAGGCTGTGACAATGTTGGAGGTTTTGAAGTGGAGAATATATTTATTGGGGGGGTTTATGGGGATTTTAGCTGATTTGTCCGGTTGAACTTGGATGGATTACACCTGCTAGAGTTGAAAAAAAGCATTGAAGACAAATTTAATCGTCGTGCAAATTAGAATTCTGGCAATCAAACACCGTGTGGGTGGAGGGGGGTAAAATGCAAATCCGAATATGACCTAGTGGATTTGAAGTCCATGAATCTATCAGGTAACTTAAGCTCTAGCATAGCATTTAGGAACTGCTCCAAATAGGAAAATCTTTATCTAAACAGTTATGCTCCACAAAGTGATCCAACAACTCTGTGGAGCACAACTGAGCCAACAAACTTTATTTTGAGTACAGTGTAAGCGATCTCAACTGTAGTTGTTAATGCGTAAGGATTAACAAAATAGATTTATTAAAAAATAAATATAAATCTGTTAAAAATAGATTGTGCAACACAACATCCAAAACCCACAACCACCCCAAATATTCTTTGTCCCTCTTTTGATGATATTAATATATCCATATCTTTCAGCTTCGAAAAGAGTGTTAAGAAGAAGCAATATCCCCCAAAGTTACCTGAGAAGTCTAAAGATGATGAATGTCTAATTTGTCTCTAATCTTTGGAGAAATTCCATAAAACACTAAGTCAATAGATACCTTAATATACCTAATAGTATTTTGTATCCCAAATCATTAGGTTTATAACAAATAAAAAAATTATGAACACTAATGTCACCTATAATGCCTTTAAATTTAAATAAATAATATATACACTACAAATCAAGCTAACACATGCCCATATAGAAACAAACATATCCAGTAGGAATATAAGAAAGGAATGAACATATTTTAGAGGAGGATTCTTGCTTTGAGCGGGATAAAGATCAGAAATGTTAAATGTAAAAGGTAAATTTTATATCAAATAAGAAGCCCAAACCCAAATTAGAAAACTAAAACAGTCAAGAAATTATGAAGCATAAACCCAAACCACCTTCAGAGATATCTCTACCAAGAAATTATAACCGTGAAATGATGAAACAACCATAAGTAACATATGAAAATCAAGGTTTTAATTTCTTGAACATAATAGAAGTTTTAAAAATGCACTTTATCATAACTATTAGACGAAGGCAAGGTATGAAAATTCTATCAAATAGGGAACAAAATGATGGAGACCATATCAATGGATTTATAACAATATATCGCAATTATCTCACATGATAGTGTAATAAAATGAAGCCCAATTTTATAAATAATATATTTAAATTATCATATGAATTGAAAAGAGTAGAAACTATTAACATAATGAAATCATTAGCTATCACAGAAGTTTAATAAGCATTAAAATATCCTTCTTACTTTTTAAGCAATAAAATATTTAAATTTCGTGAATACTGAGCATTTATTATATCTATTGTGCTTAGAGTACAACTCCTATTTGCAATTTACTTGTACATAGGACATCTTTTATGCCTACCTTGTAACAACTGGACGACGTAAGTGGCGGTGACTGGACGCAATTCTATACCTACAAATTAGATTAAGAAAATAAATCACGTTAATTACTTTTAAGAAACGAATACAATAATAATTTACACTCAAATATATACACAATCAACCTTCCAAACCATAAAAAACAGCTAACCTTTGCGAGTTGGTGGGAAGCTTTGCGAAAAAAACACAATTTATATGACATGTTATGCGCATACTTGTCATTTCACATCCATAACAAAACTTCAAAAGGAAAATCCCTGCATTATCACAATAATTAAAAAAACGTGTTAAACCTTTGTAGCACACCCACAATCAAGTCTGGAGTGACCAACATGAGCTTCGAATACTCAGAGAAATATAAAATTAATAAGGACACTGCAATATAATATCTTTCACTAAATTGAATCAATAACCCATATTTTGAAACCAATGCAACAACCAAACCAAATGAACAACAATATAGTCATGTACGAACATAAAAAAGAAAATGCACGGGATATTAATATTGCCTTAAAAGGATTAATTTTAGCAGCAGGGGTACTTTGAAATGGCATTTAAAAGTAATTTAAGTGAGAAAACAGGAAAAAAAACAAATATATATGTAGTGTAGCAATCGACATAACAATATAACTTAAGAATCGAATCTTTGAGTTTAAATTTTCCATGGCAATATAATAAAATACATTAATCTGAAGTCTTGTATCATCACAGCTCTACCTGATTTCCATCACATTCAACATCATACAATAAACACAAAGTACATAAATTTAGAATCCTTAAAAGAGTGAAGTATTGAAGCTTAAAAGAATCCACCAAAATATAGAGTCATACAAAGTAGATTTTGTCGATCCCAATAAGCACAAAACACTTGTCTCAACAGTAGCAGCAGCCAGGTACTCATAAACTCATCTCTCATTTCCTGCAATACAAAACCATAGCGTAAAACATCACTTAATGCACCTAGTACGAAACAACACGAGGTTTTACCAAGCATTGCCATACAAAATTATATTAAGGTTCAAAGAAATAACACATTTTTTCCAAGACCATATGCATCACGAAACATATTCCCCCTCACTCCCATCTATAAGCAAATCAACAAATCCATTGTACATTTTATCAAACACCTAGATGTTATTATATAAATGTCCATAGTTAGAATACACCACGTTAGAAATAAGAACTTAACAACAGTAATTGAATGAAACAAAGCTTGGGATTTATAAGATTTCTCCCGTGAATAATTTGAATTATGAAACTAACAAAAAATTGATTCTTTATAAAAATCTAAAACCCTTACAGGAGAGACAGAGAGAGGGGAATAGGGCATTTGACCATCGTTTTAACCCACAAAACCCAAAAATATTAAAATGTGATTTTGAAAATCCAGATATGAACATGATTTTAAACCCTGAACAGGATTTAAATGAGTGATATGTAACATTTACGGGAACACCTCAAAAATCAAATGTCATCAGATAAATCATTAACATTATTCATCAAACACTCAATCCCCTAAATTTTAGAGCCCCAAAACTTATTGATTTCCTGGCTGGAAACAAATACCCAACAACTTGGTTCTCTCTCATCTTTGCGAAGGTCGCTTGTGACAGTGGACAGGACACATCCGTTTGGAAGACCTGATCTTTGGATTCTCGCACATCCATTTGAATGTTGAATCAAACCCTAATGTTAAACCAAAACCCTAAAGTAAAATACCTTTCCTACAGCATCCGTTTGGTCGCAAGAAGAGGTCGGAGAGAGAGAGCTTTTGATGCAAGAAGAGGTCAGAGGGGCCGCATCGTGTGAAGGGCGGCATTGTGTGGTATTATTAGCTAGAGAGAAGAGGGAGGAAAAGGATGAGTGAAAGGTAGAAAATGAAAGTATGTTAGGGTTGGGAGGATAATTGATTGGGAAGAGTTTACAAAAAATATCCTTAGTTTTTCAACCACTGGATTCAACTTTTTAACAATCAAATCCTAACCTCTAATTGTCTTATCAACTTATGAAATAGTACAAATATTCTACTCCTTGTTATATATATATACTAGCGGATGCCCGTGGCGAGGGCACGGCGATAAATTTGCCCCCGTGATAAAACACAGCCCATAATAACCCACATTTTAAAAATAAAAAAAACACCTTTAAAAAAATAAAAAAATAAAGAAAAAAATAGTTAAAAAAATATTTTTTTTAAATATATTTTTTTAAAAAAATAATAAAATAATATATATATATATATCCATATCTATTTATTAAAAAAAAAACTTTTGGCATGACATTTCATGCATGTGCATGAAATGCCAAAATATCATACATAAAAAGCAAAAATGTCATGCATCCAATGAATAGTAAAACACATTTACTCCATATTATATGGATATATATATATACACACGAAATGATTTGAAAATATCTAAAAAGGGATGAATTGGCTTTTGCCCAGAGTTTACGCCAAAACTGACTTTAGCCCCCAAAGCTTTTAGTTATCGAACCATTTCTTACTGTCCTGTCATTTTTCCATATTAGATTACAGAAAATGACCAAAATATCCCTAGTCGATGTCTTATTATATATAAAATAGAATTGAAAGTCTAAACAATGGGGTCAAAACTGGGCATATTTTGGTCAAGATGAACGGTCAACTAACGGAACCATAACAGTTGGGGGCTACACTCCATTATCTAAAGAGTTTGGGGCCTAAAGTCAGTTTCGACCTAACATTAGGGTCCAAAAGCCAAACGACCGTCCGATATAGAAATTGACGTGTTCCTATGCAAAATGATGTAGAAGATTAGCACCTGCAATGCAATAAACCATTCTTCTGTTGTATCAGCAAAGATCGCCACACTCTTCCCTTCTATGACCAAGCTGCACTAACCCAAAAGAGAAATTGCACACGGCTTCAAACACTTCACCATAACTCGACCACTCATAATCACCCAAATGAAGCTTCTCAAACGATCTACCATCTTCAGATACTTCTATCTCCTTGGCAATTAATCTCCGAGATCCAAGTAATCTCTTGTCTCTGTAATACCTGCCCATGCTGTTTCAATCAGGGAACTAAACCGATAGTTTCTGATTGCATAACCGGGTTCACCACCAACATCAATAGGCAACCCCCGCTTTTTTCTACTGTTGGAGTTTCGAATGAGAAGTGTCAAAAGGGCAACAAGGACGCCAACCATATAAGAACACATCTGTCAATGACTAGAGAAGCCCCTAACAGAATCAACCAATTTAAGTCCTGGTTACATAAAACAATAACCAGTCATTTTCACTAAACCCACAGAAAAAGCAAGGTCTTAAATAAATGAATGTTTCTAGGAATAAAGTCAGACCAAACTACAAAATATAAAGAATTAGATGTCCATTAATCCTCATATTCTAAGGATGGGCTAATAATTGTAAGTACAAGTCAGTCATCACTAATACCAAGGTTTGCATGCATGTGTAGCCATAAAGATCATAGTTGTCAAATTATGATATGTTTGGCAAATCAAATCACGAGATTCAGTAAAAAGACAGAAAATAATGATGAATAACGTAAAAATGTGTAGAAAACGTATTATCATGTCAAACCAATCTTAATACCCGTGTCTTCGTGAAAAAAATGAAAGTGTGAATTCATACAATTGCAATTCGCAACTCACATTAGTGATACATTATCCATCAATAACCATAAACTCGTAGTAAATAGATAAAAGATGATAGGAATGACATTGGCCCAAACTAAAATACCGTCAGACAAGATCGATCCTTATATTGATAAAATACATTCCCAATATTGAAATAAACAAGAAACTCTTCAAATTAATTAAAAACTGCCCATCGGCGCTTTTCAATGAACATAAATCGTTTATAAATAAATTAATAAGATGCAAATACTTTTTGTATGTCTAGAAGACAACTCTATAATTGGTGTTATTCGATAAGCAACGATCATTTATAAACAAATGTGTGGGTAGAAATACCAAATGTGCATGAGTTCCAGAAAAAAGAAAAAAGAAACACAGACGCATAATAGAATCCTCATCTCTTAACATAATTGTAAGTTGACTAACAGTTCAACCAAAACTATCATTGCCCAGCGGGCTTCAATAAATAAATGAACATTCTTACAACGAATAAAACAGTCTTTCATAGCTAGGAAAGTAAGCAATGATAGCCCATAGGAACATAAAATGAAAAATTACAGAAAAATCAACCCCTTTCTTCTAATATATAAAAATCAGTCATTGATTATCATCGTGTAAGAATATTCTCAACTTCAGACTTAAAATGCACGCTCCTACGAATCAAAATCAGGTATGTTACTGAATTGATTAAATTTTTGTGTTCATTTAATTATCATCTTGTAATAATGTTCTAAACTTCAAAATCTCATTCCAAACAAAGGTGAAATTTTAATCAAAGTAAACTAAAATTTACTTCAATGCAGCTATTCTGAAAACTTACAGGGAAAATTTTGACCTTTTTGAAAGTATCAAATTTGAAAGTCAAAAAGCATGTAACCCTTTTTGGTACATTGATTTTCATAACACTCAACCAATTTGAGACATTCTATAATCAGATAAAATCCAATTCCAATTCAAACCCACGCACATCGGTAATCAGATAAAATTCAATTCCAATTTTATTTAGGGCCTTTGCACTTGGTGTACCTTGCTAATGATCATATTTAGACATAGGTACCTCACTACTTTGCTTTGGACTTAAATGTAACCCTTGTTAACAGCAAGTCACGACCTTTTCAAAAATCAAAAGGACTTCTTGATGCTTGTAGGACCCGTGTAGTCCTCAACCAATTTTTGAACGTCGGATGTGTTAGTCGCTCTCATAAGATGAATTCATCTTTGGCAGTGGACTTTTTTAATGAAGGAAATTATTCTCCTTTAATTTTTTTAAGTATAAATAAAGTCCAGAAGAGGTTTTTTGTTCCAGAAAGTGAAAATAAGTGAAAATATGCACATTACAGTTGTAATATGCACTGTGATATGCATATTACAGCAGTTAACTGTAATATGCATATTACCGTTGTTGTAATACTCACTGTAATATGCATATTACAGTTGTAAAATGCACTGCAATATGCATATTACAGCAGTTAAATGTTGAAATATGCACTTAAATGAGGTGACTGTGTGTGATGAACTCTTACAGCAGTTAATTGTTTCCTGTAATGAACTCTTGACAACAGCCTTTCATGTGATTTAAAAAATTTCATATCTACGGGCCAATCTAAAATAGTGGCACTGAAGTTGCTTCCAAATCCAAAAAGAAAAAAGAGGTGACTGTGTGTGATGGTGAGTCCAAGCAGATAAGGTGTTAGGCATCACTTTGATGCTTGGAACATCAACTATCCTTTGCTTAAATACTTGCTCAGTGATCCAAATGAAAGATAGCATCACAAGGGGGTTTGAGCACACCCTCTCAATCATGTGCCGTAGCATCACTTTAACATAGAATGTGCTAAGAATCATGTTCTTAACAAGTTTCGACTAAATATCAGAGAATAATTCTTATTTATCATATGAATAAATAAAACACAATGTACAAAATATGCACTCTTTTTGGTTACCTCAACCATGAGCACATGCTTAAAATTGAGGCTTACGCTTCAATTCGCCTTAAGGCCTACGCCTAGCCTCACTAACACAAAACACCCCAAGCTATCAATTCCATTGAACACATGGGGCATACTGACCTGATAGGGAAAATTTTCAAGAATGGTCTTTGCTATAGCAGATCCAAATGGGAAATCTTTTGAGACTCATTCCACTCTAATTTCCAAGGATTGTTGTGGCATGCTTTTTTTCCTGAACCAAAAATAAGTTTGCTATTAAAATTTTAATATTAAGGCATGACTTTAGCTACTGTTACTATATAAATGGTTTGGAATGTTAGAAACATCTCCATAGTTATAATACTTATTGTATTAATTTTGTAGTTTTGATTCAATCTCTATTGGTCCTCAGTAAATGACTGCAAAGAAGAACTAATAATAGCTATATTGACGTCTCTGTCATCTGAAGTCTGTAAAAACAGGTTAAGGTATAGAAACAAGCCTACTGATTATAGAAACACTTTTAGTGCTTTAGGGGTAATATATGTGACGTACACTTGGTGTTCGCTGATTAAAGAAAGAGTTAAGAGTGAAATATTTCAAGAAATGGTGCCTTTTTATCCAGATAATTATTTTTTCGCCAAATTTTGTCATAGTCGATCACTCAGAGTAGCTCTGTCGCAATGAATCATGTTGTGGTAGCGATGAAATAATTCACTATTAAAGGGTAAAAACATCTTCACAAAGAGTTGGGACAAGTGGCCAAAAATTTCAGGTGACGCAAAAACAAGATGTTCTATGTTGTTGCCAAAAACATAATGCCACAAACTATGATTCATTACTAAAATAATTAGTGACAGAACTCAATTGACATTTTTCGTAGTTACACTCGAAATTGATTCTTTTTTCACGACATTAAGTGTTTTTGTTGTATATAAGCAACGTCCGAGGTAAAAGTTAATACAAGGGACATTGCTAAAATAGTACAACATAGATACAGGTTAGGGTGCAAAGCAAATGCCACATGGTCCCTTCACAACCCAACTATATTTCTTCTATAGTTTTTCTAATACTAATAGTCTATTGCCTACTTGGTGACAATGCCAATTAATATGTGTAATGGTGAAATAAGGAACCTACAATACTGACACATCAATTGAATTAACAAAGTATTGATCTAGAATTTTCATTTCTTGTACTGATTATGCAACTACAGTTTTTTAAATTGAATAACTCTTATATGCTGCCAATATAGATTATGCTATCATGACTGCACTGCCAAGTGAATATACGATACGACGGCTTTGTATAGATTGAGGTGAGATGGAACTCGGAAAAATATAATAGAAGGAACCTCATTGATGAACGATATCGAATACATAAAAAGGATTGTCTTGATTCTCAATGGAAACATATTTGAGTGATGCAAAAAGAGTGCCAAAGCATACGACAACCCTGAGAACATTTCAGGCTCTCATACCATATAGAATCAAATAGAATATATAAAAGACAATGATTTAATGTGGTTAGGACATATGCCTACATCTATTTTGTAAATATCATCTCAATCTCAAATGACTACAATGAGAGAGAATGATAATGCGCTGACAATCATCTTTAGGATCAGATGTGTGTGTGTGTATATATATATATATATATATATATATATATATATATATAGAGAGAGAGAGAGAGAGAGAGAGAGGGAGGGAGAGAGAGAGAGAGAGAGAGTAATGATCCTGTGCGGACTTCCCGCACAGAAAATGTCCGGACCAAACTTCTTTCTCCTTTTTTTAGGAGCAGTCACCCTCTCTTCTTATGATTCCTTCGTGTTTATACCAACAAAACAAGGGATTACTATATTCCCTATAATATAGGAGAAGAAAGAGTGAGAGATTTGATGAATATCCACCTGGCGGTGAGCCCACTTTACTTAAATCAAGGGAATCTTGTCAATCATAAATCTCAACCCAGCAGTCCCGTATTTGCTCTTGTGCAGGAAGTATGCACAGGATCAATTTCGTATATATATATATATATATATACACACACATCTGATCCTAAAGATGATTGTAGGAGATACATATAACCACACATTTGAATTACAAATAATAGTGAGTGCATTTAGCTTCATCTCTTAAACTAACTCAAGTGATAAGATTTAACTCATTTCAATTTTTATTTCTAACAATACCGTATCTATAAGGTTCTTTATACTTTGTTCCCTATTTAACTATGGCTCCCAAAAGAAAAATTAACTTTTTACAGATTACTATAGCATCTCGAAACACATGAGAGGTCCTTGTAATTGTCTATTATGAAAAAGTTATCGCATCGCCATCTAATTCTACAAACTCCCCTTTTTCATGTTGTCTCATTCCCTACTCTTTCTCTGAACTATGTGTTTAGGACTTCTCCTTAGCCCACGCAATTGCTAAGCAGCTATCACATAAAAATTTAATAACAAATGTGTGAAAGTTTTATGAATGCACACATGATAATCGCAAGAATTCTTATTTCTAAACTAAGATAATTTGATCACACCATGAAAAACCAAACTCTACTACTTCAGTTTATGAAAAGTTTTGTTTCTTCAAATTTGGTGAAAGCATTAGTAGAAGACACTTCCAGCAAATTAGAAGAACATCAAATAAGCCATCCTGATCCGAGGTTAACTTGAAACTACCAAAACCAAAACAATGTGTAGCAGTAGTAACTATAATTTTTTGACATCGTTCAAAAATTAGCATGATTCAAACAAAACAATGCGTAGTAACAGTAACTATATTTTTTACGGCGCTCACCTTCTAAAATTCACATCTATACGATGGTCAAAATGATTTAGTGTTATGAGAACTTGGGCTGTGGTGAGCCAGCACCTGTTATGACCAAGCAACCCAGATCAAGTTGGGTTTGCTCATTAAATTCCATGATGGGGGCACCAGAATTTTGTTGAATGTTTGAAAAAAGCATAGGTTTATGTGGTGTTTCGACCACAACAGCAAATAAGCTAAAAAAATAAAAACAATATAGGAGAAGAAGAAGAAGAAGAAATTACATCTGGTTCAAAGATCCTTCTACCCTTTATAAAACAATATAGGAGAAATCACATATGGTAGACACCAAATACATTAGGCAGACACCAAATACAACATAGTCTGTAAAGAAATGAATTCGTTAGAGTTGTTTTTGATGCATAGAACTTACTCCCCATTAGAGTTATTCTTGGCCAAAACGGCTTGAGGGGTAGCTTTTTTGAACTCATCCGGAGCTGCTATAGAAGAAATTACATAAGGTAGACATCCCTGGTGATGAACAAATTTAGAGAAACAAATGTATGAATAGATTCGGATAAAGAAAAATGTATGAAGAGTTTTGTGCACATACCTGGTGAAATATTTGACGAGAGAAAATGAAGAAGAGGTGAGAGAGAGAGAGAGAGAGAGAGAGAGAGAGAGAGAGAGAGACTACAGAGTGAGGAGGTGGGAGACCAAGATTATTTTTTTTAGGGTTTTTTATATTTTAGTCAAGTGTACTCAATTTTGGCACACTTTAAAATAGTGCCAAAGTTTGACACTATTTTAAAGTGTGTCAGATTGTCATTAAACCGTGCCAAAATTTGGCATAGTTTTAAACTGTGCCATATTTTTAATATCAATATGTGCCAAATTATTGTTTTTGGTGTAGTGCCGACACTCCCTTTAAAAGGCAAGTGAGGCATAATGATGTTAATTTAATTGCTTGGTTGTTTCCCATGACAGGTGGCATAAAAATCAACACGGATGGGAGCTCTCTAGGCAATCCGATTATCAGCAGCTTTGGAGGGTTAGCCCGAAGATCTGATGGCAGTTGGGTCGAAGGTTTTTTCGGAACGCTTTATGTGTGTGTGTGGGGGGGGGGGGGGAATACTATCCTACGTGAGGAATTGGAAGGAATTTTTCAAGGACTGAAATTGATCAAAGCCAGAATGTTAATGAATACCACTCTTGAAGCGGATTCCATGATCGTCGTGTCGCCTATTTGTAATCCAAGTGAGGAAGGAGAAACACACCCATACCGGAACATAATTATGGATTGTGTCAAATTAGCAAATCAAACACAAACTGTCATTTGTCATACTGAACGGGAAGGGAACCGAATGACATATCAAAAGGCGCGGATTGATTTATATCATGACGAAGGAGAGTTTTGGGTACAACACCCCCACATGAAGTAATGGAAGAAATTGAGGCTGATGCAAGAGGGGACATGTACCCAAGGGGATACAAATGAACCGGTGCATTGTTTTTTATCTGTTTTTTGATTTTGCTGTTTCTGTTTTGTTTTCCTGTAGAACAAAAAAAAAATTACTCGGAGCTTTTGTCTAGTTGGAATTCGAAAAAGTGTCCATCTAAAGTCAGATATCTATTCACTTCACGTGCTCTCTTGATGGACTAGTTTTAACTCACTCATCATCCTTGATTTGTAGGTTTTTCCTTGATATTAGAGAACTTTTAAAAGAGCGTATGGAATTATTGATTCTCTTTGTGACACGTGTCCCCCTCAGGTTTGAATATAAGGCCAAATAAGTTGTCATTCATTTCGGTTTGTAGTTTTGATTTTTAAAAGAGCAAAAATGTATAAGAGTGCAAAACCTTCTTTTTAAGTAGCAAGACACAAAGACATCAACATGTGTCTTGTAATATTATTTTTCTTTGTTATTAAGTGAAAAGTCTTTTGAACTCTCTTTGAAGCTTTAGTATTTAAATGTTTGTCATTTGTTTCTTTTGAGATTTTATTTTTTAGTGTGTAAAACCCACTTTATAAGTAAGCTAGCCTTTTATCATCTTTTTTAAAGCTTTAGTGCATTTGGTTCTTTTGAGATTTTATTTTTGAGAATGTAAAACCCATTTTATAAGTAAGCTAGCCTTTTATCATCTTTATTACAAACACATACATCTCGAAAGATACTATTGGTTACTAAACGGGGTGACGAGAGCATACTTTGTCCATGGATGAAAGAACAATGACGAGTGCCAACAAAACGGGGTGAAAGTGACTCATAATTGTTGGTGATGATGGCCAAGTTCCTTAAACAAAATCTAGTTGAGAGACTACTACAAATAGTCAAGGGCTGAATTTCTAAAATTCCGTTTGATTGTCCCAAAATTGTAAATTGACTCATTAATAAATTAGTTCATTTATAAATTGACTCATTAATGGTGTTGATTTTATTAATGAAATAATTCATTAATGGTCCCATTTTTGTTCATGTGTAAAACATGCAATTGAATCATTTCACAAAAAAAATGTGAAATTCATCTATTTACAATAAGAGTCACATAAAGTGGATATATATTATTTTTGGCGTTGAAAGTGCTCGTAAATGTAGATGAATAACTAGTTTTTTCACATCCAAAGAAGAATGGAATGCTCTGGAGATCACCGATGTGATGCATGAAAAACTTCAATTTTTGTCCACCTCTTTTGAAGTTTTTTTAATGACATATTCAACTATTCTTTTAGAATCTGCAACAAATAAAAAGTGACAGATGAATAAAAATTGGTAAACGACTTGCAAGTTAGGATATTTTCCAGATATCTGAAACAAGTGAATTGTGCTCCTTGAACCATATAAAGGATTGTTATCATTGGTTGGTTTTACTCGGTACATCTTAACCCACCATCAGCATCATTGTTGTCATCACAAACAAAACAAAATTGCACATAAATAGTTAGCTCGCTAAACAAAATTACACAAAACAAAGCTCAATCCTGACAAACAAGTCGAATTTGGAAAATTTCAGCAAAAATTCTTGGGCGTTGCACCTTTTAGAAAGGTTAAATTGCAGGAAACCCCCTAAACATCACTAATTGCAAATAGCTCCCTGAAGTATTAATTTTGCAAAAAGAAAATAGATGTCTTTGAACTATTAGCATCGATTGTAATTTCCGCCATATGTTGCTTATAAACAATTTTTACGACAATTGGTAGAGATAGATAAGGTGTATTTTCAACTTTTTGTAAGATAGCGGGCATCTGCACTAAAATCAAAGTGACAGTTTATAAGGTTTCTTGCATTTTACCTATTTAGAAATGCAATCCCGCAATAGAGCTACCAAGTATTCAAAATCCCGGTATCTCTCCTTCCTCTAATTCATCCATTGGAGGAACATCAGTCATACCTGCCTCTACCCCTCTCTCCTCCAGTTCCACTTCCTTATTTAACACACCTTCCAAATCAAGGAAGTCATCAGGGTCAGCTTCAGAAATAAGGTTCGAGTATGCATCTATCAGCCCTTGCTCAAAATCAAAATCCAACTCGAAGTCCATGCCTTCAATATCTCCTGGTTCCATAGTCTCGGCACTGGAATATACATTATTTTTGTCATTTAATTCTTTGTCAGTTTCTCTAGTTTGATGGTGGACTTTGAGCACACCATCTGTTTTAACATGTTCCATGAGATCCAGAACCTGAGTTTCCAAAGAGTTGTTGTCTTGTATTTCCTCCTCCCTGAAGGACACACCTTTTGGACTTGGTTCTCTATTGCTAACAGGCTCTTTGAGCAGAATTTTAGGACGAATAACATCATCTTTAACAACTTCAAAGTCATATTTGTGTGAAGGTAGATAAACAAGAATAACGGGGTACTCTATAATGACCAAATTGGCTAGCTGCTCACGTAGTGGGGCCTTGATGTCCAACTCACGGAACGGGGATTTGCAGCCCTGCAATAAACAAATCATGTTTTTATTAAGTAGGTGAATATAAAAGTAATACTCCTTTCGTACCAAATTAATAGTCGTGGCTTCCTTTTTAGTCCATCCCAAATTAATAGTTATTTGTTAAAAATAGTATATAAAACCGGGTGAGCTTCAAAAGTTACCTATCCGAACAATACCAATAAGAGAACAATGATCCAAGTGCATGTCTTGCATTTAAAGCTATTCACCTCTTTTTTTCATAGGCAAATATGGAAAGTAAAAAGTTTGACTTACAAAAGGAAACTATTAATCTTTTGTCCTATGTGTACAGTGTACTCACCGCACTGAGAACAAGATAAGAAAACAGGAGAAACATAAAGGAAGAAGATGCTTCACGTTGTAAGGAATCGCAATGCCAACTTGCCAAGAATTCGCAAGGAATCGACAGTGCCCACTAGCTAAGAAACATCACAACTTGTTTTTTTTTTAAACACACAATTAAATTTAGAGTAATCTACACTGATTCTTGATGGGGTTTCGATATAGAGGACTCGCTCATATGGGAGTACCGTCTACTGCCTATCATTTAACACAACTAATACACAGTTTTCATGTCAACGAGTCCCTATTTGATGAAAGCCCATTTTTTTTATATTCCTACAACCCAATCCATTAGACGCGGTACATCCAAAGACGGTCCAGGATTCCGAATAGAGGCAGCCAAGTCAGCCACCTAAAGAGACCCCCATCAGAGTGGAGAACTCCCCAGATAAGCCACCAAAGATGTTTGGATTATTGTCACTTCTTAACTGAAAGGTAGAATCTTATCAAGGCGGATCATCTTCAACAACCCTATACAACCGTTCTCCCAAAATCCAAGAAAAGTTGTTACCCCTCTCCATATAAAAAGAGGCCAGACCCACCAAGAAATTCAATTTGAATCTTATTTTGGTAAACCCTGGAGTTTGAGTAGTGCTCGGCCTCTATGAGCTCACTCTCAATCCCCCGGTATGTTCTTTGTAGCTCTATCTTCTATATTAATAAAGCAGGCTGGCCCTTCATAGTGGATGTAGGTCAAATACTTGGCTATCAACTATAAATCATGTGTTGTTGCATCATTATTCTTTCGCTGAATTTACGCATCATCACTATTTTACCCTTAATATTAGGGATCAAGGCATATTTGTAGCTAACAGCAAACCTATTCCACTAGGAATCTCAAATAATATTAATTAGTTTAATAACTCCAAACCCAAAAATATCACAATATCCTAAAATTATGTCAATTACTACCTATGATGCACGGACTCAACAAGTAATATGTGTTTCGACACGACACACAACACGCGCTACGTGATTTTTCCAAAAACTAGGATACGACATACTAGGATACGTATAATATAAAATATATATTTATATATATATATATTAATGAAATAAAATAGATTTTTCCCATAAAATACATTATTAGAATATTTTTCACATGAAATTAAGAAAATGGACCATACAAAACAAAATTCACACACCTTAACATTAAGAATCATAAATAAAGCAGAATCACAATCGCATAAGAAAAAAATAATTAAAAAAATAATTAAAAATAAAAAAACGTGTCCTTTTACGTGTCCCAGTGTGTCCTTTTACGTGTCCCGGCGTGCCGGCAACGTGCCCCGACATGCCCCTGCATGTCCCAACGTGTCCCGGCGTGTCCTTTTACATCAAATTCGTTCATCACTCACTTCCGAGTATGACTGCAACTGCATCCATGGACGAGAATGGTTGGGAGACGGGTTGATAATTTCATAGAGTCCCAACAATGCCTAGACGAGGGCGGGCAGTCACACCAGCAACGTAGGCGGGATCCCAGTATTGACACCACCCGCCGCTATAACAAGCACTAGAGGAGGTGTCATTCACATCGGGGTATGACTCTAGTCCATGAATGGGAACGATTTGGAAAGGGGCGTGGAAATTTAATAAAACCCTAACTTTGCCTAGGCGAGAAGGGGTGGGGCGGCCACACCCACAATGGCCAACGAATTCCAATTCCAAAAGTAGTCGCCAATGTGACTAGTATCGGTTGGTTTGATTGGCTTCATCATAGCCTATTCTAGGCGCATTGGGTTTCGAATGACTGATTGTGTACAGTTATTATCACTGAAAGGTCGAGTGATAAGTTGGTCGCAAAAGAAAAAGTGCATGTGCTACGCCCAAGTGAACCTCATCTCAGCGCTAGAGACAAGTATTCACCCGGTCTTCCAATAACTTTTTGAACTTTGATCGATGGTGTTTTGAAGAAGCTTGAATTCCGTATCCTTCTCTAGGGGATTCATTAGAGGACATTTTTTCGTGATTCGCCATGATAAATCCTACTTATCACTCAGTTGATTTGTTTACCTCTGAACACTTTATCACCACTCAGCAATATTCACCCGAAGATTGACTTTTCCTCGGACCAGTTACGCAACCTACCTCATTACCAAATGTCGCTAGTCGATCACGAAGAACTTTAGCTGCAAGCTTCAAAGTTGAGCGAGCGAGGTTAACTTCAAGAGAGTATGGTGTGTGTGTCGTATTGTCCTTACTCCAAAGAAGAATGAGAGTTGCAAGATGAACATTGATAGACGTGATGTCAACAAGATCATGATGAAGTACCAGTTTACGATAACCCACGTCGAGCTTTTTTCTAAACTGGACCTGAAGAATAAATATATTTAAAATCTCTCTGTGTCTTGGAAATGAATAGAAGATGACCTTTTAGATGAATGACTGTTTGTATGAGTAGACTGTCATGTTGTTTGGGATGTCAAAGGCACAGTCCACCTTCATGCGGTGATGACACACATCTTACAACCATTTCTGCGTACGTTTGTTGTAGTTTATTTTGACAAATTTCTTATCTAAGGTGAGTAAAACGCAAAGCACACCCAGCATGTTGCTAAAGATTTTAGAGGAATCAGAGCCGGTAATTCTAGTTTCAGTTGAAAAGATGCTCGTTTGTTGTCCCCTTTTTTTCGATTCTAGTATATGTTGCTTTCGAGAGAGTGAGGGCCGGAAGAGGGATGAGTCCAAGATTCAAGTGATTATGAAGTGGTCAAGGCAGATTCATCACACGATCAACTCAATCATAGGTTCCAATACCGATCTCACGGTGTCCCCCGGTTGGGGTGACGTTACCTAATATGCGAATCGTATTGATATACAGAACTGGTCAATAATACAGATACAATATACAATCTAAAATGTGGTATGATTGGGTAAACTAATTTAGTTCATGGAGTTCAAATGAGTAGAGTTACTTTAAAGTGATTAAAAAGCGTCCCAGAGTTCAAATAAGTAAAGTTACTTCCAAGTACTCTTGTGATTAAATAGTCACTATATTTATAACATTCTACAATATTATTCGTACGTGCATGTCTATGAATTTTTATATATTGGAATTATCCATGTAAACATGTTGAATAAGCATATTCAGTAATAAAAAATAAATAAAAATAAAAATCTTGGTAGACGTTTGAATTTTGCTGAAATTTAGAGATAAGAAATTGATTCTCGGGTCAATAATTCTATTGTATTGGTACGGAAACAACATAACATTTGGGACTCTTCAGCAATAAATGAAAGACTGATTTGCATGAAAAAAATTCCAAAAGAATTTCCACCCATACTCTTCTATCATGCGAGTCATGTGAAAGATGAACCCCTTCCACAGGATTTAACACATAGATGAAACGAACAATCTCCCAATCATTAAAAATCCTTCTAAAAGTGATATTTCAAGAAAATCTAGAAGACAAATCGCAAGTATCCATAGAATCAATAGGAGCGTGAGGATGAATAGCAAGCCAATACAAACGTCCAAATATATCTAGACCACAAAAGAATGTCCCCAACGCAAATGTCCTTCGAAAACCGAATATTGTCCCCCCTCCCAACAACAAACCAAATGTATTTAATAGAAGAAATCAGTTCCTGAAGAGAAATTTCCATACAAAACCATAGGATCCCCTTGTCACCACATTAGTATCCCAACCATTGCCTTGGAGAATGGACTTTATTATAATTATTGAATACAAACCTGAAACTTAATCAAAAGGATGTCACCCAAGCTACTTACCCAAGATAGCCTTATTTCTCATAATAAAGTTACCCACCCCAAATGCCCCATTTTTCTTTGTCCTTGTTACCACCTCCCACTTCACAAGATGTTAACTTTCACCTCCCCCCCCCCCCCCCCCCCCCCCCCCCCCCCCCCCCCAAATTCCACAAGATATCCCTGGTGAGCTTTTTAATAAGGTTGGCAACTTTAACGAACATTTTAAGTATACATTAAATAAGTAGTTAATTTACTTTAACTATTACTAATATAACCGTTAAATGTTATCTTTTTTCACTGAAAAAAATAAGACTGCTTTTAATAAGAAACTATTTTAAATATTAAAAAATATTTTTTTAACATTTTATAACTGTTTTTAAAAATCAATTTAACTTTTTAAAAAAACTTATCTGTTATTTTAATTAAAAACTGTTTAGGTAAGTCTTCTAGGAAGCACAGCTCTGGGGATAAATACAAAGACATTTAAGATACGTCTTCTAGGAAGCTAAAGAATCATTGGCAATAATTACTTGGAAACCAAAAAAAACAACTGAACATTAGTCCGCAAAGTATAAAGTGAATAACTATCAAACAAAATTGTTAAGTAGAAAACCTTTGGATATTTACAGATGAAAAACTTCAGAGATTCCAGCGGCTCCATGCAAAATTGCTTCAAGGGATGATTCCATGGACCAGGTTTTACGTGTTTCTCAATAACTGAAGAGAGGTTTGTGTTTTCAAGCACTCTGGAACAAAAAACAAAAAATATAAACTGCATGAGGCTTGGGAGCAAATATGCCTTGCATATCATGTACAATTGAGAAAAGAAATATTGAAAGATAGCTTAAAGAAAGGGGGAAAATGGTGTGTGAGAGGGGGGGGGGGGGGGAGGGTATAAAAGTTCTTGTCAAGGTTTCAAATGAAAAACAAGCTCACCCATGGTCAGTTAATATAACATCTGTTGAATGAAACCTCCATTCGATTGTCCAAGAAATAAGTTTCTTCCTGGAGCACAAATCAAGACAAATTATTTATTACAACCAGTCTTCCCCTTTGACGCCAATATAGGACGAAAATGAAATGAAGAAACTTATTAAAGTTGTAATATCAGATAATATACCCACCTAGAGACTAGATACAACAAAAACTCATGTCGACTTCTTTCAACACCACCACCACCACCGAATTCTCATTCTATAACAATTTATAAGCATGCATCGCGATTAAGTCTTTGTTTAAAGAGGAGTTGCAAGTTTGCAACAGCACACACGTGCCCCTCCAACAACAAAATTGTATATATAAATAGAAGAATTATATAAATATAAACTAAAAAAAAGGATAAAGAAACAATAGAAGTAGGGTGGTTATGATGATGATAGCAGTCGCAGTGCCGTAATGAAAAGAGGAGATTGAATCTCATAAAAGTTGGTAGTGACTCTTGACAAAAACTCCTAGCAATATAATAGCCAGTAACCTCACTCGAAACACAGCTCTGGGGATAAATACAGGGACATTTAAGATAAGTCTTCTAGGAAGCAAAAGAACCATTGGCAATAATTACTTGGAAACCAAAAAAAATGTCGTGCGACTACTATAACAGGTACTATTTGGTCATTGCAGTCATTTATAACAAACAGTTAAAATACTACAATCACAAGCTTATTTATGGATGATTACCAGCTTCTCCTTTTATGTATATGCTACAAATAAGTTTAGAACGTCGGAGGTATGAAAAGGCATGTTGAAATATTTATCATATGAAATGAATCAAATGCTCTGTATTCTTGAATTCGAAAAAATTGTGGACCTTCTTATAAGTTCAGGAAAGGTATCACACATAACAACAATCTCAGTAACCATGACAAAACTGATAAAATTAGAACTTCCGTTTTTCAATATCCAATGGTTCAGGGAATTTTTTTGCATTTCACCCTTTTTAGTGGATTATTGAGGTAATGCAGTCAACTTCATCCGTACGTTCAGGCAAAATATTAAGATAGGCTGGCAGAACATGAATCGGTTATTTCAAATTTCCAGTAAAAGCCGTTCCTCCAAAGAACTTTACAGGTATTTGAAATCGCTTCAAGGCCATCACGCCCTTTCTTATGGACAAAAAACACATAACAAGACCATATATCGACTACATAGAGAAGAAAAAGAAAAGAAAAGAAAAGAAAACATATAATGCGGAACTACTACACACAAACTCAATTTCTGCCTGTTTAATTGTTAAGGCGTGCAATGATCTATAAGTAGACCCATTAAGTAATATTCCATCGTCTCATTAGTATGTTATTGTGGCCTTTCATAAAAATATTTAATGACCTGTTGTTATAAAAAGACTTATTTGCCTCCCTCTTCGACATTCCACATGAGAGAAATGTGAGTCTTGTCCTCCGGCTTAATGTGGCACCACGAAGGCTTTTAAGATGGTAAGGAAGCCTAAAATGAGAATATCCCCAGAGCTTAAGTCTCATTCTCTGCGCAGATTCGGCGACCCTCTTCACATCCTCCAGCATATTGTAATCCACCAATGAAGAAAAAAATTGAAAACATTAGCATTATTCACATTTAACATCATGAGCAACCTACAATTATTTTTATTGGAAACACTGTTTCAGTAATACAAACAAAATTCTTACCAAGATTCTGCGGACCAGCAGTTCACATAGAAAGAAAACTAAAATAGAGAACAATAAGCAAAAACATAAATAAAGTGATGTGAACTTGTCTTTTTTATAATTTCATCGTATTTTTCCTTATATTAGTTGTTTAGTATTTTTGTTACATTTTTTAGTTGTAGCAAGGGTTGAAATGGAAGTTTCTAGAAGGTTTCATTAGTTAGTGTTGTCATGGATGAATTGTCATGACAACTCATACTTGGCCAACAACCAAGCCTCTTGGCTCAGTGCTATAAGGTTGCCACTGGGACAGTCTTAGGGTGGATTGAGTTTGGTCCCCAGTTGGATCCCCGGCACTGTCAAAATAATGCTTGGGCAACGGAAGCCACGAACTGCGAATTGGGATTAGTTGAGGTGCGCGTAAGCTGGTCCGGACACCTCATGGTATGCTACCAAAAAAAAAAAAATTGGCTAACAATTTCTACAAGCCTCTCCCATTTCCTATAAATACTCCCCATATAGCCTTTTCGAGATATTGAGAGAGAGTTGGGAAATTTCCATTTGATGCTCATTTACGTCAATTAGTACATAAAGAATCGAGAACAACAAACAAAAGTAGAAGTAAAAAGTACAAGGTTGCCCTTAGCCAACCCCAAATAAATCTTTCCCCCAATCAGAGAATAACATTCTTCCAGCCCACTGCTAACATACAATTTAACGCGAAGTGGCCATAAAATTTGAAAGCATGTTTAGGAAATAAAAATAACCTGAGATGAGGAGATTATCGTTAAATTGAGAAATAGGAACGAAGTGGGTTAGTTGCCTCTTGCCTGTACAGCCAGTTCGTTGTTTGTGAGCTTTGACACAAGTGAGGCTACAAGAGCGTAGAGAGCAGCCTGGGCATTTGTACTTTGGCAACTTTGATTTAAACCCGTCACATTCAGGTGCTAGATTCTTGAGGTTTCGGTTTACGAAAGCCATTCTAGTTGTAGTTATGGAGAGATGTATCATCCTAACAACCCCCCTTTTTTTTGTTAATGAGAGAGAAAAAAGGTTTATCACTCCTGCACATAACAAGACCAAGACTAGGGTTAGGCCGGTAAATCGGGCTCGGGCTCGGGCTCGGGCTCGGGCTCACCAAACTCACGGGCATTCGGTCCGTTTTCAGACCGATTTCAAATTTGAAAAACGTTTAGAGCAATGCTTTTAGTATGCGCCATTTTAATTTTAAAAAATCAATACACTTTTAGTTCTAAATGTTTAAAAAAAATTGGCACACTTCTAGTTTTAAAATGTTTATATTTAAAAAAATCATCACCCGCTTTTTTTGGTTACAGTTATATTACACTTTTATATCATAAAAGTGTCGTCTACAGTAGTTTTAGTTTGAAAAAATCATCACACGCACTGATACGGAATAGCCTGGGTATTAGCATACATATATACACAATTTCAGTTAAGTAGCCATACATAAATTCGGGAAAAAGAACCGATTGTATGGGAACTTATGCAAGGGCATCATGTATTGTTGAATAGAGCACCTACTCTGCATAGATTAGGCATACAGGCATTCAGCCAGTAACTAAAAAGATTATTATAATCACCTTCTTCCAGAAGCATCATCTAGAAAGCGAATCGTTTTGAAGATATTATGGGTAGAATTTTGTTTTTTATTTGGTTTACCGCATCCCCAAGTGTTAGGCCCACTTTTTACAGGTCAATGGAATCTTTATGCTCTAAATCCTTATATACCTATCGAGAAGGATTCATCAACAGTCAAGATCTTGAAGCTGGATCTTGATCATCCTCATCATCACATATATACTACATTATAGAATGAAAGGTAATTTGGAGACCTTCACAGATGTCACATGTTTTTACAAACCTATTTCAAAACATTTTCGTAAAAACTTATTGTGTGTGTAAATATTAAGGATTTGTTAATCTTGCTTGTATTACAATTGTTTGAAATATTTTAAAACAAGAAAAAATGAGTAAAACGGACCAGTTTCGCTGCAATGGTAACTTTCACCACCGAAGCAAAATCGAAACAATTCAATTTGGAAAAAACTCTAAAACTTGATGCGAGCAGCTTATCGCTGAATCATTGTCGCAATGACACGCTCACTGGAATGATACTTCTCTCGATGGCTGATAAGTTGTTTGAAGGTCTTTTAAAAAATTCTCTTAATAAATATGCGACTTGCATCGCGAACGGTTCGCTTTAGCGATACTCGTTTTCACTGCAACGACACCTCCAGCGATGAGTAGAGATTCGTGAATTTTTCTTAAAGATTTTTAAAGATCTTCGATACATTTGTGAGAAAATCACGCTTTGGAGTGCTCATTAGACTTAGTAGTCACCAACCACTCTCTCACACATGCTTTGTGTAAGAGATATGTTCTTTATCTTATCTTGGAAAATGGGAAATCCATTTGTGTGGCCTTCCTTATTTAAACCTTCAAAATATCTCTCTCATATCTTTCAAGATAAAAAAAAATACTAAGAGGGCCTTTTAATGTGTATTCTTCTCTGCTTCCTTTTCTAAAGAGACGAGAACACATTTGTGAAAATGAGTGAATCCATTTTCAAAGCCTAGTTCATCTTTTCACCTTCTTTTTTTTGGAGGTTAATTAAATATCAAAGAAAAAGAAGATTTTAATCAAGAACTCATTTTCATAAAACACTCTTTTTATACACTTTAGGTCTTTCTCCCAATACAAATTATTGTGATATTTAAGGTTCTCTTTTGGTCTTCATATTGTATGTGATCTCCAAAGCTTGAAGACAATGGCTTATGCGACGTTATTGACGTATGTCATCACATTGCAATGTTGAGAATGTCTATCGATGGATAGGAGTCTCTGTCTTGCTCTAATTTGGTGGAAAATGTGTGAAGGTGTGAGGTAGCACGAATAGGAGTGCAAGTCTTTAGTCTCCTCTAAGATTTTACCAAGTTGGAGATTATTACATTGACCTGAGGTCTTTCCCATTAATGGCCTTTTATCCTCGTACATCTGTTGTTGTGATCTTACCAAGACTCTGCGGATCAGCAGTTCACATAGAAAGAAAACTAAAATAGAGAACAATAAGAAAAAACATAAATAAAGTGATGTGAACTTGTTTTTTTTTTAATTTCATTGTATTTTTCCTTTTATTAGTTTTTAGTATTTTTGTTATATTTTTTAGTTATAGCAATGGTTAAGATAAAAGTTTCTAGAACATTCCATTAGTTAATGTCGTCATGGATGAATTGTCATGACAACTCATACTTGGCTAACAACCAAGCCTCTTGACCCAGTGGTATAAAGCTGCCACTGGGACAGTTTTGGGAGTGGATTAGGTTTGGTCCCCAGTTCGATCCCCAGCACTGTCAAAATAATGCTGGGCCAGCAAAAGCCACGAACTGCGAATGGGGATCAGTCGAGATGCGCGTAAGCTAGCGAGACACCTCATGGTATGCTATTTCCTATAAATACTCCCCATGTAGCCTTTTCGAGAGTTTCCATTTGACGCTCATTTACGTCAATTGATACATAAAGAATTGAGAACAACAAACAAAAGCAGAAGTAAAAGGTACCCCAAATAAATCTTTCCCCCAATCAGAGAATAACATTCTTCCAGCCCATTGCTAACATACAATTTAACGTTATCAATCTTCAGAAATGCTCAGTGGGTCTAATAAAAATGATTAAAAAAGATAGTAAATTACCTGAGATGAGGAGATTATCGTCAAATTGAGAAATAGGAAGGAAGTGGGTTAGTTGCCTTTTGCCTGTACAGCCAGTTCGTTGTTTGTGAGCTTTGACACAAGTGAGGCTACAAGAGCGTAGAGAGCAGCCTGGGCATTTGTACTTTGACAACTTTGATTTACACTCGTCACATTCCGGTGCTAGATTTTTCAGGTTTGGCTTTACGGAAGCCATTCTAGTTGTAGTTGTAGTTGTGGAGAGAGACGTATCAGCTTGCCAAAACCCCCCTTTTTTTTTTGTCAAAGGTTTATCGCTCCGAAACATAACAAGACTAGGGTTAGGGCGGTACCAAACTAACGGGCATCGGGGCCTTTTCCGTAGGTGTGGCAATGGGGCGAGTTTTGGCGGGACCCACCCTGCCCCCGACCCCGACCCTAATGGGAGGAATTTTGAGATGATAAATGGGGCGAGTTCGGGTTCGGGTTTGGAATTAAAAAAAATCATTGGGTCGGGTTTGGGTTTAGTATATAAAACTCCGAACTCACCCCGTTTAAGTATATTAGATGTGCTCACGTGTGTGCGAGTTCCGATATTTCTCTTTAGGAATGAAATCATGAATAATAATGTATGATTGTAAATCTTTTGTTAAATTAAGGACAGTTAATGAAGTAAAGTAACTAACAATGTAGTTCTGTTGACGCAATAAGCCATGCATTACGATTGAATATTTTAAATCAATCTCCATAAATCCAAATTATAAGAAATGTAAAATGCAAACCAATAGATAATTTGTTTTTGAAATAAATTGTATAACGACAATGTTTAAGGGTAAAAAATTGAAATGTAATCGTCAAATATGTTGCTTTTGACGTTTGTTAGGATTTGATGGTTCTTCTTCCTCTTCCACTTTCAGAGCGACAAAACGTGCAAGCTTCCGCTCGGATGCTTTAAGTGATTTCCCTTTACTGTAGAATCTGTATATTTTCTCAATGCATGTATATAACTTTCGAACATAGTCTGAGTGCAAAATTCCCTGTGTAAACCAAATAATATATATGAATCTTAAGTAAATATAATTGTTATTGAGCTTATTGAATAGATGTATGAATTTGAATTGTAAATAAGAATTATATTACCTTGTCTTTAGAAGCGGTGAAATTTGGAATGTTGCAGCCAATGAATGATTCTGCTTCCTCGAATAGTGTCACTGATGCTCTTTCATCTTCATCTTGGATGACAAATTGAAGTAAGTACCTTATATTTTTTTGAATAATGTATGAGTAAAGTTTTGTATATGAGTTTTATTATTAATATTGAAAGATTCTTGATCATATTAATTTACCTTGTTGTGTAATTTGAATTTGAAGTACCACAATTTAAGCATGTACCATTTCCATTTTCAATAGTGACTTTTTTGTTGCATACATTGCAAGCATCATACCATGGATTTTCCTTGTTTCTAACCTCCATAATCATTGCCACGAAAGAACAGAAAAGATTCTGTGGTTTGTGAAAAATCGGATATGTTATGTTATTAAATTGAGGATATTAGAGACGTAAAAGTGAATCATAGTAAATGAATCATTACCTCTATAGTTGATGGGATTCCATTAATAATATCATGAATAGAAACAGTGTCCGCATTGTTGATTATTTTTTGGGGAGGCGAAGAAAATTTGTTAAAATGTGGGGATGATATTGATGTTGACAACCTGTAATTGACATTTGTGAAATTAATACATGTAAGGGAGAATTAATTTTTTTTTTAAAGAAATTGTCTAACCAATCCTTTAATTCAGTAGCTTGTATGATATCGGGGTCAATCTGAATTGTAGTCTTTGATACACTGCTCAAGATATACTCCCTATGAAGAATGTATTGATTTATTTTGAGTTAGTGGGATCTTTATTAATTGTTCGTGAGATGATAAGTATTATTGTACCTTCGTAGGATGAACGTTTAGCTTGAGAAATGGCTATTATAGGGAATGTTGCTGATAAGTCACTTATTTTTTCGCCTTCATTCTCTGCTAAGTCACCCCATAATGTGAATTTCATTGATTGAAACCTGTCATAAATAATAAATAATAATATTGAATTTAATATAAATGACTATGAAGAAAAGCGAGAAATTATGAAGAAAAGCGGAAATATGAGAGTAAACTTTAAGTAAGTTTTGTTTTGAATCGATAGTTTAAAGTATAGAATGCATACTTTGTATCTCGGAGTGTTATATCACGCAGATTCATTTTAGCAGAGTTTGAGGCTTTTGTAATTGTCCTCATTGGTTTCACATTTATGAAAAATGCAATTACATCTGTATGTTTGAGAAGTAGAAGTAAGATAATATAAAAAATTGTATCATTGTTTTATCGAAATATATATAGTAATAAATATCATATGCTTTATCGTCCTCTGTCTGAGCGAGCAAATCATCAAAGGAGATGAATTTGTAGAATGATGACGGGAATTTGAAATTACGATCTCGTTCAACGATCTCAGTGTATTTATTGAATGAAAGCTCGATTTTGTCGTGAACGGTTGTGTAAGCATCATTCACTCCCTTGACCATACCATTAGTAATGGAATATTGTTTCTGAATTTGAAGCAACCCTTCCAGTCTTTGAATATCTTCGTTCCATGCGACTGCTTGAATCTTAGTGCCCTGTATTTTTTTTAGTACAGTAAATTTACGATATAGAAAATTATCATATAAATGATTTTAAATAATGTAAGTTGCAAAATTGGAACCTCTTCATCCATCAATATTATTTTTAAAACACTGTCAGCGCCTCTTGAATTGTTGTAAGAGTCTATATTGCCTCTTCGCATGACTTGAGCAACAATTTTCCACTTTGATTCGAGACGTTGCAGATTGTTGATCATTTTGTAGTCCTCAATTTCGACTTCAGTTGACGTCATCCAATCAGTAAGAGTTTGGCCTATTAAAAGATGATGACAGTATGTATAGTATATTAATGTAAAGTGATAAGAAAGAAATTTATTATGAATAAAAATGAACTTAAGTAAGAAATGTTTTAGTGAAATAGCCAACCTTTGTTTAAGAAATAAATGAATATCAATAATGAGTGGGGTAATAAATTCATTTGTACCTTGATGCCAATAGAACTTCTTTGTAGACTATATTTTTTTTCACATTATTTTTCTTTAATTTTTCAGATTGGAGAAGTACTTTTGTGGTTGCCATTGAAGTTCCTCTCAATAAAGCAACGTACAGTTGGCCATGTGAGAAGACGTTTGTTGGTAAGTAGACCCCAACATTAGCAATTGTTTGTCCCTGGGATTTGTTTATTGTCACAGCGAAACATAAACGAATAGGAAATTATTTCCTCTTGAACTGGAAAGGGTATCCCTCGTTTTCAGCTGGTGATAATGGAATACATGGCAATAAGACATTTCTGCCCTTATGCTAGCCCACTGAAATTTCCATGTGTATGACATTATCTGAAGAACCCTTGTACAACATTCTTGTTCCGTTACATAATCCCATTTAAGGATTTATATTCCGTAGAAGAATGATTGGACAATTAGGTTTAAGTTTTAATGTGTGTGGGGGCAATCCATTAGGCATTAAAGAATTTAAAAATTCTTCTTGGTAATAGTTGTGTGTGTCATCCACAGCTTCATCAAAGCTATTTAAGGTCTTCAACTCTCCAGGGAACATATCAATCATCATATCATTAATGGAGTCAACGTGTTCATTTATTATCGCAAGAATTACTCTATATATCAAGAAATTTGGCAAAGTCGCATTGATATTTAATGATGGAAAGATAAAGTCAATGAGAGATTATTCGGGGCCATTGTTTTCTAGTGGATGTATGGCCATTTCATCCGAAAGACTTATCAGATCATCATGTGTTGATGATCCCGTCCCATTGCCAATTCTTAGAAGGAATTCGCTGAATTGTTGATCATTTATGGCAGGCATATTTAATGTCAAAGGTAATACATGCATTGTATTCCAAAGCGGTGACATCACAATGCTAGAGTTTATTGTTTCCAATCTTAACCCTTGACGTACTACTAGCAGGACCTGTCTGAAATCTCCACCGAAGACAATCACCTTGCCCTCGAAAGGTTCAATACTATCCATTAAATACTTTAATGTCCTATAAAGAGTTTCAGTCGCGAATCGCTTTGCCATTGGTGCTTCATCCTAAATTATGATCCTTGCTTGTCGTATGAGTTCTGCTGTGCCACTTTACTTGGGAATGTTGCATAAGCTTGTCTCAGTGGTCAGAATAGGTATTTTGAAGCGAGAATGTGCAGTTCGACCTTCAGGTAATAATGATGCAGCTATCCCTGATGTTGTTGTAGCAAGTGAAATCATACCTTTCTTTCTAATGTCAGCAAGTAACGCTCTATACAGATATGTCTTTCCAGTTCCACCCGACCCATCAATGAAGAAGGAACCCGAATTTCTAGCAATCACCCCCTCGAGTATAACCAAGTACGCCTGTTTTTGGTCTGCGTTTAAATACGTACTGAAATTATAGTCTTCTTCTGGTGTCTCTATGTGTAGTTCATCTGTAATTTCTCTTCGATTGGTGATATTGGATGATAATTGTGCACCGCTATGTAATACCCCATAATTTTATTGATTTTATTTAATGGATTAATTGAATTAAATGAGAATTTATTTGGAAATTAATCCGGAGGTAAATACTAGCGAGATGTGAGTTGGTATTTAACTATGATGTTAAAATAAAAAATTACTGAGAATATATAGTAATATATGAGTATTGAAAATATTAAAATTGTCACGAGGCACAAATATGATAATTTGGAAAATTTAGTTGGGACGCGCGTGTCAGTCGCGTCAGGAATGAAATTTATTTGATTAAAAAGTAATTTGTATTTTTATCAACCGAATGGTCATTTTGAGTGCGCCAACGTGTCCGGAAGGGTCGAAATAGTCAGAAAACACTAGCCGGGAATTTAGTTTGGGTCCCGGGACACTTTTAGGCCAAACCGGCAACCCAGAAGGGTATTTTGGTAATTTTAAAATTTGAGAAATTAAAACCCACGAATTTTAGAGTTAAATTAAATATTATTAGAAAGGCCACTAAGGCCATTATCAGCCAAAAGCAAGGGAATGGGCTACGGGGGTTTTGAGAGAAGTTAGAGAAAGGTTAAAGGAGGTTCCAAACCAAACCATCTCCCATCACCATCATTTTAGAAGAAATTGCAACCAGAAAGAGGAGAGAATCAACCTATAATCACCGACAAAAAATCTGAAGAACAAACCTAAGGCAAGTGATTTGATGTTATTAGTTTCAATGAATATTTCCACCATGTTTAGTGTAGAAATTTGGTATGCTTTGAAAGTTTTGATGAAAACCCAATGTATTTGTCAAGGATCTCATAAGTTTGGATAGGGATTGCATGTAGAATGTTTATGGACGAAATTAGTACCCAAAAGACTTAACTTTAATGATTTAAAAACGGATTAATGATGAGTATTTAGGTGCAATAAAATTCTGGGTTCATGTTCATAGGGTTTGGGGCAAGATTTGGGAATTTATAGCGATTACATGTTAATTAATAAGATTTGACCCCAAAAATATGTTAAGAAATGACTTAGGGTGACCTAGAGTAGTTTACCAACACAAAAACGTAGTTAGTATGAACTTGGGATGGATTTGGAGAAAGGAATTTGATGAAAAACGTAATTGGAAAAAATTCTGGGCGTTCCCTGTCATCTCGTTAGAAGACCAACCCAGGTCGTTCGAATGACCTCGTTCGAACGAGCTTCTAACGAGATGCCAGTGTCCCTTCTAACGAGTTCAGAGTTCATTCAACGCCATTCGTTCAAACAACGCTCGTTCGAACGACCTCGTTCGAACGAGATTTCAGTGACTTCTAACGAGTTCAGAGAATGGTCTTTTTAGGCACGATTTTAGTTTTAAACTTTCAGTAGGCTTATCTAATTGAGTGTTATTCTTCCCTTGTGATTAGTGGGTATAGTTTTGAAATTGGAGTACGTTGAGGATGGAAACTTAGAATTTTATAATAGACCGGGTGACTCCTATGGGTTAGGTTGTAAGTACTTAAAATTGTGACGTGAGAAGAGTTGACAATCTATATTGTATATTATTCGGGGACGTGTAAGTGTGCAACAATTAATGACGGTATAGGAATGAAAAATATACTTCTATTAATATTATAAGATATCTGAGATGTGTGAATGCTTAGTATATATGTTTATCTGTGTATAACATACCTACCATACTTGCTATCACGGGAGGTCGGCGTTCGATCAGGGAATCTTTGTGGGCCTAAGGGGGGGAATTTGGATTGGTACCTTGAGGACATAGGTCAGAGAATGACTTATTAGTGAGTTAATAAGTCTGTTGATCATGGGAGCATAGGTATGTGCGTGACCCATGAGATGTGAACTATGTTCGCCTCTATTATGTGTGATTGTTGCTTTCGAAACGGTTCCTGATAGATTCGGAACACGTGGTCCTTATGTACGTGATGTACCGGGATTTGATAGCAGAGTATGTAAGCACCGCAGCTTAGTCTAGTGGTGCCCTTATTGTATATTTATGATGAGATTAATATATTGGTAATTGAAATGGACTTCTATGAAAGCATGAATGTGAACAATTGTGACATTTTTAGTAGGGTTGAAAGTGGGAAATTCATAGTAATTATTATAACTAATTCAGAAGAATAAAAAGTAAGGCTCTCAGTTTACATTAAGATGTCGAGAATTTAACTTTGAATTACATTAAGATGTCGGGAATTTAACTTTGAATTGTAAACTAAAGACAAGTTATGGATTGGATTAGTTAGGTAGTGGAATAACTAGAACGGGTACGGGTATGATAGGCATGCACAATTAGTTGAGATGTGAGGAACTCATGTGAGAGCACGCATTATCATGTATTTTATATTCACTGTTTAATGATATTAAACACTTGCTATATTTTAAACTGTTTTCACAATCGGGCTCTGACCCGTTTGCTTGCAAATCTAGTTTCTTGTAAAAATCTTTTAGGTGCCCAGCCACAAGGACACCAAGCTTAGGAGTTCCATCCAAATTACGTGTTTTAGCTGCTGTGGAAGTTACAGGACCTTGATTGTAGACGCCTCCACTTTCTACTTTGATTCCATTTCAGACTTATTTATCTGTAGGGCATGCCGCCCTTTTCTCTTAGAGACAGTTATTTCACTTTTGAATTTAATTCATTTGTGATTCAGACTTTATATTTGGTTATATTCAGTATTCGGATTATTTAGAGGAGTATTCCTACAGATTCATTGTTATTCTATTATGACTATGTTGTGGTTGTGGTATTAGCAACTCACTTTTTAAATATTAGGTGGCTAGTAATTGTTAAAATATTTTTCGACAGTGATGCTATGAACTGAACCAACTTGACATTTTGTATTAATTTGAATAAAGGAGTAGCTACCAGTATTTAATTAGTCAGGGTGTTACAGGTGGTATCAGAGCATCAGGTTCTAGTGTCCTTAGGATCTGTACGGCTTGTTATGTTTCCGTGTAGCGTTCTTTGATATAGAGCCTTATATTTCAGGATTGTTGTACTCCATTGTGTATGTTTCGTTCTTCAGCTATTTTGAGATAATAACTGCGAACTTATAAGATTTTACTCTCATTTCAGATGCCTCCACGATGTGCACAGCGAGTTCCCAGGGATGCTCAGCCCGAGCCACAGCCTGCACCAGTTTAGGGCTCCATGAATGTCGCAGAGGTTGCCGTTATTGTAGCCCAAGCGGTAAATACCGCTCTAGCAGTTATGCAACGGGCACCGCCTCAGGCGCCGGTAGTAGCGCCAGTACAGGCTCATGCATTCCCATTTTCTTGGGAACGCGTTCGTGATGCTTTCAGAAAGCCCACCCTCCGAATTTTGCAGGTAGTTCCGACGTCGTTGTGTCCAGTCAGTGGAAGAAGGACATCCAAAGGCACTTGAGGATGTATGAGTGTACGGATGTACAGAGATAGATACTGGCTACTTTTAAGCTAGTAAGGTCAGCGTTGCAGTGGTGGGAGTCCATTACCACCGCGGAGGAGAGAGATGTTCTTTCTATTCAGGAGTTATGGGTATGGTTCGACCGCAAGTATTTTCCCTCAACCGTTCACACCGAGATGAGGAGGAAGTTGATGAACCTCAAGCAGGAGGGGAAGACAGTGGCAGAGTATGAGGCCGAGTTCACCAATCTTCTGAATATCGTTCCCGATGAGATTCCGACAGAGGAGAAGAAGATACAAAAATTCATGGATGGATTGACTTGGAGGATCCGTCATCACTTACTGGGAAATCTCTCGTTGGCCACTTATTCTGATGTGTTTAACACAACACTGCTTCATTGCCAAGACCACCGCTTTCACTTGTCAGAGAGTAAGCGATCAGGAGAGTCTTGCCATCAGGGCAGGACAGGGGGAAATGGTGCCAACGGGGCACAATCAGTTCATGGTCAGCACAGGCAGGATGATCAGAGTTCCCGACAGGGGGATTCTAAGAGATTTCGATCTAGAGGTTTCAGAAATGGTCAGGGAAATTTTCGTCATGGCCATCAGGGTCAGCAGGGCCAGCAGTAGCAGATTCAGTAGGGTCAGCATGGCCAGGGGAGGAATGACAACGACCATCAGGGCCATGGGCAACAGGGTCAGAGAGGGGGAAAATTTTTGGGGAAATGTTTCACTTGTGGCAAGATTGGCCACAAGAGCCAGGAGTGTCCTGATAGGGGCAGGGCCCCACAGCAACAACAGCAGGGTGCTCGGCATGAGCCCCAGAGACCTATGTTTCCCGCCGCCCTCCCAACACCACCACAGATGCCAGCTTTGCCACCCATCCCAGCAGTCCCAGTCCAGTAGGGACAGCTTCAGTACGGGCGAGTTTATCATCTCCAGCAGGTCGCAGTCCCACAGGATCCACCTGCTATTGAGGGTATGTTCTCTATTCAGGGGACTATGGGGCGTATTTTATTTGATACGGAGGGCACACACTGTTTCATTTCCACGAGATTTGCACGCACTATGGGGTTGTTAGACACTGTAGAGAGCACGATTAGTTGCGTAGATTCACTGTTAAGTAAGGGTTCTATGATTTCTCTTATTTGTAGAGGTGTGGGTGTAGAGATCGGGAGGTTTACTTTACCTACTGATATGTTAGTATTAGTGATGATTGAGTACGATGCGATCGTTGGTATGGATTGGCTAGCTGCATATCGAGCCATGATTGACTGTTTCAGCAGGAGTATTATTTTTGCCATTCCCGGGCAAGAGATGTTCTTAGTGGCGATGCCTCGTTCTGAGGGAGGATCGTCCACTCACTTGTACTATATAGAGGAGGAGACCTCTAAGTAAGTGGTAATACCACTCGATTCAATTACCGTTATTAGTGAGTTCGCTGATGTATTTCAAGATATTCCGGGATTACTGCCTAATAGGAAGATAGATTTTGTTATCGATTTGACGCCGGGCCCTCGGCCAATTGCCCGCGCACCTCACCGTATGGCTCCAACGGAGATGAGAGAGCTAAGTGATCAGATAGAGCAGTTGTTGGGCCAGGGGTTCATCCGTAGGAGTACTTCACCGTGGGATGCCCCTGTACTGCTCGTAAAGAAGAGGGATGGATCATTGAGGTTGTGTGTAGATTATCGGGAGTTGAATAAAGTCACGATACGGAATAAGTATTTGTTGCCTCGAATCGATGACTTATTCGACCAGTTGAGAGGAGTTTCCTTCTTCTCAAAGATTGACTTGCGATCGGGATACCATCAGTTGTGTATAAGGAAAAGGACGTCTCGAAAACTGCTTTCTTGATGAGATATGGTTCCTATGAGTTTCGAGTTATGCCTTTTGGCTTAACCAACGCTCTAACCATGTTTATGGACTTGATGAATAAGGTGTTCAGAGAGTTCCTAGACCAGTTCATCATCGTCTTTATTGATGACATTCTGGTTTACTCCCAGACAGATGAGGAGCATGCCGAACACTTGAGACAGGTTTTGCAGACGTTGTGTCAAAACGAGCTATATGCGAAGTACGAGAAGTGTGGGTTTTGGCTGAAGGAGGTATAATTTTGGGGCATATCATTTCAGACCGGGGGATATTTGTTGATACGGGGAAGGTATCCGCGGTGAGGGAGTGGGGACAACCCACGACATCGACTGAGATTCGTAGTTTCTTGGGCTTAGCAGGATACTACAGGAGGTTTATTCGGGGATTCTCAAAGATAGTAGGTCCTTTGACATATCTGACTCCCAAAGGTGTATCATTCATCTGGAGCGATGTCTGTCAGTTGGCATTCGATGAGTTAAAGGATAAGTTGACCTCATCGCCTATGTTAGCATTGCCCATACCGGGAGTTGAGTATCTAGTCTACACCGATGCGTCCTTACAAGGACTTGAAGGTGTACTGCAACAGGAGAGTCAGGCTATAGCTTATGCTTCCCGTAAGCTTAAGCCTCATGAGAAAAATTACCCCACACACGACTTGGAGTTAGAGGCAGTCGTATTTGCTCTTCAAATTTGGAGACGCTATCTTCTGGGGGAGAAATTCTATTTATTCACAGACCACAAGTCTCTATAGTACCTCTTCACACAAAAGGAACTTAATATGTGTCAACGTCGGTGGCTTGAGTTCGTGAAGGATTATCAGTTCAATATCCAATATCACCCAGGAAAGGCTAACGTGGTAGCAGACGCGTTAAGCCATAGGCCAGTATGTGAGGTGGCCGAAGTGTGGAGAGCAAAGTGGAAGGAGTTGGGACACCAGGATGCAGTGGCCCGATCATTCATGTCTGTGATGACTGTTACGCCTCAGATTGTTACGAGAGTGATACATGCTCAGACAAAGGACTCGTTCTGCCAGGAACAGACAATCTGATTACTAGCAGAGGGAAATGAGTCTTATACTGTTAGTTCAGACGGGTGATTACGCTTCAATGGGAGATTGGTTGTTCCAGAAGGGGAAGACCTGCGACACGAGTTAATGACGGAGTCACACGATTTGCGGTACATCCTGGTGGGGATAAGATGTACCAGGACATGAGGCGACAGTACTGGTGGAGCGGGATGAAGAGAGATATTATCGAGTTCGTTTCTAAATGTACCATTTGTTAGTTGGTAAAGGTGGACAATCAGAGATCGACAGGACTCCTACAGCCGTTAGAGATTCCTATGTGGAAATGGGAGAGCATTTCCATAGATATCATCACAAGATTACCTACTTCGCAGAGGGGTCACGACTCCATATGGGTAATCGTGGATAGACTGACCAAAGTTGCTCATTTTCTACCAGCCCAGACAGACTACAATACGGGACAGTATGCCCAGATTTTCATAGCGGAGATAGTGAGACTTCACGAGGTGCCTCTCAATATCGTGTCTGATCGAGACAAGATATTTATTTCAACTTTGGAATAGTTTCCAGGAGGCAATGGGTACGGAGTTGCGACTGAGTACGGCATATCACCCGCAGACAAATGAGCAAACCGAGAGAACAAATCAGATGTTAGAGGACATGTTGCGAATGTGCATCCTAGATTTTGGAGGTGGTTGGGAGTAGTACCTTCCACTGGTGGAGTTTGCTTATAATTACTCCTATCAGTTCACCATTAGCATGGCTCCCTTCGAGGCTTTGTATGGTAGGCCTTATCGTTCCCCAGCATGTTGGTTAGAGGTGGGGGACAACAAACTCCTTGGGGCGGAAGTGATTCAGGATACTTCGGATAGAGATGATACGGAGCCATATTCGGGTAGCTCAGGACCGACAGAAGAGCTATGGTGATGCCAAGAGGTTCTTTAGAGAGTTCAAGGTGGGGGACCAGGTGCTACTCAAAGTGTCTCCGATGAAGGGGATTATGCGTTTTGGGAAGAAGGGGAACTGGCACCAAGATATGTGGGGCCATTTCCTATCATCGAGCGGATTGGCCCAGTAGCGTATAGACTTGGGCTACTGGAGCACTTGCATAGGATTCATGACGTGTTCCGTATTTCCTCGCTAAGGAGATATCTTAGGAACGATTTGGCCCATACCCATATTGCTTTAGAGGACATCGATCTACAACCCGATAGTTCCTATGAGGAGGGGCCAATCGCCATTCTGGACCACAACGAGAGGAAACTGAGGTCGAAGATAGTACCATTAGTACGTGTTCAGTGGCAGCAACATAATGCTGATGAGTCCACATGGGAGCATGAGGATGAGATGCGCGAACGTTATCTAGAGTTATTTGTACCAGGTATTCTTTAGTTCCAAATTTTAGGACAAAATTCTGTTATTAGGGGGGAACTATGTAATACCCCGTAATTTTATTGATTTTATTTAATGGATTAATTGAATTAAATGAGAATTTATTTGGAAATTAATCCGGAGGTAAATACTAGCGAGATGTGAATTGGTATTTGACTATGACGTTAAAATAAAATATTACTGAAAATATATGGTAATATATGAGTATTGAAAATATTAAAATTGTCACGAGGCAGAAATACAACAATTTGGAAAATTTAGTTGGGACGCGCGTGTCAGTCGCGTCAGGAATGAAATTTATTTTATTAAAAAGTAATTTATATTTTTGTCAATCGAATGGTCATTTTGAGTGCGCCAACGTGTCCGGAAGGGTCAAAATAGTCAGAAAACACTAGCCGGGAATTTAGTTTGGGTCCCGGGACACTTTTAGGCCAAACCGGCAACCCAGAAGGGTATTTTGATAATTTTAAAAATTGAGAAATTAAAACCCACGAATTTTAGAGTTAAATTAAATATTATTAGAAAGTCCACTAAGGCCATTATCATCCAAAAGCAAGGGAGTGGGCTACGGGAGTTTTGAGAGAAGTTAGAGAAAGGTTAAAGGAGGTTCCAAACCAAACCATCTCCCATCACCATCATTTTGGAAGAAATTGCAACCAGAAAGAGGAGAGAATCAGCCTATAATCACCGACAACAAATCTGAAGAACAAACCTAAGGCAAGTGATTTGATGTTATTAGTTTCAATGAATATTTCCTCCATGTTTAGTGTACAAATTTGATATGCTTTGAAAGTTTTGATGAAAACCCAATGTATTTGTCATGGATCTCATAAGTTTGGATAGGGATTGCATGTAGAATGTTTATGGACGAAATTAGTACCCAAAAGACTTAACTTTGATGATTTAAAAATGGATTAATGATGAGTATTTAGGTGCAATAAGATTCTGGGTTCATGTTCATAGGGTTTGGGGCAAGATTTGGGAATTTATGGCGATTACATGTTAATTAATAAGATTTGACCCCAAAAATATGTTAAGAAAAGACTTAGGGTGACCTAGAGTAGTTTACCAACACAAAAACGTAGTTAGTGTGAACTTGGGATGGATTTGGAGAAAGGAATTTGATGAAAAACGTAATTGGGAAAAATTCTGGGCGTTCCATGCCATCTCGTTAGAAGACCAACCCAGGTCGTTCGAACGACCTTGTTCGAACGAGATGCCAGTGTCCCTTCTAATGAGTTCAGAGTTTGTTCGAAGCCATTCGTTCGAACGACACTCGTTCGAACGAGATTTTAGTGACTTCTAACGAGTTCACAGAATGGTCTTTTTAGGCCCGATTTTAGTTTTAAACTTTTCGTAGGCTTATCTAATTGTGTGTTATTCTTCCCTTGTGATTAGTGGGTATAGTTGTGAAATTGGAGTACGTTGAGGATGGAAACTTAAAATTTTATAATAGACCGGGTGACTCCTACGGGTTAGGTTGTAAGTACTTGAAATTGCGACGTGAGAAGAGTTGACAATCTATATTGTATATTATTCGGGGACGTGTAAGTGTGCAACAATTAATGATGGTATAGGAATGAAAAATATACTTCTATTAATATTATAAGATATCTGAGATGTGTGAATGCTTAGTATATGTGTTTATCTGTGTATAACATACCTACCATACTTGCTATCACGGGAGGTCGGCGTTCGATCAGGGCCATCTAATCTTTGTGGCCCTACGGGGGGGGATTTAGATTGGTACCTTGGGGACATAGGTCAGAGAATGACTTATTAGTGAGTTAATAAGTCTGTTGATCATGGGAGCGTATGTATGTGCGTGACCCATGAGATGTGAACTATGTTCGCCTCCATTATGTGTGATTGTTCTTGCGAAACGGTTCCTGAGAGATTCAGAATACGTGGTCCTTATGTACGTGATGTACCGGGATTTGATAGCAGAGTATGTAAGCACTGCAGCTTAGTCTAGGGGTGCCCTTATTGTATATTTATGATGAGATTAATATACTGATAATTGAAATGGACTTCTATTAAAGTATGAATGTGAACAATTGTGACATTTTTAGTAGGGTTGAAAGTGGGAAATTCATAGTAATTATTATAACTAATTCAGAAGAATAAAAAGTACGGCTCTCAGTTTACATTAAGATGTCGGGAATTTAACTTTGAATTGTGAACTGAAGACAGGTTATGGATTGGATTAGTTAGGTAGTGGAATAACTAGAACGGGTACGATAGGCGTGCACAATTAGTTGAGAGGTGAGGAACTCATGTGAGAGCACGCACTATCATGTATTTTATATTCACTGTTTAATGATATTAAATACTTGCAATATTTTAAATTGTTTTCACAATCGGGCTCTGACCTGTTTGCTTGCAAATCTATTTTCTTGTAAAAATCTTTTAGGTGCTCAGCCACAAGGACACCAAGCTTAGGAGTTTCATCCAAATGACGTGCTGTAGCTGTTGTGGAAGTTACAGGACCTTGATTGTAGATGCCTCCACTTTCTACTTTGATTCCATTTCAGACTTATTTATCTGTAGGGCATGTTGCCCTTTTCTCTTAGAGAAAGTTTATTTATTCAGTTTATTTCAGTTTTGGATTTAATTAATTTGTGATTCAGACTTTGTATTTGGTTGTATTCAATATTCGAATTATTTAGAGGAGTATTCCTCCAGATTCATTGTTATTCCATTGTTATTCTATTGTGACTATGTTGTGGTTGTGGTATTAGTATTTCATAATTTAAATGGATTCTATGTTAATCGTACTTAATTAAAATAGACAACTCACTTTTTAAATATTAGGTGGCTAGTAATTGTTAAAATATTTTTCGACAGTGATGCTATGAACTGAACCAACTTGACATTTTGTATTAATTTGAATAAAGGAGTAGCTACCCGGTATTTAGTTAGTCGGGGTGTCACACGCTATATAGAGGCAGGTCAAAGTCTTTAATCGATTTTCCCATTGAATCTAAAAAGAAGCTGATGCTATTTAATGTGCAATCTTTTTGTGCAGGCAATGAATTTGGGTGGAGTCTTTTAAAATATTTGGACAAAAACTCAAAGTTTGTTTCCCATTATTTTCTCACATTGGACGGCTCACATTAAACTAAAATAATTGCGAACAATCTTCTTAGTGCTTCAGGCATTTAGAAAGTGGCAGCTTTCGAGAGGCAATCTGCAATGCTATCATTCGATTCTAGCTGTCCACGTTTTTGGGTGGCTTCTTTAAATGTCAAGTAAGTGATTCCATCATAAGTTAGAAGGTCTTCAAATGATGTTGGCCCCCAGATGTGATTTAGAAGAAGTCTTAAGTAATATCGTTCTACTTCTACAGGATTTGCACCATTCACAAGGCCAATTGCATTGAGTTTATTCTTCCTTTTAGACCAAGTTTTTGCTTTATTGTCCCATACGTAGTGCTCAGGGAATTCCCTGTACAGATATTGACGTGCTTCGCTGAATCTGGAGCACATACTGAAGCACATTATTTTGGTTCTCCCCGTATGTGACAGTATTCTTATTTGGCAAGTGGGGTTGAAGGTTTATCACTGATGTCTTGATTTTATTTAACTCGAATTCAAAAATTCTCCAAATGGCTTTTTATGCAGATACCCATCTTACATCTTGGAATTGTTTGATCTCATCAATAGTGGCTGTGTCATTTTAATCGAATGAAACATGAACAGCCACTTTATCATGCCCTTTTTAAATGTACTTGTAAAGGTACTTCATAACTTTTAACCCCGAGCAGACTTCAACGTTGATATGACAGTTATATCTTGTAAGGAGATATGGATTGTAAGGAACAACCCATCGATTGTCTAACAACTTATTACGCACGCATACTTGTCTTCCATTATTTCGGCGTCGATAAATAGGACACGAGTTTTGGCCTTGAGAGGTAGAAGATGCGAATTCGCGAGGGTAATGAAATTTACAATTCCCATTTATCATACAGGGGTTATTTTTATTCAATTCTCCGCAGGGACCATGCATCATGTGCTTGATGACTAATGAATGAAGCAATGGGTATTCATGAATATTAGGTATCTCTGCATAAATGAATTTATCGTAATTATCTGGAGTATTGAGCTTGTAATCTTTCTTTAGAATTACCAAAATATGAGCATGTGGCAATCCTCTCTTTTGGAATTCGATTACATGCACATGTGCTGCTACCTTTCTAAATATTTCTTTCTTAAAAAGTTGATCCTTTAGGTCCTTTAATTTAGCTCGAAATACTCTCGAAGTTAGATCAGGTCGATCTTGAGGTACCTGACCTGGATGAAGATTATCAAGGATTTCTTTCCAATCAGGGTTGCAAGTCATTGTGATGAATAAATCTGGCTTCCTATATCTTTGAACTAAAGCCATTTGATCCAAGTATATACGAGGCATATCTCTAGGTCCACCAATGAATGATGCTGGGAGAACAATTCTTTGACCTACTTTGTTGGCTCTTGTTTCACCTGTTGTGACGCTGTCGACCAACCCTTGGTATAATTCATCTCTGATTTTTTTCTGTTGGTAACAATAGAAGTCAAGTCAGGTTATTTCTAACTTTATGTACATGTCGACAGAATACTGTTGTAGTAGCTTTCCAGCGAATAACAACGTTGATTGTCTATTATTTCTGGTCTGTAATTTGTGTGCATAGTATTCTCGACATGATACTTTAGATGAGTTCTCTCGATGAACACCTAGAAGAGTGTATGGTTGTGGAAATTTAAAAAGAAGAATAATTGTTAAATGTAATCAAATTGGAATTTAAGAATGATATTTTTAAAATATATTTTATGTTAAATGTATACCTTCTTGCTCTGATGAGAGAATGTCCTCTGTACATGTGATTGCTGGTAGGGAGGCCTCGATGTTTGTAGATGTGGTAGATGAGGTATCATTTTGGCGCTTTATGTCTTGATGCCATCCGACCTCTCCTTTTGGAAAAAGCAATGGGTACTGTAATGGGTCATAACATCCAAAGTAGTGCTTTATTTGGTGTCGTTGACCGGAGTGAGACACGATAATGATGTCTCGCTCGAAAGGAATATTTGCATTGTTTCCTTCAATCCATATTGCAGCAATTTCATCGGATGTAGGTTCATTGTAAACACGTTGATCAAGGTTAACATGTTTACTAATTTGAACTTGAAGTGCATCGAGTGAAGGGTAGTCCTTTAATCGCCATAAAAACTGAGCGTAGAGCTTTTCAACTATATCAACGTTTAAGGATAACCCTGGTAAGATTTCCATTCGGTTTTGAACCTCATTGCTAGTGTCATGGAAGTAGAGTCGGAAATAACAGGGGTTGTTGGTGGGTTTCAATGAGGGTAAATAATGATAAACTTGACATTGAACTCGAAACGTGTATACACCACATCTTAATGAAGCTAGTTGCTTGTCAAGAGTAACTCCAAATGAAGTGAAGGCAAATATGCTATTGTAAGCTCTGATATTATAACCAAATTCTCTTGATTCGGAAGAATTAGATGTGAAAAGATGAAATAAAACCTCGGGGATCGAAGTTTCAGCGAGTGAGATTTGACCTTTTTGACAACAAAATGTTGGGGGTTCATATTGGAATCTTTGGGCATTGCAGTGATGGCAATCAGGAGATGCTTCTAGTTCTAGCAACGTAGAGCATAGAGGTTCATATACGGTTTCTCCTAATATAAGAGCAATTGTAATATTAAATATTCATTTCATAAGTCTAACATGATTTACTTAAGCATAAACTATATTTTAGTTATTTTTAGCTAACCTTGATATTGGTAAGAATTTAATTGGGCTCGAAGTAACCAAGTAATTCTCTGTCTTTTCCTTGTATTGGGTTTGCCAGATACATTTTCTGATGGTGGAATGGATGACATTTCTAATAATTTGGGAAATGACGTGTCTGGAAGATTATTTAATAAGTTTAGTAAGAAAGGAGCATGAGAAATGTAATTGAATGATTTTATAATTTAAAACAAAAATTTAATTAAATATAAGAATGGTGAAAATATATGTAAGGAAATACAGATTGAATTTTCATTAACTTCATGTAAATGGCACATATATAAGTTGTTTACTGTGTCAAAAAATTGATGTGCAAACTTGGTGTGCGAATTTGATAACTTTGACTTTTGTGTGTATGTCGTTGTTGCAAGCCAAGTTAATCAAAATCTCAATTAGCTACAAAATATAACAAACTCAAGTGTAGCGGTAAGTAAGGATGTCAATCCACATCAATGGGGAAAGCTAGAGACAAACTCAATTGTAATTCAATTTTTATTTTCTTTTTGTGCTTCTCAAATATTAAAACAATTTGGGTGAGATGAGAATTTAAACTAAACTAAATCAAGATGTAAATAAAAGTAAATGAAAATATTAACTAAATCTAACTAACTAAAAATCTAAAATATGAGAATGGTGAGGAAATAAAAGTGAGAATAATCAAGCGCTAGGATGACTCTAAATATTTTAGTTAATCAAAATTAATTAGTTCATTAAAATTAATTATCCCAAGTTAGTATCAAAATCCCAAATCAACTCTCCACAAAGTCTCACCCAAAAGTAATAGAATTATGCAGAAATTTGGAAAAAACTTCACTTTTATTTTGGCTCGGATATTTATAATCTTTAAATGATTTTACGCCATATTCGACACATTTTTAGCAACGCATTGACATGTCATGTTGGCATTGACATGTCATTCAAGATCCAAATCAGTGATGACACTATATGTTAATGTATCGCCACAATTTACTGACAAAAATATACATCACAAAAGCTTATAAAATATTTATTAATGTATTAAATATACAAATTCTGATAGCAACAGTTATGTTCATTATTTTGGATGCTGCCATCAGAAGTATAAAAATAAAAAGATAAAACTCTCCCCCTTTTCAATTTACAAAAAACAAGCCCCTCTATTTTGTTACATACATGTACTGGAGTGTTGCAAATGAAATGCTATTGACATTATCAATGGAATAATGACAAACGTTGAACCAGGGATTGTTCGGTTGTAGTAGAGGGTGTTGTTTGGGGTGGTGTGTTGGAATTGGGTTAGGATCTGCTAAAATAAAAACACAGAATTTAGTAAGGAGATAAATATCTTCTTGTTCATATTATTCTTAGTGGTGTTGAAAGTTTACTGCTTTGTTGGTTTCAACTTCATGGTGTCATTCATTTAAAATTTTATGAATATTTCCATAATTAGGTACATTAAATGTGTGGTGGTGGATTCATTCATTTACAATATTATTTGGCATAGTTAATGATTGTTTATATCTTATAATATCATTAAATTTTAAATGATATGTTTTCTTTTGCAGTATGTGTTATCGGGATATTCACCCATTATAATAAGTTCACAAAGCAAATATAAAGTTTTAGGCTGAAGAAGACAGTATACTGTCAGATCCATAATCTAGATAAGGTTTATATGACTTATAACATAGAAGTTCTATGGATCTATGTAGTTCAAATAGTTATATTTCTTTTTTAACTGGAATTTGACTCATCCGATTAACATATTTAACACGGGTATGAAAATTGTTAAATCATATGGATTAGTTATATTAATGTGAAGAATTTAAAAATAAACTGTCATTACTGAAAGTGGGACACCTTCTTAAAATGTTAAAGAGTTTTACTGAGTTTCGTTTTTACTTCATCAATTGTTCTTTGCGATTTAATTTTCCATTTTTGACTTTTAATCCTAAATATTCTCAATGTATTCCACTGTTCTAAAAAATCCGCCTAGGCTTTGCCTAGTCACGCCTAGGCTTGAGGCTTGGGAGAAACGCCCCGCCTTAAGATTTTGACGCCTTATGCTTGGTAAAACCCTTAAGGCATACTTTTTCTCTAAAAACAACAATGCTTTAGTGAAACGATATCCCCTTTAAAAGATTTTTTTACAAACCGAACCATTATCTAATCCAAAATAATCAAATAGTATTTTTATTTGCAAATATTCAGACATATTTTTATGATATGTACAATTTTAGTATTTTAATATCCTTGTTATGTATAAAAAATATTAAAATATATTAAAAAGACCTAAACGCATTTTCACGCCAAGGCCCGCCTAGGCTTCTAAGGCTTAAGGCTTGGTCTCCACGCCTCGATCTCGCCCCGCATTTTTTAGAACCTTGATGTATTCAATTATCAATCCTAATTTTTTTCGACTTATGCAATACCTTCATGATCTGTTTTTAGGATCAATGGACTAAATGATTTATTTCTTAAATCCACACATGTTTTCAATTTAGGTTTCAAAATAAAATCTATACATTACATTCCAAACACTTAGTACTACAAATGATGTATGTATAGGATTTAAAAATATCTCCATTTATGCAATATCTCCATTTATGGTTTTATTCTTGAGATTTTTGCTCTTTATTATTATTATTCAACTTTTAATCGAGACATGATCGTAACACCATATCGATCTTTGATTTATTGTTCTTCCCCGAAATTTAACTTTTTGGAGCCACAACCACCGGCAACGTTAGGGTTTGTAAAGATTTGTAAAGCGAAAAACTTGAGATCGAAGTTTTTGGCGCTAATCAAAGCAATGGAGGCTTCTAGAACGCCGCATATCAATGCCAACGCAGAAGCTAGTGGATGCGATTCCAACTGTGATGGTGCGAATCTACTCCAGATGTCAAAGAATATTATTTGGTATAAATGTTCTTTAGAGAAAATTGACAAACATGAGTTGCTTCAGCAGAAAGGTTGTGTTATTTGGAATACAGGTCATTAAAGAGCACGTTGTCTTGTGCATTAACTCGAGCCTTGCATTCTAGAGGAAAGCTGACCTATGTCCTTGATGGCGATAATTACTTCGGTAATCAGCAAGTGTATTAAAAGATTCTTTTGCTTGATTTGTATGATTTTATGGCTGTATAGTGATGCAGTTTATCAAGAGAAGGAGATCTTCAGTTATACATCTGGGATAGCCATTTGTATAGTGATGCAGTTTATCAAGAGAAGGAGCTCTTGAGTTATACATCTGGGATAGCCATTTGAGCAAGTCGAATACTATAGTAGCATCAAATACTATAATAACATTATATCCAAGGTGGGGAACAATTCGAAGCATTTTTTCCCAATGAGCATCATATGAAAACCATTGGGCTACTCTTATTTCAGATGATGTTAAAATCAATTGTGCTGGTATAGAGGAGTTTATTGACAGTTATAGAGCAGGTAATATAGTGAGAGATGATCGCGGAAGATTTGTAAGGGCTTTGTAAAACGAAAAAATTGAGATCCAAGTTTTAGGCACAAATCAAAGCAATGGAGGCTTCTAGAACGTCGCATATTGGCATAAATGTTCTGTTGAGAAAATTAACAGACAAGAGTTGCTTCAGTAGAAAATGTTGTGTCATATGGATTACAGGTCAGGAAAGAGCACGTTGGCTTGTGCGTTAAGTCAAGCCTTGCATTCTAGAGGAAAGATGACCTATGTCCTTGATGGCGATAATATTCAGCATGGTCTAAACTGTGATCTTAGTTTTAATTCAGAAGATCACGTAGAGAACATTAGAAGAATTGAAGAGGTTGCAAAGATCTTTGCAGATACTGGAGTTATTTGCATTGCTAGTTTGATAAGCTCAACTTCAAGTACTCAAGGATAGTCTTATGTTCTTCTCGGATAAGAATATTTCAGAAATTGAGATTGAAACTGACTGAATTTTAATTTTCAATGACATCTCTTCATATAATAGATGTATTCATTGGCAACCTAAAAAAGCTTTTAAAATATGTTCAAGACCTCTCTCAACATTTTATAGCTACTTTGCTTCGGTAATTAGCAAGTGTATTAAAATATTCTTTTGTTTGATTTGTATGATTTTACGGCTGTATAGTGATGCAGTTTATCAAGAGAAGGAGATCTTCAATTATACATTTGGGATAGCCATTTGTATAGTGATGTAGTTTATCAAAAGAAGGAGCTCTTGAGTTATACATCTGGGATAGCCATTTGAGCAAGCCGGATACTATAGTAGCATCAAATAGTATAATAGCATTATATCTAAGGTGGGGAACAATTCAAAGCATTTTTTCGTAATGAGCATCATGTGAAAACCATTGGGCTACTCCTATTTTAGATGATGTTAAAATCAATTGTGCTGGTATAGAGGAGTTTATTGACAATTATAGAGCAGGTAATATAGTGAGAGATGATCGTAGAAGATTTATAATGGCTTTGTAAAGCGAAAAAATTGAGATCCAAGTTTTAGGCGTAAATCAAAGCAATGGAGGCTTCTAAAACGTCGCATAGTAATGCCAATACAGAAGATAGTGGACGCGATTCCAACTGTGATAGTGCGAATCTACTCCAGATGTCAAAGAATATTATTTGGCATAAATGTTCTGTAAAGAAAATTGACAGACAGGAGTTGCTTCAGCAGAAAGGTTGTGTCATTTGGATTACAGGTCAGGAAAGAGCACGTTAGCTTATGCGTTAACTCGAGCCTTGCATTATAGAGGAAAGCTGACCTATGTCCTTGATGGCGATAATGTTCAGCATGGTCTAAACCGTGACCTTAGTTTTAATTCTGAAGATCGCATAGAGAACATTAGAAGAATTGGAGAGATGGCAAAGCTCTTTGCAGATGCTGGAGTTATTTGCATTGCTAGTTTGATAAGCTCAACTTCAAGTACTCAAGGATAGTCTTATGTTCTTCTCAGATAAGAATATTTCAGAAATTGAGATTGAAACTGACTGAATTTTAATTTTCAATGACATCTCTTCATATAATAGATATATTCATTGGCAACCTAAAAAAGCTTTTAAATATGTTCAAGACCTCTCTCAATATTTCATAATCTCAACTGTTTACACAAAAAAAAAGGAGGGAGCAAACAATACTAAGGATAACTAATAACTATATTAAGTTGTCCTCGGTTATATTCTCTCTTAGATATCTATTCTTATGCAATTGTGAACTACAAAGGCTTAAAATGTCTAAGCGTTAGAAGTCCTATAACCTCTAATTTACATGATCTATCTTTCTCTGAAACGCAACAATGGATCCCATGCCATTCTGTTAATGGTTGTAATGGAGAGGAGTAGTGGTCGTTCGTGGTTGATGAGACATTAACATAAAACTCAATGAAAAAATCATTCCCAAACGTGTGTTATTAGTTCTAAATACCAAAAAATATATATACTTGTTCAATCATAAAAGCATGAAAAAGGGTGATATTACCACAAAGGGTTTATCAAATTGAGTGTCTTTATAAATAGAATACATGGAACCGGTCAAACTCTTCATAAATAGAATACATGGAATCGATTATCCTCTAAAATATTGTACTGGAAATAACTCTGTCTCTAACCAAACACGACCAAGGTTTCAATCAATTTTGACATTCCATAAGCATCCAAATTGCTCCCTGCCTACTCTGAAGTTCTCTTTGAAACTTAAGAATTTTATCATCATTTACTACATAAGGTGAACTCAATTCTGTAGGACATGTCAAGTACAACAAGGTTCTTTAATAGAAGCTCAACTTCAAGTACTCAAGGATAGTCTTATGTTCTTCTCATATAAAAATATTTCTGAAATTTAGATTGAAACTGACTCAATTTTAATTTTCAGTCACATCTCGTCATATAATAGATGTATTCATTGGCAACCTAAAAAAGCTTTTAAATATTTTCAATACCTCTCTCAACATTTCATAATCTCAATCAAGGTCGGTCCTAGAGTTGTGAACAGAGCAGCAGTGTCGATTTCGGAGCTGAAGCGGACTCTTCATAAATAAAATACATGGAACCGGTTAACCTCCAAAATATTCTACTGGAAATTACTCGGTCTCTAAACAAACGCAAATAACATTTCAATCAATTTTGACATTCCATAAGCAACCAAATTTCTCCCTACCTACTCTCAAGGTCTCTTTGAAACTTACGAATTTTATCATCATTTACTACATAAGGTGAACTCAATTCGATAGGACATGTGACGGACCAGAATCGAACATTTCATAAAAAATGAAAAAGTAAACTGAATAATTCGAGGCCTATTTATACATTTTAATATCAATTGAAGAGGTGGATTTCATCTCAGAAAATTCAATCATGTACAATGTGACTTGCAAAGGTGCTTTGCGTGAATCGATACAATTTGCAGACGTAAAAGATATAACAATTGGAATCATTTATAAGAGTTAACAGGATTAATACCTTAATCACGCTAATTATTTTGTTAGTGCTCTTTTCAGTTTCTATTAAATCAGACCCTCCACAATGGTACATCACACTGGTATCAACCATTCTTCATCTTGTCTAACAACAAACTATTCCTCCAAGATATTTAAAGTCACGAATCCACTAAGTGCCAAAGGATAGATTGGAATCCAAAAACTTATGCAAAGATAATTTAATCGCTCAGTTAGAGCACATCCTCCAACATATGATTATGATGATATAAAACTTGAAAAACATAAATAAAAGATTTATAACTCACAAATATATGCCCAAAACTATATATTTAAATCAATACGAAATTTGTAAAATATAAAAATTAACTTAATTTGACTATAAAATGACAAATAAAAAGAAAAACATAAGTACAATATACAATTTTGATATCTGATATTTTTGAAAGACATAACTTTGGAAATAATTATTGAACAACTTAACATAGCAATTTAACAGAACCCAAAAATGAACATCGTTACTAATATTTTAATGGAAAAGATTTTAATATTTTATAATTCTACAATTACAAATATAATTTCAACAGATTAAAAAATACAACCACATTGAAATTTACTTTACGTACAAACTTATCAGATTACTATTAACATTTTAAACCGGAATAGAAGCAAAAATTACACAGGGAAGTAGGAGTACTAACCTTTTTTTTCAGAAGAACCAAAAACAAGGAAAAAATATTGGATGGCATAGAAGATACATATCCAATATACGAAAAAAATTCGTAGGCATTCCTGACTGTTGGTGTTTCAGATTCCATTTGACAGGCTGAATGAATGTGGAAGATGAATGAATTAATATTAATTTGGGATTTGATACAATGAATGAATGTGCAAAATGAATGTGTTGTCATTAATTTTTGTGACGGTTGATTTCTAGTGTTGGATTGGAAGAACGAAAATGGTAGAAGAAAGTAGGGATAGATAATTGGGTGTATTAGCAAGGGTATGGTAGAAAGTTTAAAATTAATGAGGGTAGTTTAGTCCTTTGGTTTTTGAAGAGGAAGTAGCCTCTTTTAAAGTAGTAGAGATGTTTAAAAATATGCACTTATATATATATATACTTTGTATTTTTTAAAATGTGTACTTTGTTTTTTAATGGCGCATATATCAAATAGTCCCTTGAACTTCTTCTAATACATGTATAGTCCAAGCCTTTTTATTTTGCACCAAAAAGTCCTTCACCATGCCAAAAAGACTTTACCATGCTGCTGGCACGGACCTTTAAAGATAGGAGAATAATGGACTTTTTGATACAAAATAAAAAGCTTGGACTAAATGTGTATTACAAAATGTTTGAGGGACTTTTTGGTTTTGATCCTTTTTTAATCTTTTAATTTTCTTATACGTATTTTTTTAATCTCTTAATACCTAATTTATTACGAGAATTAGAAAACTTAAAAAAATTGAAATTCGTTTTTTATATAAAATAAGTTCAAAAAATATCATAAAAAATATTTTGGACGGGTTTGGGCGGGTCCAGAGCCCCCGCGGGGGTTTTAAACGGAGGGGGGTGGAGTAAACGGGTTTGGGGCAGGGGCGGGTTTGAGGTGTGATAAACGGGTTTGGGGCGGGGCCGGGTTTGAGGCTTGACAAACGCGTTTGGGGTTGGGTTTTGCCAAACCCGCCCAGTTGCCATCCTTACTTTTTGACAAGCCCGATTTCAAATCTGAACAGTGGTTTTAGTATGCGCCATTTTAATTTTAAAAAATCACCACACTTTTAGTTTTAAATGTTTAAAAAATTTGGCACACTTTTACTTTTAAAATGTTAAAAAAAATCAGCACACTCTTAGTTTTAAAATGTTTATATTTAAAAAAATCATCACCCATTCTTATTGGTTATAGTTATATTACACTTTTATATCATAACAGTTTCGTCAACAATAGTTTTAGTTTGAAAAAATCATCATACGCACTGATATGGAATAGCCTGAGTATTAGCATACATACATACACAATTTCAGTTAAGTTACATAAATTTGGGAAAAAGAACCGATTGTATGGGAAATACTTCAGGAAGTTATGCAGGGGCATTCTGTATTGCTGAATAGAGCACCTACTCTGCATAGATTAGGCATACATGCATTCCAGCCAGTAATTAGAAAGATTGTTATAATCACCTTCTTCTTAAAACATCATCTAAAAAGCGAATAGTTTTGAATGTATTCAGACAAAAAGCCAACATAGATATTATGGGTAGAATTTTATTTTTTATTTGGTTTACCGCATCCCCAAGGGTTTGGCCCACTTTTTACTAGTTAGCGGATTCTTTATGCTCAAAATACTTATATACCTATCGAGAAGGATTCATCAACAGTCAAGGTCTTGAAGCTGGATCTTGATCATCCCCATCATCACATATATATTAGATGTCACATATTTTTACAAACCTATTTCAAAACGTTCTGGTAAAAACTTATTGGGTGTGAGTATTAAGGATTTGTTATCTTGATCTTGCTTGTATTACAATTGTTTGAAATATTTTAAAACAAGACAAAATGAGTAAAACGGACCAGTTACGTTATAATGGAAACTTTCATCGCTTAAGCAAAATTAAAACAATTCAATTTGGAAAAAACTCTAAAACTTGGTGCGAGCAGCTTATTGTTGAATCATTATCGCAATGACACGCTCACTAAATGATACTTCTCTCGTTGGCTGATAAGTTGTTTGAAGGTCTTTTAAAAAATTCTCTTAATAAATATGCTACTTGCATCGCGAACGGTTCACTCTAGCGACACTCGTTTTCACCGCAATGACACCTCTGGCGATGAGTAGAGATTCTTGAATTTTTTTTATAGATTTTTAAAGATCTTCGATACATTTGTGAGAAAATACTTTGTGGAGTGCTCATTAGACTTAACAATCACCAACCACTCTCTCACACATGCTTTGTGTAAGATATATATATTTATCTTGTCTTAGAAAATAGGAAATCCATTTGTGTGGTCTTCCTTATTTAAACCACCAATTCTCTTCATTTCAAAACAATTCTCGCATATCTTTAAAGAGAAAAAAAATACTACGAGGGTCTTTTAGTGTGCATTCTTCTCTTCTTCCTTTTCTAAAGAGATGAGAACACATTTGTGAAAATGAGTGAACCCATTTTCAAAACCTAGTTCATCTTTTCACCTTCTCTTCTTTGCATTTAATCATCTCTCTTTTTAGAGGTTGATTAATATCAAAGAAAATGAATATTTTAATCAAGAACTTATTTTCATAAAACAAACTTTTTATACACTTTAGGTCTTTCTCCTAATAAGAATTATTGTGATATTTAAGGTTCTCTTTTGGTCTTCATATTATATGTGATCTCCAAAGCTTGAAAACTAGGGCTTGTGCAACACTATTGACGTATGTCATGACATTGCGATGTTGAGATTGTCCATCGATGGATAGGAGTCTTTGTCTTGCTATATTTTGGTGGAAAAAGTATGAAGGTGTGAGGTATCGCGGATATGAGGGTAAGTCTTTAGTCCCCTTTATAAGATTTTTCCAAGTTTAGGGAGAATGTTGCATCGGCCCGAGGTTTTTCCCATTAATGGCTTTTTATCCTCATACGTCTGTTGTTGTGATCTTATTTACCTATTCCGTTTCTTTTATCATCCAAGTGCTTAAACAAAATAAAACTTGAATTGGTTGATTAAAATTTTGGAAATTTTTTTATGATTATATTTTAAGTGTGCAAAATAAATTTTTGGTGGGCCTCTAATTCGGTACGCAATGTGCACTCTCACCTGGTATCAGATTTTGGTCCTATTTTGTTTAGGTTAAAAAATACCTAGAGGTCGATCGTGCATTTTGTGTTAATATAGTGGATAACAACATGTGCTTAGATGTAGGTCTTTTTGAAGATATTATTCAACATGCTTATAGCTTTATCCCTTTTGATGGTGGTTCATTAAATGATAAACAGTTGTGTCAATCTTCATCCACTAATGATAAATGATCTTATGAGATTGATAATTTATCTTCTTCTGGGTATCTAGTGATGATTCCTTATATGAAAAAGATAGTGGCCTTCAACAAGCTTGTGATGAACTCTTTTATGAAAATTCTAGACTTAAAAAGATCTTGTTGAAAACTTCCATTGAACATAAAAAATATTAAAAGGCAAACGCTTCTCTAAAAATGGAAAGGTCCCTTATGAGCAATATTCAAACTCAAGGTGCATCTCTTAGTTCGAGTCTCCTCTTAATGGAGAATGATAATAGATATTTACAAGAAAAGGTTAAAAGTTTTACAATGTGAGTTGGAAGAATGTAGAAGTTATAATGACTCTTTGTACAAGAAATAGCCACTCTTGAAAATGAATTATTCTTGGTTAATGATACCAATATTGCCATCGAAGATAGATCCAAGACGATAGGAAAATTAATTTTATCCCATACTACATTGTTGTAGGTTAAAATTATTTAACCCCATGGACTAATAACACAGTGACACCTATCAACTCTCCCCTAAGATCTGCCATAATGGATCAGATCTTGTCGGTGCAAGTACTTGCTAGATGGTTGGTTACCCAACCGACCACCTCCATGAAGTTAAATTGTTAATCAGATGGATAGCCACACGTGGGATATTCAATAGTCACCATGCACTTTAAAGGACAACCAACTATCTATTATTATGTAAAGGTGTAAATGCTTGAATCTATAAAGGTTGTCCACCTCTTAGCTTCCTACTAACTATAAATAAGCCATTTCCCCTACTAAAGGGGAAAGTTTTGACAGCATAATTGCACCTTGTAATTGTACCCCAGCGATAGCAATACAAACCTTAACCAACCTTCCCTATGGATGTAGGCTTATTCTCAAAGTTGTCCCACGTACAACTCTTGCATCTCTTTCACCTTTTCTATTATTTACCTTTACTTATTTATATGTGATTACAAGTTTGGATAATAAAGGGTAAGATCAATCCCTAAATACCTTCTCCAAATTTTAGACATCAACAGATTGGCACCGTTTATTGGAAATGGCAAATCATTGTTTTTTCTCATCTAATATTTTCACAACATATTTTTTATGCTCCTGTAGTGTGACAGATATTTCTGAAGGCAATCTCACTGGAGGTAATGTTTTTAATCCCTCTACTCCTCCTAGTATGGGAGAGTTATAAGGAATTCTACGAAGCCTCGCCAAGGGGCAGGAAACGATGCAAGAAATCGTGTTGTAACTCACTCAAACTCTTCAAGCAAGGTCCGCTGATGCCCCATCCCATAGGAAGGAAATATCACCTCCACCTCTAAGGTATGATATAAGTCGTTCCAGATATTCTAGATCATCATAAAAACATTCCTACCATTAGATAAAAACTCCACTTTTAATCGACTAAAAGTGTCAGCATGTATAGAAACCCTTTTGGTAAAATCCTCCGACCTTTCATCCTAATACCCTATGTTTTCCACCCTGAATACCAACTATTTTACCAACCTAGGTATGCCTCTAGCATTATAAATAAATCGTCAACTCATCCATTTCAAATTAGCCAAGATTATAACATCATCTCCTTAAGAAAACATTCCTCTTCCTCCTAGCTTGTGTCAATATCCAGAAATACCATTTGAGTTCTTGTTCCAAAAATACCATTAGAGTTGCTTCAAGAAAACCCAAGTGAAATAAAAGATTACTTTTCAATCTATCTTTAGCAAAGTTATAAACCCAATGCCCACTTATGCTAAAGACATACTATAACGTCCTGGCCCGGATTAAAGTGTCACTCATGGGTCAATTCGAACTGGTCCAGGTGCGATAAGTGTGAAATGATCTGAAACAATCCTATATAATGTTTCCAGTTCATTTTATTAAATTAAATTAAATTAATCGAGTGAACATGCCAATCCATTTTTCAGGCATATAGATAAATAATAGGAAGTGTGCAACCCATTAGGTCATACTCGAGGGTTGTGTAATCAGAGCTACTAATGTAAACAGTGAGAATCACTTACCCATGAAACGCTCTCAAAAAACGGAATTTCTCTAAGCATGTCATAGCAAAGGAAGGGTGTGAATCAATGCCCAGTGGGGTTCCCAATAATAATGCATATAGAAACGAACGTTAAAAAGGAAGGATTCAATAACTCCCATGCAACTTCTAAACAAGGTCGTTCCTAAGATTGGAAGTACCCTGTGCAAAAATCAATTTAGGGCCCTTCTAAAAAATATTGTTCAAAGATATTAAATACCTAAACTGGGCCCCTAAAAAATTAAATTTATTTTTTAGAGGCCTATTTCAGTTGGGTGAGATTTTTGGATAGTTGAATTGTTTTTGGATAGTTATAAAATGGGCCCCTAAAAATTACACTTATTTTAAAAATTGACATTTTTAATATACATAAAATATTTTTGGACCCCTATAATATACATGTATAGGTTCATACTCTAAAATGGGCCCGGTGCCATTGCCTATTTAGCACATGGCCAGGGTCGGCCATGCTTCTAAATAGTGTAGGAATTGGCCGTGTTTATTTAGAAAACATTTCCCTTTAACTTAAGTTAAAATCCATTGACCTTCGAATCCTTTACTTTTATAATTTTATTACAAAAACATTTCTTTAACTCATTAATCTACACGGTTAATAAATAAGAAATCGTGTTTCTTCAATACTCCGTTACCATTTATTTCGTAATTCTTAAAATTGCACCCGCCACTTCCATGGCATTTACTAAATAGCATTTTAATACACTCACTCAGTGTTTGAAGGCTTATTTAAACTTCTGTGTCACCTCGGACTTGTAATCATTGCAGATTAGCCGACGCTTAATTACATTCTTTATTACCTTAGTTCCTTTACCATTTTATCTCCTATAATTAATATACCATGGATGTGCCAATTGTCTCAATCATTTTCACGACATTTAACCAATTCCATATTTTTCTTTTTTATTTCAATTTTATCTTAGATTTGATAATATGCCATTTGTGCTTACGAACTTGCATCGACTGCCACAAATGTCGCAATATGCTTCCCTGACCAGTGATTTGGTGTCTAAGTCGAAGCCTCACCCTAGGGCTCTGGGCCCTCCTTAAAAAAATTCTGGTACTCCTTTGTGAAATCTCTTTTACTTTACATTAACTCCATATAGTTGTGGTCCAACCATAATTTTGATAAAAAACGATCGGCTTCTCATTGTATTTTCCTTGCATAAATGCACATTTTAGTCACTTAGCGTTACTTAAATCGTTTTACCCAACACAAAGGGCAAAACCCAAGGTGAATACCACCTTGTCATCCTTGCTATACACTTGAACACGTTTGCCATTTAGTCCTTGTAGCTTTTTTTTTATGTATTCTCAACATCTTTACTTTTATAAAACTTTATTTCATTTATAAATTTAAGGACCATTTCCATTACTTTGTGTTCATATTTTGTCTTTTATAGAAAAGTCCCCTTTTTATCATAAATTACCAAGTTGGATGAAATCATAATTTCATACTCTGTTGGGTTCATTATGTAAATTATCCATTTTCAAGTTTTACTTACACTTCGACACTTTAATAATCAAATATTTAAGTATTTACCATTTGAACCCATACTTAATACACTTCACTTTATTTCCCTTAAAATGGTAACATTTTATTATACTTGCTTTCACTTTAAAGCCGCATTATTTTATGCAAATAACATTTTAAAAATGTTATTCGAGTAATTTTATGCAATTCAATCCTCAAACATGTTCACTTTAAGTTTAAAGTGACAAAATGTGACTTATGGTACCAATTTGTAAATTTCATAATTTTTTATACAAAAATGTAATTTCCTAATTTTTAGGGGTTATTTTACGAATAAATAATCTTGGGGTTGTTTTATAATACTTCAACATTTACTAGATGTTTCAAGTTTAACACTTTAAACTATTATTTTATATATTTTTTCATACTCATTCATGTTGTTCAAACCAACACTCATTTACATATATCACAAGTACATCAAAATGTCATTTTGAGTTTTTACATAAAATTTCTTTAAAAATACTTAGCAATATTTTTAGTGAAATAATACATTTTTAACATCATAAATATTCTGTCCCAAAATCAATTTAAACTAGTTGTATAATTTTTTCACATGAAATAATAATTTGTTACACAAATAACATGTATATAAAACTTATATACATAAACAGGTAGCATGTGAAATAGGTATAAACATATACTAATTTATCCTGAACATGAATTCTTCTTACTCATAAAATTTTTCTTAAATATAAAACTCTACATCTGGTGAAAAAATCCTCCAAAACATTATGTTGAAAAAATGCTCTAAGACTTCAAAAAAATACTCCATTAAAACCCCATTAAATTACCCACTTCAAGCTCCATTAAAATTACTCCCTTCAAATCTCAACAAAATATGCCTCGTAAAATACCCTTTAAAACTCCATGAAAATATACTCTTCAACACCTCCAAAATATTATTCAAATACACCCTTAAATACTCTATAGGGTTATGTCTTTATATTCACAATATACAGGTAAAAAGTCCCACACATGGAGGTGGAGAGTAAATTTTAGGTGTTTGGAACCAACTATTTTGGTCGCATATCTTAAGGGTTGAGAGTAGGTTTGTTATTTATATAATCTACCTAAGCAATCCAAGGGTTCGTATTAATTTATTAGGACGCGTTTCGAGAGATGTCTGCGATAGATCTTACACCCTCTCTTTTTTATACCATGCATATATTATCATACACACCACAACACCCATTCTCATTATAAGCCTTATATATATCTATATAATAAGGAGAAAAATGTTTTTACTATTCAATAAGAGGATAACTTAATTAGAGGCTAGGATTGAGCCACCAAGGAACTAGATGGAGGTTGAGATCATAATTCACACCTTAAGTTCCATAACTCACCGCATCTCATTATATACTCTATATTGTATACCCACCAAAACATACTTTCCCCCTCATTTTCTTCTTAGATTTTCAGTTATGATTCAAACAAAGAGGGCATTTTTGTAACACACGAAAAAGTTCTTTGGTGCTCACACACACCGTGACTTTCTCTCTCCCGTTCACTCCCCCCACAACGCACAAACACATTCAACTCACCCTCCCTCCCAACGTGCAACATGATAGCCTCATCCCATTTCCGCTCTAAGGTCAAATCAGGGATTACGATTTCATTTTTGGTTTTACGATTTCACATTATAGATGTATGGGTTAAATCGGTGCGTAATTTTTTTGCATATCCAACCGCAATTTAGGTTTCATGTGTAATTAAGGGTCGATTGTAGATGATGTGGTTTGGTTGAGATTTTTGAGTTCTCTTATGGTTTGAGTCTTTTTTTGTACAATACTTTGTTCTGGATTCTTATATGGTTTGATTCTTTTTCAGTGTTGGATGGGGTTTGTGACTATATCTATTTTTTTTTAAATTTGTATTTAATGCTTTGAAATTAGTGGTTTATTTCATGTGTTTGGTTTTGTTTTACAGGTACGATATGTTCTCTCCCACCACCATTCAAACCATCCCCATGGTTTGAACTTTATTGTTTTTTTTGTGCGGACATTTTAATATTTGGTTCGGTTATGTTTGTCTAAACTCTCGCTATGTTTTCTTGTTTCAGATTTTGAGGCACTTGAATAAATCTACAAGAGGTATTTACTAGCTTCCAGATGTGTTTCCTTCGTTTTGATTTTCATTTTCAGGTAAGTACTCTGATTTTTGTAAGGGTTATTTTTAAGATTATACTACAAGTATTCCCTTTCTTTGTGGTTGAATTCATTTTTCGTGTGGAAGAGAGGTGTTAGGATTTGGTACTACTAATTAAATGTATGCGTCTGTGTATGATTATTATTGGTACTCTCTCTCTCTCTCTCTTGCGCTCATTTTTTAGAAGGATGTTCAAATATTTGTACGCCTACCAAGTGTTTGAGAAAATCTCTATATAGGTATCTTGCTTTGTTTTCTAACCTCGTTTTTTTATGTATGCATGTATATAATGTAATGACATATTGTGAATTAGTTTCGATGGCTTTGCTTAACAAGATAGGTATGGGGCGAGAATAATTTGGAGGAGTGTATCAAAGGTTGAACTCTCTCTTACTAAATGTTTTCTCCTTTTTATTCAACCTTTTTGTCGTTTCATACCATATTTGGAGCGGTAAATCAACCTTTTTTTAATTAATGGTTCGTTTCATATTTGGAGTTCGTATTTTAGAATAACATTGTTGAAATTTGGTGAACAACATACCTCAAACATATGGGATTTATCTATCATTTTACCCATAGTTATGGTCAAATCAACATGAAGATGACCTAACTTTGTAAGAATATACATATGGAAATCACTCATAACATAAACAAACTTACATGAGTCATAAATTTTGAAGAATATGACCTGACTTTGAGTGTAAAAATTATATGTTGAGCTTTACACCTTTTACCTTTCATCTTAATACTGAAAAAGTGTTGTTTATCAGGCAAATTAGGAACTGTCCCACAAATCTGGGATAAAAAATGAGTATGAATTGGATCAGTGTTATTTATTAAACAAATTTGTTTTAGGTTTAATTTGAATTGAAATGTTTTAGAGGATCACAAAAGGCTTATCAATGCATAAGATATTCATATTTTTTAGTTAAAGGGACTACACGTTTCACAAACTCCAAATGATGTCAATAGTCTCGCCACTTTAGTGAAGGTAAGATCATTTTTTGAGAAATTTGTTTAGATGTTGATATCTATTGCCCTGTTTTAGCTTTGTTTTGGTGCATTTATCATTCGTTCCTTTTCCCGTGATATGAGTTTTTCCATGTTGTAAATCTTACATTTTCTTTTTTTGTGGTTACTTAGGAAAATAAAGAAATTTTGAAAGACATTTTTTTCAATATTCCAATATTTCCAATCTTTGTTTATGTTTAATTAGTATTGCTTTATTTTCTCTTTTGAAATTATGACTGAATATGAATTTCAATAAGTTTTCCTCTATTTTCCAATGCTTCATTGGGTATTTTTATGAAGATAAGCTTTGTTGCATGAAAATTCGGTCGACGGTATTTTTTCAAATGTATGGTTTGGCATAGCCTATCTCCAAGAAGTCGAATCAATAGGAGAAATAGGATGTTAAAGTCGAATCAATGCTCTTAAGTCTCTATCTAAACGCAAAAATCGCGCCACCATCGCCGATCACCGTTTATTGTGATAAGGGGCAATAATGCAAGTCACCGTTCATGACAAAAAGGGTTGTCCATGAGTCATGTGTCACACTTATTATTTTTAGTATTTACATGAGTCAAGCCTTTCATAAACTAACTAACATTGCACATCTTTAGGAGTCCGCTACAATGTATGAGGTTTGGGGAATACTTTCTATAATTTTCGGATTAGAAGTTAGAAATATGTTGGCATTGTAATAGATAACGCATTGTTATAAAAATCTTTGTAGTGAGTGCGTACATTATTGATTTTGTTTTGTAATATGAGTAACTGTCTCAACCATACCATGTACCATAATTTTCTTGGGTATTGGATTCATAGATTGGTAAGATCTTTCTTTCTATATTTTTTTCTATCTCTTTTAGTCCATATTATACATCATGATTTGGTTTGCTGTATCCTACATGTTTTTGAAGGACAAAGATAAATTCTTCGGTTCATTATAGCAGTAAACATATTTGGTGGGTCATTTATGTTGAGTTATTGAGTGATTTCCAATTTTACCTTCATTATCCCATTTCTTAATTTTGTTTCTAAAGATGTAGCAGTCTCTGAACTTTCTCGCTTGGGTTTCCCAACTCTTTTCTCCATCTCAAGGAAATTAATGCATATTTATGTATATTCGGGTGAGTTAGATGTAGTTTTTTTTCCCTAAAGTAGAAAACATAAACATCTGTAACACCATTCTCTTTATGCTATAAGAATTTATACAAACTCCAATGGATGAGGCATATGGTGAATTCTTTTACATGTATTGAGTTGGGATTTGTAGCATGAGGTGGATTAACCGTGTAAAACACACGACGACACGATTAACCTAATTATATATTTACACCAAATTAAACATGGTAATACATGACATATAGTGTAACATTCGGGTCCATTTAATGCCATTACATGCAATGTTTTGTGTCATGTCTAAAAATGTCAATTATGTATTTAGTTCAATTTATTTTTATTACTATCTTTTAACGATGTGAGATATTTATGCAAAGATCAATTTTGGGCACTTTCATTCTTTATTATGATATAAGATTGAGTTGAATTTCAAGGTTTTTTCTTTATAAGATTTGATCTGGGCTTTGATCTTTTCCTTAATTTATTGTGATAGCTTATCTTCTTTTTAGTCAATATTATTTTCTTTGGCACGCGTATTGGATTAATTTAATTTCTTTTCATGTGGTAGGGATTCGATTAACTTTTACATGAGTATTTGGTTCTGATTTCACTACCCATGTGTAAAACAAACAAGATATATATTATACTTTTGAAAATTTCGAACCGTGCGTTTATAGAACGTGAGCAACCATGTTGGACTAAAGTATGGATACATTGTTGTTTGTATTGGGGGATATTTATAGAAGGCAACAGTTGTTTTTTATTTAAAATTGAAGGAAGTAATTATTACAGTTTTATTCGGCCCAGTGTAAAAAGTCATCTCATTTCACAACCCGAAGCTCGAGCCCATGCCTGAGCAACCCTATGCTCGTCTCATAACCGGATTGGCATTACTAGATATTATATTGGCATTGATTCATCTCATTTTGCAATTGATTTATATAGGAATGCTAAATACAGATCATGAAGCACACAACAATATCAAGGTTAGTGTCTGTGATTTAATGCAATTGTCAAGTTGATGTAAAATGTTCTTAAGATGTATGAATATCCTCTGCCATTTTTATAACATTACAATCTAGCTACATATCGTTGCTTAGTTGATTTTATTTTTATTTCAAGATGCATTAAATTTTTATTTTCTGATTTGATAATATTGGTTCTGTTTCGGGATTTAACCATAAATTATTACTTATTGTCTTCATGTTTTGAATTGTTAAGGTAGTAGTGGTCATAGATATTTCTTTTGTTTTTCTAAGCATATGTTTTAGATTAAGGGTGTTCAGTCATTTTAGTGAAAGAAAACAGAAAGGCAATTTAGTGAAATATTTTATCCATTCCAGTTTTAAAATTGTTTGGTCATTTTGGGACTTAGCAGCATAATGATTTTTTGTTCTCATTTTGGGACTCAGAAGTAATAAATGGTTCTGCATGTAAATGCCAAAGGATAATGGTGTATAGTGGTTTATAAATGAACTAGTTGTAAACCCGCGCGATGCGCAGGCAAGCCGTAATGTGCGGAACATAAGTATTAAAAAAACGTGGGTAAAAAATTTAGATCAATTAATTATTTTTTACTACCATCTTTGAGACATTATTCAAACAACATATGGACAATATAAAGTTAACAAAATTCAAACAATACATGGATAACAAAATTTAATATTTTAATGATAAAAATTCAATTCACTGAAAAGTGCTTACAATGAATAAGACTTTTATATATATATACCTGCTAATTAAAAATGAGCCATTTGCAACTTTCTAACCTTTATAGTTACAAGGATTTCTTTATCATCTTTTTTTTAATTAGTAACATATTCATAATGTTTTGTTTTGAGAATGATAAAAAAGGAGGATAAAATAAATCCTCTTCATCTGCTACCACCATAGCTCTGCAGTTCTTTTACAATGTATTAATTTCTTCCCATGAACTTCATTATTCATCTATTCCTCATGAGGGGGGGGGGGGGGGGGGGGGGGGAATTCGTTTTGTTGTCTTTCTATTCGGTGACTTTTGTATATGTGGAATTGGTATCCATTTCAACTATATTCAAACTAAGAAAAGATTATATAGTAGAATATAATCACAAAAAGGAAATAAATGAATCTAAATCTTAGATTATCAAAGTTGTGCGTTTCAAATTACATACATGTCATTCTTGAAGTGATGAACTAACAAACTACACATGAATTTAATATTAGGTATCCAAAGGTTTATTAAGAATAAAATTTAGGAAGGATGTAACAATTCTATCCAATGAAAACCAAACTAAGAAAACATATATCTATAATATAACATAACTATAGAGAAATATATTTATTTAATGTAAATCTAAAAACTTTTCAATGCATGTACAGAAGGAAAATAACACAGATTTTGAGTCTCTTCTTTTCCAAAATGTGGAAGTGATGAACTACCAAAACATAAACATGATAACAAAAAAAATTCTCTCATCAATTAATCCAAGTATTAACAACTGAGCCAATTCAAGTCACTATCTTAACAATACATATATTTAACAACTTGAATGTGGAGAAAGGGATTTAACAATGGGTAATGTTGCTTTTAGGAATCATACATCCAAAAGTATGCACACCCACTAATAAAATTCATAATACGTTGTGTTACAATAAAAATCATCATATACACACCTATGTATGGGATTACTTAAAAATATTAAAAATATCAAATTAATAGAGATGTAAAATTAGGTTCCAATTATTTCTAATGATTTGAGAATTAAAAAATAATCAAATTAAGGAAGAAGTGGAATAGATATACTGAAGGAATTTTTGGAGGATTGGAGAAAACTAGACCAAATATAAAGCCTGTTTTGTTAAAAGCTAATTTTTTACTTGGGGTTGCTCAATAGTTTTTCTCACATATTAGTCATCGTTCTTTTGTCATACTATCCTTTGTACCCTTTACAAATATGCATCAAGCTAATTAATGGATATGATCACCTGGAGAAATAAAAAAAGTATTCCAATAGCACCCTATAATAAACATTAAAATAAGAACTAAAAGCACAATACACATTTCAATCTTAATGAACATAACATCAAAACCTAGCTTTTAAAAAAACCAACAAACAAAATCATATACGTACATGTCAAAACCAAAATAATAACACCCAAATGAGCTTTGAAAAAATAACTTCCAAATTTACGGATCTATTTGAACTGAAATGAAAAAAAATTAGTGAATCTGGGGCTGCAATAAATATATAAGTCTTGAGTTTTCATTAATTCATCATTTGTTCATTTGTCCATGCACCGTTCTTACAAGTTGTGTCATGGCTTCCTATAGCATTTCTTTCCCCCATTAAGCGTCTTCATCTCTTCACAATTACAGTATGACAAAAAAACAATTTGAAATGTGAAATCAAATCTTCATTAAAACTAAGAATTATTACATTTACCCTCGTATTTCATAATCTAAAAAAAAATTACAACACGTAATAAGACATGGAACTTGGGGAATTAACCAAAAATGTCGATGGCCTTTACCTTAGGCTTCTTCACCTTTTCTTTTGGGATTGTAACTGTGAGAACATCATTTTCCATAATAGCCTTTACCTGCTCTACCTTGGCATTTTCTGGCAACCAAAAATGGCTTTGGAACTCGCGGGAGGTCCTATCAACACGGTGCTATGTATCGTTCCTATCCTCGTGCTCTTTGTTTCTCTCTCCGCTGATTTGGAGCACTCTTCCATTTTCCACCTTTACCTTCACTCATTTCGTCTCATTATTCACAATTATGCCGAGACTGGAAAATACGCCACTCCCTCGTTCAAAAAAACCCCACAATCAACTTCCTCTAGTGAACTCCAATAATTTATTTGGATGGACTCATATTTCGATGGAGTGCTAGGAAACCTCGTAAGCGGTATTATCATAGAATCTCTTTTTAAGTAGAAGGAGAATGAGAAGGGTTGAACAACATTTATGGGTTGGAAATGAAGGGTCACTTTTTTAGAGGTTTCATACAGAGGCGTTCATAGAATATTGCGCCTGTGGGTTTAGGTAAACAACATTTATGGGTTGGAGATGAAGGTCCATCGAGGTTTCGTACAAAAGGTATTTTATGGGTTTAGGCATTTAATGGGTAATTTTTTTATTTGGCTTGCCACGTGGACAACTCCAGTATACATGGCATTTAAGTGTTGTATTGCATTTTAAAAGATATATAGATTTATCGTACTCGGTTCATTTTTGGTCGAGACGTGTGCATATGAATTATTTACGCCGTCAAATATTTGTTTTCAATAACTTTTACAGATAACGAATATATTTGGATCTATTCATGGGTAAATCATGTAGTAAGGACATTTTTGACATACGCAATTTACATTGTGAATTTCATCTTATAAATTATTGAGATGCTGAATATTGATACCAAAATTAATATGCTAATGTGGACGAATAATATGAAGACACGTGTCAACCTACCTGGCACAATAACAACGAGGAAGATCATTCCTTCAACCATTACATACTTTCTCCGAGGAACGAGGAGGTCACTCCGAGGAACCGAGATACTACATGCGCTCCGAGGAATCGAGATACTACATGCGCTCCGAGGAACTCTTGATCAACGAGCAACTAAGGCGGTCCGAGCTGCATCTCGGCCGTATCATTAATTACCAGACGGACGACTGTTCAACTATTCCTTATATTCTTGACGCACACGCTGCATTAAATGTATTACCCTTTCATATGTATATCATTTAATGTATCGGACCTTTCATGTACAGCCTAAGGGCTATAAATACCTTGTATCATCCTCATTCAAAGGGGGACCGGAATTTCTTGAGAGAACTTGTAATCAAGAATTCCACAAACACTCAACAATAACATAACAGTGGACGTAGGCTTTATTCCTAGCCGAACCACTTTAAAAATCTTTGTCTTATTTATTTATCTGTGATTGAATAATTAGAACAATCTAGTTTTTTACATCAACAGATTGGCGCCGTCTGTGGGAATCGACTGTTACTATCGTTTTTTGCAAAAATCAGTTATTATCAATGGCAGATAATCCAGAATCCAGTAATCGAAATGCTGGAAATACTGGAAATCTTCCAAATCCATCTGCACCCCCAGATCTGACTGGAATTATGACAAATCTGGCTCAAGGACAAACCGCCATGCAAGAATCTATGAGGCAACTCATTCAAACTCTTCAAGGCGGTGCACCTACCTATTCAGGACAACGGAGTGATCGTGGGCAATCACGATCCAGACGTACTGCGTCATATCGCAATGGGGAGTCTAATGATTCTTCTTATCAACCTGGGCGAACTTCATCAATACAGGCTACGGATACAAATCAACGTATCACTCTCTCTCCGGAGAGAACTAGCGCTTTAGAAAGGTTAAGTAGGGTGTCTCCTTTCAGTCGGTTAGGACCAAGGAGGAATATGAGTCCACCTAGAGCTCCATCCAGAAGTTTTCGGCCACCATCAGGTTTGAGAGAAGGATCAGCACAATCACGACCAGCTACTCGTCGAGATAAATCTCAGGAAGCTACGTCAGAACAATCAATTGCTCGGACTAAGCGACCTGAGGAAGGAAATGAAGCATGGAAAGGTTCCATTCAGCGGTTGGAGGATAGACTGGGCGAAATGGCTAAGGCAAGAAACCCCCTACAGAGAACTTTCGTTCAAGGGACACCTTTTGTGCAAGCCATTGTGGATTTTCCTACACCATCGAAATTCAAAGCACCTGTGGTAACCCCCAAGTACGATGGAAAGACAGATCCTGTACTTCATATAGAACAATACCAAGCTGCTGCCGATATTTATGCCGTCCCCGACGAGATGAGGTGTAGAGCATTCTCGGGAACTCTTACCGGATCTGCACAGATATGGTATAATAATCTTCCTCGGGGTAAGATTTCAACTTTTATTCAATTAGCCGAGTTGTTCATTGGCAATTTTTGTTTTGGGGCAAAGCCGGTAAAGCGAGTAGCACACTTGCTAAGTGTTAGACAAAAATCAGGTGAAAGTACTAGAGATTACATAACTCGTTTTAATAACGAGAAGTTGGAAGTCATAGATTATGAAGAAAAGACAGCGATCACGCTTTGATGAGTGGATTGTTGCCTAACAAGTTATACTACACTTTGGCCAAAGACCCACCTAAAACTATGTCGGAGTTGACGGCGAAAGCGGCCAAAATAATGAATGCCGGGGAGGCTATGGCTGCAAAGAAGAATATGGATAAAGAAACCAAGGTGGAGGTCGACAAGTCTAAGAAGAAAGACCAGAAAAGTAATGGTGGTGACAAGCATTCCAGAAATAATAGGACGACGTGGGAAGTCCTAAAGAAGTACGATAATTATACTCCATTGAAAATGGGTATTAATCATGTTTTGGAAGAAATAAAAAATAGCGAGGAAATCAAGTGGCCAGAGAAATTGAGGACAAATCCCGATCTGAGGAATAAGGCCAAATATTGCGAGTTTCACAAAGATCATGGCCATATGACCAAAAATTGCATAGCCCTTCAGAACGAGATTGAAACGCTTATCCGAAGAGGAAAATTGTCAAAATATGTAGACCGCAGGGGTGAGAGGAAGAATGATGATAGAACTCGAGAAAGATCTAGATCTCCTCATCGTGCCGAGGAGAAAACGAAGAGGGACCGTGAAGATGATCCAGATGATGACCCCGATCTTCCCAAGAAGCCAAGGCAGCCTAAACGAGAGGTATTTTCCATACGTTTTGGGTCATTTGATTGTAATGTTATTACAGGAGGAGATGCAGGAGGAGGAGACCTTACTGCAGAAAGAAAAGCTTACCTCGGAGAGGCTAAAGCTTGTTCATATATTCAGCGAATAAATCTGGCCGAGGATGATCGTCCGAGGAAGGTAAACAAAGAGAAGTTAGTGATTGGTTTTTCAAAAAATGACCTGGCAGGTGTTCTTTACCCTCATGATGATCCTTTGGTGATCAAAATGAGGATGAAGGACGTAGTCATTTCAAGGGTGTTAGTAGACAACGGTAGTTCGGCAGACATCATGTATTACTCATGCTTTGATAGCTTGAATTTGAAATTATCTCAATTGGAACCTTATCATAGACCCCTTCTGGGTTTTGCTGGCGAGAAAGTTTTTCCACTTGGGACGATCAAGTTGGATATACTCATTGGAACTTGGCCTGCTTGTCGAACAGAAAGAATACGCTTCTTTGTGATGGATAAGAATGTGCAGTTAGCCTACAACATCATCATGGGAAGAGTTGGATTGAAGAAGTTCGAGGCAGTTCCATCTACAATACATCAGTGTTTGAAATTCCCAACGAATTTTGGAGTCGGAATTATGAAAGGTGATCAAAAAGTAGCTCGGGAATGCTATTATTCGTCTGCCGAGCAAGAGGAACTTGAAGAGTCAAGGAAAAAGACTACTACTTACCAAGTGGAGGAAGGTACAGAAATTGAAACTCTTGACCCTAGGGATGAATCTCAACTCGTAAAAGGGCAGGTGGTGGAATCTACAGAAAATGTTATTCTGGACGACGAGCATCCTGAACGAGTAACCCAGATAGGATCGTCGTTGGATGTTTCAATAAAACAGGAGTTGATAACTTTCTTGAGAAACAGGAAGAATACTTTTGCTTGGAGTCATGAAGACATGCCAGGAATAGATCCAAACTTCTTATGTCATGAACTCAATGTGAATAAGGAGATCAAGCCTGTGAAGCAGAGAAGAAGAGTGTTTAGTCCCGAGAAGAACCAGGCCATACAAGAGGAGGTCGAGAAACTCCAGAAAGCCCAATTCATTGAAGATGTGAAATATCCAGATTGGTTGGCAAATGTGGTGATGGTAAAGAAGAAGAACAACAAATGGAGAATGTGTGTTGATTTTACTGATCTTAACAAGGCATGCCCAAAAGATCATTTTCCATTGCCCAGAATTGATCAGCTAGTGGATGCTACCTCGGGACATGAGCTACTCAGCTTCATGGATGCATATTCTGGCTATAATCAGATCAAAATGAAGCCTGAAGACAGGGAAAGTACTTCTTTTATTACCCCAAGGGGAACTTATTGTTATAATGTTATGCCTTTTGGTTTAAAAAATACAGGTGCAACATATCAGCAGCTGATGAACAAGGTTTTCGCCGAACAAATCAGCTGCAACATGGAGGTCTATGTCGACGACATGCTCACCAAAAGCAAGAGAGCTACTGATCATCTAGTTGACTTAGGACAAACCTTTGATCAACTGGATAAATACCAAATGAAGCTCAACCCGACGAAGTGTACCTTTGGAGTACGAGAAGGAATGTTCCTCGGATACATCGTCAACCAACGAGGTATTGAGGCAAATCCAGAAAAGATCAAAGCTCTTTTAGGGCTACGATCCCCAACGACGAGGAAAGAAGTACAGAGTCTTACAGGACGAGTTGCAGCGCTCAACAGATTTGTATCCCGAGCAACTGATAAATGCCTCCCATTCTTTAAAACACTGCGAAAAAGTTTTGAGTGGACTGATGAATGCGAGAAGGCCTTTCAAGATTTGAAGAAATATTTGGGAGCCCCACCATTGTTGTCTAGGCCAATAACAGGAGAAAAGTTGTATTTGTATCTGGCAGTATCAGAGAATGCAGTCAGCTCGACGTTGATCAGATTGGAGAATGGAGTCCAGAAGCCCATTTATTACACAAGTAAAGCTTTCCGAGGTGCAGAAATCAGGTACCCAAAGCTAGAAAAATTGGCATTGGCATTAATTGAAGCAAGTAGAAGAATGAGGCCATACTTCCAGGCCCATACCATCATCGTGTATACCGACATGCCATTAAGACAGGACCTTCACAAGCCAGAAAAATCAGGAAGATTGATGTATTGGGCAATAGAACTCGGTGAATATGATATTGTGCATGAACCCAGATTGTCATTGAAGGGGCAAGCTGTAGCAGATTTTATAGCAGAGTTCACATACCCTGATACCCCCGAAGAGCAAAAGGTGATTGCTGACCTACCTGTGGACGATACAGGATCAACAGACACAGGTCCAAACCATCTAAGGTTGGTAAAAGGACTTGTGGATGAAGAAAAATCATCATATTCAAACCCAAACCAACTAAGGTTGGTAAAAGGGTGCGAACAGATGACCGACGAGGAACGAAAGATACCAGGGGATGATGAAACAAAACAGCAGATATTTTACCGAGGAACTCTGACAGATAAGAAATTTGAAGACGAGGTACCTACATGGAGATTATATGTAGATGGATCATCTTGCACAGCTGGTTGTGGAGCAGGGATTGTTTTAAACACCCCAGATGATATTGACATGGAGTATGCCTTGCGATTCTAATTCAAGGATTCCAATAATGAAGCTGAGTATGAGGCCATGATAACAGGTTTTCATTTGGCGAAAGTTATGGAGGCACGGCAAGTAATTATTTTCAGTGATTCTCAATTAATTGTGAATCAAATGATGGGAATATATGCAGTTAAGGGAGAATTAATGGTGAAGTATCATGCAAAGGTGATGGAGTTATTGACAGAATTTGATGCTGTTCAATTGGTGAGAATACCGAGGATGGAGAATGCTAGAGCAGACGCATTGGCCCGATTAGCGTCAGCTACGCGCACCGAGCTGCGAAGAACGATACCCATTGAAGTATTAGAAAGTCGGAGCATAGAAGAAGATCTGACGGTGAATATTATTACCCTTGATTTAGGACCATCTTGGATGGATCCTATTAGGGCATATATTGAAGAAGGAGAATTGCCGGAGGACAAGCTAGCTGCCAAGAAATTGAAGTATAAAGTTGCTCGGTATGTATTAACTAATGGTGTTTTGTATAGACGAGGAATTATGGCAGGTTTGCAGAGATGTGTGCATCCATCAGAAGTCAAAGAATTGGTTGAAGAAATCCATAAAGGATCTTGTGGAGCTCATGTAGCAGGTCGGACACTTTTGCAAAGGGTAATGACACAGGGATATTTACTGGCCGACGATGAGGGCTGATTGTATAGCCTATGGTAAGAAGTGTGACAAGTGCCAACGTTTTTCCTCCATCCGAAGAACTCCACAAGCATTGTTGACACCCATAACTTCACCTTGGCCATTTTCCATGTGGGGGGTTGATCTGGTTGGACCATTGCCGACGACCCGAGGAAGGTTCAAGTATCTCGTCGTGGCAGTGGATTATTTTACTAAGTGGGTGGAAGCTGAACCACTAATTGATATGACGTACGAGAAGGTATACCAGTTCATTTGGAAGAACATCATTTGTCGATATGGTCTCCCTCATGCTTTTATCACAGACCATGGAACACAATTCGATAATGAAGAATTTGCTGCCTATTGTCATCAGTCGAACATTTTGAAGTATCATTCAGCACCAGGCCATCCCCAAAGCAATGGACAGACTGAGGTGACAAACAGAACATTACTAAATGGTTTGAAGAAGAGGTTAAGTGAAGCTAAAGCAAATTGGATCAATGAGCTCCAATCAGTACTATGGGCTTACCGAACAACTCCCCGAGCAGCAACTGGAGAATCACCATATATGCTAGCATTTGGAAGTGAGGCTGTGATACCTGCTGAGTTGGGTCTCCCAACGCATAGAGTACTGAATTTCAATTCCCCAGTCAGCGATTTGATGAGAAGACTGGATTTGGATATGCTCGAGGAGGTTAGAGAAGAGGTAGCCATTAGGAATGCTGCTTACCAACAACGTACAACTCTGTTTTACAACAAAAGGGTGAAGAAATGTGATTTAAAAGAAGGGGATTATGTGCTAAAGAAAGTCATTCAGAAGCAAAATAAGTTGGCAGCAAACTGGCATGGACCTTACCGAGTTACAGAGGTTGTTCGACCAGGAGCTTACAGAATAGCAACTCTAGAGGGAGAAGAATTTAAGAATGCATGGAATGCTGAACACCTGCGCAAGTATTATCAGTAATGTAAAATGTAAAGCATTTCCTTCATTATGAATAAAACGAAGATGTTTCGCCATTTTCTTTCTGGTTGAAAGTTTTTCGGGGAATACTAGTGTAATATACACTACGCACAAAAAATACTCCTTTGGATACGAGACGACACTAGTGTGACCAACTAAGGTTGGTAAGATATCTAGTGGACAGCTCTAAGGAGCCACAACTCTAAGGAGCCAAAAAATACTCCTTTGGTTAGGAGGCGACACTAGTGTGACCAACTAAGGTTGGTAAGATATCTAGTGGACAGCTCTAAGGAGCCAAAAAATACTCCTTTGGTTAGGAGGCGACACTAGTGTGACCAACTAAGGTTGGTAAGATATCTAGTGGACAGCTCTAAGGAGCCAAAAAAAAAAATACTCCTTTGGTTAGGAGGCGACACTAGTGTGACCAACTACGGTTGGTAAGATATCTAGTGGACAGCTCGAATGAGCCAAAAAGTTCGAAAGAACCAATACTACTCCTTTGGTTAAGAGGTGTACACCAGCATGATCAATTACGGTTGGTAAAATAAAAATATACTCTCACATTACAACTTATGTTAGTCGGGAGATAAAATTATTACAAAAAAATTCTTTGAAGAACAAAATATTCCAAAATACACCAAGTATAGTTGGTCGGGGATAAAAACCCACTAATTGTAGTTGGTCGACGAGGACAAATTATTGACCTTAGTTGGTCGGACACATTTTATGAAATTAAACCAAGTATGGCTGGTCGGGGATAAAAACCCATCAACCGTAGTTGGTCGACAAACATTATTCATCCATCATGGTTGGTTGGAAACAGTTGGAACATTTTATACTCATTACTTTATTATTAAGTGATTGAACAACCTTGATACTTGTAACTTTTTATTAAGTTGCTCAATAAACAATATTGTTGTTATCTTTTTAACAGATACATATGCACAAATACAAAAGTATTTAACAAACACAACAAAATAGCAGTAGAGATTTGCAAACATAAAATGAAAATCTTTTCATTAAAATTCAGAATAAATTACAAGTTACATAAATGTACTAACTGTTACATTGAAAACCTATTCTATTGGTTTCTTTCCTTTATTCTTTGAAACAGGCTCCTCGCCAGCAGGAGGATCCTCTAGGCAAAGAGGAGAATTAATGAAATTAACATCTCTGAGCATTCTGACGTTCATCACGGAAGGTGTATCCAAAAGATGCTCAGGACGAGATAATTCAACTTGGGAATGAAGGCTATAATCACCGAGGTATTTTGAAATTAAGCTGCGAGGAATGGAACGAGCTGGGATCCAGGCCATGTCCAATTTGAAAGGTGGCACAGGCAAGTCAAGTAGCCCAGGAGCATGATAATCCCATAAGAAGTGCCCTCGCTCCAATTTTAACACACCCAGTGCATTCAACCATCCCTGTTTATAACCTTCATTATTGGAATGTTCAATACGAGCATCCAAGTGAACAAGGGCTTCATTGTATCCTGCCATCCAGAATTCCCTTGGCTGTTTATGGAATTGGAAGGTTAATCTATCCAATTGTTCATGAAGGCTTTTGGCAAAAAGATCCTTATTATGCAGAGCAGATTTCGTCGCTGTAAGTTGATCTTCCAAGGATAGATTTTTCTTGGACATTTCTGATAGGGCCCGATCTTTGACGTTTAATTGGAATGCTTGAGTTTCCAAAGTAGATTGGGTACGAGCCTCTTCAACATTGCGACTAAGAACTCTTGATCGGCTCCGAGAAGCGACTGGAGAACTTTGCTCCTCGGCAACATTTTGAACAGCTCTTCTTCGCCCCCGAGAACCTCTTCCTCGTCCACGAGCAGTCCCAGAAACAACAGATCTTCTTAAATCATCCAGTTCTTGCCTTAATTTGGTATTTTCGACCTCTAAGAAAGAGAAACCTTCATCAGTAACGGGCACTAGAGCAGTGGAAGATGACGCTGCAGATTCATATTGAGCCAACTTTTTCTGTAAAATATTATTTTCTTGCTCCAGGATCTCGGCGATCTGCCTGCAAGCTTCAACTTCACCTTTTAGGGTCCTTTCCCTAATATCATATCCAACAATGATCTTCTTATGGCCTGTTTCAGAAGAGAGCTGCTGGTATCTATTTTCATAATCGTTGTGCAACGAGGCCATTGATGCATTGTGTTGATTTTGAAGATCCTCTATGGAACCATGAAGTTCCTCGATCAACTCGTAGTATGCCACATTATTAGCCACAGATCTATCAAGTAAATCCTTCAGATACCGGTAAGCTTCAACTGCTTGTTCTGAGGCATCGTGACCAAGGATGTCGACAATCTCTGATACACTTAGGTCTGTATGACCAGCTTTATAATATCCATTGCATTGTCGCATCAACTCAGTATCAGGAGCAGATATCAATTCCATTCTGGCCAAAAACTAATAAAGAAGAGGAAGCAGGAGTTAATAAACAAAAGCAGACATGGTATCAATAAAGAAGAGGAACGAAGATGTATTTTATTAGATCATCAAAAGGTTACATTGTTCGATTACAAGTAATGAAATATAGAAATGATACCGAACAACTTCACACCTTTTCCTTGTCCCCCAAGACTTTCTCGGGAGGCTGGGACGAGGAGCTCGGTTGCTCGGTGGTAACAACGGTTTGATCAGCAGGAATCTTCTCGGCAGGAGGAAGCATAGAAGAAATGTCCTCGATGACAGAGGGTTGAGAAGCAGAGTCTGGGTCACCCATAGCCATAGAAAATTCATCTGAGACAAGCTCATCTTCTTCTTCTTCCACAATTGCTGGAGGAGGACCAGGGAGGTGCATCTGGAATAAATCAGAATCGTCTTTGACCTTCAACTCTTGCAATGCAGCTACCCAACCATCGTGGAAGTATTTCAACTTCCCATATTGGACTTGGGATTTCATAACAGCAATTCCCTTATCCCATCCTTTCTCCCAGCCTGCGCTGAAGGATTTTTTGACCGCGGCTTTTCTTCTTAATTTCTCCGAGGAGAGCTTCACATCCAATTCTTCTTTTTTGACCTTAATATCTCGCAGGGTAGATAACTCTTCCTCTGCCTTTTTCAGCTGGCCATCATATTCCTGATGTTTAACCTCTAAACCTTTTACTTTATCCTCCAAATTCTTGGAGGTTTCGGCCATTTTCACTTTCTCAGCTTCAGCCACAGCTAATTTTTTCTCCCAAACAGCTTTTTCGTCAACATACTGTTGACGAGATTCCTTTAAAGACTGGGTCAAACCCAATAGAGCATCCTCTACACCTGACGAGGAGCTTGAAGCTTTAATAGCTTCATCCTTCTTCACAATATTATTGAAACAGTTCACCAGCTGAAAGATGAGAAAAATAGCAAAGTCAATACAAAATGCAAGCTTTCAGAGAAAGAAAGAAAAACCAGAAGTATGAGAAATTTACTGAAGCAAGGTGACGAGCAGCTAAGGATGTCAGCATATCCCTAGGAATTCTTTCATCAATACCATGGACCTCGGGTACGACCGAGCTCATTGCAGAACTTGGAAGAACGATGTTTGGAACATCAGTACCACCAGCAGGTAGAGAGGAGGCAGTTTCAGCCGGAGTAACCAAGGATGATTTCCTCAATCTCCTCAACGGGAGTTCAGAACCTTCAACCAAAGAAGTCTTGGTCGGAGAGATTGTAATTACATCTACAGGAGCATTTTTCTTGCTCGGAACCATTGGGGGCTTCTCGGCAGCTTTAGAGGCTGCAGCATCTACTTTCTTAGTCCCCTCAGGGACATCAGTTTTGCTCTTCTTGGCCCCAACAGCAGAAGTAACATCATCAAAGAGAGCAGGAGGAGCTCTTTTCTTACCCATCCTTTGACTTAAAGGAAGATGAGAATCTGAGGAGGAGTCCTCTGGAGTCGAAGCTGGCTCAACAGGGCGAGCAGTATAAGATGTTGTATAACTCTTATACTGTAGCAAATATGATTCAGACCTTATATGCTCGTCTGCAATGTTCTTGTGTAAACCCCAGATAAGTTTCAGATGCTTGATATTAACCTCTGATTCTTTTGGAGTTCTTCTTTTGCTATCACCTGCAAATAAATACATAACGAGATATCAATCATACATTTTGTCAAACATGATGAAAGCATAATTTCATAAGTAAAATAAAATGAAAAATAAACCTATCCCATTGCCATATGGGGGGCATCTGGGACCGTTGTATACTTCATCTCCAATTAAAGGGGCATATTGCCAATTTTTTATAACCAACCCATGTTCAAAATAATCTCTATTTGAGTCGGGGAGGTTAACTACAAGGGCCCTATTCAGAAACCTAGTTTTTAAGTAATAAATATTATCTAGAGTGGCCCACTTATAGCAGTACATAATCTCAGGGATCCCAATACGAGTCCCATGAGTTAGATTTAATTTGTGCACCCCATTAATTATTCTCCATGAATTGGGGGCTATTTTTGCAGGGACAAGATCAAAATATTGACAAAACTCAAGACACAATGGATTTGGTGGAAAGGAAAAACCACATTCAGCAATAAAAAGACTGGGGAACCAATGTCCCTCAGCCAGACGGAAATAATTTTGAGGTTCAGAAAGTTCCTCCAAGATTACCCAAGATGGGATGGAAAAGTCAGAGCGGAACTTTTCAAGAGATTCAATAATGTAAACCATGATGAATAAAAGAAGAAGGAAGAAAATCTTACAGGAAGGAAGGAGATCTGCTGACAACTAACGAAGGAAAAGATGAATGCACAAGAGAGAAGAAGAGAATAGAAAGCTTGAAGGCAGAAAATTGGGAAAAGTAGAAGACGGTATGGTTACCTAAGAAGTTTAAATACTTTGCCTTGGGAAGCAGCGAAAGAAATGATTACACAAAAGAAACTACTGAACTTCCGGCGGCTAAAAGGACAAAAACTACACGGAGATCGAAGCGCTTATAAAAAATTCAAAAAAAAGGTGGAAGCTGCGAAATGAGAAGGAAATTTGAACACAATGTTCCTGAAACCCAGGAAAGTCATTTAATATTGCCATATACCGAGAAAGAATGTTCCATACTCCTCAAAGTTCGAAATATGAAACATTGGGGGCTTCTGTTGATACCAAAATTAATATGCTAATGTGGACGAATAATATGAAGACACGTGTCAACCTACCTGGCACAATAACAACGAGGAAGATCATTCCTTCAACCATTACATACTTTCTCCGAGGAACGAGGAGGTCACTCCGAGGAACCGAGATACTACATGCGCTCTGAGGAACTGAGATACTACATGCGCTCCGAGGAACTCTTGATCAACGAGCAACTAAGGCGGTCCGAGCTGCATCTCGGCCGTATCATTAATTACCAGACGGACGACTGTTCAACTATTCCTTATATTCTTGACGCACACGCTGCATTAAATGTATTACCCTTTCATATGTATATCATTTAATGTATCGGACCTTTCATGTACAGCCTAAGGGCTATAAATACCTTGTATCATCCTCATTCAAAGGGCGACCGGAATTTCTTGAGAGAACTTGTAATCAAGAATTCCACAAACACTCAGCAATAACATAACAGTGGACGTAGGCTTTATTCCTAGCCGAACCACTTTAAAAATCTTTGTCTTATTTATTTATCTGTGATTGAATAATTAGAGCAATCTAGTTTTTTACATCAACACTGAATAAGTTGGTTTTACAGTCATAGTTACTTCTTGGAGATGGCGAGAGAGGTTGGAATAGGAGACTCAACTAGCATTGTTAGATCCGGAGAGGATCAAAGCCTCTACAAACAACCTAAAATATATCTTCAGGTATTCCAGTAGTTGCAAAAGAAATAACCTAAAATTGATCTTCAAGTAGTTATATGTAGTTAGTTGCAGTGTGTATTCTAGTACACTTGCATGTAATTATCAAAATATGTTGTATTAATCATGTTTGAATAGAAATCTTAGGCGTTGTTGATGCAAAAAACTAGACTAGGCTAATTAATTGATCACATATAAATATAAGTAAAAGAGACAAAAGATTTTTAAAGTGGTTCGGCTTAAGGGAAGATCCTACATCCACTATTATGTATAGCTTTAGGCTCTTTCAATTGCCTCTTTTCTCGGATGTAGGATTTACAATGTATTTATATCCCCCAGGGGGTGTGCAAGTGCTGGAATATAAAAGAATGGAATGTCTTTATATCGTAGACATTTACATTTGTAAAATCATTTATGTATACAACTATTGGCGTTTCCCTGTCATTATTGGTCGGTCTTCCTAGTGTTGGTTGGGCTTCATTGACAGGTTGGTCGGCATTTCGTCCTTGCTAACTAGGATTAATCTTCCACTGTATAGCACGTGCCAGTATCTAAATCATCCATGTATATGGATAATTCTTGGTATCAATAGAATCCCCCAATGTTTTATGCTTAAAGTTTTTATAAGAGTATGGAGTATTTATCTCTTAAAGTTGCTCATGCAACAATTTTAGGCTTGGTCTGTTGTCGACTTCCCATACTTGTAAAAATTATGGTTAACTATGGAAATATAATGTGCGTCGCATATTTGAAAGTATACACAACTTTAACGAATCATTTTTGGGCAAACCTATCTTTTATACCTTTAGCCGCCACCAGTTCAATCGACACTGCCTTCTAATCATTATTTTTCCAGTTTTGAGGCAACCTATAAAGAGCGGGAAAAGTCACGATCTTTTCTTACCTCAAATTTTCTGAGTGTTTTTGGCTACAATGTCTTAAAGCTTTCTTTTTCTCCCCCGTGCGATCGTTTTTGTCTTTCAGTTCTTGTTAAATCCTCAATCTCTGTAAGAACTCTTTCTCTTCTCTTCTTCATCATGGTTTACTCTATTGATTCTCTTGATGAATTCAAAAATGAGTTTAAAATTCCCTCTTGGGTTGTTTTGGAATACACTTCTTTGCCTGTTGATTTTTTCTTACTTGCTGAGGGTCACTAGTTTTCCTCTATCTTTATAGCTGAGTGTGGGTTTACCTTTCCTCCAAACCCATTTTGCCTTGAGTTTTGTCAATATTTTGACGTTTTGCCAGCTAGGGTACCCCCAATACCTAGAGGGTTGTAAATGGAGTGTATAGGTTGAATCAAATACATGGAACCCATCTAGGGATTCTAGAAATAATGTTTTGTTACAAGTGGGTGACTAGTGACACCACTTTTTATTTAATGACTAGGGTGGTAAACAAAGCATTAGTAGTCAATCTTCCAGACTCTAATAGGGATTGTTTTGAGCATGGAATTGTTGTAAAAAAATTAGTGACATGCTCCTTTGATCGGGAATGCTGAGTACCAGGGGCTTAGATGCCCTCCTTTTGGCAATGGGATAGGTTATTCCTCATTTAATCGTCTTTCCCTATACATACTTATTTAAATGTAATACTGATTGTTGCTCTGTAAATTTTAATTGTAGTTGATCAGAAGAGAAGGTGCCTAAAGGAGAGTGAAGTGAACCTCAGGGAGTTGAAATTCATTTGGGGACTTTATCAGAGGATTAGCGAGGAACACATTAGGTCTGCATCCTATTTGTTGTAGTATAAGAATATAGTTTCATCATTTATTGCTCGTTCCCCAATAACTATTCCTTCCCCTGTAATTGATCTTGAGCAGGAACTTCTTTCTACTTCCTCAGCCACTGCATCCGACAATGGTGATCTTGCTGCCCATTCCCCTTCTTCCTTGGATTCAAACTTATCACTTTCCGTTGTTATGGGAAAAAGGAAATTCCCCAACATTGTAGGAGATATAGATGCCAATCCCCCTTCTAAATAAGCTGATGAGGGGGTAAAAAATAAAGATAAAACTAAGAAGAGACCCCCAACCAAGAAAGTCGAAGAGAGCCCCTTGAAAAGAATAAGGAAAGGGCTTCCTTCTAAGTTAGCATACGGTTCTTCTACACTTCCTGACCAGCGTGAGTTGGTCGATATATCTTTTTCTGCCTCTCCAATGGTCCTTGGCCCTGGATTGGCAAGACAACTAATAAAGTCTGGGACTTTGCCAGACCACAGGGGTACTGAAACTACACTACCTCGTTTTAGAAGTTCTGACAGGGTTTCTCAAAGCCTTGCTATGGTATATTATTTTATCTTTTTTATTTTTCTATCTCTTTATTTGTTCTTCATAATACTGACTTTCTTTGTTATCTTTGTGCAGTTCCTCATTGACTTTAACAATATGTTAGAGAAAGATAAGGTTTTGAAAGATTCTTATGGGGAAGTTGAAGTGGCTTTTAATGAGCTAAAAAAGTCATTGCTTGATTCCCAATAAGCAGTGGCCAATGAACAGAAGAAAGGGGAGGTAAAGGTGAAAACTGCTGAAGGAGCTGCTGAAACTACTCGGGGTCTAGCTGATAAGTTACTGAAAGACTTATTTATTAAGAAAGTCAAGACTGCCCAGCTACAGAAGGTTTTAGATGTTGAGAAGGAGAAGGGCTAAGGTCGGGGAGGCTGACTTTAACAGAGGCTAGGATAAGGCCTTTGGAGCAACTTCTTCGTAAATTGAGTATGTGAAGAAGAAATGCTTTAAGGATGGCTAGTCTGCTGTTTGGTGGAGGTCGAAAGTACTCTAAACTACTTTGAGATGTTCTCATGTCATGATCCTTGGGCCCCTACAAACCTGGATGAGGAAGTTTATGATGATGGGGGTTCCAGTGAGTCCCTTATAGTGATGGAGTATGTCTATTAACACTAGGATGTTGATTCTTCTACCCCCTCCACAGTTAATCCTCCTCCTCCTCCTCCTGCTTCTATTTCGACTGATCCTGAGGCAGCTAAGAAGAAGTTCTAGAACCGAGCAACTTTTTATCTCCTTTTTTCAATTATTATACTTTTTCTTTTTCTTTTTGAAGATGTACCTGTACTTTCCCCTTTTATTAATGAAAAGAGAAATGTTTTTGTTCCTCTGCTTTTGTTTTTTATGCTCTGCTCCTTATTGATTGATGATTTTCTTCTTCTTAATTGTTTATGGATAAATTGGAATACTTCTCATCTCTGACTCTGAGCTACTCCAGAGGTGTAATGAGCTTTTCAAAGTTGGGTACTTATCTCTGACTGAGGCCGACCTACTAAAGTTGTTGGGGGAAGGGGTATCTGAGTAAGATAAAAAGGCCTATATTTATCTGAAGTGTCTTCTCAATCGGGCGGTGGCCAATAACGTTGCATATTATAAAATGATTGAAGAGCTGCAGGAGGACCACAAGGAAAATAAGTCACTTTTATATGAGGATAATGAGAAGAAGTTCCAGTCCCTGAGTAAAAGTTGGGGCTTTGAGCAAAAATTGGATAAATTCACCTCTCATTTTTGAAAGCAATAATTCCTTCTTAATCGTGAAGTGGAGGAAGAAAGGGCCATTGCTAAGCTTCTGGAGGAAGATAACAACAATTTGAGAGATGAACTTGACGCCTTGAAGTCATCCACTGCTGTTGTTGCTACTACGAATGAAGGTCACTCATTTTTGGAGGCTGACAATGCAAGGTTAAGTGAGGAGTTGGAGGCCCTAAAGAAATTAAAACATGCTTCTTCATCTTCCTGAACTAGAGTCAAACCTGGATGAGGTACTACAGAGAAAATCAGGACCAAACAGACCCTTACCAATCAAGCTTCATAACTAAAAGCCAAAAAGAAAGCCATTACGGAGATGTCCCACAAGTTACAGACCTTGTCCGAGCAACTATCCACTAAATATTCTCAGTTATAAGATAAGGATGGACTATTGAAGAAACTGCATTACCATATAGACAAATTGATTTTTCAATTCCACAAACAACTAAGGGAAGTTTGGATGGAAGGGTACAATGAAACTCTGGGATATCTTGATGATAGTCTTCAATAATATAAGAATGAGAGCTATAAATGGGGTTGGACGAATGCTTTGACAGTGATGAAGGTGGATCAAAATAGCCAACTGTGGGACTGGTATGATCGACGATTGCTTGACCTTGACGATCCCCCTTTTAAATTAGATGTCAATTAGATTCCTGTCCAACGTATTCCTCAATGCTTGATTTCAAAGTACTTGGGAGATTATGAGCTTCATGATGAATTATAAATCTTTCGACCTCCTTACCTGCTTAATCGTCTCGGTAGCAGTAATATCAGAATGCTTCAGGATTTTAACTTCATTAATTCTCCTTACACTTTAGATGATCCTCCTGCTGGAATGGATCCTATTTTCAGAGCTGAAGGGAAATCTCCTACAGAATGAAGCTTTGTACTTTGTTTTGTTAATCACAATCATGTAATTAATTTGATGTAATGAAATAGAAATTTGATCAACTTATCTTGTATTGAATGTTAATCCTTTCTTTGTCATTAGTTCTTGTGATACACTTCCATTAAAATCTAACTAGAGTATCAATTACCAATGAATGAATATGTTCTACTAGCACACTTAGATTAAAATATAAATTTAGAGCTAATTAGATGAATGAATATGTTCTACTAGCATACTTAGATTAAAATATAAATTTAGAGTTATTTACCCATGTGTCTCCAAAGGTTTTACTAATGCACCCAAGTGTTAGGTTTTTTGCATTAGATACCAGTAGTGTGACCAGGCATATGTGGAATATGTGCTTACATTCCTCTTGAGGAATCTTTGCAACGTTCTTCCTGCACTTTGCCCAGTAGGATAAAGATCTTGTTTTATCCTTATGTTTGTGGACCAAGTTTCTTGAGGAATTAGCATCCTGTTGAGTTGGACTTCATATATCAGTGATCAAGTTTGTGGCTTTTTCGAGCAACTTATTACTTGTGCCGAGCAACTTTCTTGTATTCTTTTGTTTTGCCAAGCATCTTTCAGGGCAATATTTGCTGAGCCGATCAACAATTTGAGCTATAGTAGTGCATAGCACTAGTTCTTCCAAAAAATTAAAAACAAAAATTGAAAGAAATGATAATTTTATTAATACTTAAATAACTGATTACAACATCATTGGTAATATTTTCTGAGATGATCTTTATGCCATGGGTTTTTTAATTCTTCGCCTTCCAAGGTTTCAATTCGATAACTTCCAGGTAAGATCACTGCTGAAATATGATATGGCCCATGCCAATTGGCCTCAAGCTTGTTATTTTTTTGCAGTACTTTCTTTAGTACATAATCTCCTTCCATCTGGTTGGTCGGTTTCATCCTTTTATTATAAAAATGGTCTATTCTTTGTTGGTTGGCTTCATTTCGCAGGGCAGCATCTTCTGTTACTTCTTCCAGCATATCTAGATCCAACCTTCGCATTAGGTCACTTACAGAAGAGATAAAATTTAAAACTCTATGGGATGGTAAGCCCAGCTCGACAAGAATGACAACTTCAGTCCCAAATGCTAACATATACGGGGATACTCCAGTTGCTGTTCTTGGTGTTGTTTGGTATGCCCACAAGACAAAATGTAGCTCTTTTATCCAATTTCCCTTGGCATCATCAAACCTTTTCTTCAACTCTTTAAGTAAGGTTCTATTCGTAACTTCATTTTGTCCATTACTCTAAGGATGTCCTAGAGCTAAGTGTAATTTTTGAATATTGGGCTGAGCATAGTAAGCTGTGAATTCATCATTGTCGAACTGTGTTCCATGGTAGATAATGAAAGCATAGGACATCCCATACCTACAGATGATACTTTTCCATATGAACTAATAGACCTTTTCATAAAACATGTCTATTAAGGGCTCTGCCTCAACCCATTTTGTAAAATAATTTACTACAATAACAAAGTACTTAAATCTTCCTCGGGTGGTTGACAATGGCCCGACTAAGTCTATACCCCATATGGCAAATGGACATGGTGAAGTGATTGGAGTGAGATCAGCCTGTGGAGTTTTTGAATGGATGAGAATCCTTGTTATTTATCACACTTCTTATCAAAAGTTACACAATCTACTCGCATTATTGACCAGTAATACCCTTGCGTACTGATTCTCCGCAAAAGTGTTCTCCCTGCTATGTGAGCTCCACATGATCCTTCATGCACCTCCTGAATTAGATCTTGGACCTCTGATGGATTCACACAGCATTACAAATTGACTGTTAGTCCTCTATTATACAAAACACCTTTATTTGGTACATACCGAGCTATTTTATACTTCAACTTCTTTGCTTCTACCATATCTGTTAGTAGAGTTCCTTTTCTAATATATGCTCTGATGGGGTCCATACATGATGTCCCTATATCTATGGAAATAAAATTGATCATCAAATCTTCATATATGCTCCTTTTGGCCAAAACCTCAATAGGGATAGTTCGTTGGAGTTCAATCCTGGTAGCTGAGGCTAGCCGATCAAGGGCATCAGCTCGGGCAGTTTCTAACCTTGGGATTCTGTTGATCCATACAGCTGGTAATTTTGTAATGATTTCCATCGCCTTAGATAAATACCTGGTTGTTAATTCTCCTTTAGCTCCATATAAACCCAGTATTTGGTTCACCACTAGCTGAGAGTCACTCTGTGCCACAACTTGCTAGACACTTAATGATTGGTCTAAACTTAAGCCCACAATAAGGGCTTCATACTCTGCTTCATTGTTTGAAGCCTGGAATTAAATGCGTAGGGCATACTTAATATTAATACCATCAGGAGTGTTAAGTATAATACATATTTCGTTGCCGATTGCACAAGATGACCCATCAATATATAAGTTCCATATTAGGGCGTTGTTGTCAAATGCTTGGTTTGTTAAACTCCCATAATGGAATATTTTTCCTCTTGCTTCTTCATACTTCCTGGTCATCTCCTGCATTCGATAAGAGGAATCTGGTAGGTTCGCAACTACTTTTTTTGAAGAAGGTTCTTCGGGAGCTTTCTTATTAACATCACTTCCTCCTGATTCTTGTTTATCCTATTTACTTTGTTGCTCGGGGAGCTCAGAGTAAGTGAACTCCGCTATGAAATCTGCCATTGCTTGGCCTTTCAAAGAAGACCTTAGCTCATATATGATATCATACACCCCCAATTCCACAACCCAGTACATTAATCTACTAGATTTCTCTAATTTATGAAAAGCCTGCCTTAGAGGCATATCAGTGTACACTACGATTATATGGGCTTGGAAATAAGGTTTTATACGTCTAGATGCTTCAATTAGTTATAACGCCAATTTCTCCAAACGAGGATACCTAATTTTTACTCCTTGGAAAGCCTTACTAGTATAGTAAACTGGTTTTTGAATTCTATTCTCTTATCGGATCAATGCAGAACCTACAGCTGATTCAGAAACAACTAAGTATAGGTACAATCTTTCACCTGTGATTAGTCGGGAGAGCAATTAAGGTGACCCCAAATACTTTTTCAATTCCACAAAAGCTTTTCACATTCTTCGTTCCAATTAAAACTCTTTCTGAGTACCCTGAAGAATAGCAGGCACCTATCTGTAGCTCGAGACACGAATCTATTCAGTTCTGCCACTCGTCCAGTTAGCCTTTGCACCTCCTTCTTGTAAGTTGGGGATTACATTTCAATTAACGCTTTAATCTTATATGGATTTTCTTTAATTCCCCTTTGATTTACTATGTACACGAGGAACATTCCTTCTTGCGCTCTAAAAACGTAATTGGTCGGATTCAACCTCATCTGATGCTTTTCAAGTTGATCAAAAGTCTGGCTGAGGTTGGTAATGTGATCAGATGCCTTTTTAGTCTTTGTAAGAATATCATTCATGTAAACTTCCATGTTCTTGCCTATTTTCTCCTCGAACACCTTATTGACCAGCCTTTGATATGTAGCACATGCATTTTTTAAATCAAAAGGCATAACATTATAATAGTATGTTCCTCGGGGAGTGATGAAATAAGTGCTTTCCCTATCCTCAAGCTTCATTTTTATCTGGTTATAACCAAAATAATCATCCATAAAGCTGAGTAATTCATGTCCTGATGTTGGATCCACAAGCTAATCTATTCGGGGTAAAAAAAGTGATCATTTGGACATGTTTTATATAAATATGTGAAATCTACACACATTTGCCACTTGTTATTTTTCTTTTTGACCATAACTACATTGGCCAACCAATCTGAATATTTTATTTCATTAATAAAAGCTGCCTTTTAAAGTTTTTCGACTTCTTCCTGTATGGCTTGGTTCTTCTCGGGCCTGAACACTCTTCGTCTTTGCTCTATGGTTTAACTTCTTTGTTTATGTTTAGCTCATGGCAGAGGAAATTAAGGTTTATCCCAGGCATATCTTCGTGACTCGAGGAAAACTCATGCTTTCTCTGTCTAAGAATGCTTACCAGTTCCTGTTTAAGAATAGGATCCAGCGTTGTCCCTATTTGAGTGATGCGCTCCAATTTATGATCGTCTAACATAATAATTTTGGTTGCTTTCACAATCTGCCCCTTTACCAGCTCTGTTTCCTCCCTTCGGTCTAAGTTTTCAACCTCAGATTCTTCATCGAGCTCAGAAGTATCCACTTAGTAGGTAGTAGAGGTTTTCTTATTTATTTCTTCTAAGTCTTTTTGCTCGGCAGAAGTGTAATAACACTCCCGAGCTACTTTCTGATCACCTTTCACAATTCCCACACCAAAGTTAGTAGGAAATTTTAAACACTGATGTACAGTGGATGGTACTGCCTCAAACTTCTTTAGCCCTACTCTTCCTATGATTATATTGTAAGCTGAATGGACATTTTTATCCATTACAAAGAAACAGATCTTTTTTGTTCGGCTAGATGGCCACGTGCCTATCATCACCTCCATCTTAATGGTTCCGAGAGGAAAGACTTTCTCACCTGCAAAGCCTATTAGTGGTCAATGATAGGGCTCTAATTGGCTGAGTTTAAAATCCAAGTTGCTAAAATAAGGATAAGACATGATATCCACCGAGTTTCCATTATCTACTAGTACTCTAGAGATAATGATTTCTTCCTTTCTGATTTTGATTACAAGTGGGTCGTCGTGAGGATACAGTACCCATGAGGGATCATTTTTAGAGAAACCAATTACTAGTTTATCTTTGTTAACCTTCCTTGGTCGATCTTTCTTGTGAAGGTTGATCCTCTTTATATACGAGCAATCTTGTGCCTTATTGAGGTAAACTTTTTTCCTTGCTGTATGATCTCCTCCTACTGCATCTCCACCTGTAATCATTTGGCAATCAAAAGAACAAAAATTGATACAGAATACCTCACATTCTAGTTGTCGAGATTTTTTGGGGAGATCGGGATCATCATCCTGGTAATTTTTATGAGTTATTTTCTTCTCCTTTCTAGGCTTGCAAGAAGATTTTGATCTACGTCGAATTCCTTTGTTGTTCTGTTAATCAACATATTGATTCAATTTTCCTTGCCGGATGAGAGTTTTAATCTCATTTTGAAAAGCTATGCAATGCTCCGTCGTGTGACTGTGATCCCTGTGGAATTCACAGTAGTTAATCTTATCCCTCTTGGTCGAGGGACTTCTCAACTTATCAGGCCAATGCACATCTTTATTATTATTGATTTCTTCCAAAATATGGTGAATCCCATGATTAACGGATTATAGTCATTGTACTTTGTGAGTCGCTCCAAAACTCATTTTTTATTTTGATTCATTGTGTTTTTTGGGGTCTTTATGGTCTTTCTTATCATTTTTACCATTAACTTTTGTGCCCGAGCTACGCTTGGATGCCATTGCTTCCTCGGCATTCATAATCTTTGCTGCTTTAGCCATCAGTTCTGCCATTGTCTTCGGAGGGTCTTTGGCAAGAGTGTAACACAGTTTTTCGTGGAGAAATCCACTCACGAGGGTGGTTATAGCAGTCTTCTCCTCATAATCCATAACCTCTAGTTTCACGTTATTAAAACGAGTGATGTAATCTCTGGGGCTCTCTCCTTTTTTTTTTATCTCACACTAAGCAAGTGTGCCACCCTTTTCATCGGATTTGCTCTAAAGCAAAATTTGCTGATGTATAGCTCAGCCAGTTGGTTGAAGCTAAAAATATATCCCGGAGGAAGACTATTATACCAGATTTAGGCAGATATAGTAATGGTTCCCGGAAATGCTCTACACCTCATTTCGTCAGGGACTGTATAAATGTCAGCAGTTGCTTGATATTGTTCTATATGGAGAACTAGGTCAGTTTTTCCATCATATTTGGGTGTTACTACTAGAGCCTTGAACTTTGCTGGAGTAGGAAAATCCACAATTGCCTGCACAAACGGAGACCCTTTTACAAAGCTTATTTACAATGGGTTTTTGGACTTTGCCATTTCTCCTAATTTGTATTCTAATCTCTGTATGGATCCTTTCCATGCATCATTGGCAGCACTGGATTTATGCATTACAACTTTGTTATTTATTGAGCGTTCTTTATAAAGTCGTTGCTCGGTCCTAGCAGCAGTTCGTCAGGCATTTGATCTAGACTGAGCTGTGCTTTCCCTTTGATCAGATGGTCGTTAGGTGTTACCGAACATTTCTCTAGGAATATTTATGTTCCCCCGGGTCCCAAACGATCGAAGGGAGAAGCACGACTTAATCTCTCTAAGGCACTTGGACTCTCTAGAGAATAAGATTGCGCGTGGAAAGATTTTGAGGTCCTGAGTAATGAATTTGACCTTGGATGATAGGGGACATCTCTTGTCGTCATTGAGTGGATGCGCCGACCACCTCTTGGTTGGTGGGGGCATATTTCCCTGAGTTGTGAAAGTAGGTGCCCCGAATTGAAGAGTTTGTGCAAGTTTCCTGATAGTATCTTGCATAGCCTCTTGGCCTCTTGAAAGACTGGCCAGAATTCCAGTTAAATCATTTGCAGATAGAGGAGGAGAAGGGACATACAAAATACCTTTGTTCCTGAGACTTGATTTAGGAATATCAGCCATTTAGATGTTTGAATGATTGAGATCGACTAGAAATCTCGTTCCCATAGACAGCGCCAATTTGTTGATGCAAAAAACTAGATTGGGCTAATTAGTTGATCACGGATAAATATAAGTAAAAGAGACAAACGATATTTAAAGTGGTTTGTCTTAAGGAAAGTGCCTACATCCACTATTATGTATAACTTTGGGCTTGTTCAATTACCTCTTTTCTCGTGTCCCATGGATGTAGGATTTATAATGTATTTATAGCACCCAGGGGGTGTACAAGTGTTGGAATGTCAAAGGATGGAATGTCTTCATATCATAGACATTTACATTTGTTTAATCATGTATGTATACAATTGTTAGCATTTCCCTATCATTGTTGGTCGGTCAACCTGGTGTTGGTCGAGCTTCATTGACAGGTTGGTCGGCATCCCTCAGTAGGTCGGAAATTCGTTCTTATTGACTAGGATTAATCTTCCACTGTATGGCACGTGTCAGTATCTGAATCATCCACATAGATGGATATTTTTTGGTATCAAAAGGCATCTTCACTTAATCTGACATACTTTTTTCTTTACCTATTTGACATAATATCAAGTTTACAATATAATTTTTCCATGTATTTGTTAAATTTTTCAAATGACTTTTTATTATTATAATGCGTTATCCCTATTTTAAATAGTTTTGCAGATCACAGCAACTATACCCATTGAAGGTATAAACTATGAGATGAGGTACATTATGGCAGGTGGCGGTAGGGTGAGGGAGAAACTATGAGATGCGGTAGAGAGATGACGCAGAAAACATGAGGTGGTTTGCATGGAGATTATACAGAGGAGGTATAAAATTGATGAATTATGTATTTGGAGAGGAATATAAGTTCTCTTTCTTTATTATTCTCCCATCCCTTTTTTTTTCTATGTGTTCTACAAATATAGTAACATAGGCTTGGGCCTTTTTCTTCTATTAATTTTTCATCCCAATGAATGAAGTTGTTTAACACATTTTGTGTAATATGGTTTTAAACTTCTATATAATAATAGTAATAGTGATTTTTGTTACGGTTGAGTTTTTGGGAGCTTTGTGGATTTTGAGTTGTTTCTTTTCCCGTATTTCCTGGAATGTTGTTACAAACGACATTCATTCCCCGATGGTAGTTATTTGAATAAAATTGCTCCAATATAAATTGGTTGTAATTTGCAGTCAGTTTCATTTTGGGTTGTATATGGATCACACATTGCTCCGTTATCAATTGGTTGTAGTTCGCAGTTATTGTTATAAAAATATTATTATTTTCTTCTATTTTGGATGGGTAAGGTTATATTCATGGGTTGTATGCGGATCACTCTGCCCAAATTTTTTAAAAACATTTATACTTTTGTGTTGTATACAATTTTTTTATTGTTATCATGTTTCATAATGGTATAATTGTGATCATTATGATGTTTATTCGAGGTCCAGGACGGACTGTTTGTATTATTGTGGATTATTTTTTTAACAGCGTGGATAGTGTTATAAAAAAGGATATTCTGTCCAAAATTAATAAATTGTTTTCATATTTGTTTTGTAACAAAACTTGACTTAAATTGTTTACACATTTCCATCTTTGGAAATTTTTTACCGTGCCTTCAGGCTAGGGCATTTCGCTAGTGTGTGTGTGTGTATATATATATATACCGACATCATGCGGCTAAAACATTTGGCCCCTTCAACTTCTTATGTCTTTTGTGTTTATTATTGAATTCCTACAGGGAAGAAAAGTTACTCCTACTATTTTGTTTTATACTTTGGTTTTGTGTCTATAATTTTTTTACCTTGATTATCACATACATACGTATATATACGCACACATGCATGGCCATAGTTTATCTAACCTTCACCAAAATTTTGCCTCCTTCCTAATTTCTTACACGACCTCCAATGGCCCCACCATCCCATATTTGTCTCTAATGAAATTTGCTAAGATGCATCTCTCTCTCTCTCTCTCGCTCTCTCTCTCTCTCTCTCTCTCTCTCTCTCTCTCTCTCATATATATATATATATATATATATATATAACATCACATATCTATTAAGTCATATATACTCAAAAAGTAAAAAAAAAAATTATCTCCCAAAATAATTTCTTATCTCACTAATATTTAATTACCAAAAATACAATTTTACCAAAGTGAGGTTTGTACCCCATGTATAAAAATGACCCTAAAGCATGTTTGTGACATATTTTATATGTTATTAACACAATGCAAGTGGTTAACACACTTTTATTTTGTTGTTTAGGTCAATTACCATTTTTACCTTTAATTATCCTTTTATGCATGTTTGTCATGCATGCACTAAGCCAAACCCGAACATGACATGCAATTTCGTATTTGTGATAGTCAACCTCCGTATAGTACGTATGAATTTTTCATGCAAATTTTTACTTAGAACATTCACTTAAAACATATATTATCATTTTTTTACACTTGTGCAACCCATGCAATGAAATGCATGCGACTATTTTGTGTAAAAAATTGTGGGACCCAAATATTTTTCTGTCACTTTATTTATTAAAATCAGGGGTATTACACATACCCATAGTCCGACTTGAGCGATATACTTGTGATACTTGTTTACTTATCTTTTAAGAGAGAGAAAATAAACTTGCTCTTCCATTGTTTTAGTGAATCTACTTGACTTTATGCTTCAGTTACAAATTATTCATTGTATCTTCGCGTTCAGTAGCGCCATTATTGTGGGTAGTCAAGGCATTTAAAGACCTTAGTCTATTGTGTGAATACCGCTTGGGCAATGACGAGTTTAACATCTTATTAGTTGTGGTTTGCAAGGTAGTGTTCTTTGTGAGGATTTGGATCCTCTAAAAGTAGACCGTATATAGTGAAGTTCTTGAGTACTGTCTCGAGCGTGGACGTAGACAGAGGTCGAACAACATAAAAATCTCAATTTAAAAAGTTTCATTATCCCCCCCTCTCTCTTAACTATATTTATTGCTGATTAAATGCTAATTTATAAAGTAGACTTATCATATTGCAACTAATACTTTCAACTAAGTTAAGAAAATTTTAAATTTGCCATTAATGATAGTGAAGTTCTTGCGTTTATTTTCAGGCCAACAAAAAGCTTTTAAGAAAATCGATTATCATTTTGTGCATCATTGAGCTTTTTGCAAGTGTCATGGTCATTTGTAATAGTTTTAAGGAAGATGTGGTGAATATTTAGCATAAGAGGTTAAGTCGCTATAATTATAAAGATCTTAGTAGACTTGTTAGGAATGAACTTGTTTCGTGATTTACCTCCTCTAGACTCAACTTTTTCTCGCGTGTGTGGTACTTGTAAAGTGGGCAAACAAATTCATAGTCCATACAGGAAGTAACATGTTATAGTTCTTCGTATGTACTCAAACTATTACATATATACCATATGGGTCTAGTGCGTACAAAAAGCATAAGTGGTAGGTGCTATGTTCCTCTGATTTTAGGTGACTTCTATAGATTCACTTTTGTAGAATTTTTTTCATAGAAAGTCCGATGATAAGGAATTTTTTATTCCCTAGTGCAAATAATTAAGGCATTTAGACTCGTGAGAGTTTGGAGCGACCACGGTAAGGAATTTGAAGGAACAGGTACACCAAAATGGTGTAGTGAAGTTGGAATACACCATGAATTTTTGGCCCCAAAATGCCTTAAAAATGGAATAGTCAAAAAGAAAAACCTATCCAAGAGATGTTTAAATCCATATTGATTGGTAAGAATTTTCCTAAAAGTTTTTGGGTGAAATCTTTTCATATGACTTGCCGCGCCACTAATCGAGTCTATTAGAGGTACGGTACTAACCAAACCCCTTCTGAGATTTGAAGAGGAAATAAACTCACACTTAAAAACTTTAGAGTCTTTGAAAGAAATTGTTACATACTCAAGGATAAACAATATATAACTAAGCTTGAGTCTAGGAGTGAGGTAGGAATTTTTCTTGTCTATTCCATTGATAGTCATGCATATTGTGTTTTTAATTGTATCTCTCAAAAAATTATGGAAACTATTAACGTCATCATTAAAGATAATGATTCATTTGACTTTAAAGAGAATGATTGTGAAGAGACATCTTCTGTTTTCCCTCATATTGAAGAAGATGTAGAAGATAAAATGGATGAATGTGAGGAGAACTTTGTGAGGTTATGAATGTGGGAGATATACCTCCTTGGGTTAGTAAAGATAGTTATGTTATCAAAATAATTGGCATTCCTCGTGTCATAGTGAAGACTAGATCTCAACTCCAAAACAAAGTTAATCTTTTCCATTTTACTTCCACGATCGAACTTAAGACTATGAAGGATGCCTTGTTAGACGAATATTGGATCAATGCTATGAAAGATTAATTAGATCAATTCGCTAAACTAAAAGTTTGGACTCTTGTTAACTTGCTTAAAGATGTTCATATTATCGGTACTAAGTGGGTCTTCAAAAATAGATGTGGTGAAGTGACCAAGCGTAAATTCTTCCGAATTTAGCCCCTTAAGTTAGTGATTTTAATATCTCGAACAAGGTAATTGAATCATTTTTAGTCCATATCACTCTATTGTTCGTTTCTAACAAAATTCCCTAGTTTTTGTGTAATTGTGATAAAGATTTCAGGAATGGAATGCAATAAAAGAAAAGAAGAAAACTAGAAGAAATATAAAAGGGCAAAAGTGTAAATTCCATTGAGAATTCGGAAGCAACGTCAAAATTGAAGTTGAAGAGCATGAGTTCACAAGAGCATAGGAAGAAATGTCACTCAAATCGGAGTTCTAGATCAAAAGATATGGTCAGTCAAAGTTTCAAGGAAAAAGTCAAACTAGAAGAATTTCGGACCGATCCGGGTTGGATCCGGATCCATTCGAATTGACAAAGTCCAGTAGACCCCGGATTGATGACGAACCGATGGAAGCAAAAATTCGGACCCATCCGACTAGGCCTGGACCGATCCGGTAAAAAGAAAAGAATCGATCTGGTGTATTCGGACCGATCCGAGGTTGAGCCGGACCGGTCCGGTCGTGTGAAATACTGACAATTAATTGTTCAATTAAAACAGAGCAACTCTTGGAAAAACGTACCAAAAAGCATTATTGGCTATCAATTTCGATACTTGGTGTTATAAAAGCTAGTGCCCTATATCATTTGAAGGTTACAGACCAACCAAGTAAGTAGAGAGAGAATTGTAGCAAGTTGTTAGTTGTTGCTAGATTAAAAATTAGCTAAAGAATTTTAGAGTTAGTTTTTGAGAGAACCATTCAGAAGTTTAAATTTCTTTCATAAGAACCCTAGTTTGTACTGCTGATTAAGAAGAAGTTATCTGGATTTCAATTTCATTTACTTTCCTGCTGCTGAATTCAAGTAATATCATTCTATTCTCTTTTACTTTATTATTTGCAAATTTATTTCCCATGTCTTGTAGTTCCATAATTCTGAGTATAAATTTGTTCTTCAATCCAATCATGAGTAGATAAATTTCCCAAGGGTTGGGGTACATGAACTCAATCCAAGGAAAATTATCTATGTAGAAAATAGAGGTTAAATTAAAATATTGATTGAATCGTGAAAGAAAATTATACAAAAACTGTCAATCTTTTAATCTCTCTTGCCCTAGGTACTTGAGATGTTTAAGAAAGCTTTGCTAGTATAATTTATCATTCACCGCTTTATACCTATTTTTGATTTCATATTGTGCGGGCTAGATCCCTCATATATGTAATGCTTAGAAGTTATAAAGGCTGGATCTAATCAATTATTTTAATTTACAAGTCTAGTATTCTCTATGATAATTTGCTAAGGATTGAGGGATTGTATTCTACCCTGTTTTCTCCCATTTGATTAAAAGTTTTTCCTGTAATTTTTAGTCTGCTTTCATTAAAATTTCCAGTTTGCTTTTGTTAAGAAAAGTTTTATTTCGCTAGAAATCTTCCAAAATCATTAATCATCTTTTTGTTTCTTTTAAGAAATCATTTTCAGATTTAATAATTTTCCTGATTACTATTTGACATTTTCCTTCCCTGTGGATTCGATCCCGACTTACCGGGTTATTACTTGAGCGATAGGTTTGCACTTGAACCTAGAGTGAACGCACTTTTAAGACAAAATTTTAAGTCGCGTCAAGTTTTTGGCGCCGTTGCCGGGGAATGAAAAATTGTTAAATTTTCAAGAAAGTTATTTGTATCTACAAGTGATTTCTATAAAAAAAAAAAAAAAAAAATTTCATTTCATCTCTTATGTGCTTATGCTGAATTCATCCCCTACCCAAGTTCACGAAATTCCTATAGCCGAAGCAAGTTCTAAAAATTCTGAGTCTCTTCCTTTTTGGGTTCCACCTCCTTCGCCTAATAATTCCATCACTAGTCGTACATTGAGTCAAACCCGGAGTGAGAATTCTGAACCTTTTGGTAGCGATATGTCGGATCATGGTAGTGTTGGTGTTGGTGCTGGAGAGGATGAGATACCCTATCTTCCTATGAAAGATTTGTTATTTCCGGAGCGAACTGTTACCCCTAGTTGCATTTTACTCCCGTATAATGCCGGTCAGTTCCATTTTTGGAATGGCATGATCCAAATCCTTCCTACATTTCATGGGATGGATTCTGAAAAACCATATCTCCATATTCGAGAGTTCGAAGATACATGTGAGACTTTTGGAGACCAAGCTTGTCTACAAGATGTAGTCTGGTTGAAGCTCTTCCCTTTTTCCTTAAAGGATAAAGCTAAAACCTGGTTATGGTCCCTACCCCCAAATTCTGTGTTATCTTGGAGAGATATGCAAAACAAGTTTATATCAAAATTTTTTCCACAACACAAAACTGATTCTGTTAAAGCCCAAATTCAAGATTTTCGACAAAATGAGAATGAGGATTTTGATAAATGTTGGGAGAGATTTCAGGAGTTAGTTAGTGCATGCCCACATCACGGTTTTGAAAAACATCATTTAATTTCATTTTTCCATCAAGGCCTTACATTAGCGTCGAAACAACTTGTCCAAACCATGTGTGAAAGACCTTTTTGGGAGTTAAATTCGAACGATGCTGAAGCTCATTTGAAATATATAGCTGAGACTACCCAAGCATGGGATACTTCTGATCCCAATAGTCAAAATAGAAATCGACAAGTGTCCAACTTGCCTGCTGCGTCCGGTATTTATCACTTGGACAAGGACACTTTGTTGGATAAAAAATTTGACCAATTAGAGAAGAATTTCAGAGATATGCTTGAAGTGCGATTGAGAGATGTGTCTGGATCCGTACAAGCTGGAAAGGAGAAAGTGTGTGCCATTTGTAATGCGGGTCATTCTACCAAAGGATGTCCTACCATTCCTGCATACAAAGCAATGTATACTGAACAGGTTGAGGCAATAGGGGGTTTTCGAGGAAATTATAATGCACAGCAAGGGAATGCATATAATCAGTCGTGGAGGAATCCTGGATTCAATTATGGACAACACCAAGGTGGGATGGTTCATAACCCACAAATGACTCTACCACCACCTCCTCAATTTTAGCAAGTGGCTTCTCCAATGCCAAATTATATGCAAGTACCACCTCCTGGTACTTATGTAGCTCCACCTAGGAGATCTCTTGAAGATAATTTCAATCAATTCCTCCAATCTCAAAAAGAGAGTAATGCTAAATATGATCCACTGTTCGTTGAATTGCAAACTAGCATCTATAGGTTGCAAGCTGCGACGAATGCTCAAGAGAAAGGTAAACTTCCAGCCCAAGGCCAAAGACCTCCTCTTCAAGGTCAAACCACGGTTGGCTCCACATCATCGGATTTGCAAGAACAATGTCAAGCTATTACTACTCTTCGAAGTGGCCGCGTAATTGATCTAGCACCTAAACTTTCAAAGGTAAAAGATGATGGGGTTGAACCCGAAATTTCTAAGGAATCTGAAAATTTCGAGTCCAAAGAACCTCCCTTAGAAAAGGAATTGAAAGATAAGGAAGTTCGACCTGAAATTGAAGTCAAGTTGCCTATTGCTGCTCCATTTCCTTAACGCTTAGAGGCACCCAAGAAAGGGGCTTCACGTACCGAGGTGTTGGATGTGTTGAAGCAAGTAAAATTGAATTTGCCATTCCTTGATGCTATTCAACAAATTCCAGCATATGCTAAGGTTATCAAAGATCTTTTGACTGTCAAAAGACGGCTTAAGGTAAAGAAAAATGTTTTCTTGGCACAAAATGTGAGCTCGATCCTTCTCAACGATATTCCACCTAAATTCAAAGATCCAGGTGCACCTACCATTTCGTGCGTCATAGGAGAAAAAAGAGTGGAAAAAGCATTGCTTGATTTAGGTGCGAGTGTCAATATCCTTCCATACTCCATTTATAAGCAGCTTGAATTAGGTGAGTTAAAACCTACCCGAATCACTCTACAGTTAGCAGATAGAACAGTGAAAGTGCCTCGAGGGATTGTAGAAGACGTGATAGTTCAAGTGGACACGTTCTACTTTCCGGTTGATTTTGTCATTTGGGACACTGAGCCTGTACCCCATACGAGATATCATGTTCCAATAATATTGGGCCGTCCATTCTTAGCTACTGCTAATGCTTTGATCAATACACGGAATGGCCAAATGCAACTCACTTTTGGAAACATGACTCTCGAGACCAATATTTTTAATGTCGCTAACTAAATGGGTGATGAGGATGAAATTCTTGAGGTTGATCTTATTGAAGAGGTAATGGATGAGAATATTGAGAAAATCATAAGAGGAGATGCTTTGGAAGTGTGTTTAGTGCAAAGTGGTGAGGAAAAGAGTTCTTATACTGAGTTTGAGCGTGAGATGGAAGAGTTGAAAAATTGGTTACAAGATGAAGAGAGTTTTGAGAGTTTGAGAGATGTTGACTGGATTTCTAGGTATGAAGAATTACCTCCGAGGGAGACAAACATGAGTCCCTCTGAAAATAGATTTCCTAGTCTTGAGTTGAAGAAACTACCCTCACATGTCAAATATGCCTTTCTAGGAGAGAATGATACATTTCCTGTTGTTGTATCTTCCCGTCTAGAAAAAGGGCAAGAGGGTATGTTGTTGAATGTGTTACGAAAGCATAGAAGTGCTTTTGGTTGGACTATAGCAGATTTGAAAGGTATAAGTCCATTGATTTGTACCCATAAAATCCATCTTGAGGAAGAAGTGAAGCCCTCGCGTGAGATGCAAAGGCGTTTAAACCCAACCATGAAAGATGTAGTAAGAGCGAAAATCATCAAATTGTTAGATGCTGGAATTATCTATCCCATTTCAGATAGTAAATGGGTGAGCCCAATTTAAGTCGTTCGAAAAAAGTCAGGAATGACCGTGGTTGAAAATGCTAAGGGAGAATTAATACCTCAACGCACCACCACCGGGTGGCGTGTTTGCATTGACTACCGAAAGCTCAATGCCGGAACTCGAAAAGATCATTTTCCCTTACCGTTCATCGATCAAGTGATTGAACGAGTGGCGGGCCATCCTTACTATTGTTTCCTAGATGGGTATTCCAGATTTAATCAGATTGAAGTGGATGTACTTGATCAAGAAAAGACGACTTTTACATGTCCGTTTGGTACGTTTGCCTATAAACGTATGCCATTTGGGTTAAGTAATGCGCCAGCTACTTTTCAAAGGTGCATGTTAAGTCTCTTTAGCGACATGATTGAAAAAGGTCTTGAGGTGTTCATGGACGATTTCAGCGTTTTTGGTCCATCTTTTGACCAATGTTTATCTAATCTTGAAAGAGTTCTATTCCGATGTGTGTAAAAAGACTTAGTCCTCAATTGGGAAAAATGCCATTTTATGGTTACCGAGGGTGTAGTTTTAGGCCACATAGTCTCATCTAGGGGGATTGAAGTTGATCGAGCCAAAATTGAAGTAATAGCTGAGTTACCCCCGCCAAAATCACTTAAAGATGTGAGGTCCTTTCTAGGCCATGCTGGATTTTATAGGAGGTTTATCAAAGACTTTAGCGCCATCGCTAGACCTTTGAGTAATCTTCTCATGAAAGACACTCCATTTGAGTGGAATAAAGCATGTCAAGAAGCTTTTGATAAACTTAAAAGCATGTTTGTTTCCTCACCTATCATGCAAGCTCCGGATTGGTCACTACCATTTGAGCTTATGTGTGATGCAAGTGATTACGCTATTGGGGATGTTCTTGGACAGAGGAAAGACAAGAAAGCTCATGTTATTTACTATGCTAGTAGAACATTATCTGGCCCTCAGCTTAACTACTCTACTACAGAGAAAGAGTTACTAGCAGTCGTTTTTGCTCTCGACAAATTTCGCTCGTACATTGTTGGGTCACCTATCATATGCTTCACTGATCATTCGGCACTTAAATATCTCTTGAGTAAAAAAGATGCCAAACCCCGACTAATCAGGTGGATCCTACTCCTACAAGAGTTTAATCTCTCGATTCAAGATAAAAAAGGAGTAGAAAAAGTTGTCGCGGACCATTTGTCACGCCTCTCGTCCGACGTGCCTATTGATCCCATTCCCATAGACGAGTATTTCCCAGATGAAAATTTATTTGCTACTTCTTCTCTCCCTTAGTTTACGGATATAGTTAATTATCTTATCACTGGAGTCGTTCCATCTAGTTGGACTCCGCAAGAGAGAAGGAAGTTCATTACTTGGTCACGCATGTTCTTTTATGATGATCCCTATTTATTTAAGTATTGTGCTGACCAAATCATCCGGAGATGTGTACCCGATGAAGAAATTCAAGGGGTAATTCGATTTTGTCATACGGAAGCATGTGGAGGTCATTTTTCTAAAAATAAAACTGCTACGAAAATCCTTCAAAGTGGTCTCTATTGGCCCACAATCTTCCGGGATGTGAATGCTTTTTGCAAATCTTGCGATAGATGCCAAAGAATGGGAGCTATTACTCGCCGTGACATGATGCCATTAACCCCAATTTTAGTATTGGAGTTGTTTGATTGTTGGGGTATTGACTTCATGGGCCCATTTCCACCTTCTTTCGGTTTTCTATACATCCTCGTCGCTGTAGATTACGTCTCAAAATGGGTCGAGGCGATAGCTACAAGGGAAAATGACAGCAAGGTGGTGATAAAATTTATTCAAGAAAATATACTTTCTCGTTTTGGTATGCCTAAGGCCATGATCAGTGATAATGGGACTCATTTTTGCAATAGGCATATGGAGAAACTAATGCGAAAGTATGGAATTGTCCATAAAGTTGGAACAACTTATCACCCTCAATCGAATGGCCAAGCCGAGCTTGCTAATCGGGAAATTAAAAATATCTTGGAAAAGACAGTCGATCCTAATAGGAAAGATTGGTCTCTCAGATTGAATGATGCACTCTGGGCTTATAGAACCGCATATAAGAATCCCCTTGGGATGTCCCCATTTCGATTTGTTTATGTCAAACCTTGTCATCTTCCGGTAGAAATCGAACACAAAGCCTATTGGGCTATCAAAAGGGTGAACTTCAGTATGGATAAAGCCGGTGAAACACGTAAACTTCAATTGAATGAGTTGGAAGAAATACGCAATGATGCGTATGAAAGTGCTAAAATATCCAAGGACCGAATGAAACGAGCTCACGACGGAATCATTCGTAAGAAAGAATTTCATTCGGGATAAAAAGTACTTCTCTACAACTCGAGGTTGCACTTATTTCCCGGAAAATTGCGGTCAAGATGGTCAGGTCCATTCATTGTGAAAGAGGTATTTCCCCATGGAGCTGTTGAACTCATAGATGAGAAAGGGGGAACCACATTTAAAGTTAATGGGCATCGTATCAAGCCCTATTTGGAAGCAATTGTCAAGGAAGCCGACACAATCTGGCTGTCGAACCCCATTTATGGGGATTGACTGAACAAAAAGAGGTGAGGTCGTCGCACCCCCGACATGTATGGGGTGATTGTTGTACATATGAGTTTTAGGAATTAGGAATCGTAGGTTCGAGTCAGTCCCGGGGTTGAGACTCCGACGGGTGAGGGGTGTTTTGTTTTAGATAAGCATTGAGGATAGTTTGAAGTGTGAGTGGTTGAAAAATCATCTTTGGAATGGAGAATTCGAGTTTGTATGGTTAAAAGAGGTGAGAGGATGAAATTCAGGAAAATCAGCAGACCGGATCGGTCCGGCTGAATTAAAAGAACCGATCCGGTTAGGCGGATCGGTCCGGTTGTCTGCAGAATTACAAATACCTAGGTTCACACCTCTTCAATCCACCTCTTCAATCCCCACCTTTTCACTTCTCCCAATCCCTTCATTACCTTCAAAAATTCGTCGCCCTTCATTCCCTCCATTTTCCCCATTCCTTCCTATAAATACATCCATTACCCTACCCATTTTCTTCACACCTACACCTATCTTCTCTCCTCTATCTCCATTGCTATCTCCTTTCTCACTACTATTGGCTGCTCCCCAGAAATATACTTCCATTGAAGTCCTTCCCGACGGAAATGGAGAGTACGGTTCCCGCCGCGAAGCAAATTGGTGCCGTAAGTTTTTCAGCCCTACGCGAAAAATTCATATCGAACGTCAAGTGTTGTGGGATCAAATGCCCAATTCTATCACAACCCTTTTCCTGTCACGGGGCTGGTGCCGCTTCTTCAACGAACCTTATGAGGCAGTTTGGGAGAATGACGTGCGTCAGTTCTACGGATCTCTTGTCCGTACCGCTGAATTTGAATCCCAAGCATTTGTGGATTCTATCCCTATTCCATTTTCACTTGACCTTGTGGCACGGAAACTAGAGTCTTTTGGTGTGATCACTCCGGCCCAGTTTGACTATCCGGGTCCCGATCCCGTTCTCACTAAGGAGGTTTGTATCTCGCGAATCCAGCCCGGTGCGGTTTGGAATACCGAGACCTTTCTCGTCGGTCGCTTATCTGACAAGGCACGCTTCACCTTTCATATCGTTTGTGCCAATATCTTGCAAACATCCAATGATTCGGCGATGAGGCCGCGCCAAGCCACTATGATGTATCATCTGTTCGACCCTGCGACCGTGATCAACTTGGCCCGAACATTTTACACCGATATCCTTTTTGTGGCTTATGATAAAAAGGGCCGCGCTCCTCTTCCTTATGGTCGACTCATTACATCCATGCTTCGGGATGCCGGGATTGCACCACCTCAAGATCTTATCAACTTGCCTAAGCCTTTAGGTCAAGAGTCCCGCACTCGAAGTGAGCGGCAAATTCAGCTAGTCCGTGCAAGGCGCGGTGGCGATTCGAGTGACGAAGAGAGCGGCGAGGAGGATGTTGAGATGGGGGAAGGTGACGAGGAAGAATATGATGAGACGGTTGATCCGGATTATGTTCCGGTTGGTACGGGCTTGACTGAGCGCGTTCTCTCTCTTGAAACGCGTTTTGATGAGTATGTGTCCTCCTACGAGAGGGACATGAGTTTGGTCCTGCGAATGCAGGCTGACCTACACCGCCTTCAGTTAGGACCCGAGACCCCGCTTCCTCCTTACTTCTACAATCCTTATGATCCTAATTCTTCTGGCCCTTCCCATCGCCCACCCGCCCCTTAGGATGCCCTATCCCCTTTTAGGATTTTTCTACCTATGTTTGTATTTTTTTTCTTTTATTTTTGCTTACACAATGGTGTCACTGTTTCTTTGTATTATACAGTTTTAATATGATATTGGCTTGTTTTATTTCTCGCACTCTTTATGTTATCTTCTTTATCTCTCTTATCCTTTGATTGAGGACAATGCAAATCATTAAGTTAGGGGGGATGACAGGTGTGTTTTCATAAAACTTTGCTTCAATTTCATTTTTAAAAAAAAAAAAAACCCAAAAATATTTTTGTTCAAAATAAATAAAAATTGGAATTTAAATTTTTCAAAAATGTCACCTTTATTCTATTTAAAGTCTCAAATTATTAAATCTCAATTACACTAAGCCAAAATTGACCAAAGATGGAAATTGAAAGAAAATTGACGACTTTACGAATAAGTGTGGAGATTAGTCCAACCCGGTGAGATTTCGAGCCTTTTAATTTTTTATGAGTTTTTAAATCAATCCGAGTTTATGATTAACTCAAAAGTTCTTTTCAGCGTTTTAATAAGTCGTTGATGATCTCAATCCTTTGTTTTGATCGGTTATGGGAAATGTGTGAAATATTATCTCGAAATTCGTGCTAAATATATCTCTAAATTTAATTAATCTCGAGATGCATATAGTAATGTGATTAGCAATTTGGACAATGAAGTAGGCCCTCGTTTGTTACCAAAAAAAAAATATTAGACATAAAAAGTTGTGAAAAACGAAATTATCCTTTGCAACCCACTTTGAGCCTAATAAAATATTTTCCTTTTCGTTTGATAACCTAAAAAAACCAAATAGCCCGGAATTGCGAAAATGGAATATTAAATAAAGTCCGAAAAGTGCAATAAAAAGGGGCAAGAAGAAGAAAAAAAAATGCTCAAAAGAAAAATAGCAAGAAAAGAAAAAAATAGAAAAAGAAAGAGGAAAATGAGCAAATGCCCGAAAAAGCACTAATGGACACCATGAGAAGATTTTCCAATTCCGAACATCCCATCCATTCCCATTTTTACCCTTTACACTTTTTAACCCGAAAAGTCCTAACCGAGTCCAAATGGCGAAATTAATTACTGCATGGAGAGCTAAGACATGAAAAGATAAAATGAGAGATTAAATGGTGTGAAATAGAGATGATGTTCCCGTTTCCTAATAATTGTATTCCGATGATGAGATATTTTCACTATATATTTCCTTCTTTTCAATTTTGTACGCATGAATTTGTGTCCATTATATTTACTCTTTATATCATGCATACCAAGAGAGAATAGCCACAATCCGAGAGATTCGTTTGTGAGTGTATCCGTAAGAATTTGAATCAAAACGAATTTTCGGAAAGTAACGTAATGCTTAATCGGTGGAAATTTGAGGTTTAATTTTTGGCTTTGCACACACACACACACACTATGGTTTGAGACAGTTGAATGTGAATTTATGATGATTATTTTTTCGAAAAGTTTAAATTGTACAAATTTTTAAGTATTTTGATATTTATTTGAGTCAATAAAGAATTTTGTGGGTGTATTCACTGCAAACCCTCACGAGACAAAACTCGTCCTACTAGGGTAACCTAGGGGTTTAAAGGCTTGTTGCATATGCTCAATGCAATCGCGTGCCTGCGAAAGTGGAATTTTATTTTAATAAAGAAATTTTCAAGAGTTGAATTTTGGTTAGATTCAGATACATTGCCCGGGACGTGCAAAGTCCTAAGTTAGGGGGATTTGACCAAGCGTAAATTCTTCCGAATTTAGCCCCTTAAGTTAGTGATTTTAATATCTCGAACAAGGTAATTGAATCATTTTTAGTCCATATCACTCTATTGTTCGTTTCTAACAAAATTCCCTAGTTTTTGTGTAATTGTGATAAAGATTTCAGGAATGGAATGCAATAAAATAAAAGAAGAAAACTAGAAGAAATGTAAAAGGGAAAAAGTGTAAATTCCATTTAGAATTCGAAAGCAACGTCAAAATTGAAGTTGAAGAGCATGAGTTCACAAGAGCATAGGAAGAAACGTCACTCAAATCGGAGTTCTAGATCAAAAGATATGGTCAGTCAAAGTTTCAAGGAAAAAGTCAAACTAAAAGAATTTCGGACCGATCCGGGTTGGATCCGGATCCATTCGAATTGACAAAGTCTAGTAGACCCCGGATTGGTGACGAACCGATGGAAGCAAAAATTCGGACCCATCCGACTAGGCCCGGACCGATCCGGTAAAAAGAAAAGAACCAATCCGGTGTATTCGGACCGATCCGAGGTTGAGCCGGACCGGTCCGATCGTGTGAAATGCTGACAATTAATTGTTCAATTAAAACAGAGCAACTCTTGGAAAAATGTACCAAAAAGCATTATTGGATATCAATTTCGATACTTGGTGTTATAAAAGCTAGTGCCCTATATCATTTGAAGGTTACAGACCAACCAAGTAAGTAGAGAGAGAATTGTAGCAAGTTGTTAGTTGTTGCTAGATTACAAATTAGCTAAAGAATTTTAGAGTTAGTTTTTGAGAGAACCATTCAGAAGTTTAAATTTCTTTCATAAGAACCCTAGTTTGTACTGCTGATTAAGAAGAAGTTATCTGGATTTCAATTTCATTTACTTTCCTGCTGCTGAATTCAAGTACTATCATTCTATTCTCTTTTACTTTATTATTTGCAAATTTATTTCCCATGTCTTGTAGTTCCATAATTCTGAGTATGAATTTGTTCTTCAATCCAATCATGAGTAGCTAAATTTCCCAAGGGTTGGGGTACATGAACTCAATCCAAGACAGATTATCTATGTAGAAAATACAGGTTAAATTAAAATATTGATTGAATCGTGAAAGAAAATTATACAAAAACTGTCAATCTTTTAATCTCTCTTGCCCTAGGTACTTGAGATGTTTAAGAAAGCTTTGCTAGTATATTTATCATTCACCGCTTTATACCTATTTTTGATTTCATATTATGCAGGCTAGATCCCTCATATATGTAATGCTTAGAAGTTATAAAGGCTGGATCTAATCAATTATTTTAATTTACAAGTCTAGTATTCTCTATGATAATTTGCTAAGGATTGAGGGATTGTATTCTACCCTGTTTTCTCCCATTTGATTAAAAGTTTTTTCTGCAATTTTTAGTCTGCTTTCATTAAAATTTCCAGTTTGCTTTTGTTAAGAAAAGTTTTATTTCGCTAGAAATCTTCCAAAATCATTAATCATCTTTTTGTTTCTTTTAAGAAATCATTTTCAGATTTAATAATTTTCCTGATTACTATTTGACATTTTCCTTCCCTGTGGATTCGATCCCGACTTACCGGGTTATTACTTGAGCGATAGGTTTGCACTTGAACCTAGAGTGAACGCACTTTTAAGACAAAATTTTAAGTCGCGTCATGAAGATGGGGATAGTTTAAGGAAAAAATCAAGACTTATGGCTCAAGGTTACACACAAGTTGAAGGTTTAGACTTTGATGAGTCTTTTGTACGTATTTCTAGGTTAGATCCAATTCATTTACTCTTATCCTGAGCATGTTACTTAGACTTTAAGATCCATCAAATGGATGTAAAGAACACTCCTTATTAGCGAACTTCAAGATAAATTTTATGTTTCACAACCAAAGGGATTTAAGGATCGCAAATGCCCAACACATGTTTATCACCATAAAAGGCTTTGTATTGCCTTACACAAGCATTTAGAGCTTGGTAGGAAAGACTTACCTCATATCTCTTGGGTAAAGGTTTTAAAAGAGAAAATATGGACAAGACCTTGTTCTTGGGATCTTGTGGGAAGGGCATTGTGGTTGCTCAAGTATACATTGGTGATATTTGTAAAACCCAATTTTGTAAAATAAAAAATTGTTGAAAATTCTGAAAATTCGCATTACATATAGTTTTCACAGTTGTAAACTTCGGGGGTGGGGGGTGGTGGTGGTAAAAATAAACACAAAACTAAAATAATAATTCTTGGCATAAACCAACACTTCAAAAATAATCGTACTCGTTGGTACAAATCGATTCAGATTTGGGCCGAATCAATTCGATACTTATTGGTGTGAATCGATTCAAGTTTGGGCCGAATCAATCTGGCACCTCTAGAATGCCTATATTTGTAGGTTATCGAGAATGTAAGTTTGTGGGATGTTTTTGTATGGCTTCCTTTGGGTGTTTATCATTTTCTATCTATCTTTGGACCCTTTAAGCAGTAGTATAGTAACCCGTAATGTGTAGAGGCCATAGGAGACGAATATCGAGCATGTAGGGTAACTTGTAGGGGTACCTATCCCATTTCCTCCCCTATATGCTGAGTGAAAATCTACATTTAATCCAATCCAAAAATACCCATTTTCTCCTCCATTTTAACTCAGCAAAAGCTTGCTTATTCTCTATGTAGTTCACTCATACTATCCCACACAATTTTCCCTCCATAATCAAGGATTTCCATGTGTTACAGAGGTGTTAATTTGGGTGTAAAGAGGATTGCTAGAATAACTAAAATTCAAAAAAATTGGAGCTTATTGGGTCTTCTTTGAAAATCTTCTCCAAAGTTATTATCTTCAAGAGGTACGGGTTCTACACTATTTTCAAGTTTAAATCAAGCATGCTAGTTATATATATACATATGTATGATTTACATGACTATTTATACTTATTATCAATGTATATGCATATATGCTGATAAATATGTGATAAAAATAGTGAAAAGTTAAAGTTTGAATTAAGTTAAAATATCTTAATATTTAAGGAATTTTTCCCTTGTGAAAATCATGTTTAAATTATTTATTTCGTGACAAATGATAAGATGGACTTGGTGAAGAAATGTAGGATGCATGTATGGGTTTATTTGGTATAAATCCTTTCATTCATGAACAAAATAATATATAGTTATGGGAAATGGATTTAATATTTTGGAAATATATTTAAACAAGCCTTGAAATATGAAGTTATAATGTTGGAAAAATCAGCATATTAGTCATATAAAATGACGCTACTATTATGTGATTAAAGTTTGAGAAGTTTAAAGTTTGTTGGACTAAAAGTGAAAATATAAATATTTAGATTAAATTCGTAAATATATTAATATATACACATAAAATGACAAAGATACAAAGTCTAAAATGATAGGTTCTCAATTTGTAAAAATAAGTCATGAAATGTCTAAAGTGTAGTTTTTAGGCCAAAAGTGTCATTTTATGAAAAGTATGGATTTAATATTAATGTTTGAAAACATGAGTATTATTTTGGAAAACTGGTTTTAAATGAAATAATATGAACACATAAAATGATAAGAGTTAACAAATTGGAAATATAAGTCTTGAAATGACAAAATCAATGTTTTTGTATAAAAGTGTTATTTTATGCAAAAGTTAGGCTTATGAGCGAATTTTCCAAACTAAAGGACTCTGTTTAAAAGATTTAAATTTTATGTGGTTGAAACTCATATTTTGTAAAGAAAATATGAAAAGAAGCATTTTTGGTAAAGTGTATAAAATGTAAGTTTATAAGAGTGAGTCAACAATGAAAAACTCATTAAAGTTTATAAATGGGTATTTTTAATTCAAAGGTTAAGTTTCATAAGAAACGGTAAATAAAGTTATTTTTGAAAGAGTGGCCCTACATGAGTGTGTTTCAAATCAAACCAATTTTTACCAAAAATTATCCAACTTTTAACTAACACCAAACCAAGTTGTGAAAAAACCAATTTTTACTTTAAACCAATTTTATCTTGATTAATCCTAAACATGTATCTAGTGATTAAAGTAAGTAAAGTAAAGTAAAGAATACTCACAACACTGGATGTACGAGGAAAAACCCAAGATGGGAAAAAACCTCAGACGACCCAAGCCAGAAAATTACTATGAATGTGGAATTACAACGAACAGACAAAAGACTCACTCAACCACTCGATCCCCATGGGTCTTGATGCTCTTATGATCTTCAACCACTCCTCTCACAGTGCCCACGTAGAAAGTCCTTCTTCCATGATACCTGTCCACAACACATGCGTCCACGTATGTCTCAGTGTCCACCGAATGGCTTTGATACGTCTACGATGTCGAACAATAAGTCCTTCTCTTTCCTTCACCGCAAAACCCTGATGTTCAAGTATATAACAAACCTTCTTGCTGCAGCAAGATCACATAAATATATAATAATGATATCTTGGATCTTTGCAAACTCGAAGGATGTGTTTAATCTTTGTAAACCTTAGAAAACATGTGCAAACAGGTTTCTGGGTCGTAAACTATTTTTCCAGAACGCACACTTATGAAATTCTGATGCAAATACGCTATAAATAAGAATTAAGCGCCGCCTCGAAAATTGTGTCGCTCGAACGACATTGACACGTCGTTCGCGCGACATGGTCATCTCGCTCGAACGAGCTGAGTTGTCGTTTGAACGACATACGTGCGCATTTGACTTTTTGACTTTTTCTTTAAAACGCTTCTTCCAAAAGAGATCCAAATAAGTCAAACTTTTTTTCGAGCTTATCAGAATAAAAAGAAGTGTAAAACATTTAAAACAGTTTTAAAAGGCATTTTCCTTATAAAAATTCATCCTTATTCTTTTATAAATATAATTTCGAGCACCATTAATTATACGCATTCATACCTTTGTGATTTCGGAATGCAATAAACTTGCACCATTAAACTTCGGCATGATTAATTCTTTGAAGATTTGTCGCAACGTCTTCAATTTCTTCAATACGTCATAGACCAAGTGGGATCGTGACAAACTAAAATCTCCATATGACATATGACAAACACATTTTTGTTCACGGAATTAAGTCAAAACAATACAGGGACTCAATTGAAAATTTATGTCCTTACAAATCTCCCCCTTTGACTATTCCAGGACAAAACTAACCAGTGAAATGCCTGAGCCGAGTCGTCAAGCCGTATGACGCCTAAATCCCCTCCCATAAACCCAAAGACAAAAATTACATTACACGGACTAGTATATGTACCACCGACAAGCATGCACTATCTGAATGTGATTTAAACTTGAAATCTCGAATCGCTGAAGCATACCTACACACATGGAATAGATAAATAAATACCCAATAAATTATGGAGGAACAAATGAAACCAATATATATATCCAAATGATACCAATTTTACAATAGATACCAATATGAATAATCTCTGAAACATCATTTGTTAACCAATTGAGCAACAATATGATACCAATTTAAACTCTGAGGATGATACCAATTTGTAAAATGTGTAATCAAACAATATATAAATCCAGATATCAATAAACATGCTCAATAAGTCTCCCCCTACATCACATACATCTCTCCCCTTTTTTGTCTCGAATAGACAATCTGGTGAAAAGATAAACCAATCAACAATTTTATAGCATGAAGATATACCAATTAAAAGATCGCTAGATAATCATGAAACAACTAGCTAAATATGATCAAGAAATAACAAATCAGTAGCTAGTAAACCAATGAATCACACAAAGAATATAACAATCTAATCAGGTGTGATAAACGGATCATATGCAAAATATCAATTTTGAACCAATATAACCTGCATATAAACCAGTTAGTCTAGAAAGCTTCCAGCAGTACCAAAAAATATACCAAATTTAACTAGAGGACTGCAAACAAAAAGAAGCAAAAAAAATCCAGACTGTCGTTCGAACGAGCTAGGGATGTCGCTAAAACGAGATGAGGACATCGCTCGAACGAGACTTCTCACGACATGGGGATGTCGTTTGAACAACTTCTCGCGACAGTCCAAACTTTCCTAGATTCCCAGAAATATCATACATTTTTGCCCAGTGAAAAAATTTCCAGAAAAAATTTCCGAGAAGGGGTTGACAACAACAAAACAGAGCTAAAACAGTAAACTATTTACCCAAAACGCAAAAACACATAAAAATTAACAAAGCAAGTTACATGCAAACATAATACTGATGAGCTCAAACATGGACATGGAATGTATGGGCGTTAAACTACAACTAATGAGTCACAATTCCAACACATCGAAAAGATCAAGAAGCTCTAATTGATAGCGATAAATCATCAAACTTTATCATAGCCATATGATAATAAAAGTGTGAGCTTAATGAACTAAACATACTACATGCACACAAATCCAGAATTTTGACGATTCTACAAATAATAGCGTCAAATTGCAATGTTTCAACGTTAGGTTTAGTTGTGCAAACCCGTTTAAATTTTCTCCAACCAAACTCCCTCATATATACATACTTTTTTAAGATCTTTTGAGGTTTCTAGCATTCTCAACTTAGATAAAATCTTATTGGCCTTTTTTTTTGGCATTTTGCCTTTTTATTTTGGGCTCTTTTAAACGGTTACTTTCATGACGAGTTAATTTTGAACTCTCGCTGCCCTTTCCCATGAATCACTCATCATTTTTTCAATTAGATACCAATTCAAATACTCACGGTAAACGGTTCTGACATGAACACTTCTCATTAAGTCTACTTACGCATAGATGACAAGATTGAGATAAGAACGCCTCACTAAATTCAAATATGCAAGAGAAGTCAAACATCCATATAAACTCATGCATGTGTGCAATGTTGGCATATGTACAAAGTCGAACCAAAATTCATAACAACTTCGAAACAACCCCATATAAACAATGGTTAAGATCATTCTAAGGATCGATAATAATGACCAAATGTCCTAGCCACATGGATGATGAAAAGATGGGGGTCCAAGCACACCAATATGCCACATTAAACATGTAAACTCAAAAACAAAGAACGAAAATATTTTTGACTTTTCAAAAATATTTTGACTCAAATAAAAGCAAAATCTTTTTGCGTTTTTCTAAAAAAAATACAAAACTAAAAATCTTTTTGTATTTTTCAGTGAGACTCAAACAAGTGAAAATAGTACAAAAGATACACATGTCACTATACTAGCAATGAATATATCATGAAGCAAACTAGCATATGACAAATATTATCATGCAAGCAACTATCCATAAGAAATAGCATATGATGCATCGTGTGCAAGCATGTGAGAATCAAACAACCTAGCATTTAGAATCTCCAAAATGAATTTTCTAACCCAAACAGGTGTATACCTAAAAAAACAAGTTTTGGGAACCGACGGGACACTACATTTAAACTTCCTAGGGTCTTTTCTATGTTCATAGCAAAAACTCCTAAGGTGACCTTTCGCACCACAATGCGAACACGTGTAAACTCGACAATGAATGGGACCTTTAAGTTGACCTTTTCTAACACCCTCGGATGTGGTTGACGCTCTAAAACACCTTATGGTATTGGCTTTAGCAACGGAGGCATTAGAACAAGGCGAGCCATTACCATTACTACACAAACTACTTGAGTCTATTAAATTATCTTTAAACTTCAAAACTTTGGACTCAAGCAAAAAATTAAGCTCCTCAAACTTTAAGGACTCCTTCTTTAAATTATCAATTACCCCTAGAAGGTTATCTCGCTCCCCCTCAATGTGAGCAAACTTATGCCTAAGTGGTTTTTCACGTGCCACACAATCATTAACTGCACAAACCCTAGAATTTTTCAAATCATCCAACTCTTTCCCTAAAATGAGGACTCTACCATCACTCTCCTTTTTAGAAACTCTAAAAGATTCAAAGTTATTAAATAGAGTTCCAAACTTCTCACGACGAATATCTCTTTAAATTTGAAACGTTTGCAAATATCTAATCATATTTTTAAAACGGGAAGTTTCTTCCTCCAAAACTTCAATACGTTTTGCGAACATTAAATTCAAGAGATGTAACTCGTCAAAGCTTAGAAAATCCATCGAGAAAGAAACAAATCAGGAGTAAAAACGCAATAATCGCAAGGAAACACAAACACATGGATCAAACACAATAAAATAGTGTTTTTAGCTCTGATACCACTTTTAAAGAGTGGCCCTACACGAGTGTGTTTCAAATCAAACCAATTTTTACCAAAAAATATCCAACTTTTAATTAGCACCAAACCAAGTTGTAAAAAAACCAATTTTTACTTTAAACCAATTTTATCTTGATTAATCCTAAACATGCATCTAGTGATTAGAGTAAGTAAAGTAAATTAAAGAATACTCACAACGCCGGATGTACGAGGAAAAACCCAAGACGGGAAAAAACCTCGGACGACCCAAGCCAGACAATCACTATGAATGTGCAATTACAATGAACAGACAAAAGACTCACTCAACGACTCGATCCCCACGGGTCTTGATGCTCTTCTGATCTTCAACCAATCCTCTCACACTGCCCACGCAGAAAGTCCTTCTTCCCCGATACCTGTCCACAACACACGCGTCCACGTATGTCTCGGTGTCCACAAAATGGCTTTGATACGTCTACGATGTCGAATAAGAAGTCCTTCTCTTTTCTTCACCGCAAACCCAGATGTTCAAGTATAGAACAAACCTTCTTGGTGTAGAAATATCACATAAACATATAATAATGATATCTCGGATCTTTACAAACTCTAAGGATGTGTTTAAGCTTTTTAAACCTTAGAAAACATGTGCAAACAGGTTTCTTGATCGTAAACTTTTTTTTTCTAGAATGCACACTTACGAAATTCTAATGCAAATACGCTATAAATAAGAATTAAGCGCTACCTCGAAAATTATGTCGCTCGAACGAGATTGACACATCCTTCGCGTGACATGTTCATCTCGCTCGAACGAGCTGAGCTGTCGTTTGAACGACATACGTGCGTGTTTGACTTTTTCTTTAAAACGTTTCTTCCAAAAGAGATCCAAATAAGTCAAACAATTTTTCGAGCTTATCAGAATAAAATGAAGTGCAAAACATTTAAAACACGTTTAAAAACATTTTCCTTATAAAAATTCATCCTTACTCTTTTATAAAAATAATTTCGAGCACCATTTTCCTTATAAAAACACTCCAAGGAGGCCCCGGAGCTCTAGGGTGCAGCTTAATGCTGAGACCCAAAATCACTGATCAATAGCATATTTCGGCATAAAGGGAGTCGGTGAAAGGCCGTATAACACTTATGGATTAGTACCCCGATTATTAAAGTGAAAAGATGTTTTTGAGCCTGACGCCCATTAATATAACAAAAAGTTTATGAAACAACTTGAAAATTGTGAAACTATGTTAATGATCGGATTAACGCGATGCAGGTAGTATTATAATAAGGATTAAATGTAAATAGGATCATCGCTCGGGTTATATGGTAAAAAATTTAATTGCAGGTAACATTGAGTTTTTCATGAGAACACTTACTCAAATGAAGGATGATTTCAAAATTTCTAAAATGTAATTTATAAGTATAGATATTCTTTGTAAGTATTACTCTAATAATATTTCTCCTATTGGGCGCGCGCTCATACCCCACCATTTGACAACCCACCTAGGTACTTCAGGGAAAGATAAAGGCAAGGAAATTGCAAGAGATAAGGTAGGATTTACATGCTAATGGAGCTCTGTTTACAATTTTCTTTAAATGTCTAACTTAAATGGAACTTTTGTTTGGTTGCAACTATTTGGAAGTGTTTTACATTAGGTTTGTAATAAGACAAAATGACGTGGACTTTCTTAAAATGCTATACTCTATGAAATTTGCAAAACTCTTTATTCTAAGTGTTTTTATAAATTTTATAAGTTGAAAATCATTTCATTAGTTAGATTCAATGAATTTTATGACCAAAAAATTTAGAAGCAAGATTTTTTTTTAAAATGAGGACTTTCTTAAATGAAATCAAAGTATAATTTTTTTTCCATTGATCCCCAGAAACGGGGCGTCACAATATTATGTTTGGCTCCAAAAATGAAGATCATGCTCGAGATTTTTCCTCGATAATGCAAAAAGAATTTAAGATGAGCATGGTTAGGGAATTCACTATATTTATTTGTCTCCAAGTGAGATAAATGGATAGTGGAATTTTTATTTCGCAATGTAAATATGCAAATAAATTTGACCTCGACTCTTCCAAGCCTAAACGGACCCCCATGGACGCTTCTGTTAAGCTTGGAAAGGATATCGATGGGATAAATTTTGACGAGGCACTTTATCATAGTATGATAGGTAGCTTGTTATACCTCACGTCTAGTCATCCCTACATATCCTTTATTGTAGTAGTTTCTGCTTGCTACCAATCATGCACTAAGGAGTCCCACTTAAAAATTGCTAAACTCATTATCAAGTATGTTTGTGGGACCACGGGATTTGGTGTTTGGTATCCTAGGAATACTAATAATTTTGTGTTACCTTATTCGAATGCCGGTTGGTTAAGTATTGATGGGAGAAGGAGTACATCAGGTGGATGGTTTCATCTTGGAATGCCAAGAAAACAAAATTGTGTTTCACTTTCCATCGACGAAGCAGAGTATATTGCTAAGGAGAGTTGTTCTACTCAAATCCTTTGGATGAAACAAATGTTGGAGGAATATAGTAATGGTCAATATTGGAGGATTATTAATGTGGCAATATTAGTGCTATTAATATATTTAAAAAACCCATATAACATTCTAAAACAAAGCATATATACATTGGACATCATTTTATTAGAGATCATGTAGAAAAAAAGTCATGTCTTTAAAATATTTTTCTACTGATCTTCAATTAGAGGATATTTTATCCAAACCTCTTTATTGGAATAAGTTTGAGTATATTAGGTCATCAGTAGGTATTTTCATCGTTGATTGAATGATTTGATAATATGTTTAGGATTTATGGTTCTTTGCTTCATTTCATTTTCTATCTCATGCCATGTTGTTTGTTCTAAGAGTTGCTTGTATTCTTTACCATAAAAATATTTGTTAAATAAAATCATTTACACCTGTGACACCCCGCTTATTAAAATAAGAGGTGGCTAGCCCGCTACTCTAATAATAACAGGAATCATAAATGGCCCATTCTTAGCATCACTTTCGCATAATAATAGTACGAGATAACCACCAAATATTTTTAAAAACGGATGTCATATAATTTTGCAAGTCTAATAAAAACAATTTCGACAATCCAAATTATTACAGAAGGTGGATATATATAAAGACATGTAATAGTTTAACAACCATTCTACAAAACATAACCGAATAAGCTGTTGGTTAATAGACTAAATATAAAATATTACGCTAAGTATGACAGTATATACAAATACAAAACTTGAGCAACACGCCCGAATATATAGACAAATCATATCTAGAATATCCAAAAGAGATTGATGCACCTAATACAAAAATCTTACAACATCCGCAAAAATGTCATAGCGCCTTGACACTAGGAAAGAAGGCTCAAAGCGAGCGCCCATGCGGCGGAGCACCTGAGCATACATAAGAACCACACAAGAAGGGGAAATATAAACGGATCAGGGCCCGATTTGATATGATATACGTGTGAATAAAATGCATAACATTTATGAATGCTAAACATCATTAACAGGTTAAGTTCTCTCTTCAGTATAAGAATAATCCTCATCTCTCATCTAAATGCACATCCTAGCACCATACTAGATCATTATAAGTTTACCCATCTAATTAAGAGAAATAACTTAATTCCATTTAACATGCTTAAATTACAACTTCATAAAATATATCTTCACAAGTCCATTTATCATCGAGGTCATTTACCATAAAGTTGATTTATAGATTCATTAATGCATAGATATGAAATTCCATACCGTGAGAACAATTACAATCATAATATAACGGTTATAAGACAATCCTTCCGGGAGTCACCCGACTGGATGCGCCCCTAAAGGCTATCATCGTCCAGGGCCTATAATTAAGATCACCTGGGTACCCTAAATCGCATCACGTGGGAAGCAGCCATATACCTTCGACAGTGAGTCATAACCATACCCGGAATTACTTCACTTTGAATAAAATAATCACACAACGTAACCACCGAACTTTTAGCCGAGGACAATATTCTCCCTGCATCATTATCCAGGGGATTTACCTCATTCGCGTAACTTCCCTTATGATAGCATTTAGAGAGGTATGTATATGCATGCCATAATCACCAGATATGTCAATTAAAGGGTACATTTCTTATTCACCAAACCATATGTGCATAATGATATAATCTACAAGTATAATTTCCCTCATAATAGCTCCCTCCCAAAGTCCAAAATGATACTACCCAACTCTACCCTAGTCCTAGACTTGTTTGTTCAATGAAATGAGACATTATGACCTACTAAATAATCCTCAAAATAAGCCTGAAGACCCCCTTACTAACCTAGGGTATTTGTTCCCCTATGTAAGACCCTAATGATCTTTATTACTTCATATAAGAAGGTTCCAAAGACAAAAATCTAAAAGAAAAGGACTAGAAACCAGGTTGGAAAAATTCCATAAAATAACAGGATTTCGAATCGATTCGCCTAGGGCCGAATCGATTTGCCCCTGATAGCGAATCGATTCGGCTGAGAAAAATAACCTACCGTCTAAACCCGAATCGATTCAGTTCCTCAGACCTATAGCCACTATTTTAGCTAATCGATTCGCTAGGGAGGGCGAATCATTTCGCCCTGGTCGAGATGCCCAGTTGGGGCTACGGGTTGATATGAACCCTAAATACCCAAAACTTATTTTCTTCCATCTAATCCCAACATCATCAACTCATAACATATCCAAATAATTTATCCAGGTTAACCAAATAGAAAAGGCCCATTTAAAACAAGTATAGATCCTATAATTTAGGGTTTAACCAACAAAATCATCAAATTCCATTAATGATTCAAACTCAAGAGCACTAACTATAAATACACATTATTCACACTCAATCATATATTTATGAAAGTTAGAAACTTGCCTTAAGATTGTAGCCTCGGATTATCTTCTCGTTGCAACGATTCCAAGCCCAAATCACAAAATCTCTTCTTCTCTCTTTTTTCTCTCAAGCTCTCTCTTCTCTCTAACTCTCTTTTTCTAGGTTAAACACAAATAAGCTTAATTGCTCTTGCAAGAATAAAATACCCAAAGCATCCAAAATACATTAAGTCCAACAGTAAATGCTTTTACATACTTAAAATGACTCGTAACATCATAATTAAGTTATAACTAGTCAAAAGTACCCCGAAACCCAAAAAACACAACTGACACTTATTTTAACTATCTCAACCATTCCCGGACTAACCGTGCCCTCTAAACTGGCATCCAGGATATTGTTCAATATTTCTTGTTCCAACATCATATTAACTTTTTAATAATAAACCGATTGGAATATAAGTCATAACCGTCGCTTAAAGCACAACGATGCCACAAAATATAATGTTACACTATTAACATTCAATTAACGATAAATATGCAAAACTCAGTATATATTATCTCTTAAGTCACTCAAAGTAATATTTACTTCAACTTTCTTTATATTATATAATTACCCCACATGGCATTTTAATATAAAAATAATTACTCAAAAGTAAGGGGTATTACAACACTCTCATTAGATGATATACTCCTTACCATATCTTTGTATATTAAATGGTTATTCTTAAATATTTTTTGATTTCGTGTGGATACACGTGGTTTTGCGCATTATAGGAGAAGTTTCTATTTTCTTTTAAAGTTTTATAAACTTTGAGAACCATCTTATTGGGAACACGTGATCATATACTTTACACCGCACTACACATCGTATTGATGCCACTTTATGTGTAATTACAAAGATAAACAATCTTTTACAAGCGATTCAAAGCTTCAAATATTTATGTAAGAGAGTTAGTTATCCTCAAATGTGTACGTGTGAGATTTTATCATGATTTGAAGGAGTTAAAAAGCTATACGGTATATGAAAATCTGAGAGATGATGTCGTTAGGGCTATAACTTTGATTGGATTATGCTACCTTTGAAAGTTGGAAATGGTAACCCATTTTAGTAATGAATGTGTGAAAGATTCTACATACAAAAACATTTTGAATAATGTGATGTTTCAAAGATATATATTCGTACAAAATTGATTAACATCGAGGAAGTGAAATTAAAGGTTTTAACTAAATCTCTCATTAAGGAAGAGAAAAGTGTTAGTTGAAAATATCTCTAAATGTGTTGGAAATTCTCACTATTATCGAAGCTTTCATTGATTTGTTCTTAAATTGTTATTCTTAATTGAACCTAAACTTTGTTTACTCTTTCAACTGTGTTCCTTGTTTTTGTTTTTCACGTGAGAGATAATCTTGTGTTCTTGGTTGATAAACCATATCATGTTATTATCCTTTGAGATAATATTTTTTTGGTTATGAAATTCTAGTCATATATCTCATGCCATTTGGTACGTAAGAAACTTTAAATTATAATTTTCCTTATCCAAATAAAGATTTTGGAATTTTTGTTCAATATGTATTGCATATCATAAATTATGAATAACAACATCTCCTTATAGATTATTCTACTTAACTTTATTTTATTAACATCATGTGCTCCTTACGCTTTAATGATTCTCTTTTCCTGGATTTCGTTTCTTTGTCTAGTTCCTTGACACAAAGGGGGAGAAGTTTTTTATAAAAAGGGTGACGTTTCATATACAGGGGAGCCTTGAATGATGTTTCATATGCTAGTTAGTATAAATTTCATATTTATATCTCCTATGACTAACTCTTGCATATTATGGATTTCTTCACACATTGGTGGTTTATGGTGTTTGATAGTGTTTCAAAAAATCTTGCTCCGATTACTTTGAAGAAGTATTTTGTCATTTTTGGGTTGTAAGAATTTGTGATTTGTATCATGTTATGCCTTTTGTCGGGCCTTGTGTCATAGTTGATAGGGATTCCATTATTATTTCTAGTAATGTTTGGATATTGTATTTTGTAAAGGAATAGACAATCGGGGTCGTAAGAGTATCCATGTACTTATTTGTGCCCTCATAAGTAGTTGTCTTATTTCAGTTTTCCAAAATACTTTGGGTTCCTTATTTAGCTCTCTAAAAAGCTTCATCATCAGTTAAGATCTTGAAGCCGGCTCTTGATTATCCTCGTCATTATATATATATATATCGTATTTTTGGATGAATGGTAATTTGGAGAATTCCCCCACACACGTCACGCGTTTTTACAAACCTTTTTCAAAACGTCTTGGTAAAACAAATTTGTGTATGTAAATATTGAGGATTTGCTATTTTGATATTGCTTGTATTATAATTGTTTGATATACTTAAAAATAAGAAAAAATGAGTGAAGCTGAGCAATTTTACAACGGTGAAAACTTTCATCGCTGAAACGAAATTGGAACAAGTTCCCGTTGGTAAAAATTATAAAAATTAGTGCGAGCAGCTTATAGTTGAATCATCGCTGCAGCGACATGCTTGATACAATGATACTTCCCTCACTGTCCACCAAGTTTTTTGAAAGGCTCTATCAAATTGTTTTTAATAAGTGTGCAACTTACATCACGATAAGTTAGCTCGAACGGTAGTTATTTTCGCAGTGGCGACACTTCCAACGATGCTTACGATTCGTGAATCTCTTATACATATTTTTGAAGATCTTATAGATATTTGTGTGAAAAGAACCTTTTGGCGGATGATTATACTTAGTAGTCCTCAACCACTCTCTCACACATGCTTTGTGTAAGAGATATGTACTTTGGCTTGTCTTGGAAAATGAGAAACCCATTTTTGTGGTTTTATTTATTTAAAACATCAATTCTCTTCATTTGAAAATACATCTCACATATCTTTTCAGGAGAAAAATACCAAGGGGTTCTTCTAGTGTGTATTCTTTTCTTTTTCCTTTCAAGGAGATAAGAACACATTCGTGAAAAATAGTGAACCTGTTTTCAAATCCTAGTTGATTTTAATCAAGAACTCATTTTCAAAAAATAAACGTTTTATACACTTTAGGTTCCAATAAGAAGTTGTATGGTATTTAAGGTTCTCTTTTTGGGTCCATATCATGTGAAATATTCAAATCTTGAAGATAAAGTTTTGTACAACATTATTAACACGTGTCATAACATTACGATGTTGATATTATCCATCGATAGGAGTCTCTGGCTTGCAAAAATTTTGTGGAAAAAGCATGAAGGTGTGATTAAGTGTAGTTAGGAGTGTAAGTCATTAGTCTTATCTGTAAGTATTTTCCTAAGATGAATGTGATAATTTCATTGGCTCGAGGTTTTCCCCATTAGTGGGTTTTTTTCCTCGTACATTTGTTGTTGTGATCTTATTTACCTCTTTCGTATCTTTTATTATCCAGATGCTTATGCAAGATAAAACTTAAAGTTGGTTGATTAAAATGCGAGTAAATTTTTAACATTATATTTTAGTTGTGCAAAATAATTTTTTAGTGGGCCTCCATTTCGGTATGCAATACTCATTCTCGTAGCGGGTCATAACAAAGGATTAAAGAGAATCTATAGCCTATCAGGTTTTAAACCTATGAACATACTAATAAGATCTTAAATTCTCTTATTGCGAGGATTAGATAAATAATAAGCATAAGAATGGATAAATTTAAAGTTGCCTTTGACATGGACTATCTCTTGAAATAGGCATGCAACTGCATTTAAAGGACCAATAGTGGTCCGGTCTGATTGGCATTAAATGGGTCATCTACAAACTTATAGCACCTTATGTAAAGAGAGAATAAGAGGTAGGGATGAAGGGCAACTTCTCTTCCTTTCAAAATAATCACAATTAAAAAGGAGTGATCCAACATAAACCTCTAAGACTTAACATAACATATGCGTCTTCATAGATAAGAGAAAGAAAGAAATAAAACTGCTTTTCACTCACATCCGTGGTGTTTTTTGTGTGTTTGTTTATGAAAGTGGAGTATAATAAGTGAATATTTACACTTTTTAACCTCAATGTGATGTCAACTAGTATAATATGAGGATGAACATCTTCCTCAATTGATTTAAATCCAGATCGTTGACATGGTGGGACCTGCCATCCGAAAATTGAACTCAAAATGATTGAATGCTGAATTATATAAATGGATAACACTAGAGATAATGGATAGATCATATTCAATTTCCATCAAACTGGATTTAAAGGTGTCATTGATACTTTCCATCTTTATTTCTCTTGACTTAGAAATGAGCATCCAATTAAACCATTTAGCTCATGTGGTGTTGTCTAGTCTTTTAGGCAAAACCCTAAACCAGAATGAGGAGTGTGCTCTAAGGTAGGAAGAATCCTAGATGAGGAGAGTTTGATCCTCAAGGTTGGGATTTAAAATAGAGATGGGAAATATAATCTCATCCTTAAAAAAGGACCAACGGTGGAGTAAGTCGCCCCATAGGAAGTTTATATAGGGACAAAAATACTCCCAATAACAATGGAGTTTTCAGGCGAGGGCATGTTGATTATTTTGTCAAATTGGAAGTAAATATCATAAATTATAGAACTAGACATCATTGATGGTGAAGGGTTTGAAGAAACATAAAGACGTCTGAGAGTTGAGTATATGCTTGGAGAGAGAAAGTAAACAATAAACACGGGAAGAAGTACATAAATTATGTTTAATAACTTAGTGGTGTAATTTAAAATGCTAAAAGAACGCCAAGAAAATGCTGACACTTGCGCTAAGGACGTTCCTTCCAAAAGTGAAGTTACGGGGAAGTGGGGAGATAAAAAGGCATCTTTAGTGGATCCGTCAATTAAGATACCCACATGATTATATTTGGGGGGTCAATAATATACGAAGGAATAAAATTAAATCTTAGGTGTCCCAAGTCAGCCAAATGTATTGATTGAAAAGTGTAGGGGAGTACTTCTCTTTGCAAGGGAGTTTAAGGATAAACTAAGGCATAACCCATACTAATGGTGAAAATACAATAATAAATGTGATATTGATGACAAGTTATGAACTCAAGTACATATCTCAAGATAAGGTAATAAATACAATTGTTTGATAATAAATTAAACTTTGAGGAAGTTAGTTAAAAGGATAGAGAAATAAGCACTATAAACACATCCAAGTAGGTAGGTAAATACTCAAATGTAGGTAGTATAGTGTTTGGAACTCAATAAATGATTGTTTTCTTGGAAATAATTGGGGAAGCGTATTAGTGAAAGAGAGTTAAAGCTCTAGTTTACAATAAATATCTCAAATTGGTCTTTTAGCTCAAAGATTCAGTGGTTTCTCAAATGATAGCTGGGGTTATTTATAGTCTCGTAATACTCCCGAGGAACCTCACGCGCATTAATTTTTGGGCCACACTACCATACCTAATATTTCATTAACAATAAATTTTGAGTGAAATCTTGAGTAACCAATCGATGTGTCAGGTGGCGCCATAGTGTGTTAGCGCCAAACCAACTAACTGGTTACCAAACCGTTGTTGTTTAAGGCAAGTTTGATTTGACATGTGACAAGCATCACTCATATCTCTTATGGAACTATACTATTTTTGGCCCCAAAATTCTATGGAGAGTAAGCTCATGGTTGTAGTTCAAGGTTGCTTGAATGTGCTCAATCGGGAAAAGTTAGGTGTTTTACCCGGTGTATTAGTTAAATTATTATTTAATGATGCTGAAAGAGGGAAAATCGAGTGGTCGTGTAAGGACACTGTCGTTGGTTGGCTTAACACCTCAATACCAAAAAACTAAACAATTACGGTATTGAATCGACAAAGAATGTTGTTCATAATTTAACTGAGTTGTTACTTTAAAATAAAAGTATAATAGTTGATTTTTGGTTTTCTAAAGGTTTCATATCACAATTAATCTACACAAATATTTAAACTAAATTAATTTTCAAATATGAAACAATAGGTTGAGAATTAAATCCCTCACCTCTGAATACATAGCATACATGGTTACGTGGTTAGAAAAATTTCAAATATGATTAATATTGATTTAAATAATTATTTAAACCCGGACTGTCACTCCCCAAATTTTTATAAAAGTCTAAATACGAGTTTGACATCAGCAATATTCTAAAAAATTACACACGCAAGAAAGAAAATATGGTGCATACGAGATATACCCTATTAAGGTTCCCAAGTGAAAAATGGGGAACAATTAAGCCATTAAAACAAGTCTATTCCAACATACCATAGCGAAGAAACTATATACCCAAGTTGAGTTCATTAATATCAACCTAATTTAATTAGCTAAAAAATATGTTTAATTAATTAAATAAAACAGTTTATTGGAAGAAACATTTTTTAAAAATACAAGTAGACTAATTATGGGAACACTTAACTAATTTTTTAAATCATTTAATCTAATTATAGAAAGCATTTAATATAATTATAAAAATGATTTAAACTATTTAATAAATCAATAAACTAATTAATAAAATAATTAAATTAATTAACCACACAATTTATTGAAAAATAAAATTATATTACAGATTACAAAACTAAATTAAACCTATAGCGATAGAAGAAATTAGATATCCTACTCTAATGGTTGGTGTCCTACACTACAATGGGTGTCCTTATTGTTGTCAAATTTATATAAGAGGAAATTGTGGTTGGGGGGTTAAAATGGGAATTATATTTGTTGGTGGTAAATATTAAAATGGGAGTGTGGGACTAGTTTAAGGCTGGTGGAATGGTGGAACTATGGGAAAAAGAAATGAATGCGCCTAAAGAAACATGGTATTTATCACTTTTTTAATCTTTTATAGAAGATAAACATATGGGAGAGAGGATGGTTGTGGGAAAAGAGAAAGGAAGTGAGTTGGTATTTATATATATGAAGGAAAGAAAATGGAGAACAAAAAGAAAAAAGGAAGGATGCTGGACGCATGGGAAGCCAATATGGCATGCATTGCGCGTAGGGGAAATAAAAATTCTCCCACTACGTGCGTGGGTTTTACTGGGCCAAGTGGAGCACGTTGGTTTGCCCAGCCGGAATACAACTTTACCTCGAGGAAAATTCTAAGTGTATCGCATTTTTGTATCACATTGAAACCACATGCCTACGTGGCGTGCAGAGATTGGTTAATTCTTTATGGATGTGGGTCCACGCCAACGGAATTAACCAATCTCCGTACGCCACATAGGCATGCGATTTCAATGCGGTACATGTAGAATTACTCTTACCTTGAGCATGGCGTGCAGGCATTTTATTTCATTTTATTTATTTATTTTTGCTTTGTTATAAAAGGAAGTGGGTGGGTGGGGTGGGGGGGGGGGGGGTAAGTATCGAACCTAGTTCTCCTCATTCATCCTTCCCTCCCTTAACCAGCTAGCCAAATATTACTTCGATAGATATACTGCCTCCCCTAATATAAAAACCAGAATTAACCCAGTTTCCATAATTACATATTAAACCGCAAAACCTAGTAACTTTCACATTTGACCTCGGATTGATTCATTGTTTGAACCGAAGCAACCCTTATTTTGAGACCAAATTTTTTTTAACAGAGTTCCGATTATAAATTCTAACTTTAGAGTTGACCCAAAGCTTTGACTTTTGACTTTCTTTTGGTTCCAAACTTTGACAATTCATAATTTCTTCGTATGAGACGGTATTTACACGCCGTTTGAACTTAGACATTCCTTATTTCAAGACCAACAATCTTTGTAAAGAGTTCGAGTCTGCAACTGCACCTGTGAAATTAGAATTTTGCCTCTAAAAGTTCATTTGTCAATGTTTCTTGCTCAGAATGCTTCCAGACTTCACCATTAGCTTTTAAAATTCAGTAAAGACTCAAATAAACCTTGTACAAGCGAATAACCATGCATATTAAGGTTATACAGTAAATGAGTATAAAAGTGGATTTTAGCGAGATGGAACTTTAATATTGCACAGAAAAATGGGTAATAAAATATAATATTTCACACTAATCACACCCTCTAACTAACGTGTTGCTAGTACCTAACAACATAGTGAAAGATATGTTCATGTAGTATTCTTTATTTTATTCATGGATTATAAAAAGTGGAGAGACCCATTTTCGCCGGATGCAGGGTTGAATTTATCTAATGTAACAAACAGTTAACCCCCAAGATTACCCTAGTGTCACGTTTTATCTCGTGAGAGTTTACACTGATGATACTCACAAACATCATATTTTTTATCAAAATAATTTTCCATTTTCTTAACATTAGGCTTAATTATATTCTAAGATTTTAATAAGAAAATATAGCATTGATTAACAGATTACTCCACTAGTTTATTTACTATAACCACTATGTTAAAGTAATTCATGAGATTCATATATTAACTGAGTGTGGTGTGAAACACAAAATTTACATGTGAAATTGTATATTTCTTTTAATGACTCGATGTTCTTAATGAAGCGCACTAGTTCAATTCTCGCAAGTGATTACACTCAAAAAATGAAGACACTCTCAGTTAGTGTACGTCACTTGGGACATGTAGACAAACGGAGTATTTGTAATTTGAAAACAAAGCCTTATACATGTTAGTGATGAAAGGCTTTTATATAAAATGAGAAAATGTAATCTCATGATAGGATACCATTTTCTAAAGGATGTGAAAATTTAATCTTTTAATTGAGTAAAATCATGTTAGCCCTATGATCATTTAGGGAATTTTTCAAATAGTAAATGTGAACATGGATGCTAAGGTTAACACCTTAAAATGATTTGTATTTTTCAAAAAAGGGTGAACTTGAAGAGTTATTTGTTTTCCTTTTCTTTGGAACTCTTTGTTATTTTTGAATTACTTATTTTTATTTTATTTTCTTCTTTCTCTTTTCCTCTCTTATTTTGTTTTTTGTCCGGTCCCTATTTCACTTTGTATTCCTTTTTGCATCAATTTTCAAGGTGTTGGTGAAGTGGATGTAATGACGGAATTGAATTGTCTTTGATCAAAAGTGAGAGTAAAACATAATTTTTAGAATTCTGTTTTGTAAAATATTATATCACCATCCTTTAGTCAATAATCAAAACAAGAATATTGAGATTACCAATAACTTTAAATAGTTTTCAAAAGAATAATGAATAAGTATATACATCACTCCAAATATGGGAGAGAGAGAGAGAGAGAGTGCACAAAGCTCACATGGTAAGTATACTATGCATCTTTAAATTTAAAGAGTCATTTAGCTTTTTACAATTATGCAATCAATGTTTTTGTTATGCATAAGGTGCCAATGCATTAATCATATGAATTAATAAAGCATAATGAAGATGGTAAATAGACAAAAGAGATATTTAAGCAAGCCAACTCTTAGATATGTTAACTATTTTTTTGTCAAAAGAATGAGGTAACTAGAAAGTAAAATCTTAAAAAAATAAAAAATGTAAGGATATTTTTGTCCATTTTCAATGTGTTATGTCATACGCCGTTACACCGTTGAAGAAAATCAAGATTCATTAAGTCATCATCGGATCCGAATATCAAAAGAATAAGACTAATCAAAGTCTGACAGGCCGGACCGGTCCGCCCAGAGAAAAAGAACCGATCCGACCTCGGATCGGTCCGCCCCCCAGTCGGACCGATCCGCCTACTGAAAAGCCAGTACACCCCGTACCGATTGCGAACCGAAGAAGCCAAAAATAAAAAGAACCGATCCGCCTACCCGGACCGATCCGCCTTAGACCCGGATCGATCCGCCTGGGGTAAATCCAAACAGATCGTGGTTCATATTTTTTAGGTCTAGGACTCCTTATTTAAACCCACTACGGGGAGTTGGTTTCAGAAGGCTTTCAAGACGAGATTAAGAGTCCTTATACTCTAAAGTATTCATCGTATTTGAGTTCCTTGATTCATACCCTTAATTCACACAAATTCCAAAACTTAGTGAATCACTTTTGGTAACCCTAGAACACAATCTTTGCTGTTCAAGCCCTGTGAAGAGGACCGTTCTTCTTCTTCGTTGCTGCCCTACTGGAAAGGGATATCTCCATCCACCGACTACAGAATCCGACACCTGAGGGTAATTCTTAGTCACTTGTATTTTCATTGTAATCCGATTGTAAACCGTTCCTTTACAAATTATAGTGAAAATAAATGGTTTTGCCCCTTTAGGGGATTTTTCCTCAATTATGTGTGTTTGAATAACTATTGCATGATCTCATCTTGTTTCAATCACACCTAGTTGCATGTTTAGGGTTGTTTTGGGTTAAAAGGTGTTTAATATATAATTTCCTCATTTGAATGCAAGCGCATACTCTCTCAAATTGGTATCAGAGCAGGTTACGCTAATCTATCGCGTATTCCTATTTTTCGCAAAATCTTTTCTAAAAAATATCATTTTTCAAATTTTTTTGAAAAGTACGTGTTCAAATGGAGAAATCATATAATAAATTACCTGTTTTTGACGGACAAATTATGCTTATTGGAAAGCCCGCATGAGGTCGGCTTTAAAAGCCATAGATCAAAGGGTTTGGATTTTAGTTGAAAGAGGGTGGACACCTCCCGCTGTCACTGTCGAAAACGTGACTAATTTAAAACCTGTCACCTCTGGACTGAAGATGAATTTAGATGGTCTTATTTTAACTCTAAAGGTTCGAGTGCTATTTCCGGTTCCATCACTCCCGATGAGTTCCGACGTATCATGATGTGCACCACGTCAAAGGAGGCATGGGATGTTTTACAACTCACCCATGAAGGAACAAATGCTGTGAAATAGTCTAAATTGCAAAATTTGACAACTCATTTGAAACCATCACCATGCATGAGTCTGAATGTTTTGATGATTTCTATGCTAGACTTTCTGACATTGTTAATACTAGCTTTAATCTTGGTGAACATATTCCTAATTCTAGAGTTGTCAAAAAGATTCTTCGTTCTTTGCCAAAGCGTTTTATCCCTAAAGTCACTGTGCTAAATTCTATGGGCAATTTAAATACGCTAAAATTGGAAGAACTTATAGGAGATTTGCAAACTTATGAAATTGATATGTTCCCAAAAACTGCTAAGTCTAAAGATAAGGGAATTGCACTTAATACCAAAGAGAAAAAGAGTGAGGGGTCGGCTAGAAAGAGGGAAGAGTCATCTAGAAAGAGAGAGACTGACACGTTAGATTCTGAGTGTGATTTTGACTTAGATGATTTGGCTCTTTTTGCAAAAAATTTCAAGAGGATTCTCAAATTTAAGAAAAATGGAAATTTTAAAGATAAAAAGAAATTGAGAAAAATAAGTTTGAAAAGAAAAATGAAAAGGATTCCAAAAATCCTCCTAAGAAAGAAAGTGAGAGATGCTTTGAGTGCGACGGTAGGGGTCATAGAGACTTTCAGTGTGCCACTTGTCTGAATAGAGAAAAAGGGAAGGCTGTCCTTAATGCTACTCTTAGCGACGACAGTGAGGTCGAGACGGTGGATTCAGGAGGTGAGTCACCACATGAGTGTTAATTCACCGCATTCATGGCCAGTCATGTGAGCACTCCTAGTTCTCCTCACGATGATGATGATGATGCTTCACAGGGACACCTCGACAGTGAGATCGATGTGAGTGCGGGGGAGGATGACACAAGTGAGAGCGAGAGTGATATTCAACGCGCCTACGCTGAGTTGTATTCTGAGTCATTTAAAACTAAAAAACGTAACAAAGCGTTAGTCCTTAAGATCACCAGCTTAGAGGAAGAATTAAGAAAATAGAGAGAGAGAGAGTCCTCCACCTGCACTGCCCTGAGAGAGAGAGAATTTGCTTGTGTTGAGAAAGAAAGTTTGTTTAGAGAGAGAGAGAGCACCTTTGAGAAATAGAGAGGGGACTTAACTAAACAAGTGGCTAGTCTTACGAGTCAGCTCCATTCCTCCGTGGAGACTCGGAAGAAACTTGAAGACCTTGTTACCCAACTGACTCATGATCTTGAGAAAGCATGGGAAGTCAAGGTACAAATTGAGGACAGATTTGGGAAGATGGGAAAGATGCTCCTCGGCCCCGCTTTAAGTTTTGGTGATCGGCAAGCAATTGGTTATGATGGTGCCTCCACCTACCAAATTGCACCTAGACCAGTTCCTGAGTTTACTACGAATCCTTATGGCCATCGTCAAAAACCTCGAAGGAGAGTTCGACCAAGAAAGGCAAACCAAGGTCCGCCTTTGACTGTGTTCTTTTGTACTTATTGTAAAAGAAAAGGCCACCTTAGGGAGTTTTACTATAGCATGGGTCGGACACGACGTACTATTGATCCACCACGTCATACTGATAAGTTTTCTAGTCTGAGAGAGCGTGTTGAGATTTTAGCCGCCACATCACAGAGCGTGATGGAGGAATTACGATGGATGTCATTGCCCTCTGTAAATACTTCTCACATTCCGGCAAAAACCAACAATAACAAGGGTGAACAAAAGGTTACCACTTCATGGGTACCTAAGAAAGATAAGAAAGCCCTTGTTGTTCATGTTGCTCTCAAAGCTCATAATACCTCACAGTGGTATTTTGATAGTGGATGCTCCAGACATATGACAAGTGATGCCTCATTTTTTACGACTCTTGAGGATTATCAAGATGGCAGAGTCACCTTTGGAGATGGAAGCAAGTCTAGCATTATAGGACGTGGTACAGTCGAGTTACCTGGATTCTCTAAGCTAGAAAATGTTTTGTACGTCAAAGGTTTGAAAGCAAACCTTCTCAGCATTAGCCAGCTGTGCGACGCTGACTTTGCAGTAAAGTTTGACCGGGATGCTTGTAAAGTCTATAATCAAGCCGGTAAACTATTAGTGCAAGGGGTGAGGACAAAGGATAATTGCTATGGGACTGAGCCCACATCCCCACTTGTCTGCAACAGCGCCACGATCACTCCTATGGATCTGTGGCATCAACGTCTAGGTCACGTGAACGTTAGAGATCTCAACCGCTTAGCTAAAAGGGACCTAGTACATGGCTTACCATCGCTTGGAAGTCCAACTTCGACGGTTTGTGGACCCTGTCAGTTGGGAAAACAAATTCATAGTCCTCATAGGAAGTTGCATTCCATTACCACCTCTCATGTTCTTGAGCTTATACACATGGATCTTATGGGTCCCACTCGTACTGAGAGTCTAGGTGGTAAGAGGTATCTCCTCGTGATGGTAGATAATTTCTCCAGGTACTCCATTGTTGGTTTTCTGAGAGAGAAATTCGATGCTGTAGAGTTTTTAACGACCAAGTGCTGTGTCCTGCAAAATCAACACGGAGTCACTATTAATAGGATATGTAGTGACAACGGCACTGAATTTAAGGAAGCAAAGGTAGATTTTTATTGTGATAGCCTTGGGATCAAACATGAGTTTTCTGCTGTGAAGACTCCTCAACAAAATGGGATTATTGAGAGAAAGAATAGAACGATCCAGGAAATGGCTAGATCTATGCTTCTAGGTTGTAAAGTTTCTAGAAGATTTTAGGCAGAGGCAGTCTCTACTGCATGCCACACGGTGAATAGGGTTTATCTTCGTCCACACACACTCCAGACTCCTTATGAGTTGTGGACTGGCAAGAAGCCCAACCTTGCATATTTCCGTGTCTTTGGGAGTAAATGCTACATCCTACGGGATATAGAGCAATTAGGAAAGTTTGACTCCCGGAGCGACGAGGGAATATTGCTAGGATATTCATCGACTAGTAGAGCATACCGGATTTTTAACCTGAAGATCTCTAAGGTTATGGAATCAATAAACGTCACCGTGCAAGATGACGAACCTCCGACAGTTATTGATCCTAACCTTCAGTGTGAAGATGAGGACATTTCTGACAGTGATTTACTTGTCCCTCTCTCACACTCTATGGACCCTACTCCTGTGCTAGGGGACACACCTACTTGGGTTTGCAAGAGTCATGACCCTTCTGCCATTATTGGTGATCCCACTCTTGGGGTCAAGACTCGTGCTCAGCTAGAGAACGTCGTTAGCCACTTATGCTACACGTCCAAAGTCGAGCCTAAAAATCATAAAGAAGCACTCAAGGATGAACACTGGATATCTGCTATGCAGGATGAGTTGCTTCAGTTTAAAAAGAATAATGTCTGGAAACTTATCCCCCGACCTAATGAAACTAATGTGATAGGTACCCGGTGGATTTTTAAGAATAAAATGGATGAAACTGGTACCATAATCAGAAATAAGGCTAGGTTGGTCGCTCAAGGCTACACATAGATAGAGGGTGTAGACTTTGGGGAGACATTTTCTCCTGTTGCGAGGCTTGAGTCCGTTCGTCTACTACTCGCCATCGCATGTCATCTGCGCTTCAAGTTATATCAGATGGATGTCAAGAGTGCCTTTCTGAATGGCATTCTATAGGAGGGGGTTTACGTGGAATAACCAAAAGGGTTTGAAGACCCTCAACACCCAGAGCACGTCTATTATCTGAGAAAAGCCTTGTATGGTTTGAAGCAAGCACCCCGTGCTTGGTACGAGAGGCTTACTTCCTATCTCTTAGCTCGTGGCTTCAAGAGAGGGGGAGTTGATATGACGCTGTTCGTCAGGAGAGATGACGGTGCTATTTTGGTTTCCCAAGTATATGTGGACGACATAGTCTTTGGATCCACGTGCTCCCAACATGCTCATCACTTTGAGGAGGAGATGAAAAGTGAGTTTGAGATGAGCATGGTTGGTGAGTTTACTTTCTTCCTTGGTCTCCAGGTTCGTCAGCTAGAGGATGGGATGTTCATCTCCCAATCCAAGTATGCTAGAGACCTAGTGAAGAAATTTGGTTTAGACTCGGCTAAGCGTGCACGTACACCTATGAGTACCACTACCAAGCTTAGTAAGGACACGCCAGGCAAGGATGTAGAGCAAACCTTGTATCGGAGTATGATAGGTAGTCTTCTCTACTTGACTGCGAGTCGTCCCGACATAGACTTTAGTGTTGGAGTCTGTGCGCGATATCAGGCGTCCCCGAAAGAGTCACATTTACTTTCTCTAAAACATATTATTAAATATGTGAGTGGGACTATCTCATACGGTATTTGGTATTCCTTTGATACTCATGACGTTTGTCCGCCTATTCAGAGGCTGATTGAGCCGGGGATGTAGATGGATGTAGGAGCACTTCTGGTGGGTGTTTCTATTTTGGTTCTGCTCTTGTCTCCTGGCTGAGCAAGAAACAAAATTCCATCTCTTTGTCCACAGCGGAGGCTGAGTACATAGCCGCCGGAAGTTATTGCACGCAACTCATGTGGATGAAGAAAATGCTGGAAGATTATGGGATTTCACAGGACACCATAACCATTTCCTGTGATAACACGAGCGCGATACACATATCCCTCAATCCAGTCCAGCATTCACGCACCAAGTACATCAGGATACGTGAGCACTTTATACGACAGCTAGTTGAGGAGAAAGTCGTATCCCTGAGTTTTGTTCCCACCGACCGTCAGTTAGCCGATATTTTCACGAAACCTTTAGATGCCCTTAGATTTGAGAGTCTTAGGAAGTCTTTGGGGATTTGCACAGTTGACTGAGGGGTTGGTCTTTGTCTAGAATATGATGCTTTTTCATGTTCATATCATATGCTTCTTGTTGCTAGTCTATTTTATATGTACCATTGCTTTATTGTACATCTATTTATTTATTCTTTTTGCTTTCTTTTGAAAAATACAAAAAGATTTGCCTTTAAAAAAAATAATAAAAAAAAACATTTCAGAAAAGCCCAAAAAGTTTTTTGTCTTTTTTATTTTTACACCTTTTTACGGATGAACATTTTAGATAGCCAAGTCACAACTTCACCTCATATATCCATGTGACTGTTTGATAGAGATTTGAGAGGCTACATCATTTCATCCATGTGCTTTACATTGTTTTAGAGTCTTTGAGATGCAATTAGTGATATCTTCCTACATGTTTGACTCCTATATCCTTTATTGCAAACATGCACGGCTATATTTGATTATTGCACTTATCTATCACATATTGGCTTAAGTGTTTCCATCTCAATCATGTCTATACAATGTACAATATGCAATAAAACTTGACAAGATTGGAATGCATGTAAAAACCGTTTTGGTGAGACTGTGTGTTTTTGTATAACGGGGAGGGGCTGCGAAAGGTAATCATCTATCCTTTGCGCAAAAGCCACCGTTAAAAAGGACCTAAAAAATGGAGGAATTTTAATATCCGAGGTCCAAAGAGGTTAAAAGAGCCCGAAAAAAAATTTAGAGGCAATAACAAGCAATTCATGCCAAATATGGGCCACTTAGGTTTCACCATTAATTCTCCAAAGTTTGAGAATTTAGAAAGCCTCTATTCATAAATATACCTGAGGGAGTTTGGTTGGAGGATATAAACGGGTTTGTACTTCCTTGAAAGTCCTGAAAAAGCATGAAAACATTTTGGACGTTATTGGTGTGAAAATCACTTTGAGCTTTGATTTGTTGATTAGATTAAGTCAATGTCTTATATTACCATTCTTTTACACCAAAGGAAGCATTTGAGTTCATTCATTAGGAATATCAAATATTCATCGTGCACATATGATATGTTTGTATGCTTTGATTTTCCTATCGAGTATGATCACACCCATTCATTAACGCTATCATCGACTTGGTTGCTTTGTGTTCATTCATGGTGTGATTTTATCCTAGTGACACCCCGCACTTGCTTATTTGATTTATTTCTCTCATTTGTCTATTTGGGGACATCATAAAAAGGGGGAGAATGAATTATCTTACTATGGGGGAGATGGTATATATGTTTATCTCATTTCAAACTCTATATGTCACTTGGTATTTGATTTTTCTCATGTGTGTAGGTACTACATGGATTAACATTGGATTTCACACCCTGATGAGAAAAGCGTTGAAGATTCCCGAAGAGTTGAAGAACAAACGATGAAGTCTAATTCAATTGTACCTTTTCAGTTTTGGGTTCGTGGAAGGGTAGATTTGTATAGGCAATTTCATACTTGATAATTCAGATGTTTGTTTTTATGTATGTACCGGCATAGACATAGGGGGAGATTTGTAAGGACATTTTTGTCCATTTTCAATGTGTTATGTCATACGCCGTTACACCATTGAAGAAAATCAAGATTCATTAAGTCATCAATGGATCCGAATATCAAAAGAAGGAGAGGAATCAAAGTCTGACAGGCCGGACCGGCCCACCCAAAGAAAAAGAACCGATCCGACCTCGGACCGGTCCGCCCCCCAGTCGGACCGATCCGCCTGCTGAAAAGCCAGTACACCCCGGACCGATTGCGAACCGAAGAAGCCAAAAATAAAAAGAACCGATCTGCCTCAGACCCGGACCGGTCCGCCTGGGATAAATCCAAACAGATCGTGGTTCATATTTTTTTGGGCTAGGACTCCTTATTTAAACCCACTACGGGGAGTTGGTTTCAGAAGTCTTTCAAGACGAGATTAAGAGTCCTTATACTCTAAAGTCTTCATGGTATTTGAGTTCCTTGATTCATACCTTTGATTCACACAAATTCCAAAACTTAGTGAATCACTTTTGGTAACCCTAGAACACAATCTTTGTTGTTCAAGCCCTGTGAAGAGGGCTGTTCTTCTTCTTCATTGCTGCCCTACTGGAAAGGGATATCTCCAGCCGCCGACTATAGAATCCGACACCTGAGGGTAATTCTTAGTCACTTGTATTTTCATTGTAATCCGATTGTAAACCGTTCCTTTACAAATTATAGTGAAAATAAATGATTTTGCCCCTTTGGGGGATTTTTCCTCAATTATGTGTGTTTGAATAACTATTGCATGATCTCATCTTGTTTCAATCAAACCTAGTTGCATGTTTAGGGTTGTTTTGGGTTAAAAGGTGTTTAATATATAATTTCCTCATTTGAATGCAAGCGCATACTCTCTCAAAAAATTTAGGCAAATGTCTTGAAAAGAAGAAAAAAGAAAATACTTTTGATTTTTGATTTAATTTAATTTATAATTATATATATATGCGTACGTGTGTGTGTAATTATAAAAAAAGAACATGATGTATACAAATACATAATGACATCCCTTAAATAAAACATTACATTGTCATCAATGTTATTTAAGAACAATACGCAATTACAACGATAAATATATGCTATCCAATTTGGGGTGATCCTCGGATATCAAGTTCAATGATCTGACAAAACATGTTAGAACCATGCAAAAATAAAACAAAAACAAATATCTTATTTTTTAATAAAATATGTACAATAAAAAATAACACACTCTAATTTACCATAAATTAAAAGGAAAAATATTTTAAGGGTCTATGCATAAATCATGTTGAGATTGTGGGATTAATGGTGGACTCCCATGAAATTTCATGCCTCCCGAAAAATAGGAGTTCCATTTATGCAATGGGGGGGGGGGGGGGGGGTGATGTCTTGGGTGAAAAAATCAAACCACAAATTTTTTTAAATAAATATTTTTTTGGTGATGGGTAGTTGAGATGTACGGGGTCAAATAAAATTGGGTCCCAAGAAAATTAAAATTTATTCTAAAGATTTTTCAAATAGAATAAGGGGTGGGGAACACTTAAGGGAGCCCCATCATGGAAATTATTTCAAGAAAGCATTCCGTGACAAAAATAGTGTCAAAGTCCTCAAGACTTTCATCCGGTTCTTGTGGTACTTGTAATGGTTCGACAACGGTGAATGAAAATAGTAAGGAATGAAATGCATCTTCGATAAATTCTTTATTAGTAAGCATGGATTGAATTTTAAAGGAGATGGGTTCACTTTCACTTTGGTCTTCGAAAGTTACTTGAGATGAAACACAAGTGTCCACCTCATCTTTGTTTTTCGAGGAAGAACTCATTTCTTTGAAAAGTGACTCAATTTCCATATCCTCCCCATTTTCGGGTGTCTTTATGCATTAGGTGAAAAGAAGAACGATTTGTTCCAAAGTAAAAATATTTTTAAACTCCTAAGATTCCTCATTTAGTTCAAAACATTCTTTATCTTCTAGAGTATTAAGTGAAAGATTATTATTGGATTAAAATAAATCATCTAATTTTTTTTCTCGATAATAATTTTCCTCACGATAATAGTTATCATTTTATTTTTATTTTTCTGACTTTCCAAGTACGCACCCAATGAACTTGGTGGTACGGCAAATTCAACAAAAAGAAAAACTCAAGAACTCTCATCGCAATTATTTTCAAAATTATTAGTATAAAATTTTGAGAATTATTTTTATAATAGTTCCGAGAACTATTATCACAATAATTTTTATAATTATTATTATATTAATTTTGAGGTGTTTTGTCATTAGAATAATTTTTGCACGTCTCCAAATCATTTTCCCGAACCTAAAGTCATTTTACCATTGTCATTATTTTCATTTTGCAAGTATAAACCAAAAGTCATAGGTTTGGGGGGAATATAAAAAATTTTGTAATGAAAACATTATGAACCCACAATACCATTACAATCACCAAGAATTCCAAAATAAGACATGATTACCCTAAGTGATTTGTAGATGAAAATTTCACAAAGTTTAATGTGGTCGAGAAATTAACGTTCCTTAGAGCTCAATTGTGCACGTCCGTAAAAATTCAAAACAAAATGTAAATACAAAAATACATACAAAGCAATAAATAAATTCAATTCTTAGACAAAACGTTCCCCAAAAATGATGCCATTTTATATATAGGGAAAATCAAGTGGTCTGGTAAGGATACTCTCGTTGGTTGGTTTAACACCTCAATACAAAAACCTAAACAATTACTACACTTGTTTTGCGAGTATAGCAGTGCGTTGGGTATTAAATCCACAAATAACGTTGTTTAGAATTTAATTGATTTATTACTTCAAAATAAAAGTGTAAAGGATGATCTTTAGTTTTTAAAGGTTTTATATCATAATTAATCTTGTAAGATATTTAAACTTAATTAATGGGCAAATAGGAAAACTATAAGTTGAGAATTAAATCCCTCGCCTTAGAATAGATAGCATAAATGATTATATGGTTAGTTAGGTATCAAATATGATTAATACTCATTTAAACAATTATTTAAGTGTGTCACTCCTCAAATTTCCCTAAAAGTCCAAAATGAGTTTGGCGTCAACAATATTCTCAAAAGTACACACGCAAGATAGTAAATATGTTGTACACATGATATATCCCATTAAGGTTCTTGGGTGTAAAATTGAAAATAATTAACCCCACAAAAAGAGTATATTCCTTCATACCATAGCAAAACAACTATATACCCAAGCTGGGTTCATTAATATGAACCTAATTTAATTAGTTAAAACCATGTCTAATTAATTAAATAAAACAATTTATGAAAAGAGATAATTTTAAAGAATTAAAATAATTTAATTTGAGTAAACTAATTATAAAAACATTTAATTTAATTATAGAAAAAATTTAAACTATTTAATAAAGAGATAAACTAATTAATAATATAATTGTATTGATTGCTCAAATAATTTATTGAAAACTAAAATTATATTACAAATTGCAAAACTAAATTAAAACGAGAGAGAGAGAGAGAGAGAGAGAGAGAGAGAGAGAGAGAGAGAGAGAGAGAGAGAGAAGAAATTGGCTTTCCTAGTCTATTGGTTTGTGTCCTACACTACAATGGGTGTCCTTATTGCTGATCCCAAATGTCAAATTTATAGGAGAGAAAATTGTGGTTGGGGAGTTAAAATGGTAATTACATTTGTTGGTGGGAATTATTAAAATGGGAATGTGGAGCTATTTTAAGGTTGGTGGAATGGTGGAAGTATGGGAAAAAAATAAAAGAGCAGGGCGGGTGGAAGGCATTTGAATGCACCTAAAGTAACATGGTATTTATCATTTTTTTAACTTTTGTGGAAGATACGGACATAGGAAATGGGATGGTCGTGGGGAAAAGAGGAAGGAAGTGAGCAGGAATTTAGTTATATGAAGGAAAGAAAAAGGAGAAAAACATGAAAAAGGAAGCCAGTAGGGCTCGCATTGCGCGCAAGGGGGAAAGATAGGTTGGGCATGGTGTGCCTAGGTTTTGCTGGGCCACGTGGAGCGGGCTGGTTTGGCCAGCTGGAATGCAACTTTGCCTCGTGAATGGCGCCCGAGAATTTTATTTCCCTTTTTATTCTATTCTACTTTTTTATATTTCTTTTTGATTTGTTATAAAAATAAGTGGGGGGGAGTAAGTATCGAACATAGATCCCTTAATTCATACTTCCCTCTCTTGACTAGCTAGCCAAACATCACTTTGATAAATATACTGCCTGAGCTAATATAAAACCTATAATTCACCCCATTTTCCATAATTCCAAAATAAACCCCAAAACATTTAAACTTTCACATTTGACCTCGGATTTATGCACATTTTGAACCGACACATCTCATTTCAGGGATAATAATTTCCTAGCAAAATTCGATTTATATGGTCTAACTTTAGAGTTAACCCGAAGCTTTGACTTTTGACTTTATTTAGGTTTCAAACTTTGGCAATTCATAATTTCTTTATTTAAATTCTTTGTTTCAAGGCTGATAATCTTCGTAAAGAGTTAGAATCTGGTAATGCCCTTGTAAAATTACTATTTTTTCGCTGAAGTGCATGATGATGCTGTAAATAGCCCCACCAGGTAAGGTGTCGTCAAGCTCAAACTAGTGATAATAATGGCAGCACAAGAGTGAAGATATATAGTAGAATGAGGTGAGGAGAAATGGATGAACACTAATATATAAGTGGTTCAGCCAATCTGGCCTACGTCCACTGTGAGTGTGTGAGTAATATCACTAGATGAAAGCACTAATGGCCATAGGTACAATCTCTCAAGCTTTCTCTCTCTGCTGTGTAAACCAACAGAGTTTTAGCTAGGTTTGTAATTATATATCCTTTTAAAAGGTAGAGGATGACCTCTATATATAGTGCTTGGGGGGTGTAATGTACCCTCCAAGCATGCAATGAGCATGCGCATGAGGATCGAACCAGTATGAGTATGACACCCGACTGATCTTACATAGATAATGATGACCTTAATATTCCCTCACGTGAGGGAAATGATTTGGTTATAACTAATTTGTACTCGTGTTCCAAACCTTACATATGCTTGTAAATGCTCAGCCCTGTGTCCCTGACTAATGTAACCTCAGCCTGGATGAGTACGAGGTTGGTGAAGTCCGATAGTGTTGCTTTGTCTTATCTCTAACCGTGATGACCTCAGTCAGGAGGGTTGGCTGAGGTTAGGTATGAGGTAGCTGTAACGTTGACTGAGGCTGATGATGACGTTGACAGTTGATTGACCCCGCGAGACTCTACTGACCTCGACTGATGAAGAGCCGAGGTTGGTGTATGAGGGGCCGACCTTATGAAAGATGACCTTATTGATGGTTGTCATAAGCTTCTTATCAACTCGGCTGTGAGACTGGCTGAGGTTAGTGTCTCAGAGTACGAGGGTGCACTTTGGGCATATCTATCACTCCTAACCCTTAGTCTTTTATGTAAATAGATGATTGAGGGGTATGTGTGTTTGGCCGAGGCTAAGTCTCTTTGGGTGTCAATATCTTATTGACACATGTCACTGACTGAAGTGAGACGTATTCCCAAGGTGAGATTATTCTGACAGTTATCTTTTGGGTTCCCTAGGGCAATGATGGGGGCATTGGGAATTGCGCCCCATCATTGAGAAGGTTTAAAACCCTCTTCTCTCTCCTCATTCTCTTTTTTCTTCCCATTTTCTCCCGCCTAATCTTTATACAACTGCCTCTCTCTCTTTAAGCCTTCCATTATTGCGCTGTGATTAAGGTTTCCTTCACTTCCTAACCTCTTCTTCCCTTACTCGTGACTAGCCAGGTATTATTTTCCACCTTTTTTCCATTTCCAGTCATTGTTTTGCATTTATGAGTTTTCGGCGAAGCTTTGCACCACTGCGAAGTGGTTATTAGGTTAGGCTTGTAAAGATTAGGTGGTTTTGGGATTGTTGTAGGCACCTCTGAGGTTGTGTTATCCACAAAACACCCTTTTTTAGGTTTATCGGTGACTCTCCGGTCATCTTCTCCGGCGACCTGGTTCTTGGAGGTTCTTGACATTCTTGGTGAAAACCTTTCAACTTCCTAGTTTGATCTTTAGTTTAGATCGAGTAATTTATTTGCCTGTTTGCAATTTGAGTCAAAGTGTAGTGTCATCTTCCTTATGCTCACACCCTTATATTAACTAATAGAAGAGTTCCTATCTCTTCGTGAGAAAACCTTTGAGAAAATTAGGCAAATAGAGCTAGCCTGAGAGGAAGCTCGTAGGGCTGAGGCATTTCACCTCAAACCCATCTTTCCTACACCCCTTAAGGTTATATACCCTGAGCCAGTCGATCCTACTGAGCCTACAGGGGTTCCTGAGGATCCTGCACCAATGTCTGAGTTTGAGTCGTCTTACTCAGACCCCATGTCAACCTCTGAAGTAGGAGAATCTATAAACTCTTTTCAAGAGGCTATGGACTATTCTCCTAGACAGGGTGAAGTTCCTGAGGAATCCGAGGTTTCAAGCCGTGCCTCGTCTCACCAAGGTTGTAAGGACATAAATTTCAAATTGAGTCCCTGTATTATTTTGACTTAATTTCGTGAACAAAACTGTGTTTGTAATATGTCATAGGGAGATTTTTATTTGTGTCACGATCCCACTTGGTCTATGACGTATTAAAGAAAATTGAAGACGTTACGGCAAAGCTTCAAAGAATTAATCATGCCGATGTTTAATTGGTGCAAGTTTAATCGTCATCCAAGGTAATTTCATTCCGGGATCACTCAGGTATGAATGCGTATAATTAATGGTTCTTGGAATGGTTTTTATAAAAGATAAGAATGTATTTTTATACAGAAAAATATTTTAAAAGTGTTTTAAAGGTTTACACTACGTTTTTATTCTGATAAGGTAGAAAAAGGAGTTTGACTTTACTGGGTCTCTTTAAAGAGACGTTTTGAACTAAAAGTCAAAAAGTCAAACTTCTCGCTCGAACGATATTAGATCTCGCGCGAACGAGATGCCTAAGTCGCTCGAATAAGATCCTTAAGTCGTTCGAACGATACATTTTTCGAGGCGGCATTTAAATCCTATTTAAATAGTAAGTGTGCATTCAGGAAAATAGTTTTACGAACCAGAACCTTGTTTGCACATGTTTTCTAAGGTTTTGAAAATGCGGAACCCCGAGTTCTTTAATTATCACAATTAAAATAGAATTTCCTTTTATAAAACTAGAGATGATGCGGAAGCGTATAAAGTGATGGTTCAACAAAACAAACAATTACCAAGTTTTAATTTTCTTTAAACAAATTAAACTTAAACCAAAGGAAATTAACTCCAAGCCCTAGAATTTGCCTAAGTCATATTTTTCATTTAAACAAATTTAGGCCAAACCAATTTTAGCAAATGACTTGAATTAAACAACTTTACCCAATATTTAATATAAGTCCTAAATTAAATTGAGTGTGATAATTTAAATCGAATTTTATCTTGAATTATCCTAAGCATGCGCTCTAAATTATGTAAGAAAGATAAAATAAATCAATCACACTACGCCGCGATGTACGAGGAAAAACCCAAGACGGGAAACAACCTCGGACGGCCCTAGCCACAAATTCACTAGATACGGAATTACAAGTACAAGACAAAAGACTTACAACACACGACTTGATCCCTCTCAAGCCCCGATGCTTCTTCTTGTAGAAACCTCTTCCTAGCGAATAACCTTGGAACACCACCGCGGTCTCGGAATCCACCGATAGGACTTTCTATGGTCACCGTCACCCGTACATGAAGACTTTCTCCAAACGGGTAAAATAAAACAAGCTTCTCTTCAATTCGGTGTAGAGAAAACCGGTGCCAAACTCCAAGCAATTGATAAGTATATAAGAACTTGGAATAAACTTCTTTGGGTATAAACACTAGAATGATGGATATTTTTCTATAAAATCTCACTCAAAACATGAACATTTTCCTTAAAACAATTTGCTCTCAAACTCTCTCTAAGAGATGAAAATGGAATGGAAAAGTTATGGAAAAGTTAAGTTGGAAAATGTGATTCCCGTACATATTAAAATCTGAAAAAGTTAGTTAAAAAACAAGTGGGGAAGTGGGTGCAAAACTGCCAAAAACTGTTCCCGCCTGGCATCTCGTTCGAACGACATTTCATTCGAATAAAAAGCTCGTTCGAACGAGTCTTCTAACGACTTTCCAGTATGGACTCGTTAGAAGCTCGTTGGAAATCTCGTTGGAACGACAATCTCGTTCGAACGACATTTCTAACGACGGACCAGTATACCTTAGTGGGAACTCGTTGGCAAACTCGTTCGAACGACATCTGGTTCGAACGACAAACTCGTTCGAACGACATATCGAACGACTTCCAGAAAGTTTATAAAATTCGATTTTGGCCCAGAAACTTTTATATACTTTAAATTAAAGTTCTAATTAAATCTTTCTGAAAATAAAACACATTTTTTATTAAACCTAACACCCAATAAAACTTGTTCCAAGCTCCTATATATATAATATTGCATTCATACCTTGGGAGCATGGAACCATGGTTGATGACGTAGAAACGAGGCACGCAAACCGGCATATTTGATGAAGCTTTATACTCTTTGCCGCTACGTCTTCAACAAACACTTCATAGGCTTGAGAGTATTACAATTACACTCTATCCTATGAATAAATGTTTTTGTCCGGAATTGAGCCAACACTTTGTGTCCTTACAAATCTCCCCCTTTGGCTATTCCGGGACAAAAACCAAACCAAAAATCCTAAAGGGTCGTCAAGCTCTACTAGACTCAAAACATAACCCACCCATAACTTGACTAAACCCAAGGATCAAAAGCTTTGCCATTTAAAGATGCCGCTTTAGAAGAGTACCTGGACACTTAAGCAAACTCATCAAATGCATAGGGAATATCAAAATATTAAATGCAATTAATTAATTACTCCCCCTAAATTAATTCTTCCCTTTATCAAACAAATGACATACTTCGAAAGACGTCTCCACCTAAGATAAATCTCTCCCAAACTAAGATACGATAATAATAGGATTAGATACCATTTCTCCACTATCATTTCTCCCCCTTTTTGTTCAGGAATAGGCAAAGGATAAAGAACTAATAAACACAATGAAGCTTAAAGTGTTAAGACATTAAAGCACATGAGCACCAAAAGCATAACTAATCCAAGATAGATACCAATAATGAAGTATAAGCATGGATGGACTAGAAAGCAAGGCAAATACAAACAAATATCATATATATATATATACTAGAAATATACCAATAGATTACTTGCATATATATATATATAGATATAAACACACACATGACACACACAAAATATAATAGGAGTCTTTCACACTCGTATGGCAAAAATGTGTCATATGGAAATGGAAGTGTAGGGGTGTGAACTAGTAACGATTAAATTTAGACCCAAACACTTTATAAACGTTCACGGAGTTCTCATTTGATTGCAAACTTCATCACATTTAAATATAACCTCGTGTGACAATATAGATTGAACTCAATGAACAAACATACACAATGCATACAAGCCTAGCATTTTGATGATTCTACAAACCAATAGAGTCATGACATGAAATACGCAACTAGGATAAACGGACATTGTGCAAACCGTTGATATAACATCCAATCTCCCTCAATATGCATTTATATTAAATTTGAATGAATATATCAATCAAACATAGGCCTTAGCAAATTATTTTCTTTTTAATGCCATATTTTCTGTTTTTAGGCCTTTGGACCATGTATTTCTTTTAGGTCCATTCAAACGGTGGCTTACTATCGCAAAGGATCACTTAGTCCTTTCGGAGCCCTTCCCCGTGCACATTTTATTTATCATGTTTTCATTTTTCACACAAATCTCACATGCAACGAATTTTGACATGCACTAGTCCTCCTAAGTCACAAATATGTAGATGACAAGATTGGAAGGAGAACATCTCACATAGCTCAAATATACATATGAAGTTAAAATTTCAAAAGAGCTCGTGCATGTGTGAATAAAGGCATATAAAAATAGAATCCATTTAAACAACACAAAATCCAACTACTCCATAAAATATGGTAAAGAACATAATAAGGATTGACAATCTAAACCAAAAGTTCTAGCCACATGGGAGCGTAAAAGATGGGATTCAAACACAAGTATATGCCACTTAAAGTGTGTCAAACCAAAATACACTCAAAAAAAATCTTTTTGAGTTTCGAAATTTTTAGTCAAAAATAAAAATATATACTCAGAAGACAAACAAAAATCATTTGAATTTTTCATTAAGCTTATATTACCAAGAGATAAAATCCTAATGATAAACAAAAATCTTTTTGTATTTTTCATTTAATGCAAACAAAATGAAGGAAATATAATACAAAAGATAAACAAGAATCATAATTCTAGCATGTGATAAGCATGGTGCATAGACTAGAGAATGATTAAACAAGCATACATTTAGCATGTGAATATAACATGAAGTACAAACGCTAAAGTTTGCAAGCACTAACACATTCATCCTTTAGATTTAGCAAGGGAGGAAGCATGTGAAAGTAAATGAGAATCATAAACCCTATTTTGCAAGGCAACCAAGTTGGATTTCCTAACCCAAATTAATGAAGAATGACTATCTTGGGGTGTAGGAATTTTAAATACATTGGTTGCATTACGTTGGGATTTTCTAGGAATTCGTTTAAGATTAAAACAAAATTTCCTAAGATGACCTTTTCAACCACAATGGGTGCAAGTAAAAGCATGTCGAAAAAATTTACTTAAGGAGTGATCTTTAAATGCATTCCTAGTAGATTCTCCTAAAACGTTGGTCTTGGCTTTATGAGTAGATTCATTACAAGTATTGAAGCCTAAACCACACGTGTCATTTTTAATTTGGACCGTCCCTAAGATTTTATCTAGTTTTTCCGAACGACACTCCAAATCAAATTTGACATTACTAGAGTCTTTTAATTTATTTTGCAATTCTAAAATGTTAGACTCTAATAAAATATTTCGCTCTTCAAAAGCAAGAAGCTCCTTTTTCAAGGATTCCATTAAAACCCTAAGGCTATCTCTCTCGCCTTCTACATATTCAAGCTTCTCTCGAAGAGTCCTCTCACATGTCCTAAGGTCTTCTATTAAAATATTTTCATCAATGACCTTGACACACTCTTTTAAACTAGCTTCTAACTTCAAATTAGCTCTTTTCAATTTAATAGATTCTTTATAAAGTTCTTGAAAAGCATTTTGAAGTTCACTCACATTAACCTCTTCTTCATTCTCACTCTCTCTTTCTTCTCCACTCTCACTATCATCAAAAACAAGAGAATCATTAACAATGACCTTGGAAGTGTCATGTGTTAAAGATTCATCAATCGATGAGTTCTCACTATCACTCACATGACTAGCCATAAATGCCACAAAATTTTTCTTAGTGGGGGTATCGGGCTTCTCTTCCTTATCACTATCACTAAGGATCGTATTATATGAAATGGGTCGCTTACCCTCTTTCCTTAGTTTAGTGGGGCACTCGAAAGCCCTATGGCCATAACCTTCACAACCAAAACACTTATTAGACTCGTCCCTATCTAAATTTTCATTACTAGGTTTAGGGATCTTTTCGCCTTTAGGAATCTTCTCCGCTTTAGAAATCTTCTCGTTCTTGTCATGCTTAGAAGATTCAAATTTGTTAAAATCATTTTTAAATTTATCTTTGTTAATTTTAAGAAATTTTCTAAATTTACGTGCAAACAAAGCCATGTCTTCCGAGTCACTATCACTCTCACTCTCTACTACTTGTTTGACCTCTTTTCGGTCTTTTAAAGCAATTCCCTTTTCGATTTTCTTTTCAGTTTTAGAGGGAAACATATCTAGTTCATAGGTTTGTAAATCACCTACAAGCTCTTCTAATTTCGTAGAGGCCAAAGTGGGTAAAGAATTTAAAACGGTCACTTTTGGAATAAATCTATCGGGTAGGGACCTTAAAATTTTCTTTACAACACGGTCGTCAGGTATTTTCTCTCCCTAGTTAAACGATGAATTAACAATATCGGAAAGTCTAGCATAAAATTCATCAAAGGTTTATTTTTCATTCATTTTGATAGTTTCAAATTGAGTGGTGAGGTTTTGAAGTTTTGAAGCTTTAATGACACTAGTTCCTTCATGAGTTAATTGTAAAATATCCCAAGCTTCTTTAGCGGTTTCACACGTCATAATACGTTGGAATTCATCCGGTGTGACAGCGCTAAACAAGGCATTTAAACCACGGGAATTGAAATTAGCAAGTTTAAACTCATTTTCGGTCCATCAATCGGCGGGTTTGGGAACACGTTCATTTTCAACTAAATAGGTTGGTGGGGACCACCCGTTAACAACAGACATCCAAACTCTCTCGTCGATAGACTTTAGTGCCGATCTCATACGTGCTTTCCAATACGCGTAGTTTGAACCATCAAAAATAGGAAATTTAGAAAATGGGGAAAAATCCATTTTAGCCAAAAATAATTTAAGGATCTTTAACGAAATAATTTATCGTTTCTGGCTCTGATACCAATTTGAAAATGCGGAACCCCGGGTTCTTTAATTATCAAAATTAAAATAGATTTTCCTTTTATAAAACTAGAGATGATGCGGAAGCGTATAAAGTGATGGTTCAACAAAACAAACAATTACCAAGTTTTAATTTTCTTTAAACAAATTAAACTTAAACCAAAGGAAATTAACTCCAAGCCCTAGAATTTTGCCTAAGTCATATTTTTCATTTAAACAAAGTTAGGCCAAACCAATTTTAGCAAATGACTTGAATTAAACAACTTTACCCAATATTTAATATAAGTCCTAAATTAAATTGAGTGTGATAATTTAAATCGAATTTTATCTTGAATTATCCTAAGCATGCGTTCTAAATTATGTAAGAAAGATAAAATAAATCAATCACACTACGCCGCGATGTACGAGGAAAAACCCAAGACGGGAAACAACCTCGGACGACCCTAGCCACAAATTCACTAGATACGGAATTACAAGTACAAGATAAAAGACTTACAACACACGACTCGATCCCTCTCAAGCCCCGATGCTTCTTCTTGTAGAAACCTCTTCCTAGCGAATAACCTTGGAACACCATCGCGGACTTTCTATGGTCACCGTCACCCGTACATGAAGCCTTTCTCCAAACGGGTAAAATAAAACAAGCTTCTCTTCAATTCGGTGTAGAGAAAACCGGTGCCAAACTCCAAGCAATTGATAAGTATATAAGAACTTGGAATAAACTTCTTTGGGTGTAAACACTAGAGTGATGGATATTTTTCTATAAAATCTCACTCAAAACATGAACATTTTCCTTAAAACAATTTGCGCTCAAACTCTCTCTAAGAGATGAAAATGGAATGGAACTGTTATGGAAAAGTTAATTTGGAAAATGTGATTCCCGCACATATTAAAATTTGAAAAAGTTAGTTAAAAAACAAGTGGGGAAGTGGGTGCAAAACTGCCAAAAACTGTTCTCGCCTGGCATCTCATTCGAACGACATTTCGTTCGAACAAAAAGCTCGTTCGAACGAGTCTTCTAACGACTTTCCAGTATGGACTCGTTGGAAATCTCGTTAGAACGATAATCTCGTTCGAGCGACATTTCTAACGACGGACCAGTATACCTTAGTGGGAACTCGTTGGCAAACTCGTTCGAACGAAAAACTCGTTCGAACGACATATCGAACGACTTCCAGAAAGTTTATAAAATTTGATTTTGGCCTAGAAACTTTTATATACTTTAAATTAAAGTTCTAATTAAATCTTTCTGAAAATAAAACACAGTTTTTATTAAACCTAACACCCAATAAAACTTGTTCCAAGCTCCTATATATATAATATTGCATTCATACCTTGGGAGCATGGAACCATGGTTGATGACGTAGAAACGAGGCACGCAAACCGGCATATTTGATGAAGCTTTATACTCTTTGCCGCTACGTCTTCAACAAACACTTCATAGGCTTGAGAGTATTACAATTACACTCTATCCTATGAATAAATGTTTTTGTCCGGAATTGAGCCAACACTATACATGGACTCAATTGGAAATTTGTGTCCTTACAGGTTTAAAAGTCTTAAACACATCCTTAGAGTTTGCAAAGATCCGAGTTATCATTCTTATATGTTTAAGTGATTTTGCGGCACCAAAGAAGTTTGTTCTACACATTGAACATCAGAGGGTTTGTGGTGAAGAAGCGATGGACATCGCGTTCGACATCGTAGACGTATCAAGCCATTCGGTGGACACCGAGACATATGTGGACGCATGTGTTGTGGACAGGTATCATGTAAGACAAAATTTCTGTGTGGGCACTATTGAAGAGTGGTAGAAGATCAGAAGGAGCATCAAGACCCGTGGGGATCGAGTCTTAGTGTAAGGCTAATCTGTCTTTGTAAAACCATTGTTTATAGTGATTGTCTAGCTTGGGCCGTCCGAGGTTGTTTTCCCGTTTTTGGTTTTTTCCTCTTACATCCAGCGTTGTGAGTATTCTTTACTTTATTTTACTTGCTTTAATCACTAGATGCATGTTTATGATTAATCAAGATAAAATTGGTTTAAAGTAAGAATTGGATTTTCACAACTTGGTTTGGTGCATAATTAAAAGTTGAAATAATTTTCGGAGAAAAAATTGGTTTTGTTTAAAACATATATCAGGCCACTCACTTCTACAAATTGGTATCAGAGATAGAAAACATAATTTATTTGTTATGTGATCCCGTGTGTTTTCAAAGATGAATTCTGGATATAATGAATTTTCTCGAACTCCTATTTTTGATGGCACTAATTACACTTACTGGAAGATGAGAATGAGATGTGCATTAAAATCTATTGATGAGCGTGTTTGGCTTGTAGTTGAGAAAGGTTGGACACCCCTTGTCACTGTTGTAGGTGAGGTCACTAGTTTAAAGCCTGTTGAGTCATGGATCGAAACTGAATAAATACTTGCACAATATAATTCTAAAGGTCTGCACGTTATTGCTTCACATGTCAAACAAGAAGAATATAATAGAATTATGACTTGTGAAACATCAAAAGAAGCTTGGGATATTTTGGCACTCACTCACGAGGGCATTAGCACGGTAAGGGCGTCAAAACTTCAAAATCTCACAACACAGTTTGTTACCATTAGGATGTTAGAGAGTGAGACTTTTGATGAGTTTTATGCTAGGTTGTCTAATATTGTCAACTCGTCGTTTAACGTAGGTGAGAAAATTCCCGACAACCGTGTCATTAAGAAAATCCTTAGGTTGTTGCCTAGTAGGTTTGATGCGAAAGTGACCATTTTAAACTCCTTAGGTAGGTTAGAGTCGACGAAACTAGAAGATATTGTAGGTGACTTACAAACCTATGAAATCGACATGATTACCTCCAAGCAAGTGCCTAAGAAAGAAAATGGTATATCTTTGAAAACCCGGAAGGAGGAGATAAAAGTTTTGGATTCCGGTTCTGATTTTGATTTTGAGGATGTTGCTTTATTGGCAAAGAAATTAAAAAAATTTGTTAAGTTTCAAAAGCAATCGAAAGATGCAAAGAAATTTGAAAAATTCAAGAACAACAAAGTAGATCCCACCTCTAAGGATAAGTTTGAGAAGCCTAAGAGAGATGAGTCGGATAAGTGTTTTGGGTGTGAAGGGTACGGTCACAAGGTTAAGGAGTGTCCCACTAGATTTAAAAAAGAGGGCAAGCAACCCGTTGTCTATAATGCCACCTTAAGTGATAGTGATTCGAAAGAGGGAGAGGGTTCCCCCATTGAGCGTAACTTCATTGCGTTCATGGCATCTCATGTGAGTGACGATTGATACTCATGTGAATGACACTTCCAAGGAGGTTTTGAGTGTATCCCATGTTAGTGAGGGTGAACAGAGTGACGAGGAGGAGATAGATGTGAAAGAATTGCAAAATGCATTTAATAAGTTGTATGCCGAAACGGTGACGGTGAAAAAGGCTAACTCAAAATTACAAGATAAGTTGAATGAGCGCTCCATAGAAAATAATGATAGTTTGATTGAGGATCTTAGGGCACGAGAAAAGAAGTTTAGGTAGAAAATAGAGTTTGTGGAGAAAGAGAGAGATAATCTCCGTGGTTTGATGGAGTCCTTGAAAAAGGAGATTTTAGAGTTTGAGGAGTCTAGGCGTTTGCTCGAGTCTAGGATTCACGAGTTGGAGGAGAGTTTGAGAGACTCGTCCAGAGTCATGTTTAATTTGGAAGCTAGGTCGGAGAAGTTAGATAAGATCCTAGTCCCCGTCCAAATTAAAGGAGATATGGGAGGTATAGGTTTTGATGAGGGAGTAGTTCCCATTCCCCCCCGCACGTGTGAGAAACACTAGGAAGGTTAGAAAAGTTCCACATATAGGTAATCATTCCCACCACCGCTACACTTACACGTTTTTGTGGTAGGAAAGGTCACCTTAAGCGTTATTGTTACGACCTTAGACAAGCTCCTAGGAAGTTTAGGAATAAAGTTACCCCGGTTCCCAAAACCCCCATGCGTCATTTTACACCTACTTGGGTTAGAAAATCGGATTTAGTGGATTTAGGAATCAAACTTCATGATTCTCGTTTGGGTGCACTTGATTCTTCCCAAGCTAAATCTAAAGGATGATAGTGTTGCCATGTTTATCATATGATAGTTTGCTTCATGATTTATTCATTGCTAGTATTTTGACATGTATATCATTTTGTATTATAGTTTTCACTTGTTTGAGTCCTATTGAAAAAATACAAAACAATTTTGTTTTTGAGAAAAACTTTTGAAAAACCCAAAAAGAGTTTGCTTTTATTTGAGTCAAAATATAAAAAGCCAAAAAGATTTTCGATTTTCGATTTTTGTTTTTGAGTTTACATGTTTGATGTGGCATATTGGTGTGCTTGGACCCCCCATCGTTTTATATCCATGTGGCTAGGACATTTGGTCATTATTATCGATGCTTAGAATGATCTTAACCATTGTTAATATGGGGTTGTTTCGAAGTTGATATGCATTTTGATTCGACTTTGTATATATGCCAACACTGCACACATGCACGAGTTTATATGGATGTTGGACTTCTCTTGCATATTTGAATTTGGTGAGGCGTTCTTATCTCAATCTTGTCATCTATGTGTAAGTAGACTTAAGGAGAAGTGTGCATGTAAGAACCATTTTCGTGAGGATTTGAATTGGTAAAAATGATGAGTGAATCACGGGAAAGGGCTGCGAGAGTTCAAAATTAACTCGTCGTGAAAGCCACCATTTAAAAGAGCCCAAAAGAAAATGCAATATGATTAGAAAAGGGATAAATTTGTTTAGTTCATTCCAAAGAATATATGATATTATTGAGGGAGTTTGGATGAATTAAAAAATTTAAACGGGTTTGCACAACAAATCTTAATGTTGAAACATTGCAATTTGACGCTATTGTTTGTAGAATTGTCAAAATTCTAGATTTGTGTGCATGTAGTATGTTTAGTTCATTAAGCTCGCACGTTAATTGTCAGATGGCTATGCTAAAGTTTGATGATGTATCGCTGTCAATTAGAGCTTCTTGATCGTTTCGATGTGTTGGAATTGTGACTCATTTGCTTTAGTTTCACACCTATACATTCCATATCCATGTTTAAGCACATCGGTACTATGTTTGCATGTAACTCACATTTTTAGTTTTTATGAGTTTTTACGTTTTGTGTTAAAAGCCTACTGTTTTAACACTGTTTTTCATCTGTCAGACTCTTCCTGGAATTTGTTTGTGGAAATTTTTTCACTGGGCACAAATATAACATATTTCTGGGAAAATGTGCAAATTTGGCAGGTCGCGAGAAGTCGTTCAAATGACATCCAGTGTCGCGCGAACGACCTCAGTACCTCCTTTGAGAGACTTCGCATATCGTTTGAGCGAAGTCCTGTCTCGTTCGAACGACAGGCTGAATTTTGCCTTCTAACCGGTTTACAGTTCTCTGGGTTAAATTTGTATATTTTTGGTACTGCTGGAAGATTTTCTGGACTGACTGGGTTTATATGCAGGTTCTTTTATCTCAAAATTGGTATTTTACATATGAGTCCGTTTATCACACCTGATTAGATTGCTATATTCCTTGTGTGATTCTTGGTTTACTAGCTACTGATTTGTCATTACTTGATCATATTTAGCTAGTTGTTTCATGATTATCTAGTGAATTCATATTGGTTTATATTCTCATGCTAGATATTTCAAATTGGTTTATCTTTTCACCGGGTTGTCTATTCGAGACAAAAATGGGGTGAGATGTATGTGATGTAGGGGGAGATTTGAGCATGTTTTGATTTCATATTTTACAAATTGGTATCACTGATTGATGTTGGTAGTTCACATTGGTATCTTTTTCGCATTCATCAAATTGGCATCATTTTGTTGCTCAAATTGTTTAACAAATTATTGTGCAGAGTTCATATTGGTATCTATTATTGTTTGATATCATTTGGATATATATATTGTTTTCATTTGTTCCTCCATACTTCACTGGGCATTTGTTTGTTTGTTTCATGTGTGTAGGTATGCTTCAGAGATTCAAGATTTCAAGTCTACATCACATTCAGACAGTTCATGCTTGCCGGTGCTACATGTACTAGTCCGTGTCCTGTAATTTTTGACTTTGGGCTTATGGGATGGGATTTAGGCGTCATACGGCTTGACGGCCCGATTAGGCATTTCACTAGCTTTAGTTTTGTCCCGAAATAGTCAAAGGGGGAGATTGGTAAGGACATACATTTCCAATTGAGTCCCTGTATTATTTTGACTTAATTTCGTGAACAAAACTGTGTTTGTAATATGTCATAGGGAGATTTTTATTTGTGTCACGATCTCACTTGGTCTATGACGTATTGAAGAAAATTGAAGACGTTGCGGCAAAGCTTCAAAGAATTAATCATGCCGATGTTTAATTGGTGCAAGTTTAATCGTCTTCAAAGGTAATTGCATTCCGAGATCACTCAGGTATGAATGCATATAATTAATGGTGCTCGGAATTGTTTTTATAAAAGATAAGGATGTATTTTTATACAGAAAAATGTTTTTAAATTTTTTAAAAGTGTTTTAAGGGTTTACACTACGTTTTTATTCTGATAAGGTCGAAAAAGGAGTTTGAATTTACTGGGTCTCTTTAAAGAGACGTTTTGAACTAAAAGTCAAAAAGTCCAACTTCTCGCTGGAACGACATTAGATCTCACACGAACGAGATGCCTAAGTCGCTCGAACGAGATCCTTAAGTCGTTTGAACGACACATTTTTTGAGACAGCGTTTAAATCCTATTTAAACAGTGTTTTCATTAGAGTTTCGTAAGTGTGCATTCTGGAAAACAGTTTTACGAACCAGAACCTTATTTGCACATGTTTTCTAAGGTCTAAAAGTCTTAAACACATCCTTAGAGTTTGCAAAGATCTGAGTTATCATTCTTATATGTTTAAATGATCTTGCGGCACTAAAGAAGTTTTTTCTACACATTGAACATCTGAGGGTTTGCGATGAAGAAGCGACGGACATCGTGTTCGACATCGTAGACGTATCAAGCCATTCGGTGGACACCGAGACATACGTGGATGCGTGTGTTATGGACAAGTATTGTGGAAGTCGAAATTTATGCATGGGCACTATTAAAGAATGGTTGAAGATCAGAAGGAGTGTAAAGACCCGTGGGGATCGAGTCTTAGTGTAAGGCTAATCTGTCTTTGTAAAACCATTGTTCATAGTGATTGTCTGGCTTGGGCCGTCCGAGGTTGTTTTCCCGTTTTGAGTTTTTTCCTCGTACATCCGGCGTTGTGAGTATTCTTTACTTTATTTTACTTGCTTTAATCACTAAATGCATGTTTAGGATTAATCAAGATAAAATTGGTTTAAAGTAAGAATTGGATTTTCACAACTTGGTTTAGTGCATAATTAAAAGTTAGAATAATTTTCGGAGAAAAAATTGGTTTTATTTAAAACACACATATCAGACCGATCACTTCTATAAAGGTGCTAGCACTTCACATAGGTCTTCTGATGTTGAAATATTAGTGCCAAGTGTGGCACTTCCCCTCCCATTGATGCCATTCCCCCGTCGGCTGCCATCGGGGTTGAGTTTGCTCAGAGGTTCCCTAGGGGTGTTCTAACACCTGCCCATGCCGATGCTACTGGGGATGGTGATGACAGTGAGGAGAGTGATCTTAATACATCTGAGGCAGCCGAGTATGAGAGTAATATTAGTGAGTATGACCTTCTTAATTTTAGGCACCTCTATTCCATAAATTCTTCCATCATCCTTAGGAAACCTATGAGGGATGAGATGGCCTTTGACGATCGAGACGGAGAGATCTGCGTTTACGAGAAGATGTTTAAGTTAGGCTTTCGTCTTCCTATCCACCCATCCATCATAGCTATACTCTCCCATATAAATCTTACCCCTTCCCAACTATCCCCTAATGCCTGGAGGGTTATGATTGGGGCCATCGTCCTTTGGAGGGCTGTCCACCACTCAGACCTTACAGTTAGAGTTTTCATTGGTTGTTATGTTCCCTCCTCTACCAAAAACCACCCTAGCCATTACCACTTCTTATCCAGGAAATCAGAGAAGAAAATGCTCTTTGTTACCCAAACTTCGAATCACAACTGGAAACCTCGATATTTTTTTATTTTCGAGGCATGGGAATTTGGTTCAAATGAGGCCTTTGGAACGTCGGTTCCAAGGACCCCTCTGAGATGGGGGAAGGTATCTCTTTCTACCAAAACGACCCTAGACTTTGCCAAGATAATTATAAAAATATTAAAGACCTTCACAGTGAGGGCGAGAACGGTCGGCTTGCTAAATATGAACATCTGATGACCCCCTACTACCGATCTCAGACAGGTTTAAGGGGTGGTACCTTGGCAGAGCTTCGTAAGTCTTAATTTTTCTTACACAAGTTATACCTCTTATGCTTTATATCTTTGATTGACTAACTCAGAGACTTGTCTTTTACAGAGCGCCCAACTGGCATATCAGACGACCTTTGGGAAATGTCTGCTCCCGATCTTATGAAGCTATTAGAGAAAAGGGGTGGCAAAAATGTACCCCCACCTGCCACCAAGAAGAAGGTCGACACATCCATGGCCGATGCTAATAAAAAGAGGAAGTCCACGACTGACCCAGAGCATACAAGGCAGAGTAAGGCTCAGGCCAGGGATCGTGCTATCCCCATCTCTACAGATGATGCCTTGGTTGCTTGTATTATTCAGCTTAAAACTAATGATAGCTTGATTGGCCACAGTCTGAAGGCTGCCGATGCTATCGGCATAATAATGAATGAAGAGGACAAGCATTTCTTACACGCATTGGACGTCCCGTTGTTGTCCGCGTTTGTTCTCCACAAGTCAATTCATGTACTAATTGTTGCTCATTTGATCATTTGCTCTTCATAAGTGTAACCTCAACTTTTTAGGAATTATGGCTCGTGTATTATTACATCTAACCTTCTTCTCCAGGGTGTCTTTTCTTTCCATCGCTTTGTTGATTGGACTCTGAAAAAGATTCCCCTTATAGAGAGGGGTCAGGAAGCTGAGAAGGTTCAGGCCTCTTTGAATGCAGAGGTTGAAAGGCTGAAGGGAGTTGTCAAGCTGAGGGAAAATGAAATATCTAAGCTCAAGAAGGACCATGACATAGCTCTGAAGGACAAAGATGATGACCTTCAGTCTAAGGTTGATAATGCAGTCACGACTGCTTTGAAAGATGCTACTGAGAAGACCATCGAAGACTACAAAGTCTCTGATGAATTTGTCAACTTTGGCTTTGAATACCTAGAGAGGGGTATTAAAGCATTTGGTAAATGGGCATCCATTAAGGAGAAAGAGTCTGGGAGCTTAACTGCTTTAGACTTTGTAGGTCTCGGCTTTGGAGATCTTCAGTTTGCTCAGGCCTTGCAGCAAGTTGAGAAAGCTAATGCTGCTCCAGCTGAGACTACTCCTCTCGAAGTCACTGGAACTGAAGACCTTACTCATTATATTGATGGAGCTGAGGTGATAAACGTCGGTCATGACCAGACGACTGCAGCTGCAGATACATAGGACCTTTTCTTGTGAAGCTTTTCAAAGTTGTAATTTGATTTCCCTTTTATCCGTACCTCGTATTTTTGTGAACTCTGATGGCCTCTTGATACTTATGATTTGTAACTATGAATCTTTTTAATGATAATTATTATTCCAATCTTCTTCAGATTTTATTGCTTCATACGATGTTTTGCTTGAGATGTTTCACCTCAAATTTTTACCGAACTAATGATGTTTATGGTTTGATGTCCCCATATTATGATGTTTCACTTTTCAATTCACCAAGTTAATGGTTTTAAGGGCCCGAGGTCACATATTATGATGTTTACCCTCTCAAATTCACCAAAATAATGATGTTTAAGGTCTGAGATCACTATATTATGATATTTACCCTCATAAATCATCACCAAACTAATGATGTTTAATGTTTGAGGTCACCATATTATGATGTTTCACCTCTTAAATTTTCAACAAACTGATGATGTTTAAGGTCCGAGGTCGCCATATTATGATGTTTCACCTTAAATTATCACCAAACTAATGATGTTTAAGGTCCGAGGTCATCATATTATGATGTTTACCCTCTTAAATTCACCAAGCTAATGATGTTCAATGTTTGAGGTCACCATATTATGATGTTTCACCTCAAATTTTCATCAAATAATGTTGTTTAAGGTCCGAGGTCATCATATTATGATGTTTACCCTCTCAAATTCACCAAACTAATGATGTTCAATGTTTGAGGTCACCATATTGTGATGTTTCACCTCAAATTATCACCAAATAAATGATGTTAAAAGGTCTGAGGTCACCAAATCAATGATGTTTTACCTCTTAATTCACCAAATTAATGATGTTAAAAGGCCTGAGGTCACCAAGACAATGATGTTTTACCTCTTAATTCACCAAATTAATGATGTTAAAAGGTCTGAGGTCACCATATTATGATGTTTCACCTCTCAATTCACCAAATTAATGGTGTTTAAAGCATATAACAAAAGTACCAGCACAACAATACAGTCTTTTCATTAACATCCTCTGTATAAACTGATACATGTATTACAAAAGGATAATAATTGTAACATCATATGTAATATTTCTTCAAGTGATTGGCATTTCAAGGGTTGGAGAATGGTTCTCCTTTAAGATTTTCTTGCCTGTAGGTACCAGGTACAACCTCATCAATTACCCTATAAGGACCATGCCAATTAAGATGTAGATTATTTGCTTTTTGCCACGTCTTTTTCAGGACTAAGTCTCCCACAACTATTGGCCTTGACTTTACCCTTTAATTGTAGAATCTCGCAGTTCTCTGCTTACAGGCTACCTGTCTAATCTCTACATCCTCTCTTCTCTCTTCAATCAAATCTAGATCATGTCTTCTCTCTTCCCCTTTCCTCTGAGGGTCATATATCTGCACTCTATGAGTGGGAAGTCCTACCTCTGTAGGGATGACAACTTCTGAACCATGGGCTAACATAAATGGAGTCTCTCCCGTTAGTGTCCTCGCTGTCATCCTGTAGGCCCATAACACTACATATACCTCCTATGTCCATCTTTCTTTGGCCTCTTCCAACCTCTTTTTTATCCCATCGAGGATTATTTGATTTGTGACCTCGGTCTGACCGTTTGCTTGGGGTCGGCCAAGAGAAGAGAAGACTGCTTGATCCCTACTCTTTTACAATATTTTTCTAAGGAAAAATTATTAAACTGGGTTACATTATTTGAGATGAGGGTGTTTGAAAGACCATACTTGCATATGATGTTCTTATAGATGAGCTGGAAGGTTTTCTCCTCAGTGATTGTGATCATTGGCTCAGTTTCTACCCATTTGGAGAAATAATCAATTACTACAATCAAGAATCGATAATTATTTACACCTCTTGGCAGGGGTCCTACCAAATCAATGCCCCATATTGAAAATGGCCAAGGCGATATGATTGAAGTCATAGGTTGATGAGGGATGGTGGAGAACCTCTGAGTCTTATCACACCTCTTCACATAAGCAGCTGCATCTTTGGTCAAAGTCGGCCACCAGTACCCCTGAGTAATTATCCTCTTAGTCAGTGGCCTCCCTCCTATGTGACTTGAACAAGAGCCCTCATGAACATCGTGCAAGATGTTTGGAAGCTCTGAAGGGTGGACACATCTGAGGAGAGGGAGTAGGAACCCCTTTTTATACAAGACATCTCCTACAATTAAGAATTTGGTGGCTCTGAACATCAGCTTTCTCCTTTCTAACTTTGATTCTAGTAGCTCTCCCTCTCTGATGTATCTGATAAGAGGGTCCATCCACGAGGTACCCATACTCAAATTTAGGCAAGGTCTGACAACCTCTTCTTCTTTGATGGTCGGCTTGAGCAGAATATCGGCTAGTACTGTTATTCTTATGTTTATCCTTGTTGCTGAGGCTAACCTCGCGAGTGCATCAGCTCGACTGTTGTCTAGCCGAGGTACCCTCTTCATCTTTACTTCCTTGAAACATTCTAGAATCTTTCTCACCCTCTTCAGGTACTTGGCCATCCTTTCATCTTTGGCCTCATACACCCCCAAGATTTGATTGACGACCAACCTCGAGTCATTTTGGATTAGGAGTTGGCCGACACTAAGTACTTTTGCCAAAGAGAGACCTACTATTAATGCCTCGTACTCTGACTCATTGTTGGAAGCTTTGAAGTTGAACCTCAATGCATATTTAATATCGGTACCATCTGGTGATGATATTATTAACCCTGCTCCATATCCTCTTTCACAAGACGACCCATCAACGAAGAGGTTTCAAATGGCTGCACTTAAAGAGAAGTTTCCCTCTGATAGGGTCCCTTTCTTGAAGAGGTATCTCTCTTCCTCATGCTCAACTATTCTGTGTTTGGCTCTGCTTGACTCAACCTCGTCTTGTTCTTGGCTGAAGTTTCTGTCTTCTGGCTCACGTGCAACCTCTTGATTGATCTCAACCTCGGCCTCAGCCCAGGTAAACTCAACCACAAAATCCGCGAGTGCTTGTCCCTTGATGGCAACCCTGGGTTGATAGACAATGTCATATTCTCCTAACTCAAAGGCCTAGGTCATTAGCCTGCCTGATTTCTCAGGCTTATGGAGGACCTGTCTGAGTGGGGAGTCAGTGGGGATGACCATAAAGTGGGCTTGGAAGTATGGCTTCATTTTCCTTAGAGGCATGTATCAAAGCATCGGCTAACTTTTCAATCCGAGGGTATTTTTTCTCAGACCCTTGGAGTGCTTTGCTATTGAAGTAAACAGGTCTCTACACTCCATCCTCTTCTCTAACAATTGCGGTACTGATGGTTGACTCTTAAAAACCTGAATAGACATATAACTTTTCTCCTTAAATTGGCCGAGATATGAGCAGAGGGGATCCGAGGTAGGACTTAAGCTCTTTGAAAGCTTTGTCACATTCCTCATTCTATTCGAAGGCCTTTCTAAGAACTTTGAAAAAAGGAAGACATTTCTCTGTGGCTCTAGAAACAAACCTGTTGAGTGCTGTAACTTTTCGAGTTAGCCTCTGAACGTCTTTGATAGTTCTAGGTGTCTTTATTTCTAACAAAGCCTCGATCTTCTCAGGGTTAGCCTTTATTCCCCTTTGATTGATGATGAATCCCAGAAACTTTCCTGCTCCTACCCCGAAGACACACTTGGTCGGGTTGAGCTTCATTCTGTATTTGTCCATAGTATCGAAAGTTCTTTCAAGGTCGGCCACATGAGTGTCATCCCTCAGACTCTTCGTCAACATGTAGTCCACATATACTTCCATGGACTTGACTATCTGCTCCTCAAACATTTTATTTACAAGACGTTGGTAAGTGGCCCCTACATTCCTCAACCCAAAGGGCATGACCTTGTAGTATACCCGAAATATGTATCCATGAAGCTCATGAGCTCATCTCCTGCTGTGGCATCCACTATCTGATCAATACGAGGTAGGGGGAAACTGTCTTTTGGGCAAGACTTATTCAAATCGGTGAAGTCTACACATATCCTCCATTTCCCATTTGCCTTAGGCACTATGATAGCGTTGGATAACCACTCAGGATATATGACCTCTCTAATGAACTTGGCCTCTTCGAGCTTTCTAACCTCGTCTCTGATGACATCATACTTTTCCCTTGAGTATACCCTTCTTCTCTATTTGATGGGCTTAGCATTTTCTATAACATTGAGTTTGTGGCACATAATCTCAGGGTCAATACCTGGTATGTCTGCATGGATCCAGGCAAAAATACTCTGTCTCTTCCTTAACAGTTTTACGAGATCCTCCTTGATCTCAGGTCTTAGAGCTTTGCCAATTTGGATGGTTTTTTTCGGCTCGTCCTCATTAAGGACGATGGAGTCTACCTCCTCTGCGGCCTCTCCCCTTTTGAGCTTTATTTCATCTCTAGGATCAAGTGTGTCGATGTTGTACGTGGCCGTTACCCTTTTATGACCCTCTCTCTCTTTCGCAGAGTTAAAGTAGCATTTAAGTGCCGATGTTTGGTCACCTTGCACTTCCCCTACTCCACAGGGAGTCGAGAATTTTAGTATTTGGTGGACCGTTGAAGGCACGACCTCAAATTCCTTGAGGGCTACTCGTCTTATGATGAGGTTGTAAGCTGAGAAGACATTTTCATCCATTATAAAGAAATTGATTTTTCTGGTCAGCCTCTTAGGCCATTCATCTCCCATTTTAACATCCATATCATACATGTCCAATGGATCAACCTTTTCACTGCTGAATCCAATCAAGGGATGATGATAAGGGACAAGCCTAGCTCTGCTGAGGCCTAGGCTACTAAAACAGGGCCAAAACATAACGTCTACAGAATTACCCCCATCAACGAGTATCCTCTGAACTTCACACCCATGTACCCTTGTGGTAATTACTAGAGGGTCATCGTGAGGAGCTAAGATACCTTTGAAATCAAGTCGTGAGAAGCCAACTATGAGGGTATCCGTATCTACCTTCTTTTTTTTCTCGTGTTTAAGCTCTGAAGATGCCAAGTTCAAAACTTTGACTTTGGCCACTGACTTGGCCTCTGCCACATGAGCCTTACGACCGACTACCTCTGAGCCACCCCATGCTAGTCCTCCATATATGATGTTCACACCAAAAGAGATCATACCAACCTTCTTCACTGGGATATTGTCGTCTTTCGGTGGGAGGGCAGGGTCATCGTCATCATCATTCGAGTCCTCAACTCTTTTAGTAGGCGCATCTTCTCGACATCTGTCATTTCTCTTCCTTTTAGGGTCTTCTCTTCCCCCTTTAGGAGCTCTACCATCCATGTACTTTCTAAGATTTCTAGACTTCAACATTTTCTCAATCTCATCCTTCAAATCGAAACACTTATTAGTTAGATGGTCGTGATCTTGGTGGAACTCGCACCATAAGTTCTTGTTCCTATTATGTGGAGGAGCCTTCAACTTCTTCGTCCATCTCAGGGATATATGATTCTTTATTTCATTGAGGATGTGTTCGCAGATCACAGTTAGAGGAGTATAGTGTGCAAACTTATCGTCTCCAGTCCTCTTCTTTCCATCATTCTTCCTTTGAAGTTTCCCACTACTACTTCCATTCTCATCCTCATACTTCGCAACCATTGCTTCTTTTGCATTCATGACCTTTCCAACTGTTGCTAACAGCTCGACCATAGATTTAGGAGGGTCTTCAATAAGCTTTTAGAGTATCTTTCCCTTCTGAAGTCCTCCAATGAGGGTTGTCATAGCTATACTCTCTTCATAATCTTCTACCTCAAGCTTTTCCTTATTGAACCTCGCGATGTAGTCCACGAGGCTTTCATTCTTCCCTTGCTTTACATAAAGAAGATGGGTTGCCTTTTTCTTAGGTCTTACCCCAAAATAGAAGTTGTGTATAAACCGCTCGGCCAAACCCTTAAAGCTCTCAACATAATTTTTCGGAAGATAAGTAAACCAAATATGTGCAGCTCCTGTTAAAGTGCTTGAGAAAGCTCGGTACCTCATATCATCAGGGATTAAATAAATGTCTGCTGCAGACTGATACATCTCAATATGATGCACTGGGTTGGTACTTCAGTCGTACTTGGGAGACACTACTGAGGGTTTAAATTTGGCAGGGGTTGGGAAGTTGACAATCCTTGCCACAAATGGTAAGCCCTCTGAAAACACCCTCTATGATGGGTTTCGGCTTTTTATGAGGTTCCCTATCTTCTCTTCTAGCCTTTGGATGGAATCATTCCATGGTCTGCCAACGTCATCCTGGCTGAGGTTGTCCTCAGCCACCTACAAATAGTGAACTGAGGGTTCCCTAACTACGGTGCAACTTTGGCTATTGATCCTTCTGACCATAGTCTCGGCCATGTGGGGGTCATCCATGGCGAGGCCAATGATCTTCACCTCCCCTTCGTGAGCCAGTTATGCTCCTTGAACTGGATAGACTCTGCCTCATATCGTTAACTGGGTCGATCCTTTCAAAGGTCGACCCTCTAATTAAGTGATCAAAACGGGGACGGGCTGCGAAAGGTTAAAAGATTGGAATGCATGTAAAAACCGTTTGGTGAGATTGTGTGGTATTTTAAAATGGGGACGGGTTGTGAAAGGTTATCATTTGACCTTTGTGAATACTAAGACACCGTTAAATCGATCCTAAAAAATTGAGAAATTTTATTACCCGGGGTCCAAAGAGGTTAAAAGAGCCCAAAAAAATTTAAATGCAATAAAAAAGCATTTCATGCCAAATATAGGCCATTAGGTTTCACCATCAATTCTCCAAAGTTTGAGAATTTAGATCACCTCTAGTCAAAATATAAATCTGAGGGCGTTTGGTTGGAGAATTTAAATGGGTTTGCACTTCCTTGAAAGTCCTGAAAAAGCATTAAATAGTTTTGGACGTTATTGGTGTGAAAATCACTTTGAGCATTGATTTGCTGATTTGATTGAGTCAATGTCTCACATTTCCATCTATTTACACCTAAATAATATGTTGAGTTCATTCGATAAGAATATCCGATCATCATCGTGCACATATGTTATGTTTGTTTGCATTGATTTTCCTATCGAATTTGATCACACCCCTACATTTTCGCTATCATCGACTTGGTTGTTTTTGTGTTTGTTCATGGTGTGATTCTTTGCTGTATATTTTGTGTGAAAATTTTTGAAAATTCAAAAATAGAAAGTTTATTACCTTGTGACATCCTCCATTTGCATTTATTTGTGCTTCTCATATCTGTCTATTTTGGGACATCATAAAAAGGGGGAGAATTTTTGTTGGTTGATTTATCGATGATTTGCTTAAGCTTAATTGATCTTTTATTTTTGCATATCATTATATTTCAAATTGTTTCACATCATGGGTATCTGCTTTATCTCATGTGTGTAGGTACAAAATTGATGTTCATTGGATTTCACACCCCGATGAGAAAAGCTTTGAGAGTTTCTGAAGAGCTGAAGATTTGAAGATGTTGAAGTTTAATTGTCGACACGTCAGTTAGTATTCTAAATTTGAAGGTTTAATGGGGATATTATCTTGTATGTCATTTGTGACTGCATAATTCGAATTTTTATGTATGTACCGGCATAGATACAGGGGAAGATTTGTAAGGACATAATTTTATAAATATAAGGGGTAGAATATAGGAATTTTCTGTTTGTCCTAGATCATAGGATGTATGTATGATACCACTACATTCGGCACGTCAACACGATCATCCACGACGGCCTTGATCCGAATCCATGCATCCATCATCTTCACACGTGTATCATGCTTTATGCGATGTTCTGCTCAACTCATTCCCACTAATCCACTTCGTGATATTGGTAAAGTGATTTATTGGAATTGTTTATATTTGCATAAATATTTGAGATTTTTTTCAGAAAATATTGTTCGAAGTCTGACTTGTTTTTATCAAAAGCAAAAATTTTTCTAAGTGTAGAAGCGAACTTGCCTCAGTCGACGAGCTCGTTCAAACGACATTGCTCTGTCATTCGAGCGATATGAGCATGTCGCGCGATCTCGGTCGAGCGACATCTCTCTGTCATTTGAGCGACATGAGCATGTCGCGCGATCTCGACCGAACAACATCTCTTTATCGTTCAAGCGATATGAGGATGTCACGCGATCTCGTTCGAGCGCCGCCGCCTCGATTTTCATATAAATATCTGGGTGGATTCTATACATTTTTCTAAGTCTTTTTTCGCACACGATTTTTGTGAATAACCGTCCCAAAAATAGACTTCATATTTTAAGGTTTTATACCTTTTTGATTCACAAAACCATTCCCATATATGTGTGTGAATATTTAAACCTTCAAGAGGATCATTTGTACTCATCTGGAGTAACTTGTAGAGAAGCTGTCTCTTTTTCATTGCTTCCTGTCTGGAGTTCTTGTGGGAAAGTCCAGCCGACGACATCGGAATCGACACCTGAGAGTATTTCGTATGTCACTATTGTTTTCATTATAATTTGTATAAACCGTTCTTTACAAATTATAGTGAAAATAAAAGGTTTTGCCCCTTTAGGTGATTTTTTCTCATTTGTGTGTTTTATTTGTGATTGACTGTTCTTGCATGATCATATTGATTTCAATCACACCTAGATGCATGTTTTAGGATTTAATTGAAAAACTGAGTTTCATTAAATGATTTCTTTATTTGAACGCACGCGCACTCTTCAAGGTGTTTATCTTACTGAATTTTAGTTGAATATAGTATCCATGTTAAAGTAGGATAATTATTACTTTGGATTTCATGAATGTTTACGGGAATTTTGAGGAATTAAATCATATTTTTGGGTAAAATAAATTTTAGGATTTAACTCTTATGTTGGAAGATGAAATTGATGAATCTCTAACAATTAAAATTTGAAGAAATCTGAGTGCTACTTGTTTTCTTGATTGAAAAATGGTAAACTAGTGTTTTAGAGAATATCCATGAATTAATCCAATTTATTTGTGGTTCTTTGATGACTTGGTGAATACAAATGGATTAGAAATCATGTATATAGGTTAGTATGTTGCTGGGAGTATTTGTATGGGAGCTTGGAGTTGTAGAATGAAGAATTGAAGAAGTAAAAATGGTGGAAAAATGCCATTTCTGGAGGTAGGAGACAAACAGGAAAACCTCGTTTGAATGACTTGCTATGTCATTCGAACGACTAGGATCAAACGAGATTGCAGATCATTCGAATGACCTGGACATTTTATTCGAATGAGATGCCAAGTTTGTTCTAACGACATTTCTGAAAATGGGAATTTTATTCTAATAATTTTAAATTTGACGTAGTATCCTCGAGAGAAGGAAAATGACCTACGATAACATTTGAGTGATTTATTTATGAGAACTAATAGCGTGAGATTTGGGTTAACTGTTAGGAATATATGTCTTAGATGGGTGAATCACGTTTGATGAAGTACGATAGAAGGGAATAGTCGTAAGTTACAAAGTTTCGTGAATATTATAGATAAGTATACTATGCATAAATCCTGGTATTTAGGTTGTGCGTATTCCTACTGATTTTATAGGCGGTGTGAATACTTTTTGTTTGAATTATTATGTGTATGACATACCTACGTATTTTCTATCGGGAGGAGGTTTCACGACGTGCATGTTCTTGTCCTGAGGAGCCCATTTGGGGGATTTTAGACTTGTACCAAGAGCATAGAGCCTTGGATACGTGCTATCTGTGAGTGTGATAGTTTCGACGATTGAATGGGAACGTAGGTATGTGCGTGACCCATTTGGTTGGAAACTATGTCCGCCTCCAATATATGTGATTTGTATTTATGGTTCGAGCGAGATACAGACCAATAGTCCTTTATTTAGTACGTGAGGTACATGGACATGATAACAGAGTATGTAGGCACCTTAGGTATCAGCTTAGGGGTGCTGTAGTAGTATATATATAGTTAGAGTGATACATATATATACTTGTGAATTATGCTACCGTGTGTATTTAGTAGATGAGTTGATAGTGACATTTAACATAATCTTAGTGCGTGAAATATTAAGTGTAAGATGAGAAATATAGGCTTGACCATTCGATATAAATTTATTGGTAACGTATTGTATGGGAGATACGGGTGAAAACAATGAGTTAGTTGGTATAGAAGTAGACTTGGATTGGAAAAGTTAGTCGGAATAGTATAACCATGACGGGTTAGATATATACGTTAGGCGTGAACATTAGATGAGGCGTGAGAATCTCAAGTGAGAGCACGAGAACCTAACATATATAATGTATTTGTAAATTTTGCATTTAAACACTTGCTAAAATTTTAAAATATTTTACTCGGGCCCTGACCCATTTTTCCAAATCTCTATTCTTTTTGTAAAACATTTTAGATGCCCAGTAACAAGGACACCGGGCATAGAAGGTTTTATTTTCTGGGGTGCTGCAGCTGCTGTGGAAGTTGTCGATCTTTGATATTAGTTACCTCGATACTTATTCACTTCTTCATCTTGAGCATTCATTTCAATCGGACTTGTTGTTCATTTCTAGTTTATTTTCAAAGATTTCAGATTCTATTATGATGTATTAGACTGTGGAGTTAGTTTTATTTCGGATTGCTGCATAGATATTTTACACTGGATTGTATAATTCAGACATATGTACTACTCTATCATTATTCATTGTGAGTCTGATACTTAGATGGAGGAATGTGATATTATTTGTTATTTGATTTTATGTTAATTAAAAGGATAAATTCTAACATTAGCTTTTTAAATACGAGGTGGTCGGTAAATAAAAGTTTTCGGCAATAACGCTAATAATGGACCAACTGTATACTCTATTTTAATTTAATAAAGGACTGGTGGAGCGTTACAATGATAAAATAGGTAGAAAAACCCCATAAGAATTCTCCCTTGTCATTTCTCTGTAATACCCCGTATTTTTTATGCTATATTAATTTGGGGATTTATTAAATTTAATGTGACGGTTTATTTAATTCCGGAAATTAATTATGTAATAATTATTAACGTGACGAGAGTTAGTAATTATGGGAAACTTGTTGAATATTACTAATGAGCATAGTAATATATTATATTGGTTATATTGAATGTCATAAGTGAATTAAATGACTATTTCGAAAATTTAAGTCGGGACGTGCCCGTGTCACGTCAGGACTAATTTTGTTAAATAAAAAGTAAATATTTTATAAGTTGTTCGTATGGTCGTTTTGAGTGCGCCAACGCGTCCGGAAGGGTCGAGATAGTCAGAAAAGTATACCCGGGGGTTTAGTTTGGGTCTCGGGGCGTTTTTAGGCCTAATTAGTACCCCGGGAGGGCATTTTAGTCATTTTACATAAGTGGGTAATTAAACCCACGAATTTCAGCCAACCTATATCAGCCATTAGGTCAGCCTCTTAGGGTTAGAACATTCACAAATCAAGTGACGGCCATTGGAGAAGAGAGGAGAGAGCTCCAAGGCAATCCAAGGCCAAAAAGCCACCGGTTTGCACCGCCACCACCACCACCGCGTAGATCATGAGTCGAGGAACGCAGCCATACCAAATCAGCCGTGAATCTGCATACCAAAATCCCAAGCAAGTGTTTAAACTTTCTATTTTCGTTGATGCAATCTTCATGTTAGCTTAGGAATGAATTGTGATATAAACTATGGAAGAAAACCCCATTTTTATAGGAGAACCCATGTAGTATTGATGTATATGTTAATTCTGGAAACCCTTGCCATGTAGAGGTAATAATCCACGAAATTTGGTGATCATAATAAAGAAATATTGGAGAAAGATTCATTAGAAATCTGTTTAAGAAAATTCTAGGGTTCTTGATAATTGGACATGATTTTAGGTTGAAAATCCATGTTTAACGATAGTTATACACATGCTTTACGTTATAAACACCTGATATAATGTTATGATGATGATAGTAGGATTTTTGGGACGATTAGAATGGAAAAACATATTTTTGGATGAAGAAGTTTGATGAATCCCGTAACTGCATTCTGCAGAATTTTGCCCAGACCTGCTTGATCGATCAATCGAGCCTAGAGCATCGATCGATCGAAGGTTCGATCGATCGAGCCCCAAGCTTCGATCGATCGACCCCTCCTGGCAGACTCCTATTTCCCTTGTTTAATTAGTTAAATTAAGGTTATCGTGAAATAATTTTTGGGCATTCTAAATAAAATGATTTGGGAGACATTGAGGACCAGTAGGGTATATGAAATAATGTTGGAACCTTTAATATTCAACGAGAATGAGATTTATGGGATATTTACTTTAGGTTGTTAGATTTATGAATTTAAAGGGCGAGGTGCGTAAGAGAGTTACGTTGGAATCTAATAAAGTCACTTACTGAATTTCAGATTTGTGAGGATATAGCCCACGAGTGTTAGGTAATAAGTGAGAAAACCCTTCGAGTTAAGGTTAGGAATGAAACCTTATACGTAATTCTATAAATGTGAAATTAAGGATAAATGGTATAATTACAGGTGATGAGAAGAACCTATATAAATTTGATAAAGTGGTATATTTATATGATTGTGTGTACATATATTATATGCATGTGAAAAATCATACCCACACTACTTGCTATCCCTGAGGTTTCCGCGCTGGGACAAGTCTTATCTGGATGGGGCCTTTATGGGGGATATTGACTTGTACCCTAGAAGATAGATATCCTTGGTACAGGCTATCGATGTGATAGTTCAGACGGTCCTAAGAGACGCCGGTATGTGCCATCCTCTTAGAGACTTGGAATCTATGCTTCGCCTCAATATTGTTTGTGTATTTATGTTAATACAATTCGAGAGTGATTCCGAATGTATTCCCCTTAATATGAGTGATATGGGGCTTTGGATAGTAGAGTATGAACGCACCATAGTTTTATTCGGGGTGCTGTTATATATATATATATATATTATAAGAGTAGTTAATATATATATGAGATTATGAAATTTGAGACTGACTACTGTGATTTGATAAGTAGGACGTGGTTGTTGACTCATATTATAAATACTTGTTTTGAGAAAGTATAAAATGTCACGGGTACTTTATAAATTTTTACGAAGTTAAAGATAGAGAACTTTGGCTACAAATTGGAACATCTTTTTAAATTGAAATCGTGTATTGTAAATCTTTCGAGTAATCTAAGTTAAGTTAAATCTTTTAGAAAGACTAGTACGATAAATGTTAAAACAAACCGTTGGGAAGGTTAGTGCGATAGGTGTGCACATTAGAAGAGAGGTGAGTATTTTCTCAAGAGAGGGACGTACTAATATGTTGTTGCATTTTCCTGTATCAATTTAAATACTTGCTAAACGTATTTTAAATCAAACACACTTTCGGGCTCTGACCCGTTTCTTTTTCTCTTCCTCTCTTGTATATATATGTATATTTTCAGGTGCCCAGCCACAGGGGCGTCTTGCTTAGGATCCCTTGAGAAGAACGAGCTGCAGCTTAGGTGGGAGTTGCAGGTCACTTGAGTAGACGGCTTCCATTATTGACTCCACTCCTAGTACTCTCATTTATTGGGCACGTGTCGCCCCTTTTCATCATTTCATTTGTTGTTGGGACATTTATATTTCAGTTATTTCCGGTATTGTTCTATGGGATTTATTCAGGATGGATTTGTGATTTTAGTTTCATATGTTGACATTCGATTGACGAATGTATTATGTTATTTGGCTTTTTGTGGTGTGATTCTTAATTGTAAAAATGTTTTTTTAAATAAATAAATCTTTTTCTTTAATTAAAATTTGGAAAGTTTGTATGAAAAATGTTTTTGACACTTAGCTTAATTATTTAGGGTGTTAAATTGGAAAATTTATTTTATCGACAGTGATGCTGAGAATGAACCAACTGTTAACCTTGATTTAATTTAATAAAGGAGTGATCGCCCGGTATTTAATTAGGCGGGGTGTCACAAGTGGTATCAGAGCATCAGGTTCTAGAGTCCTTTAGGATCTGTGCGGACTATTATGTTTCAGCGTTGCTTTCTTTGATATAGAGCCCTACTACTAGGAATGTTGTGTCTATCTCTATGCTTTGGAATTTCGTACTTCTGCGATTTGGTTATTTGAATGATGAACTCATCCAAATTTATTTAAATTTTTAGATGGATCGTCAAGAAGAACTAGATAAGACGGTTAAGGGAGTCAACGAGCAAGGTCGACTCATACCTCAAGTATCCCCAGAGGGAATATCAACCGCCGAGTTAGCAGGTATCATGGCACAAGCAGTTACCACTGCGGTTTTACAATACCAAGAACGCAGCCTACAACTTAAAGGAGGCAAAAGACCTAGAGAGGTTAACCAAATGCATGAGACTGACGTTGAGAATTCTGCGAAGGCACTGAATCTGCGTCAACAAAACAATCAAGATCGAGTCAGTTCCAGTAGTAACGAGATTTATGTACAGAGACAAAAGTGTCAGGGACAACGAAGCCAGGTTCAGAATGAAATCACCAAGAGGTGTTTCGGTTGTGGAATGGAGGACCACAAACGTAAATCTTGTCCGAATCAGACCGGGGATAAACTACAACCTGACCGGCAAAGAATTTCGAAACTCTGCTTTAAATGTGTACAACCGGGTCACAAGTGGATGGATTGTCCTCGCCTTGACATAGTTTTTCCGCAGATTCCCCCTCAAGGCCAGCAAGACCAGGGAAAAAGAGAGACTAGTCAATACCGTAAGGAAGGGAAGCAGTTTCGGGGGAGGTGTTTCCAATGTGGCAGGAATGGCCATAGGCGTCAAAATGGTCCAGAGAAGAATAGGGCCCCACGGCAGGAATGTGCTGACAATGTACCCCAGAAGCCAACTCCGCCACCCTTTTCAACAGCCTCAGTTCAGCAGAGAAAGCTACAGGATGGACGTGTCTATAATTTCCCACAGGCAGCAACCCCGCAGGCACCACCCGCAGTTGAGGGTATGTTTTTCTATCCATGTTACTATGAGTCGAGATTTGTTTGTTACGAGTGCAACGCACTATTTTATAAGCTATTTTTTTTTGCAAAAGCCTTAGGGTTGTTAGCCACAGCAGAGAGCTCAGTGACGTGTGTAGACTCACCATCTTAGGAGTGGGTCTCTTATTTTTCTTTATATGCCCGGGAGTGGGGGATAGAGATTGGTAGCTTGGTATTACCTGTATATATGTTAGTCTTAGATATGCATTAGCATGATGTTATATTCAGTATGGATTGGCTCGCCGCTTATAGAGCCATGATTATCTACTTCGGTGGAGCATTGTTTTTGACATTTCGGGGCAAGAGATGTTTGTAGTGGAGATGCCTCGCCCAGAGGGAGGTTCGACCGCTCATTTGTATTACATAGAGGAGGATACCTCTAAGGAGGTTGTGATTCCCTTAGATTCGATCCCTGTTGTCAGGGAGTATTCCGATGTGTTTCAGGAGATACCTGGCCTACCGCCCAGTCGTGAGATAGACTTTGTTAAAGATTTATTTCCAGATACGAGACCTATAGCACGCGCACCGTACCGTATGGCTCCAGCAGAGATGCGAGAGTCACGAGATCAGATTGAGCAGCTGTTAGGTCAGGGCTTCATTCGTAGGAGTACCTCACCTTGGGGGCGCTCCAGTCTTGTTTGTGAAGAAGAGAGATGGTTCACTGAGATTGTGTGTGGACTACCGGAAATTAAACAAGGTCACGATACGGAATAAGTGTCCGTTGCCTCGAATCGATGATCTGTTCGACCAGTTGAGGGGAGCAACTTTCTTTTCGAAGATAGATCTGAGGTCGAGGTACCATCAGTTACGTATTAGAGAGCAGGATGTTTCAAAGATTTCCTTCTTGTCGAGATATGGGTCCTACGAGTTTAGGGTAATGCCATTCGGACTCACAAACGCTCCAGCCATTTTCATGGACTTAATGAATCGAGTATTCAGAAAATTCTTGGATCAGTTTGTCATCGTCTTCATAAATGATATCTTGATATATTCACACTCCGAGGAGGAGCATGCCGAGCACTTGAGGCAAGTTCTTCAGACTCTACGAGAGCATCAGTTGTATGCTAAGTACGAGAAGTGTGGATTCTGGTTGCGAGAGGTACAGTTCTTGGGCCATGTTGTTTCTGAGCAAGGGATAGCAGTTGACCCGAGCAAAGTGTCAGCGGTGAGGGAGTGGGGACAGCCCACGACACCGACAGAAGTGCGTAGTTTCTTGGGATTAGCCGGATACTACAGGAGATTCATTCGGGGATTCTCCAAAATAGCGTGTACATTGACGAATCTGACTCGCAAAGGGGTACCATATGTTTGGGATGACGCTTGTCAGTTGGCTTTCGATGAGCTGAAGGACAAGCTTACTTCAGCACCAGTCCTTGCCTTACCGAAACCGGGGTGTGGAGTACCTGGTTTATACCGATGCGTCTTTACGGGGGACTTGGAGGTGTACTCCAGCAGGAGGAGAAGGCTATAGCTTTGGCTTCCAGTAAACTTAAGCCGCATGAGAAGAATTACCCCACCCACGACCTGGAGTTAGCAGCGATCTTCTTTGCATTGAGGATTTGGAGGCACTACTTATTGGGTGAGAAATTCCGTTTGTTCACAGACCATAAGTCACTGCAGTACCTATTCACTCAGCGAGAGCTGAATATGCGTCAGCGTAGATGGCTAGAGTTTTTGAAGGACTACCAGTTCGATATACAGTATCCTCCGGGGAAGGCCAACGTAGTTGCTGATGCGTTGAGCCGTAGACCGGTAGACGATGTAGCGAACGTCTGGAAAGCGAAGTGGAAGGAGATGGGTCACCAAGACACAGTGGCACGATCTTTCATATCCGTAATGTCAGTCATGCTCGAGATTGTTACGAGGGTGATACAGGCACAGACTACAGACCCCGTTTTGCCAGGAGCAGATTGTGCGACTTCTAGCCGAGGGTGCCGAGTCCTATTCTGTTAGTTCTGATGGAGGTTTGCGGTTTAATGGGAGATTGGTGGTTCCAGAAGGCGCGGAGTTACGTCATGAAGTGATGACTCATTCTCATGGGTCCCGATTTGCGGTACATCCGGGAGGTGATAAAATGTACCAGTACATGAGCCAATACTGGTGGAGTGGGATGAAGAAGGACATCGCCGAGTTTGTGTCCAAGTGTTCTACCTGCCAGCTGGTGAAGGTGGACCACCAGAAACCGTCAGGATTGCTTCAGCCGTTGGAAGTACCCGCGTGGAAGTGGGAGAGTATTTCCATGGATTTCATTACAGGGTTGCCTACATCACAGCGGGGTCACGATTCTATCTGGGTGATTGTAGACCGTTTGACCAAGGTGGCTCATTTTCTGCCAGTAAGGACAGATTATACCACGGGTCAGTATGCTCAGTTGTTCATCGCTGAGATTGTCAAATTTCATGGGGTGCCCCTAAATATTGTGTCAAATAGGGACAAGATTTTCATGTCACGTTTTTGGGAAAGTTTTCAGGAGGCTATGGGTACTGAGTTGAGTTTGAGTTCAGCTTACCACCCACAGACAGATGGACAGACAGAGCGTACTAATCAGATGTTAGAGGATATGCTACGCATGTGTGTTCTCGATTTTGGAGGAGGTTGGGAAAGACATCTTCCACTGGTAGAGTTTGCTTATAATAACTCTTATCAGTTTACGATTGGCATGGCTCCATTTGAGGCTTTGTATGGCAGGCCTTATCGTTCTCCAACCAGTTGGCTCGAGGTGGGGGACAACAAGTTGCTAGAACCAGAAGTGATTCAAGAGACCTCCGCGAGGATGGAGATAATCAGGAGTCGTATTCGGGTAGCCCAAGACAGGCAGAAGAGCTACACCGATGCGAAACGGTTCTTCCGGGAGTTTAATGTGGGAGATCAAGTGTTATTGCGTGTATCTCCTATGAAGGGAGTGATGAGGTTCGGGAAGAAGGGTAAGTTGGCTCCGAGGTACGTAGGACCATTTCCCATCATCGAGAGGATTGGGCCGGTAGCATACAGGTTGGGATTGCCAGAACATTTACATCGCATCCACGATGTATTCCACATCTCGTCGTTGAGACGATATCTTCGGGATGATTTGGCCCATACCCACATTGCGATAGATGAGATTGACTTACAGTCTGATAGCTCCTACGAAGAGAGACCAGTGGCTATTCTAGACTATAGTGAGAGGAGATTGAGGTCGAAAATAGTTCCACTTGTGCGAGTCCAGTGGGAGCATCATAATGTGGAGGAATCCACTTGGGAGCGTGAGGCGGATATGCGCGAGAGATATCCAGAGTTGTTTTTACCAGGTATGCCTTATTTTTCGAATTTTGGGACGAAATTCTGTTATTAGGGGGGAAGTATATAATACCCCGTATTTTTTATGCTATATTAATTTGGGGATTTATTAAATTTAATGTGACGGTTTATTTAATTCCGAAAATTAATTATGTAATAATTATTAACGTGACGAGAGTTAGTAATTATGGGAAACTTGTTGAATATTACTAATGAGCATAGTAATATATTATATTGGTTATATTGAATGTCATAAGTGAATTAAATGACTATTTCGGAAATTTAAGTCGGGACGTGCCTGTGTCACGTCAGGACTAATTTTGTTAAATAAAAAGTAATATTTTATAAGTTGTTCATATGGTCGTTTTGAGTGCGCCAACGCGTCCGGAAGGGTCGAGATAGTCAGAAAAGTATACCCGGGGTTTAGTTTGGGTCTCGGGGCGTTTTTAGGCCTAATTAGTACCCCGGTAGGGCATTTTAGTCATTTTACATAAGTGGGTAATTAAACCCACGAATTTCAGCCAACCTATATCAGCCATTAGGTCAGACTCTTAGGGTTAGAACATTCACAAATCAAGTGACGGCCATTGGAGAAGAGAGGAGAGAGCTCCAAGGCAATCCAAGGCCAAAAAGCCACCGGTTTGCACCGCCACCACCACCACCACCGCGTAGATCACGAGTCGAGGAACGCAGCCATACCAAATCAGCCGTGAATCTGCATACCAAAATCCCAGGCAAGTGTTTAAACTTGCTATTTTCGTTGATGCAATCTTCATGTTAGCTTAAGAATGAATTGTGATATAAACTATGGAAGAAAACCCCATTTTTATAGGAGAACCCATGTAGTATTGATGTATATGTTAATTCTGGAAACCCTTGCCATGTAGAGGTAATAATCCACGAAATTTGGTGATCATAATAAAGAAATATTGGAGAAAGATTCATTAGAAATCTATTTAAGAAAATTCTAGGGTTCTTGATAATTGGACATGATTTTAGGTTGAAAATCCATGTTTAACGATAGTTATACACATGCTTTACGTTATAAACACCTGATATAATGTTATGATGATGATAGTAGGATTTTTGGGACGATTAGAATGGAAAAACATATTTTTGGATGAAGAAGTTTGATGAATCCCGTAACTGCATTCTGCAGAATTTTGCCCAGACCTGCTTGATCGATCAATCGAGCCTAGAGCATCGATCGATCGAAGGTTCGATCGATCGAGCCCCAAGCTTCGATCGATCGACCCCTCCTGGCAGACTCCTATTTCCCTTGTTTAATTAGTTAAATTAAGGTTATCGTGAAATAATTTTTGGGCATTCTAAATAAAATGATTTGGGAGACATTGAGGACCAGTAGGGTATATGAAATAATGTTGGAACCTTTAATATTCAACGAGAATGAGATTTATGGGATATTTACTTTAGGTTGTTAGATTTATGAATTTAAAGGGCGAGGTGCGTAAGAGAGTTACGTTGGAATCTAATAAAGTCACTTACTGAATTTCAGATTTGTGAGGATATAGCCCACGAGTGTTAGGTAATAAGTGAGAAAACCCTTCGAGTTAAGGTTAGGAATGAAACCTTATACGTAATTCTATAAATGTGAAATTAAGGATAAATGGTATAATTACGGGTGATGAGAAGAACCTATATAAATTTGATAAAGTGGTATATTTATATGATTGTGTGTACATATATTATATGCATGTGAAAAATCATACCCACACTACTTGCTATCCCTGAGGTTTCCGTGCTGGGACAAGTCTTATCTGGATGGGACCTTTATGGGGGATATTGACTTGTACCCTAGAAGATAGATATCCTTGGTACAGGCTATCGATGTGATAGTTCAGACGGTCCTAAGAGACGCCGGTATGTGCCATCCTCTTAGAGACTTGGAATCTATGCTTCGCCTCAATATTGTTTGTGTATTTATGTTAATACAATTCGAGAGTGATTCCGAATGTATTCCCCTTAATATGAGTGATATGGGGCTTTGGATAGTAGAGTATGCACGCACCATAGTTTTATTCGGGGTGCTGTTATATATATATATATATTATAAGAGTAGTTAATATATATATGAGATTATGAAATTTGAGACTGACTACTGTGATTTGATAAGTAGGACGTGGTTGTTGACTCATATTATAAATACTTGTTTTGAGAAAGTATAAAATGTCACGGGTACTTTATAAATTTTTACGAAGTTAAACATAGAGAACTTTGGCTACAAATTGGAACATCTTTTTAAATTGAAATCGTGTATTGTAAATCTTTCGAGTAATCTAAGTTAAGTTAAATCTTTTAGAAAGACTAGTACGATAAATGTTAAAACAAACCGTTGGGAAGGTTAGTGCGATAGGTGTGCACATTAGAAGAGAGGTGAGTATTTTCTCAAGAGAGGGACGTACTAATATGTTGTTGCATTTTCTTGTATCAATTTAAATACTTGCTAAACGTATTTTAAATCAAACACACTTTCGGGCTCTGACCCGTTTCTTTTTCTCTTCCTCTCTTGTATATATATGTATATTTTCAGGTGCCCAGCCACAGGGGCGTCTTGCTTAGGATCCCTTGAGAAGAACGAGCTGCAGCTTAGGTGGGAGTTGCAGGTCACTTGAGTAGACTGCTTCCGTTATTGACTCCACTCCTAGTACTCTCATTTATTAGGCACGTGTCGCCCCTTTTCATTATTTCATTTGTTTTTGGGACATTTATATTTCAGTTATTTCCGGTATTGTTCTATGGGATTTATTCAGGATGGATTTGTGATTTTAGTTTCATATGTTGACATTCGATTGACGAATGTATTATGTTATTTGGCTTTTTGTGGTGTGATTCTTAATTGTAGAAATGTTGTTTTAAATAAATAAATCTTTTTCTTTCATTAAAATTTGGAAAGTTTGTATGAAAAATGTTTTTGACACTTAGCTTAATTATTTAGGGTGTTAAATTGGAAAATTTATTTTATCGACAGTGATGCTGAGAATGAACCAATTGTTAACCTTGATTTAATTTAATAAAGGAGTGATCGCCCGGTATTTAATTAGGCGGGGTGTCAGATTCTCAAACTCCACCACCACTCTCATATGGATTCTTTTTGGAGCACCCATCAATGTTTAATTTTAGCCAACCATTTGTGGGTGGGTTGCGGGGGGGGGGGGGGGATTACTATTTAATAGTAAAAGGGATAATTGTCTTAAAAATAATACGCATGCTTGATGGCTTAGCTCAACTCTTTCTATGATTTTCTCGTTATATTGTATGGTAAAAGGAAATTTTCAAATTTCGCCTAACTCTTTTGTTTCATGTAACTTTGCAGTCTTTGGTAGAAAACGACCCTCTCAAGGCACCTCAAGTGGTTCATCCTAAAGTTGATGTGCTTATGGAAGCGATAGATGTTGATCTTGTTCCAACTGAACTTGGTCAAGCTGAATCTGCCAGTTAAAATGATTATTCTTTAACAATTAGTGTAAATAGGGAGGATAGTGAATCTGGTTGTGGTGTTCCAATACCAAACAATGCACCAGTAAATTTTTGTAGGCAAGTACTACAAGGTAGTGCCTTTATTCAAGACTCACTACGCATTATATTATAACGCCTGATTTCCTCCCATCCTAAAACTTTTGTTGTAATAACCCGCATCTTTATATATAATTTCAAATTTAAATTTGCAATACTTATTTCTCGGCATGACATTATATTTTTATTTTTTAAGTCGATAAAGAAATAATAATTTTAAAGTACCAAGCATACATTTTTTAATCACGTTTTACACGTATTACTATTGGGTAGGATTAGAATAATTTTCTTTTTATATGTACCCGTTATATTAAAAAATGAAGAAAACCAAATTTAATTTTAAATAAAACAGAATTTTGTGTGGTACTGTTTAAACAAAAACTTAAGGGTTAAAAATATAATTCCAACCTTTCAACTATGTAGGGGAGAAAAATTCAAATTAATAAAACCTAACGAGATATTTGTTTAAACCTACACGTACTCAATCCTCCTATCTTATCTATTACAACCACAACTCAACCATATATTTCCTATATATAGAGCCACAATCAGGAGAAAAAGAAACCAAGACTTCATCCTCATTTTCCCCACCCGAAACCTCCATGGGAGAAAGATCCGTAAACTTGTTTTTCATATCCTTTATTCCTTTATTTAATAAATAAATATAAAATGGTGTCTCCTCATAATATTGTGCTATGTGTCCCAATAGTAAATGTAAGACTTTTTCCATCTTTCTTAACATATATATATATATATATATATATATATATATATATATATAGTTTTAGCTCTTTTTTTCTATAAAAATGTTTTTTTACAAAAGTTGATTTTACAAAGATAAGTATAAATTATTTTATTATATATAAAAGTTGAGTTTTTATAAAGTAATTTCCAAAAAAATGGAGTTCTCAACTTTTTTTTTTAACATAAATGGTGTTTTAAAAGGTTGTTCTTATAAATATAAATATAATCATTTTAAGAAAAACACTGTTTTTAGAAAGCAATGTTAACGTGTAAACTTATAGACTGTTTTAGAAAACTATATATTTTATTATATTTGTTTTTGGTGTTATACATTAATAGTTAACAATTTTTTACAGATAACTCAAAAAAATATTTTTTTTATAAAAAATATACAATTTATATTAGATTCTAAACGTTATTATTACTTTATAAAAACATCATTTCCTTAGAAAAAATTATGTTTATATTCATAAAACAACCTTTTAAAACAAAATTTATGTAAAGAAATGAAATACAAAATTATATTTTTTAGAAAACTACTTTATAAAAATACAATTTTTATACATAATAAAATATTTTAAACTTAGCTTTATAAAATCAATATATATATATATATATATATATATATATATATATATATATATATATATATATATATATATATATATATATATATATATATATATATAAATTTAAAAAAATAATATATATTTAAAAATAGTTTTTTAGATGTATACATATCTGTGTGTGCGTTCTATTCTATCTGTCTGTTTAATTCCCTCTACTTCATCATTAAATATTCTACTTTTTGCACTTCAATTTTACATGTAAGTATTTATTTGACCTCAAAGTATGTTCACATTGCATTGTATAATAAGAATTTCAAAGTACCCGCGCATCGCGCATGATTAAAAACTAGTCTAATTTATAAATATAAAGATGGTGTCTTCATTTGTTATTGTGCCACGTATTTTAATAAATGAGGCTCACTTAATAGCCCAACTGTTCAAACGTGTTACAACCTCTCAACTTATACATGCCCGTTCACCTTCTCCTTTACTCATTCCCGCTGATATCATTTGCCTCGTTTGATATATATCTCCAACAGCCTTATGGGTCTTGCAATCCATATCAAACCTTTCCACTCCTGCCAAACAAACCAAAAATTGAAATCCCAATTATCTAGAATCAGCATAGGCCAAAATGTATTCATGAAAAAATGAAAAAACATAAACCTTGAAAGGATGGAATTTAGCTTGCAACATATTAGATGGAAGGGCAAGTAGTATCATACTTGATTCCAAACTCGGGACCCAATTTTAAAGCGAGAGTGTTTGTTTTAGAGAGAGAAAGAGAGACACGAACTTTTATTGTTTTTCTTCTCACTCCAAAGCTTATCAGCCATTATATCCCCCACTGCCTACTAGACACTAAGTTCTCTCATTTCACCACCACTGAAAGAGAAACCAAAGCGGGGAGGTCCTACAAATCCTTATTCTTCCCGCTACTTCAATCTATTCCATATTCAACAAATGTGTTTTATTTATTTAGTCTTCATTTTATGTTTTTATTTATTATGATATACTCTTCGAAAGTGGAGGAAAAGAAACAAGAGGAGGTGATTCGGTGAAGAAACTGGAGGAAGCTAAACAAGATGAGAAAGAAGAACCCAAAGATGAGAAACCAAGTGAAGAGAAAAAAGAAGAGAAGAAAACAAAAGAACTAGCGGCGCCACCTCCGCCTCAAGACATTATTTTGAGAGTCTACATGCATTGTGAAGGTTGTGCTAGAAAAGTTCGGAGATGCCTAAAAATCTTTCAAGGTTTGTGCATTTTTCATTTTTTCTTGAACACTTATTAGCCTATATATGAAATCAATAGTTTCTTAGTTTTCATTAATTTTTAATTCCTATAGAAATTTAATTGTTCAATTTTCTTAACATAACAGTGCAATTTTTTTTGTATAATTTTGCATCTCTTAGTTTACAAATCACTATTTTTTTTGCAAAGATGTAACTGTAATTTTTAATATTATCATTATAAACTATTTGTCTAATTCAAAGTTCCCGTGTGTTTATATGTATCAAAATTGTCTATTAAGAAGAATAAAAATAGTAAATATCTCGATGAAGGTTGGTCTTAAAAGGGTGAATGGAATTTTTTTTTTTTTTTGAATTTTCCAATTAATTTAGTTCTTTAATGTATTAAGAGTTTGTACTCCATGAATTAAAAATTTATTTTGATAGAAAATCTAAATTTAATCGGGTAAACAGTTGTGGGATATTCACATTTTTTCATATGCACATTCGGGCCATATTGCTTGTCTTAACACAACAGATCCAAAGTAGTTCTTTATAATCAAACTCTCCATATTTTTTTAGATGAAGTCTTAATGTATGATGTTTTATACCTTCACGAGGGTTAATTGGGCTCTTTATATTTTTGTTGGGAGAGTTTCTTCAAATCTAATGTGATATATTACTTTTTTTTTTATTTGATGCATTTTTTTAATCTTTTTTATTTATGTATTTAATTGTCTTTTTATAATGACACACATGTTGAGTTGTGGGATACAAAAGAATCATAATTCGCCCACGCATCGCGTGAGACTAAAACCTGATATACTTCTAAAATTCTATACAACAGTAATTAATGTTTGAATGATTTCTGCCTATCCATGTGGTCAAGTATTCATCTTTTAGAGCAATTATTATAGCATGGCATTAGTCAGTTCATTTTCTCAATCCTTTTTTCTCCATTAACAAACCTATATGTCTTCACATGTCAATATTAAAAGCCTAATATAACCAGAACCAACCTTTAAGCTCGAGACGATTTAGATTTTCTATACCACTACAAAGCATTTGAAAGGACATTTCCATTGTAAATGACTTTTTAGTTAGCCGACTTTTTAGTTGGCCATATATATATATATATGGTTCCGGATATGACATTTCCAATGAAGAACTCAAGAGCTTGTGGTTCCAGCTCTGACACCGAAACCATAACGCCCCTAATTTCTTTTCACGTATGTCCTCTCACCTCCAACATAGTTCCATATCTTTGAGATTGGGTTCCATTTTTTGTAAATGAACGCTAAGGTTTGTTTTATATTTTCAGAAATTGATATATTTTCATGAAATCCACAGAAATCTTGGTTGGTTTGTAGTTCTGAAAATTTATTCCAATTTCTGTTAATTAATTTCACGTTACAATCGATTTTGTACCTACGAGATTTAGAGCTGCACATGGAATCCATGATTATTTAAGCACAAGATCACTTAACCGATTCGTGTGATTTTATATTTTCATGACTAAAAATAATTATATTATATCTAAGGGTTTCCATCTCCTCTTAGTTAAGGCCTGTAAGTATATTATTCATTATTAGTAGAGAAGTGAACTTTGACGGTTGGATGAGTAAATGGTCGATTCTTTTTGTAAAGAAATGGTGTGAGTAAATAATCTACATGTATGTCTTTCATTATTTATTTGGTGCATTTGTTGGAATTTTTTCCTACTTTGCAATTTAATTTTTCTTTTGTAATGCCTATCACATACGATTTCGTTCTTTTGATTCTTTTTTTGTTTGTAACTTTTTATTACAATTTTTGGTGATTAATACAGAGAAGATACAATGGATATTTGATTATGTGTTGAGAGAGTTAAAGTGTTTTTTTTACTAATTCCTAAGATTCTTTTAACTGAATCGATAGGAGGAGTCTTAATGAGGTCATGTGTTAAAAAAGTGTTTTGATTCCTTTGGTTTTGTTTCCAAATATCCCATTTAATATTGTTAAGCAAGAACCATATCATTATAAGTTCACCCTAATGGGTATTTTCTTATATTATTTTTTTAATATAAATGTGAAATGTAAAAAATCTTCTCCAATAAAGATTTTAGTTAGTGTGCTTATACGACATGTTGGCTATGAGTCTACGTGGATAAATTATGAATGAATTATTATATGACAAACTACTCAAATAATGATTTGAAAATGTTTCACATTTTGTGAGGAAGAAGAAATATTTTCCGAAATAATATCACAGTAGATTTTTTTTTACATTTTCTATAAACCTAAAGAGTGAAGTCATAAAGAAAATTTATAGAAATAACAAATTCAGAGTTTTTGAAACAACCAAACTTGAAGCTTGAAAAAATACCTACACCTCATTCCAGATGTTATCTATTGATTGTTGTGTTCAGTTTAATGTAATACCCCGTATTTTTATGGCATTTAATTATGGGGTTAATTAAATTAAATTGGGATAAATTAATTTAATATTAATCCGCATTTTAAAATAAATATTTACTAGCGTGACGAGAGTTAGTAATTAGTGGTAAGAATAATGTTGACTATTACTAGATGAGTAAAGTAATATATGAGAAATTGTCGTCGAGTGAATAATACGATAATTATAGAAATTAAGGCAGGACGCCCATGTGTCGTGTCGGGACTAAATTAATGGAATAAAAGTAATTTTATTATAAGTATATCGTATGGTCATTTCGAGTGAGCCAATGTGCACAGAAGGGTTGAGATAATCAGAAAAGTGTACCCGGGGGTCAGTTTGGGTCTCGAGACATTTTAGGCCTAACCGGTAACCCGGGAGGGCATTTTGGTAATTTTCCATTTTTGGCCTTAATTAATGACAAAAATAGAGAGTTTATATACGTGGGAAGAGAGATTCCTCCAGGGTTAGAAACTTTGGAGTTGCAGAGAGGCTAAGGAAGAGAGAAGTGGGAGGGCTTCCAAGGGAGAGAACCACCTAGCCAATACCATCCTCACCAATTCCACCACCAACGCGTAGATTGGGGAACGAGGAACGAAACCATACCCATCATCATCAACGATTTAGACTTCCATGTCTAAGTCAAGTATTTAACTTTTTGTTCTTTAGTTGATAACATATCCATGATAGTATAGGAATTTATTCTCTCAAGTTTTCTTGAAAATAAAATGTTGTTTGGGAGTTTTTTATTGCAAATTTGGAGTGGAAACCATGTTAGGATGGATATCTGTCATATGTAATATAGTATTCACGAAATTGATGCCCAATAGAGATAGAAATCTAGAAATTTAAATGAATTCTTGAGAAAATTGGAAGAACTAGGGTTAAATGTTAACTTCTTGAATTAATCCCCTTTGATGACGATTCTTGGTGAATTTGCTAATGTTTTACGTTAGAAATATTCTATATTGGTTTATATAACATTCGTGAGGTTTGGTTGGGAGTTTGGGACATGTTAATGGAGGTTTGAGGATTTAGATTGGATGAAACCCGTAGGCTAGAATTGCAGAAACCGGGCCAACACCTGCTTGATCGATCGATGGACTGTGTCGATCGATCGAACCTTTTTATCGATCGATCACTACACCAAAAATAGGAATCTGGCACGGTTTAAAACTGTGCCAGATCAAATCTGGCACGGTTTTGAACTGTGCCAGAATCAGGTGTTCCAAAATGGCAATTTTTTTCTGGCACGGCTCAAAAGTGTGCCAGATTTGGTCAAACAGGAATACTTCTGGCACACTTTTAAACCGTGCCAGAATTTGATATTTCTGGCACACTTTTGGCACAGTTTTTAACTGTGCCAGATTTGGGCAAATAGGAACAGTTCTGGCACACTTTTAAACCGTGCCAGAATTTGATATTTCTGGCACACTTTTGGCACAGTTTTTAACTGTGCCAGATTCAGAACAGTTTAAAATTTTTTGGCACAGTTCAAAATCGTGCCAAAATATGATACACTTTTGCCACGATTTTGAACTGTGCCAAATTTTTTATAAAAAAAAAATTATTTGAAAGCACAAAATTCACAAATTAATAATATTGCACGTTGTTAATAAATTAATGTATATACAAACTTCAAAATATTACAAGTCTTTAATAGTTTACATGCCCAAAAAAAATTGGGCAGAGTTTCCTCTATTTTTTGGACATTCCAAAACCTGTTAATACAAAACCTGCCTAATATAAAGCCCGCACGGCCACAAAATATAACAATTAACTTACAAAAGCCTGCGAGGCCATAAAACTCAACAATAAAACAACAAAAGACCGCACGACCATGACACAAAAAAACGGAATCATGAATAAATCCCTTGTTGTAAACCATTGAGTTCTCTGTGTGTTCCACGTGAATAAATGCCAACGATAAACTGTTATCCTGCAAAAAAAATAGGATACAAAAAAGATACGATATTAGTAACCCAATAATTTGCAAATTTTTTTTTTACTTAAACTATAAAATTACATATATGAGTGGAAATTATCATAATACTCTCAAACCGGGAGACCCGAGACTACGGGGTCAGTTCCTACAAGTTACATCGGTCCCGTGCGAGGTGTTCATGCCTCCTACGAGGTCGTTGGGGGGCTGGTTTGGGTTTTCACCCTTTAACGGCATGTTTTTAACTCTAAGTGTGATTTTTGCAAATTATCATCATCCTCTCAAACCGGGAGACCCGAGACTACGCGGTCAGTTCCTGCAAGTTACATTGGTCCCTTGCGAGGTGTTCGTGCCTCCTACGGGGTCGATGGGGATTGGTTTGGGTTTTCACACTTTAACGGCTTGTTTTTAACTTTAAGTGTGATTTTTGCGAATTATCATCATACTCTCAAATCGAGCGACCCGGGACTGCGCGGTCAGTTCCTACAAGTTACATTGGTCCTGTGCGAGGTGTTCGTGACTCCTACGGGGTCGTTTGGGGGCTGGTTTGGGGGCTGGTTTGGGTTTTCACCCTTTAACGGCATGTTTTTAACTCTAAGTGTGATTTTTGCAAATTATCGTCATACTCTCAAACCGAGCAACCCGGGACTGCGCGGTCAGTTCCTACAAGTTACATTGGTCCCGTGCGAGGTGTTCGTGCCTCCTACGGGGTCGTTGGGGGGCTGGTTTGGGTTTTCACCCGTTAACGGCATGTTTTTAACTCTAAAAGTGATTTTTGCAGATTATTGTCATACTCTCAAATCGGGTTACCCGAGATTATGGGGTCAGTTCCTACAAGTTACATTGGTCCCGTGCGAGGTGTTCGTGCCTCCTACGGGGTCGATCGGGGGCTGGTTTGGGTTTTCGCCCTTTAACGGCTTGTTTTTAAGTCTAAGTGTGATTTTTGCAAATTATCGTCGTACTCTCAAATCGTGAGACCCGGGACTACACGGTCAGTTCCTACAAGTTACATTGGTCCCGTGCGAGGTATTTGTGCCTCCTACAGGGTCGATCGGGGGCTGGTTTGGATTTTCACCCTTTAACGGCATATTTTTAAGTCTAAGTGTGATTTTTGCAAATTATCGTCATCCTATCAAACTAGGAGACCCGGGGCTACGCGGTCAGTTCCTACAAGTTACATTGGTCCCGTACGAGGTGTTCAAGCCTCCTACGGGGTCATTGGGGGGCTGGTTTGGTTTTCACCCTTTAACGGCATGTTTTTAACTCTAAGTGTGATTTTTGCAAATTATCGTCATACTCTCAAACCGAGCGACCCGGGAATCCGCGGTCAGTTCCTACAAGTTACATTGGTCCCGTGCGAGGTGTTCGTACCTCCTACGGGGTCGTTTCGGGGCTGGTTTGGGGGCTGGTTGGGGTTTTCACCCTTTAACGGCATGTTTTTAATTCTAAGTGTGATTTTTGCAAATTATCGTCATACTCTCAAACCGAGTGACTCGGGAGTGCGCGGTCAGTTCCTACAAGTTACATTGGTCCCGTGCGATGTGTTCGTGCCTCCTACGGGGTCGTTTGGGGGTTGGTTTGGGTTTTCACCCTTTAATGGCTTGTTTTTAAGTCTAAGTGTGATTTTTGCAAATTATCGTCATACTCTCAAACCGAGCGACCCGGGACTACGCGGTCAGTTCCTACAAGTTACATTGGTCCCGTGCGAGGTGTCCGTGCCTCCTACGGGGTTGTTGGGGGGCTAGTTTGGGTTTTCACACTTTAACGGCATGTTTTTAACTCTAAGTGTGATTTTTGCATATTATCATCATACTCTCAAACCGAGCGACCCGGGACTCCGCGGTCAGTTCCTACAAGTTACATTGGTCCCGTGCGAGGTGTTCGTACCTCCTACGGGGTCGTTTCGGGGCTGGTTTGGGGGCTGGTTTGGGTTTTCACCCTTTAACGGCATGTTTTTAACTCTAAGTGTGATTTTTGCAAATTATCGTCATACTCTCAAACCGAGCGACCCGGGAGTGCGCGGTCAGTTCCTACAAGTTACATTGGTCCCGTGCGATGTGTTCGTGCCTCCTACGGGGTCGTTTGGGGGTTGGTTTGGGTTTTCACCCTTTAACGGCTTGTTTTTAAGTCTAAGTGTGATTTTTGCAAATTATCGTCATCCTCTCAGACTAGGTGACTCGGGACTGCGCGGTCAGTTCCTACAAGTTACATTGGTCCCGTGCGAGGTGTTCCTACCTCCTACGGGGTCGATGGGGGGCTGGTTTGGGTTTTCACCCTTTAACGGCTTGTTTTTAACTCTAAGTGTGATTTTTGCAAATTATCGTCATACTCTCAAACTGAGCGACCCGGGACTCCGCGATCAGTTCCTACAAGTTACATTGGTCCCGTGCGAGGTGTTCGTACCTCCTACGGGGTCGTTTCGGGGCTGGTTTGGGTTTTCACCCTTTAACGGCATGTTTTTAACTCTAAGTGTGATTTTAGCAAATTATCGTCATACTCTCAAACCGAGCGACCCGGGAGTGCGCGGTCAGTTCCTACAAGTTACATTGGTCCCGTGCGATGTGTTCGTGCCTCCTACGGGGTCGTTTGGGGGTTGGTTTGGGTTTTCACCCTTTAATGGCTTGTTTTTAAGTCTAAGTGTGAATTTTGCAAATTATCGTCATACTCTCAAACCGAGCGACCCGGGACTACGCGGTCAGTTCCTACAAGTTACATTGGTCCCGTGCGAGGTGTTCGTGCCTCCTACGGGGTTGTTGGCGGGCTAGTTTGGGTTTTCACCCTTTAACGGCATGTTTTTAATTCTAAGTGTGATTTTTGCATATTATCATCATAGTCTCAAACCGAGCGACTCGGGACTCCGCGGTCAGTTCCTACAAGTTACATTGGTCCCGTGCGAGGTGTTCGTACCTCCTACGGGGTCGTTTCGGGGCTGGTTTGGGGGCTGGTTTGGGTTTTCACCCTTTAACGGCATGTTTTTAACTCTAAGTGTGATTTTTGCAAATTATCGTCATACTCTCAAACCGAGCGACCCGGGAGTGCGCGGTCAGTTCCTACAAGTTACATTGGTCCCGTGCGATGTGTTCGTGCCTCCTACGGGGTCGTTTGGGGGTTGGTTTGGGTTTTCACCCTTTAACGGCTTGTTTTTAAGTCTAAGTGTGATTTTTGCAAATTATCGTCATACTCTCAAACCGAGCGACCCGGGACGGCGCGGTCAGTTCCTACAAGTTACATTGGTCCCGTGCGAGGTGTTCGTGCCTCCTACGGGGTCGTTGGGGGGCTAGTTTGGGTTTTCACCCTTTAACGACATGTTTTTAACTCTAAGTGTGATTTTTGCATATTATCATCATACTCTCAAACCGAGCGACCCGGGATTCCGCGGTCAGTTCCTACAAGTTACATTGGTCCCGTGCGAGGTGTTCGTACCTCCTACGGGGTCGTTTGGGGGCTGGTTTGGGGGCCGGTTTGGGTTTTCACCCTTTAACGGCATGTTTTTAATTCTAAGTGTGATTTTTGCATATTATCATCATAGTCTCAAACCGAGCGACTCGGGACTCCGCGGTCAGTTCCTACAAGTTACATTGGTCCCGTGCGAGGTGTTCGTACCTCCTACGGGGTCGTTTCGGGGCTGGTTTGGGGGCTGGTTTGGGTTTTCACCCTTTAACGGCATGTTTTTAACTCTAAGTGTGATTTTTGCAAATTATCGTCATACTCTCAAACCGAGCGACCCGGGAGTGCGCGGTCAGTTCCTACAAGTTACATTGGTCCCGTGCGATGTGTTCGTGCCTCCTACGGGGTCGTTTGGGGGTTGGTTTGGGTTTTCACCCTTTAACGGCTTGTTTTTAAGTCTAAGTGTGATTTTTGCAAATTATCGTCATACTCTCAAACCGAGCGACCCGGGACGGCGCGGTCAGTTCCTACAAGTTACATTGGTCCCGTGCGAGGTGTTCGTGCCTCCTACGGGGTCGTTGGGGGGCTAGTTTGGGTTTTCACCCTTTAACGACATGTTTTTAACTCTAAGTGTGATTTTTGCATATTATCATCATACTCTCAAACCGAGCGACCCGGGATTCCGCGGTCAGTTCCTACAAGTTACATTGGTCCCGTGCGAGGTGTTCGTACCTCCTACGGGGTCGTTTGGGGGCTGGTTTGGGGGCCGGTTTGGGTTTTCACCCTTTAACGGCATGTTTTTAACTCTAAGTGTGATTTTTGGAAATTATAGTCATACTCTCAAACCGAGCGACCCGGGACCGCGCGGTCAGTTCCTACAAGTTACATTGGTCTCGTGCGAGGTGTTCGTGCCTCCTACGGGGTCGTTTGGGGGCTGGTTTGGGCTTTCACCCTTTAACGGCTTGTTTTTAAGTCTAAGTGTGATTTTTGCAAATTATCGTCATACTCTCTAACCGTGAGACCCGGGACTACACGGTCAGTTCCTACAAGTTACATTGGTCCTGTGCGAGGTATTTGTGCCTCCTACAGGGTCGATCGGGGGCTGGTTTGGGTTTTCACCCTTTAACGGCTTATTTTTAAGTCTAAGTGTGATTTTTGCAAATTATCGTCATCCTCTCAAACCGGGAGACCCGGGGCTATACGGTCAGTTCCTACAAGTTACATTGGCCCCGTGCGAGGTGTTCGTGCCTCCTACGGGGTCGTGGGGGGCTGGTTTGGGTTTTCACCCTTTAACGGCATGTTTTTAACTCTAAGTGTGATTTTTGCAAATTATCGTCATACTCTCAAATGGAGCGACCCGGGACTGCGCGGTCAGTTCCTACAAGTTACATTGGTCCCGTGCGAGGTGTTCGTACCTCCTACGGGGTCGTTGGGGGAATGGTTTGGGTTTTCACCTGTTAACGGCATGTTTTTAACTCTAAAAGTGATTTTTGCAGATTATCATCATACTCTCAAACCGAGTGACCCGGGACTCCGCGGTCAGTTCCTACAAGTTACATTGGTCCCGTGCGAAGTGGTCGTGCCTCCTACGGGGTCGTTTGGGGGTTGGTTTGGGGGTTGGTTTGGGTTTTCACCCTTTAACGACATGTTTTTAACTCTAAGTGTGATTTTTGCAAATTATCATCATACTCTCAAACCAAGCGACCCGGGAGTGCGTGGTCAGTTCCTACAAGTTACATTGGTCCCGTGCGATGTGTTCGTGCCTCCTACGGGGTCGTTTTGGGGTTGGTTTGGGTTTTCACCCTTTAATGGCATGTTTTTAACTCTAAGTATGATTTTCGCAAATTATCGTCATACTCTCAAACCGAGCGACCCGGGACTGCGCGGTCAGTTCCTACAAGTTACATTGGTCCCGTAAGAGGTGTTCGTACCTCCTACGGGGTCGTTTCGGGGCTGGTTTGGGGGCTGGTTTGGGTTTTCACCCTTTAACGGCATGTTTTTAACTCTAAGTGTGATTTTTGCAAATTATCGTCATACTCTTAAACCGAGCGACCCGGGAGTGCGCGGTCAGTTCCTACAAGTTACATTGGTCCCGTGCGATGTGTTCGTGCCTCCTACGGGGTCGTTTGGGGGTTGGTTTGGGTTTTCACCCTTTAATGGCTTGTTTTTAAGTCTAAGTGTGAATTTTGCAAATTATCGTCATACTCTCAAACCGAGCGACCCGGGACTACGCGGTCAGTTCCTACAAGTTACATTGGTCCCGTGCGAGGTGTTCGTGCCTCCTACGGGGTTGTTGGCGGGCTAGTTTGGGTTTTCACCCTTTAACGGCATGTTTTTAATTCTAAGTGTGATTTTTGCATATTATCATCATAGTCTCAAACCGAGCGACCCGGGACTCCGCGGTCAGTTCCTACAAGTTACATTGGTCCCGTGCGAGGTGTTCGTACCTCCTACGGGGTCGTTTCGGGGCTCGTTTGGGGGCTGGTTTGGGTTTTCACCCTTTAACGGCATGTTTTTAACTCTAAGTGTGATTTTTGCAAATTATCGTCATACTCTCAAACCGAGCGACCCGAGAGTGCGCGGTCAGTTCCTACAAGTTACATTGGTCCCGTGCGATGTGTTCGTGCCTCCTACGGGGTCGTTTGGGGGTTGGTTTGGGTTTTCACCCTTTAACGGCTTGTTTTTAAGTCTAAGTGTGATTTTTGCAAATTATCGTCATACTCTCAAACCGAGCGACCCGGGACGGCGCGGTCAGTTCCTACAAGTTACATTGTTCCCGTGCGAGGTGTTCGTGCCTCCTACGGGGTCGTTGGGGGGCTAGTTTGGGTTTTCACCCTTTAACGACATGTTTTTAACTCTAAGTGTGATTTTTGGATATTATCATCATACTCTCAAACCGAGCGACCCGGGATTCCGCGGTCAGTTCCTACAAGTTACATTGGTCCCGTGCGAGGTGTTCGTACCTCCTACGGGGTCGTTTGGGGGCTGGTTTGGGGGCTGGTTTGGGTTTTCACCCTTTAACGGCATGTTTTTAACTCTAAGTGTGATTTTTGGAAATTATAGTCATACTCTCAAACCGAGCGACCCGGGACCGCGCGGTCAGTTCCTACAAGTTACATTGGTCTCGTGCGAGGTGTTCGTGCCTCCTACGGGGTCGTTTGGGGGCTGGTTTGGGCTTTCACCCTTTAACGGCTTGTTTTTAAGTCTAAGTGTGATTTTTGCAAATTATCGTCATACTCTCTAACCGTGAGACCCGGGACTACACGGTCAGTTCCTACAAGTTACATTGGTCCTGTGCGAGGTATTTGTGCCTCCTACAGGGTCGATCGGGGGCTGGTTTGGGTTTTCACCCTTTAACGGCTTATTTTTAAGTCTAAGTGTGATTTTTGCAAATTATCGTCATCCTCTCAAACCGGGAGACCCGGGGCTATACGGTCAGTTCCTACAAGTTACATTGGTCCCGTGCGAGGTGTTCGTGCCTCCTACGGGGTCGTGGGGGGCTGGTTTGGGTTTTCACCCTTTAACGGCATGTTTTTAACTCTAAGTGTGATTTTTGCAAATTATCGTCATACTCTCAAATGGAGCGACCCGGGACTGCGCGGTCAGTTCCTACAAGTTACATTGGTCCCGTGCGAGGTGTTCGTACCTCCTACGGGGTCGTTGGGGGAATGGTTTGGGTTTTCACCTGTTAACGGCATGTTTTTAACTCTAAAAGTGATTTTTGCAGATTATCATCATACTCTCAAACCGAGTGACCCGGGACTCCGCGGTCAGTTCCTACAAGTTACATTGGTCCCGTGCGAAGTGGTCGTGCCTCCTACGGGGTCGTTTGGGGGTTGGTTTGGGGGTTGGTTTGGGTTTTCACCCTTTAACGACATGTTTTTAACTCTAAGTGTGATTTTTGCAAATTATCATCATACTCTCAAACCAAGCGACCCGGGAGTGCGTGGTCAGTTCCTACAAGTTACATTGGTCCCGTGCGATGTGTTCGTGCCTCCTACGGGGTCGTTTTGGGGTTGGTTTGGGTTTTCACCCTTTAATGGCATGTTTTTAACTCTAAGTATGATTTTCGCAAATTATCGTCATACTCTCAAACCGAGCGACCCGGGACTGCGCGGTCAGTTCCTACAAGTTACATTGGTCCCGTAAGAGGTGTTCGTACCTCCTACGGGGTCTTTTCGGGGCTGGTTTGGGGGCTGGTTTGGGTTTTCACCCTTTAACGGCATGTTTTTAACTCTAAGTGTGATTTTTGCAAATTATCGTCATACTCTCAAACCAAGCGACCCGGGAGTGCGCGGTCAGTTCCTACAAGTTACATTGGTCCCGTGCGATGTGTTCGTGCCTCCTACGGGGTCGTTTTGGGGTTGGTTTGGGTTTTCACCCTTTAATGGCATGTTTTTAACTCTAAGTATGATTTTCGCAAATTATCGTCATACTCTCAAACCGAGCGACCCGGTACTGCGCGGTCAGTTCCTACAAGTTACATTGGTCCCGTAAGAGGTGTTCGTACCTCCTACGGGGTCGTTGGGGGGCTGGTTTGGGTTTCCACTCCTTAACGGCATGTTTTTAACTCTAAAAGTGATTTTTGAAGATTATCGTCATACTCTCAAATTGAGTTACCCGGGATTACGCGGTCAGTTCCTACAAGTTAGATTGGTCCCGTACGAGGTGATCGTGCCTCCTACGGGATTGATGGGGGGCTGGTTTGGGTTTTCACCCGTTAACGGCTTGTTTTTACGTCTAAGTGTGATTTTTGCAAATTATCGTCATACTCTCAAATCGGGTTACCCGGGACTACGCGATCAGTTCCTACAAGTTACATTGGTCCCGTGCGAGGTGTCCGTGCATCCTACGGGGTCGTTTGGGGGCTGGTTTGGGTTTTCACCCTTTAACGGCATGTTTTTAACTCTAAGTGTGATTTTTGCAAATTATCGTCATACTCTCAAACCGAGCGACCCGGGACTGCGCGGTCACTTCCTACAAGTTACATTGGTCCCGTGCGAGGTGTTCGTGCCTCCTACGGGGTCGTTTGGGGGTTAGTTTGGGTTTTCACCCTTTAACGGCATGTTTTTAACTCTAAGTGTGATTTTTGCAGATTATCATCATACTCTCAAACCGAGCGACCCGGGACTTCGCGGTCAGTTCCTACAAGTTACATTGGTCTCGTGCGAGGTGTTCGTGCCTCCTACGGGGTCTTTTGGGGGCTGGTTTGGGGGCTGGTTTGGGTTTTCACCCTTTAACGTCATGTTTTTAACTCTACGTGTGATTTTTCAAATTATCATCATACTCTCAAACCGAGCGACCCGGGAGTGCGCGGTCAGTTCCTACAAGTTTTATTGGTCCCGTGCGAGGTGTTCGTGCCTCCTACGGGGTCGTTTGGGGGTTGGTTTGGGTTTTCACCCTTTAACGACATGTTTTTAACTCTAAGTATGATTTTCGCAAATTATCGTCATACTCTCAAACCGAGCGCCCGGGACTGCGCGGTCAGTTCCTACAAGTTACATTGGTCCCGTAAGAGGTGTTCGTACCTCCTACGCGGTCGTTGTGGGGCTGGTTTGGGTTTCCACACCTTAACGACATGTTTTTAACTCTAAAAGTGATTTTTGCAGATTATCGTCATACTCTCAAATCGGGTTACCCGAGATTACGCGGTCAGTTCCTATGTGTTAGATTGGTCCCGTGCGAGGCGATCGTGCCTCCTACGGGATTGATGGGGGGCTGGTTTGGGTTTTCGCCCGTTAACGGCTTGTTTTTAAGTCTAAGTGTGATTTTTACAAATTATCGTCATACTCTCAAATCGGGTTACCCGGGACTACGCGATCAGTTCCTACAAGTTACATTGGTCCCGTGCGAGGTGTCTGTGCATCCTACGGGGTCGTTTGGGGGCTGGTTTGGGTTTTCACCCTTTAACGGCATGTTTTTAACTCTAAGTGTGATTTTTGCAAATTATCGTCATACTCTCAAACCGAGCGACCCGGGACTGCGCGGTCAGTTCCTACAAGTTACATTGGTCCCGTGCGAGGTGTTCGTGCCTCCTACGGGGTCGTTTGGGGTTGGTTTGGGTTTTCACACTTTAGCGGCATGTTTTTAACTCTAAGTATGATTTTTGCAAATTATCATCATACTCTCAAACCGAACGACCCGGGCCTGCGCGGCCAGTTCCTACAAGTTACATTGGTCCCGTAAGAGGTGTTCGTACCTCCTACGGGGTCGTTGGGGGGCTGGTTTGGGTTTCCACTCCTTAACGGCATGTTTTTAACTCTAAAAGTGATTTTTGCAGATTATCATCATACTCTCAAATCGGGTTACCCGGGATTACGCGGTCAGTTCGTATAAGTTAGATTGGTCCCGTGCGAGGTGTTCGTACCTCCTACGGGGTCGTTGGGGGGCTGGTTTGGGTTTTCACCCTTTAACGGCATGTTTTTAACTCTAAGTGTGATTTTTGGAAATTATAGTCATACTCTCAAACCGAGCGACCCGGGACTGTGCGGTCAGTTCCTACAAGTTACATTGGTCTCGTGCGAGGTGTTCGTGCCTCCTACGAGGTCGTTTGGGGGCTGGTTTGGGCTTTCACCCTTTAACGGCTTATTTTTAAGTCTAAGTGTGATTTTTGCAAATTATCGTCATACTCTCAAACTGCGAGACCCGGGACTACACGGTCAGTTCCTACAAGTTACATTGGTCCTGTGCGAGGTATTTGTGCCTCGTACAGGGTCGATCGGGGGCTGGTTTGGGTTTTCACCCTTTAACGGCTTATATTTAAGTCTAAGTGTGATTTTTGCAAATTATCGTCATCCTCTCAAATCGGGAGACCCGGGGCTACGCGGTCAGTTCCTACAAGTTACATTGGTCCCGTGCGAGGTGTTCGTGCCTCCTACGGGGTCGTGGGGGGCTGGTTTGGGTTTTCACCCTTTAACGGCATGTTTTTAACTCTAAGTGTGATTTTTGCAAATTATCGTCATACTCTCAAACCGAGCGACCCGGGACTGCGCGATCAGTTCCTACAAGTTACATTGGTCCCGTGCGAGGTGTTCGTGTCTCCTACGGGGTCGTTGGGGGGCTAGTTTGGGTTTTCACCCTTTAACGACATGTTTTTAACTCTAAGTGTGATTTTTGCAGATTATCATGATACTCTCAAACCGAGCGACCCGGGACTCCGCGGTCATTTCCTACAAGTTACATTGGTCCCGTGCGAGGTGTTCGTGCCTCCTACGGGGTCGTTTGGGGGCTGGTTTGGGGGCTGGTTTGGGTTTTCACCCTTTAACGGCATGTTTTTAACTCTAAGTGTGATTTTTTCAAATTATCGTCATACTCTCAAACCGAGCGACCCGGGAGTGCGCGGTCAGTTCCTACAAGATACATTGGTCCCGTGCGAGGTGTTCGTGCCTCCTACGGGGTCGTGTGGGGGTTGGTTTGGGTTTTCACCCTTTAACGGCATGTTTTTAACTCTAAGTATGATTTTTGCAAATTATCATCATACTCTCAAACCGAGCGACCCGGGACTGCGCGGTCAGTTCCTACAAGTTACATTGGTCCCGTAAGTGGTTTTCGTACCTCCTACGGGGTCGTTGGGGGGCTGGTTTGGGTTTCCACTCCTTAACGGCATGTTTTTAACTCTAAAAGTGATTTTTGCAGATTATCGTCATACTCTCAAATCGTGTTACCCGGGATTTCGCGGTCAGTTCCTACAAGTTAGATTGGTCCCGTGCGAGGTGATCGTGCCTCCTACGGGATTGATGGGGGGCTGGTTTGGGTTTTCACCCGTTAACGGCTTGTTTTTAAGTCTAAGTGTGATTTTTGCAAATTATCGTCATACTCTCAAATCGGGTTACCCGGGACTACGCGATCAGTTCCTACAAGTTACATTGGTCCCGTGCGAGGTGTCCGTGCATCCTACGGGGTCGTTTGGGGGCTGGTTTGGGTTTTCACCCTTTAACGGCATGTTTTTAACTCTAAGTGTGATTTTTGCAAATTATCGTCATACTCTCAAACCGAGCGACCCGGGACTGCGCGGTCAGTTCCTATAAGTTACATTGGTCCCGTGCGAGGTGTTCGTGCCTCCTACGGGGTCGTTTGGGGGTTGGTTTGGGTTTTCACACTTTACCGGCATGTTTTTAACTCTAAGTATGATTTCTGCAAATTATCGTCATACTCTCCAACCGAGCGACCCGGGCCTGTGCGGTCAGTTCCTACAAGTTACATTGGTCCCGTAAGAGGTGTTCGTACCTCCTACGGGGTCGTTGGGGGGCTGGTTTGGTTTTCCACTCCTTAACGACATGTTTTTAACTCTAAAACTGATTTTTGCAGATTATCGTCATACTCTCAAATCGGGTTACCCGGGATTACGCGGTCAGTTCCTACAAGTTAGATTGGTCCCGTGCGAGGTGTTCGTACCTCCTACGGGGTCGTTGGGGGGCTGGTTTGGGTTTTCACCCTTTAACGGCATGTTTTTAACTCTAAGTGTAATTTTTGGAAATTATAGTCATACTCTCAAACCGAGCGACCCGGGACCGCGCGGTCAGTTCCTACAAGTTACATTGGTCTCGTGCGAGGTGTTCGTGCCTCCTACGGGGTCGTTTGGGGGCTAGTTTGGGCTTTCACCCTTTAACGGCTTGTTTTTAAGTCTAAGTGTGATTTTTGCAAATTATCGTCATACTCTCAAACCGTGAGACCCGGGACTACACGGTCAGTTCCTACAAGTTACATTGGTCCTGTGCGAGGTATTTGTGCCTCCTACAGGGTCGATCGGGGGCTGGTTTGGGTTTTAACCCTTTAACGGATTATTTTTAAGTCTAAGTGTGATTTTTGCAAATTATCGTCATCCTCTCAAATCGGGAGACCCGGGGCTACGCGGTCAGTTCCTACAACTTACATTGGTCCCGTGCGAGGTGTTCGTGCCTCCTACGGACTCGTGGGGGGCTGGTTTGAGTTTTCACCCTTTAACGACATGTTTTTAACTCTAAGTGTGATTTTTGCAAATTATCATCATACTCTCAAATCGAGCGACCCGGGACTGCGCGGTCAGTTCCTACAAGTTACATTGGTCCCGTGCGAGGTGTTCGTACCTCCTACAGGATCGTTGGGGGGCTGGTTTGGGTTTTCACCTGTTAACGGCATTTTTTTAACTCTAAAAGTGATTTTTGCAGATTATCATCATACTCTCAAACCGAGCGACCCGGGACTCCGCGGTCAGTTCCTACAAGTTACATTGGTCCCGTGCGAGGTGTTCGTGCCTCCTACGGGGTCGTTTGGGGGTTGGTTTGGGGGCTGGTTTGGGTTTTCACCCTTTAACGGCATGTTTTTAACTCTAAGTGTGATTTTTGCAAATTATCGTCATACTCTCAAACCGAGCGACCCGGGACTGCTCGATCAGTTCCTACAAGTTACATTGGTCCCGTGCGAGGTGTTCGTACCTCCTACGGGGTCGTTTGGTGGTTGGTTTGGGTTTTCACACTTTACCGGCATGTTTTTAACTCTAAGTATAATTTTTGCAAATTATCGTCATACTCTCAAATCGAGCGACCCGGGCCTGCGCGGTCAGTTCCTACAAGTTACATTGGTCCCGTAAGAGGTGTTCGTACTTCCTACGGGGTCGTTGGGGGGCTGGTTTGGGTTTCCACTCCTTAACGGCATGTTTTTAACTCTAAAAGTCATTTTTGCAGATTATCGTCATACTCTCAAATCGGGTTACTCGGGATTATGCGGTCAGTTCCTACAAGTTAGATTGGTCCCGTGCGAGGTGTTCGTACCTCCTACGGGGTCGTTGGGGGGCTGGTTTGGGTTTTCACCCTTTACCGGCATGTTTTTAACTCTAAGTGTGATTTTTGGAAATTATAGTCATACTCTCAAACCGAGCGACCCGGGACCGCGCGGTCAGTTCCTACAAGTTACATTGGTCTCGTGCGAGGTGTTCGTGCCTCCTACGGGATCGTTTGGGGGCTGGTTTGGGCTTTCACCCTTTAACGGATTGTTTTTAAGTCTAAGTGTGATTTTTGCAAATTATCGTCATACTCTCAAACCGTCAGACCCGGGACTACACGGTCAGTTCCTACAAGTTACATTAGTCCTGTGCGAGGTATTTGTGCCTCCTACAGGGTCGATCGGGGGCTGGTTTGGGTTTTCAGCCTTTAACGGCTTATTTTTAAGTCTAAGTGTGATTTTTGCAAATTTTCATCATCCTCTCAAACCGGGAGACCCGGGGCTACACGGTCAGTTCCTACAAGTTACATTGGTCCCGTGCGAGGTGTTCATGCCTCCTACGGGGTCGTGGGGGGCTGGTTTGGGTTTTCACCCTTTAACGGCATGTTTTTAACTCTAAGTGTGATTTTTGCAAATTATCGTCATACTCTCAAACCGAGCGACCCGAGACTGCGCGATCAGTTCCTACAAGTTACATTGGTCCCGTGCGAGGTGTTCGTACCTCCTACGAGGTCGTTGGGGGGATGGTTTGGGTTTTCACCCGTTAACGACATGTTTTTAACTCTAAAAGTGATTTTTGCAGATTATCGTCATACTCTCAAATCGGGTTACCCGGGATTACGCGGTCTCTTCCTACAAGTTACATTGGTCACGTGCGAGGTGTTCGTGCCTCCTACGGGGTCGTTTGGGGGCTGGTTTGGGGGCTGGTATGGGTTTTCACCCTTTAACGGCATGTTTTTAACTCTAAGTGTGATTCTTGCAAATTATCGTCATACTCTCAAACCGAGCGACCCGGAAGTGCGCGGTCAGTTCCTACAAGTTACATTGGTCCCGTGCGAGGTGTTCGTGCCTCCTACGAGGTCGTTTGGGGGTTGGTTTGGGTTTTCACCCTTTAACGACATGTTTTGAACTCTAAGTATGATTTTGGCAAATTATCGTCATACTCTCAAATCGAGCCACCCGGGACTGCGCGGTCAGTTCCTACAAGTTACATTGGTCCCGTAAGAGGTGTTCGTACTTCCTACGGGGTCGTTGGGGGGCTGGTTTGGGTTTCCACTCCTTAACGACATGTTTTTAACTCTAAAAGTCATTTTTGCAGATTATCGTCATACTCTCAAATCGGGTTACTCGGGATTATGCGGTCAGTTCCTACAAGTTAGATTGGTCCCGTGCGAGGTGTTCGTACCTCCTACGGGTTCGTTGGGGGGCTGGTTTGGGTTTTCACCCTTTACCGGCATGTTTTTAACTCTAAGTGTGATTTTTGGAAATTATAGTCATACTCTCAAACCGAGTGACCCGGGACCGCGCGGTCAGTTCCTACAAGTTACATTGGTCTCGTGCGAGGTGTTCGTGCCTCCTACGGGATCGTTTGGGGGCTGGTTTGGGCTTTCACCCTTTAACGGATTGTTTTTAAGTCTAAGTGTGATTTTTGCAAATTATCGTCATACTCTCAAACCGTCAGACCCGGGACTACACGGTCAGTTCCTACAAGTTACATTAGTCCTGTGCGAGGTATTTGTGCCTCCTACAGGGTCGATCGGGGGCTGGTTTGGGTTTTCAGCCTTTAACGGCTTATTTTTAAGTCTAAGTGTGATTTTTGCAAATTTTCATCATCCTCTCAAACCGGGAGACCCGGGGCTACACGGTCAGTTCCTACAAGTTACATTGGTCCCGTGCGAGGTGTTCATGCCTCCTACGGGGTCGTGGGGGGCTGGTTTGGGTTTTCACCCTTTAACGGCATGTTTTTAACTCTAAGTGTGATTTTTGCAAATTATCGTCATACTCTCAAACCGAGCGACCCGAGACTGCGCGATCAGTTCCTACAAGTTACATTGGTCCCGTGCGAGGTGTTCGTACCTCCTACGAGGTCGTTGGGGGGATGGTTTGGGTTTTCACCCGTTAACGACATGTTTTTAACTCTAAAAGTGATTTTTGCAGATTATCGTCATACTCTCAAATCGGGTTACCCGGGATTACGCGGTCTCTTCCTACAAGTTACATTGGTCACGTGCGAGGTGTTCGTGCCTCCTACGGGGTCGTTTGGGGGCTGGTTTGGGGGCTGGTATGGGTTTTCACCCTTTAACGGCATGTTTTTAACTCTAAGTGTGATTCTTGCAAATTATCGTCATACTCTCAAACCGAGCGACCCGGAAGTGCGCGGTCAGTTCCTACAAGTTACATTGGTCCCGTGCGAGGTGTTCGTGCCTCCTACGAGGTCGTTTGGGGGTTGGTTTGGGTTTTCACCCTTTAACGACATGTTTTGAACTCTAAGTATGATTTTGGCAAATTATCGTCATACTCTCAAATCGAGCCACCCGGGACTGCGCGGTCAGTTCCTACAAGTTACATTGGTCCCGTAAGAGGTGTTCGTACCTCCTACGGGGTCGTTGGGGGGCTGGTTTGGGTTTCCACTCCTTAACGGCATGTTTTTAACTCTAAAAGTGATTTTTGCAGATTATCGTCATACTCTCAAATCGGGTTACCCGGGATTACGCGGTCAGTTCCTACAAGTTAGATTGGTCCCGTGCGAGGTGATCGTGCCTCCTACGGGATTGATGGAGGGCTGGTTTTGGTTTTCACCCGTTAACGGCTTGTTTTTAAGTCTAAGTGTGATTTTTGCAAATTATCGTCATACTCTCAAATCGGGTTACCCGGGACTACGCGATCAGTTCCTACAAGTTACATTGGTCCCGTGCGAGGTGTCCGTGCATCCTACGGGGTCGTTTGGGGGCTGGTTTGGGTTTTCACCCTTTAACGGCATGTTTTTAACTCTAAGTGTGATTTTTGCAAATTATCGTCATACTCTCAAACCGAGCGACCCGGGACTGCGCGGTCAGTTCCTACAAGTTACATTGGTCCCGTGCGAGGTGTTCGTGCCATCTACGGGGTCGTTTGGGGGTTGGTTTGGGTTTTCACACTTTACCGGCATGTTTTTAACTCTAAGTATGATTTTTGCAAATTATCGTCATACTCTCAAACCGAGCGACCCGGGCCTGCGCGGTCAGTTCCTACAAGTTACATTGGTCCCGTAAGAGGTGTTCGTACCTCCTACGGGGTCGTTGGGGGGCTGGTTTGGTTTTCCACTCCTTAACGACATGTTTTTAACTCTAAAAGTGATTTTTGCAGATTATCGTCATACTCTCAAATCGGGTTACCCGGGATTACGCGGTCAGTTCCTACAAGTTAGATTGGTCCCGTGCGAGGTGTTCGTACCTCCTACGGGGTCGTTGGGGGACTGGTTTGGGTTTTCACCCTTTAACGGCATGTTTTTAACTCTAAGTGTGATTTTTGGAAATTATAGTCATACTCTCAAACCGAGCGACCCGGGACCGCGCGGTCAGTTCCTACAAGTTACATTGGTCTCGTGCGAGGTGTTCGTGCCTCCTACGGGGTCGTTTGGGGGCTGGTTTGGGCTTTCACTCTTTAACGGCTTGTTTTTAAGTCTAAGTGTGATTTTTGCAAATTATCGTCATACTCTCAAACCGTGAGACCCGGGACTACACGGTCAGTTCCTACAAGTTACATTGGTCCTGTGCGAGGTATTTGTGCCTCCTACAGGGTCGATCGGGGGCTGGTTTGGGTTTTAACCCTTTAACGGATTATTTTTAAGTCTAAGTGTAATTTTTGCAAATTATCGTCATCCTCTCAAACCGGGAGACCCGGGGCTACGCGGTCAGTTCCTACAAGTTACATTGGTCCCGTGCGAGGTGTTCGTGCCTCCTACGGTGTCGTGGGGGGCTGGTTTAAGTTTTCACCCTTTAACGACATGTTTTTAACTCTAAGTGTGATTTTTGCAAATTATCATCATACTCTCAAATCGAGCGACCCGGGATTGCGCGGTCAGTTCCTACAAGTTACATTGGTCCCGTGCGAGGTGTTCGTACCTCCTACATGGTCGTTGGGGGGCTGGTTTGGGTTTTCACCGTTAACGGCATTTTTTTAACTCTAAAAGTGATTTTTGCAGATTATCATCATACTCTCAAACCGAGCGACCCGGGACTCCGCGGTCAGTTCCTACAAGTTACATTGGTCCCGTGCGAGGTGTTCGTGCCTCCTACGGGGTCGTTTGGGGGTTGGTTTGGGGGCTGGTTTGGGTTTTCACCCTTTAACGGCATGTTTTTAACTCTAAGTGTGATTTTTGCAAATTATCTTCATACTCTCAAACCGAGCGATCCGGGACTGCTCGGTCAGTTCCTACAAGTTACATTGGTCCCGTGCGAGGTGTTCGTACCTCCTACGGGGTCGTTTGGTGGTTGGTTTGGGTTTTCACACTTTACCGGCATGTTTTTAACTCTAAGTATAATTTTTGCAAATTATCGTCATACTCTCAAATCGAGCGACCCGGGCCTGCGCGGTCAGTTCCTACAAGTTACATTGGTCCCGTAAGAGGTGTTCGTACCTCCTACGGGGTCGTTGGGGAGCTGGTTTGGGTTTCCACTCCTTAACGGCATGTTTTTAACTCTAAAAGTCATTTTTGCAGATTATCGTCATACTCTCAAATCGGGTTACTCGGGATTATGCGGTCAGTTCCTACAAGTTAGATTGGTCCCGTGCGAGGTGTTCGTACCTCCTACGGGGTCGTTGGGGGGCTGGTTTGGGTTTTCACCCTTTACCGGCATGTTTTTAACTCTAAGTGTGATTTTTGGAAATTATAGTCATACTCTCAAACCGAGCGACCCGGGACCGCGCGGTCAGTTCCTACAAGTTACATTGGTCTCGTGCGAGGTGTTCGTGCCTCCTACGGGGTCGTTTGGGGGCTGGTTTGGGCTTTCACTCTTTAACGGCTTGTTTTTAAGTCTAAGTGTGATTTTTGCAAATTATCGTCATACTCTCAAACCGTGAGACCCGGGACTACACGGTCAGTTCCTACAAGTTACATTGGTCCTGTGCGAGGTATTTGTGCCTCCTACAGGGTCGATCGGGGGCTGGTTTGGGTTTTAACCCTTTAACGGATTATTTTTAAGTCTAAGTGTAATTTTTGCAAATTATCGTCATCCTCTCAAACCGGGAGACCCGGGGCTACGCGGTCAGTTCCTACAAGTTACATTGGTCCCGTGCGAGGTGTTCGTGCCTCCTACGGTGTCGTGGGGGGCTGGTTTGAGTTTTCACCCTTTAACGACATGTTTTTAACTCTAAGTGTGATTTTTGCAAATTATCATCATACTCTCAAATCGAGCGACCCGGGATTGCGCGGTCAGTTCCTACAAGTTACATTGGTCCCGTGCGAGGTGTTCGTACCTCCTACATGGTCGTTGGGGGGCTGGTTTGGGTTTTCACCGTTAACGGCATTTTTTTAACTCTAAAAGTGATTTTTGCAAATTATCATCATACTCTCAAACCGAGCGACCCGGGACTCCGCGGTCAGTTCCTACAAGTTACATTGGTCCCGTGCGAGGTGTTCGTGCCTCCTACGGGGTCGTTTGGGGGTTGGTTTGGGGGCTGGTTTGGGTTTTCACCCTTTAACGGCATGTTTTTAACTCTAAGTGTGATTTTTGCAAATTATCTTCATACTCTCAAACCGAGCGATCCGGGACTGCTCGGTCAGTTCCTACAAGTTACATTGGTCCCGTGCGAGGTGTTCGTACCTCCTACGGGGTCGTTTGGTGGTTGGTTTGGGTTTTCACACTTTACCGGCATGTTTTTAACTCTAAGTATAATTTTTGCAAATTATCGTCATACTCTCAAATCGAGCGACCCGGGCCTGCGCGGTCAGTTCCTACAAGTTACATTGGTCCCGTAAGAGGTGTTCGTACCTCCTACGGGGTCGTTGGGGAGCTGGTTTGGGTTTCCACTCCTTAACGGCATGTTTTTAACTCTAAAAGTCATTTTTGCAGATTATCGTCATACTCTCAAATCGGGTTACTCGGGATTATGCGGTCAGTTCCTACAAGTTAGATTGGTCCCGTGCGAGGTGTTCGTACCTCCTACGGGGTCGTTGGGGGGCTGGTTTGGGTTTTCACCCTTTACCGGCATGTTTTTAACTCTAAGTGTGATTTTTGGAAATTATAGTCATACTCTCAAACCGAGCGACCCGGGACCGCGCGGTCAGTTCCTACAAGTTACATTGGTCTCGTGCGAGGTGTTCGTGCCTCCTACGGGATCGTTTGGGGGCTGGTTTGGGCTTTCACCCTTTAACGGATTGTTTTTAAGTCTAAGTGTGATTTTTTGCAAATTATCGTCATACTCTCAAACCGTCAGACCCGGGACTACACGGTCAGTTCCTACAAGTTACATTGGTCCCGTGCGAGGTATTTGTGCCTCCTACAGGGTCGATCGGGGGCTGGTTTGGGTTTTCAGCCTTTAACGGCTTATTTTTAAGTCTAAGTGTGATTTTTGCAAATTTTCATCATCCTCTCAAACCGGGAGACCCGGGGCTACACGGTCAGTTCCTACAAGTTACATTGGTCCCGTGCGAGGTGTTCATGCCTCCTACGGGGTCGTGGGGGGCTGGTTTGGGTTTTCACCCTTTAACGGCATGTTTTTAACTCTAAGTGTGATTTTTGCAAATTATCGTCATACTCTCAAACCGAGTGACCCGAGACTGCGCGATCAGTTCCTACAAGTTACATTGGTCCCGTGCGAGGTGTTCGTACCTCCTACGGGGTCGTTGGGGGGATGGTTTGGGTTTTCACCCGTTAACGACATGTTTTTAACTCTAAAAGTGATTTTTGCAGATTATCGTCATACTCTCAAATCGGGTTACCCGGGATTACGCGGTCAGTTCCTACAAGTTACATTGGTCACGTGCGAGGTGTTCGTGCCTCCTACGGGGTCGTTTGGGGGCTGGTTTGGGGGCTGGTATGGGTTTTCACCCTTTAACGGCATGTTTTTAACTCTAAGTGTGATTCTTGCAAATTATCGTCATACTCTCAAACCGAGCGACCCGGAAGTGCGCGGTCAGTTCCTACAAGTTACATTGGTCCCGTGCGAGGTGTTCGTGCCTCCTACGGGGTCGTTTGGGGGTTGGTTTGGGTTTTCACCCTTTAACGACATGTTTTGAACTCTAAGTATGATTTTCGCAAATTATCGTCATACTCTCAAACCGAGCCACCCGGGACTGCGCGGTCAGTTCCTACAAGTTACATTGGTCCCGTAAGAGGTGTTCGTACCTCCTACGGGGTCGTTGGGGGGCTGGTTTGGGTTTCCACTCCTTAACGGCATGTTTTTAACTCTAAAAGTGATTTTTGCAGATTATCGTCATACTCTCAAATCGGGTTACCCGGGATTACGCGGTCAGTTCCTTCAAGTTAGATTGGTCCCGTGCGAGGTGATCGTGCCTCCTACGGGATTGATGGGGGGCTGGTTTGGGTTTTCACCCGTTAACGGCTTGTTTTTAAGTCTAAGTGTGATTTTTGCAAATTATCGTCATACTCTCAAATCGGGTTACCCGGGACTACGCGATCAGTTCCTACAAGTTACATTGGTCCCGTGCGAGGTGTCCGTGCATCCTACGGGGTCGTTTGGGGGCTGGTTTTTGTTTTCACCCTTTAACGGCATGTTTTTAACTCTAAGTGTGATTTTTGCAAATTATCGTCATACTCTCAAACCGAGCGACCCGGGACTGCGCGGTCAGTTCCTACAAGTTACATTGGTCCCGTGCGAGGTGTTCGTGCCATCTACGGGGTCGTTTGGGGGTTGGTTTGGGTTTTCACACTTTACCGGCATGTTTTTAACTCTAGGTATGATTTTTGCAAATTATCGTCATACTCTCAAACCGAGCGACCCGGGCCTGCGCGGTCAGTTCTTACAAGTTACATTGGTCCCGTAAGAGGTGTTCGTACCTCCTACGGGGTCGTTGGGGGGCTGGTTTGGTTTTCCACTCCTTAACGACATGTTTTTAACTCTAAAAGTGATTTTTGCAGATTATCGTCATACTCTCAAATCGGGTTACCCGGGATTACGCGGTCAGTTCCTACAAGTTAGATTGGTCCCGTGCGAGGTGTTCGTACCTCCTACGGGGTCGTTGGGGGGCTGGTTTGGGTTTTCACCCTTTAACGGCATGTTTTTAACTCTAAGTGTGATTTTTGGAAATTATAGTCATACTCTCAAACCGAGCGACCCGGGACCGCGCGGTCAGTTCCTACAAGTTACATTGGTCTCGTGCGAGGTGTTCGTGCCTCCTACGGGGTCGTTTGGGGGCTGGTTTGGGCTTTTACCCTTTAACGGCTTGTTTTTAAGTCTAAGTGTGATTTTTGCAAATTATCGTCATACTCTCAAACCGTGAGACCCGGGACTACACGGTCAGTTCCTACAAGTTACATTGGTCCTGTGCGAGGTATTTGTGCCTCCTACAGGGTCGATCGGGGGCTGGTTTGGGTTTTAACCCTTTAACGGATTATTTTTAAGTCTAAGTGTGATTTTTGCAAATTATCGTCATCCTCTCAAACCGGGAGACCCGGGGCTACGCGGTCAGTTCCTACAAGTTACATTGGTCCCGTGCGAGGTGTTCGTGCCTCCTACGGGGTCGTGGGGGGCTGGTTTGAATTTTCACCCTTTAACGACATGTTTTTAACTCTAAGTGTGATTTTTGCAAATTATCATCATACTCTCAAATCGAGCGACCCGGGACTGCGCGGTCAGTTCCTACAAGTTACATTGGTCCCGTGCGAGGTGTTCGTACCTCCTACAGGGTCGTTGGGGGGCTGGTTTGGGTTTTCACCTGTTAACGGCATTTTTTTAACTCTAAAAGTGATTTTTGCAGATTATCATCATACTCTCAAACCGAGCGACCCGGGACTCCGCGGTCAGTTCCTACAAGTTACATTGGTCCCGTGCGAGGTGTTCGTGCCTCCTACGGGGTCGTTTGGGGGTTGGTTTGGGGGCTGGTTTGGGTTTTCACCCTTTAACGGCATGTTTTTAACTCTAAGTGTGATTTTTGCAAATTATCGTCATACTCTCAAACCGAGCGACCCGGGACTGCTCGGTCAGTTCCTACAAGTTACATTGGTCCCATGCGAGGTGTTCGTACCTCCTACGTGGTCGTTTGGTGGTTGGTTTGGGTTTTCACACTTTACCGGCATGTTTTTAACTCTAAGTATAATTTTTGCAAATTATCATCATACTCTCAAATCGAGCGACCCGGGCCTGCGCGGTCAGTTCCTACAAGTTACATTGGTCCCGTAAGAGGTGTTCGTACCTCCTACGGGGTCGTTGGGGGGCTGGTTTGGGTTTCCACTCCTTAACGGCATGTTTTTAACTCTAAAAGTCATTTTTGCAGATTATCGTCATACTCTCAAATCGGGTTACTCGGGATTATGCGGTCAGTTCCTACAAGTTAGATTGGTCCTGTGCGAGGTGTTCGTACCTCCTACGGGGTCGTTGGGGGGCTGGTTTGGGTTTTCACCCTTTATCGGCATGTTTTTAACTCTAAGTGTGATTTTTGGAAATTATAGTCATACTCTCAAACCGAGTGACCCGGGATCGCGCGGTCAGTTCCTACAAGTTACATTGGTCTCGTGCGAGGTGTTCGTGCCTCCTACGGGATCGTTTGGGGGCTGGTTTGGGCTTTCACCCTTTAACGGATTGTTTTTAAGTCTAAGTGTGATTTTTGCAAATTATCGTCATACTCTCAAACCGTCAGACCCGGGACTACACGGTCAGTTCCTACAAGTTACATTGGTCCTGTGCGAGGTATTTGTGCCTCCTACAGGGTCGATCGGGGGCTGGTTTGGGTTTTCAGCCTTTAACGGCTTATTTTTAAGTCTAAGTGTGATTTTTGCAAATTTTCATCATCCTCTCAAATCGGGAGACCCGGGGCTACACGGTCAGTTCCTACAAGTTACATTGGTCCCGTGCGAGGTGTTCATGCCTCCTACGGGGTCGTGGGGGGCTTGTTTGGGTTTTCACCCTTTAATGACATGTTTTTAACTCTAAGTGTGATTTTTGCAAATTATCGTCATACTCTCAAACCGAGCGACCCGAGACTGCGCGATCAGTTCCTACAAGTTACATTGGTCCCGTGCGAGGTGTTCGTACCTCCTACGGGGTCGTTGGGGGGATGGTTTGGGTTTTCACCCGTTAACGACATGTTTTTAACTCTAAAAGTGATTTTTGCAGATTATCGTCATACTCTCAAATCGGGTTACCCGGGATTACGCGGTCAGTTCCTACAAGTTACATTGGTCACGTGCGAGGTGTTCGTGCCTCCTACGGGGTCGTTTGGGGGCTGGTTTGGGGGCTGGTATGGGTTTTCACCCTTTAACGGCATGTTTTTAACTCTAAGTGTGATTCTTGCAAATTATCGTCATACTCTCAAACCGAGCGACCCGGAAGTGCGCGGTCAGTTCCAACAAGTTACATTGGTCCCGTGCGAGGTGTTCGTGCCTCCTACGGGGTCGTTTGGGGGTTGGTTTGGGTTTTCACCCTTTAACGACATGTTTTGAACTCTAAGTATGATTTTCGCAAATTATCGTCATACTCTCAAACCGAGCCACCCGGGACTGCGCGGTCAGTTCCTACAAGTTACATTGGTCCCGTAAGAGGTGTTCGTACCTCCTACGGGGTCGTTGGGGGGCTGGTTTGGGTTTCCACTCCTTAACGGCATGTTTTTAACTCTAAAAGTGATTTTTGCAGATTATCGTCATACTCTCAAATCGGGTTACCCGGGATTACGCGGTCAGTTCCTACAAGTTAGATTGGTCCCGTGCGAGGTGATCGTGCCTCCTACGGGATTGATGGGGGGCTGGTTTGGGTTTTCACCAGTTAACGGCTTGTTTTTAAGTCTAAGTGTGATTTTTGCAAATTATCGTCATACTCTCAAATCGGGTTACCCGGGACTACGCGATCAGTTCCTACAAGTTACATTGGTCCCGTGCGAGGTGTCCGTGCATCCTACGGGGTCGTTTGGGGGCTGGTTTGGGTTTTCACACTTTAACGGCATGTTTTTAACTCTAAGTGTGATTTTTGCAAATTATCGTCATACTCTCAAACCGAGCGACCCGGCACTGCGCGGTCAGTTCCTACAAGTTACATTGGTCCCGTGCGAGGTTTTCGTGCCATCTACGGGGTCGTTTGGGGGTTGGTTTGGGTTTTCACACTTTACCAGCATGTTTTTAACTCTAAGTATGATTTTTGCAAATTATCGTCATACTCTCAAACCGAGCGACCCGGGCCTGCGCGGTCAGTTCCTACAAGTTACATTGGTCCCGTAAGAGGTGTTCGTACCTCCTACCGGGTCGTTGGGGGGCTGGTTTGGGTTTCCACTCCTTAAGGACATGTTTTTACCTCTAAAAGTCATTTTTGCAGATTATCGTCATACTCTCAAATCGGGTTACCCGGGATTACGCGGTTAGTTCCTACAAGTTAGATTGGTCCCGTGCGAGGTGTTCGTACCTCCTACGGGGTCGTTGGGGGGCTGGTTTGGGTTTTCACCCTTTAACGGCATGTTTTTAACTCTAAGTGTGATTTTTGGAAATTATAGTCATACTCTCAAATCGAGCGACCCGGGACCGCGCGGTCAGTTCCTACAAGTTACATTGGTCTCGTGCGAGGTGTTCGTGCCTCCTACGGGGTCGTTTGGGGGCTGGTTTGGGCTTTCACCCTTTAACGGCTTGTTTTTAAGTCTAAGTGTGATTTTTGCAAATTATCGTCATACTCTTAAACCGTGAGACCCGGGACTACACGGTCAGTTCCTACAAGTTACATTGGTCCTGTTCGAGGTATTTGTGCCTCCTACAGGGTCGATCGGGGGCTGGTTTGGGTTTTTACCCTTTAACGGCTTATTTTTAAGTCTAAGTGTGATTTTTTCAAATTATCGTCATCCTCTCAAACCGGGATACCCGGGGCTACGCGGTCAGTTCCTACAAGTTACATTGGTCCCGTGCGAGGTGTTCGTGCCTCATACGGGGTCGTGGGGTGCTGGTTTGGGTTTTCACCCTTTAACGGCATGTTTTTAACTCTAAGTGTGATTTTTGCAAATTATCGCCATACTCTCAAACCGAGAGACCCGGGACTGTACGGTCAGTTCCTACAAGTTACATTGGTCCCGTGCGAGGTGTTCGTACCTCCTACGGGGTCGTTGGGGGGCTGGTTTGGGTTTTCACCCGTTAACGGCATGTTTTTAACTCAAAAAGTGATTTTTGCAGATTATTGTCATACTCTCAAATCGGGTTACCCGGGATTACGCGGTCAGTTCCTTCAAGTTACATTGGTCCCGTGCGAGGTGTTCCTACCTCCTACGGGGTCGATGGGGGGCTGGTTTGGGTTTTCACCCTTTAACGGCTTGTTTTTAACTCTAAGTGTGATTTTTGCAAATTATCTTCATACTCTTAAACCGAGCGACCCGGGACTGCGCGGTTAGTTCCTACAAGTTACATTGGTCCCGTGCGAGGTGTTCGTGCCTCCTACGGGGTCGTTGGGGGGCTAGTTTGGATTTTCACCCTTTAACGGCATGTTTTTTACTCTAAGTGTGATTTTTGCAGATTATCATCATACTCTCAAACCGAGCGACCCGGGACTGCGCGGTCAATTCCTACAAGTTACATTGGTCCAGTAAGAGGTGTTCGTACCTCCTACGGGGTCGTTGGAGGGCTGGTTTGGGTTTCCACTCCTTAATGACATGTTTTTAACTCTAAAAGTGATTTTTGCAGATTATCGTCATACTCTCAAATCGGGTTACCTGGGATTACGCGGTCAGTTCCTACAAGTTAGATTGGTCCCGTGCGAGGTGATCGTGCCTCCTACGGGATTGATGGGGGGCTGGTTTGGGTTTTCACCCGTTAACGACTTGTTTTTAAGTCTAAGTGTGATTTTTGCAAATTATCGTCATACTCTCAAATCGGGTTACCCGGGACTACGCGATCAGTTCCTACAAGTTACATTGGTCCCGTGCGAGGTGTCCGTGCATCCTACGGGGTCGTTTGGGGGCTGGTTTGGGTTTTCCCCCTTTAACGGCATGTTTTTAAGTCTAAGTGTGATTTTTGCAAATTATCGTCATACTCTCAAACCGAGCGACCCGGGACTGCGCGGTCAGTTCCTACAAGTTACATTGGTCCCGTGCGAGGTGTTCGTGCCTCCTACGGGGTCGTTTAGGGGTTGGTTTGGGTTTTCAGACTTTACCGGCATGTTTTTAACTCTAAGTATGATTTTTGCAAATTATCGTCATACTCTCAAACCGAGCGACCCGGGCCTGCGCGGTCAGTTCCTACAAGTTACATTGGTCCCGTAAGAGGTGTTCGTACCTCCTACGGGGTCGTTGGGGGGCTGGTTTGGGTTTCCACTCCTTAACGGCATGCTTTTAACTCTAAAAGTGATTTTTGCAGATTATCATCATACTCTCAAATCGGGTTACCCGGGATTACGCGGTCAGTTCCTACAAGTTAGATTGGTCCCGTGCGAGGTGTTCGTACCTCCTACGGGGTCGTTGGGGGGCTAGTTTGGGTTTTCACGCTTTAACGGCATGTTTTTAACTCTAAGTGTGATTTTTGGAAATTATAGTCATACTCTCAAACCGAGCGACCCGGGACCGCGTGGTCAGTTCCTATAAGTTACATTGGTCTCGTGCGAGGTGTTCGTGCCTCCTACGGAGTCGTTTGGGGGCTGGTTTGGGCTTTCACCCTTTAACGGCTTGTTTTTAAGTCTAAGTGTGATTTTTACAAATTATCGTCATACTCTCAAATCGTGAGACCCGGGACTACACGGTCAGTTCCTACAAGTTACATTGGTCCTGTGCGAGGTATTTGTGCCTCCTACAGGGTCGATCGGGGGCTGGTTTGGGTTTTCACCCTTTAACGGCTTATTTTTAAGTCTAAGTGTGATTTTTGCAAATTATCATCATCCTCTCAAACCGGGAGACCCGGGGCTACGCGGTCAGTTCCTACAAGTTACATTGGTCCCGTGCGAGGTGTTCGTGCCTCCTACGGGGTCGTGGGGGGCTGGTTTGGGTTTTCACCCTTTAACGGCATGTTTTTAACTCTAAGTGTGATTTTTGCAAATTATCATCATACTCTCAAACCGAGCAACCCGGGACTGCGTGGTTAGTTCCTACAAGTTACATTGGTCCCGTACGAGGTGTTCGTACCTCCTACGGGGTCGTTGGGGGGCTGGTTTGGGTTTTCACCCGTTAACGGCATATTTTTAACTCTAAAAGTCATTTTTGCAGATTATCGTCATACTCTCAAATCGGGTTACCCGGGATTACGCGGTCAGTTCCTACAAGTTACATTGGTCTCGTGCGAGGTGTTCATGCCTCTTACGGGGTCGTTTGGGTGCTGGTTTGGGTTTTCACCCTTTAACGACATGTTTTTAACTCTAAGTGTGATTTTTGGAAATTATGGTCATACTCTCAAACCGAACGACCCGGGACCGCGCGGTCAGTTCCTACAAGTTACATTGGTCTCGTGCGAGGTGTTCGTGCCTCCTACGGGGTCGTTTGGGGGCTGGTTTGGGCTTTCACCCTTTAACGGCTTGTTTTTAAGTCTAAGTGTGATTTTTGCAAATTATCGTCATACTCTCAAACCGTGAGACCCGGGACTACACGGACAGTTCCTACAAGTTACATTGGTCCTGTTCGAGGTATTTGTGCCTCCTACAGGCTCGATCGGGGGCTAGTTTGGGTTTTCACCCTTTAACGGCATGTTTTTAAGTCTAAGTGTGATTTTTGCAAATTATTGTCATCCTCTCAAACCGGGAGACCAGGGGCTACGCGGTCAGTTCCTACAAGTTACATTGGTCCCGTGCGAGGTGTTCATGCCTCCTACGGGGTCGTGGGGGGCTGGTTTGGGTTTTCACCCTTTAATGGCATGTTTTTAACTCTAAGTGTGATTTTTGCAAATTATCGTCATACTCTCAAACCGAGCGACCCGGGAGTGCGCGGTCAGTTCCTACAAGTTACATTGGTCCCGTGCGAGGTGTTCGTGCCTCCAACGGGGTCGTTTGGGGGTTGGTTCGGGTTTTCACCCTTTAACGGCATGTTTTTAACTCTAAGTATGATTTTTGCAAATTATCATCATACTCTCAAACCGAGCGACCCGGGCCTGCGCGGTCAGTTCCTACAAGTTACATTGGTCCCGTAAGAGGTGTTCGTACCTCCTACGGGGTCGTTGGGGGGCTGGTTTGGGTTTCCACTCCTTAACGGCATGTTTTTAACTCTAAAAGTCATTTTTGCAGATTATCGTCATACTCTCAAATCGGGTTACTCGGGATTATGCGGTCAGTTCCTACAAGTTAGATTGGTCCCGTGCGAGGTGTTCGTACCTCCTACGGGGTCGTTGGGGGGCTGGTTTGGGTTTTCACCCTTTACCGGCATGTTTTTAACTCTAAGTGTGATTTTTGGAAATTACAGTCATACTCTCAAACCGAGCGACCCGGGACCGCGCGATCAGTTCCTACAAGTTACATTGGTCTCGTGCGAGGTGTTCGTGCCTCCTACGGGGTCGTTTGGGGGCTGGTTTGGGCTTTCACCCTTTAACGGCTTGTTTTTCAGTCTAAGTGTGATTTTTGCAAATTATCGTCATACTCTCAAACCGTGAGACCCGGGACTACACGGTCAGTTCCTACAAGTTACATTGGTCCTGTGCGAGGTATTTGTGCCTCCTACAGGGTCGATCGGGGGCTGGTTTGGGTTTTCAGCCTTTAATGGCTTTTTTTTAAGTCTAAGTGTGATTTTTGCAAATTATCGTCATCCTCTCAAACCGGGAGACCCGGGGCTACACGGTCAGTTCCTACAAGTTACATTGGTCCCGTGCGAGGTGTTCGTGCCTCCTACGGGGTCGTGGGGGGCTTGTTTGGGTTTTCACCCTTTAACGGCATGTTTTTAACTCTAAGTGTGATTTTTGCAAATTATCGTCATACTCTCAAACCGAGCGACCCGGGACTGCGCGGTCAGTTCCTACAAGTTACATTGGTCCCGTGCGAGGTGTTCGTGCCTCCTACGGGGTCGTTGGGGGGCTAGTTTGGTTTTTCACCCTTTAACGGCTTGTTTTTAACTCTAAGTGTGATTTTTGCAGATTATGATCATACTCTCAAACCGAGCGACCCGGGACTCCGCGGTCAGTTCCTACAAGTTACATTGGTCCCGTGCGAGGTGTTCGTGCCTCCTACGGGGTCGTTTCGGGGCTGGTTTGGGGGCTGGTTTGGGTTTTCACCCTTTAACGGCATGTTTTTAACTCTAAGTGTGATTTTTGCAAATTATCGTCATACTCTCAAACCGAGCGACCCGGGAGTGCGCGGTCAGTTCCTACAAGTTACATTGGTCCCGTGCGAGGTGTTCGTGCCTCCAACGGGGTCGTTTGGGGGTTGGTTCGGGTTTTCACCCTTTAACGGCATGTTTTTAACTCTAAGTATGATTTTCACAAATTATCGTCATACTCTCAAACCGAGCGACCTGGGAGTGCGCGGTCATTTCCTACAAGTTACATTGGTCCCGTAAGAGGTGTTCGTACCTCCTACGGGGTCGTTGGGGGGCTGGTTTGGGTTTCCACTCCTTAACGGCATGTTTTTAACTCTAAAAGTGATTTTTGCAAATTATCATCATACTCTCAAATCGTTTTACCCGGGATTACGCGGTCAGTTCCTACAAGTTAGATTGGTCCCGTGCGAGGTGTTCGTACCTCCTACGGGGTCGTTGGGGGGCTAGTTTGGGTTTTCACCCTTTAACGGCATGTTTTTAACTCTAAGTGTGATTTTTGGAAATTATAGTCATACTCTCAAACCGAGCGACCCGGGACCGCGCGGTCAGTTCCTACAAGTTACATTGGTCTCGTGCGAGGTGTTCGTGCCTCCTACGGGGTCGTTTGGGGGCGGATTTGGGCTTTCACCCTTTAACGGCTTGTTTTTAAGTCTAAGTGTGATTTTTGCAAATTATCATCATACTCTTAAACCGTGAGACCCGAGCTTACACGGTCAGTTCCTACAAGTTACATTGGTCCTGTACGAGGTATTTGTGCCTCCTACAGGGTCGATCGGGGGCTTGTTTGGGTTTTAACCCTTTAACGGCTTATTTTTAAGTCTAAGTGTGATTTTTGCAAATTATCGTCATCCTCCCAAACTGGGAGACCCGGGGCTACGCGGTCAGTTCCTACAAGTTACATTGGTCCCGTGCGAGGTGTTCGTACCTCCTACGGGGTCGTTGGGGGGCTGGTTTGGGTTTCCACCCGTTAACGACATGTTTTTAACTCTAAAAGTGATTTTTGCAGATTATTGTCATACTCTCAAATCGGGTTACCCGGGATTACGCGGTCAGTTCCTACAAGTTACATTGGTCCCGTGCGAGGTGTTCCTACCTCCTACGGGGTCGATGGGGGGCTGGTTTGGGTTTTCAACCTTTAACGGCTTGTTTTTAACTGTAAGTGTGATTTTTGCAAATTATCGTCATACTCTCAAACCGAGCGACCCGGGACTGCGCGGTCTGTTCGTACAAGTTACATTGGTCCCGTGCGAGGTGTTCGTGCCTCCTACGGGGTCGTTTGGGGGCTAGTTTGGGTTTTCACCCTTTAACGGCATGTTTTTAACTCTAAGTGTGATTTTTGCAGATTATCATCATACTCTCAAACCGAGCGACCCGGGACTTCGCGGTCAGTTCCTAAAAGTTACATTGGTCCCGTGCGAGGTGTTCGTGCCTCTTACGGGGTCGTTTCGGGGCTGGTTTGGGGGCTGGTTTGGGTTTTCACCCTTTAACGACATGTTTTTAACTCTAAGTGTGATTTTTGGAAATTATTGTCATACTCTCAAACTGAGCGACCCGGGACCGCGCGGTCAGTTCCTACAAGTTACATTGGTCTCGTGCGAGGTGTTCGTGCCTCCAACGGGGTCGTTTGGGGGCTGGTTTGAGCTTTCACCCTTTAACGGCTTGTTTTTACGTCTAAGTGTAATTTTTGCAAATTATCGTCATACTCTCAAACCGTGAGACCCGGGACTCCTCGGTCAGTTCCTACAAGTTACATTGGTCCTGTGCGAGGTATTTGTGCCTCCTACAGGCTCGATCGGGGGCTGGTTTGGGTTTTCTCCCTTTAACGGCTTATTTTTAAGTCTAAGTGTGATTTTTGCATATTATCGTCGTCCTCTCAAACCGGGAGACCCGGGGCTACGCGGTCAGTTCCTACAAGTTACATTGGTCCCGTGCGAGGTGTTCGTGCCTCCTACGGGGTCGTGGGGGGCTGGTTTGAGTTTTCACCCTTTAACGGCATGTTTTTAACTCTAAGTGTGATTTTTGCAAACTATCGTCATACTCTCAAAACGAGCGACCCGGGACTGCGCGGTCAGTTCCTATAAGTTACATTGGTACCGTACGAGGTGTTCGTGCCTCCTACGGGGTCGTTGGGGGCCTAGTTTGGGTTTTCACCCTTTAACGGCATGTTTTTAACTCTAAGTGTGATTTTTGCATATTATCATCATACTCTCAAACCGAGCGACCCGAGACTCCGCGGTCAGTTCTTACAAGTTACATTGGTCCCGTGCGAGGTGTTCGTGCCTCCTACGCGGTCGTTTGGGGGCTGGTTTGGGGGCTGGTTTGGGTTTTCACCCTTTAACGGCATGTTTTTAACTCTAAGTGTGATTTTTGCAAATTATCGTCATCCTCTCAAACCGAGCGACCCGGGAGTGCGCGGTCAGTTCCTACAAGTTACATTGGTCCCGTGCGAGGTGTTCGTGCCTCCTACGGGGTCGTTTGGGGGTTGGTTTGGGTTTTCACCCTTTAACGGCATGTTTTTAACTCTAAGTATGATTTTCACAAATTATCGTCATACTCTCAAACCGAGCGACCCGGGACTGCGCGGTCAGTTCCTACAAGTTACATTGGTCCCATAAGAGGTGTTCGTACCTCCTCCGGGGTCGTTGGGGGGCTGCTTTGGGTTTCCACTTCTTAACGGCATGTTTTTAACTCTAAAAGTGATTTTTGCAGATTATCGTCTTACTCTCAAATCGGGTTACTCGGGATTACGCGGTCAGTTCCTACAAGTTAGATTGGTCCAGTGCGAGGTGTTCGTACCTCCTACGGGGTCGTTGGGGGGCTGGTTTGGGTTTTCAACCTTTAACGGCATGTTTTTAACTCTAAGTGTGATTTTTGGAAATTATAGTCATACTCTCAAACCGAGCGACCCGGGACCGCGCGGTCAGTTCCTACAAGTTACATTGGTCTCGTGCGAGGTGTTCGTGCCTCCTACGGGGTCGTTTGGGGGCTGGTTTGGGCTTTCACCCTTTAACGGCTTGTTTTTAAGTCTAAGTGTGATTTTTGCAAATTATCGTCATACTCTCAAACCGTGAGACCCGGGACTACACGGTCAGTTCCTACAAGTTACATTGGTCCTGTGCGAGGTATTTGTGCCTCCTACAGGGTCGACCGGGGGCTGGTTTGGGTTTTCACCCTATAACGGCATGTTTTTAACTCTAAGTGTGATTTTTACAAATTATCGTCATCCTCTCAAACCGGGAGAACCGGGGCTACGCGGTCAGTTCCTACAGGTTACATTGGTCCCGTGCGAGGTGTTCGTGCCTCCTACGGGGTCGTGGGGTGCTGGTTTGGGTTTTCACCCTTTAACGGCATGTTTTTAGCACTAAGTGTGATTTTTGCAAATTATCGTCATACTCTCAAACCGAGCGACCCGAGACTGCGCGATCAGTTCCTACATGTTACATTGGTCCCGTGCGAGGTGTTCGTACCTCCTACGGGGTCGTTGGGGGGCTGGTTTGGGTTTTCACCCGTTAACGACATGTTTTTAACTCTAAAAGTGATTTTTGCAGATTATCGTCATACTCTCAAATCGGGTTACCCGGGATTACGCGGTCAGTTCCTACAAGTTACATTGGTCCCGTGCGAGGTGTTCCTACCTCCTACGGGGTCGCTGGGGGGCTGATTTGGGTTTTCAACCTTTAACGGCTTGTTTTTAACTGTAAGTGTGATTTTTGCAAATTATCGTCATACTCTCAAACCGAGCGACCCGGGACTGCGCGGTCTGTTCGTACAAGTTACATTGGTCCCGTGCGAGGTGTTCGTGCCTCCTACGGGGTCGTTTGGGGGCTAGTTTGGGTTTTCACCCTTTAACGGCATGTTTTTAACTCTAAGTGTGATTTTTGCAGATTATCATCATACTCTCAAACCGAGCGACCCGGGACTTCGCGGTCAGTTCCTAAAAGTTACATTGGTCCCGTGCGAGGTGTTCGTGCCTCTTACGGGGTCGTTTCGGGGCTGGTTTGGGGGCTGGTTTGGGTTTTCACCCTTTAACGACATGTTTTTAACTCTAAGTGTGATTTTTGGAAATTATTGTCATACTCTCAAACTGAGCGACCCGGGACCGCGCGGTCAGTTCCTACAAGTTACATTGGTCTCGTGCGAGGTGTTCGTGCCTCCAACGGGGTCGTTTGGGGGCTGGTTTGAGCTTTCACCCTTTAACGGCTTGTTTTTAAGTCTAAGTGTAATTTTTGCAAATTATCGTCATACTCTCAAACCGTGAGACCCGGGACTCCTCGGTCAGTTCCTACAAGTTACATTGGTCCTGTGCGAGGTATTTGTGCCTCCTACAGGCTCGATCGGGGGCTGGTTTGGGTTTTCTCCCTTTAACGGCTTATTTTTAAGTCTAAGTGTGATTTTTGCATATTATCGTCGTCCTCTCAAACCGGGAGACCCGGGGCTACGCGGTCAGTTCCTACAAGTTACATTGGTCCCGTGCGAGGTGTTCGTGCCTCCTACGGGGTCGTGGGGGGCTGGTTTGAGTTTTCACCCTTTAACGGCATGTTTTTAACTCTAAGTGTGATTTTTGCAAACTATCGTCATACTCTCAAAACGAGCGACCCGGGACTGCGCGGTCAGTTCCTATAAGTTACATTGGTACCGTACGAGGTGTTCGTGCCTCCTACGGGGTCGTTGGGGGCCTAGTTTGGGTTTTCACCCTTTAACGGCATGTTTTTAACTCTAAGTGTGATTTTTGCATATTATCATCATACTCTCAAACCGAGCGACCCGAGACTCCGCGGTCAGTTCTTACAAGTTACATTGGTCCCGTGCGAGGTGTTCGTGCCTCCTACGCGGTCGTTTGGGGGCTGGTTTGGGGGCTGGTTTGGGTTTTCACCCTTTAACGGCATGTTTTTAACTCTAAGTGTGATTTTTGCAAATTATCGTCATCCTCTCAAACCGAGCGACCCGGGAGTGCGCGGTCAGTTCCTACAAGTTACATTGGTCCCGTGCGAGGTGTTCGTGCCTCCTACGGGGTCGTTTGGGGGTTGGTTTGGGTTTTCACCCTTTAACGGCATGTTTTTAACTCTAAGTATGATTTTCACAAATTATCGTCATACTCTCAAACCGAGCGACCCGGGACTGCGCGGTCAGTTCCTACAAGTTACATTGGTCCCATAAGAGGTGTTCGTACCTCCTCCGGGGTCGTTGGGGGGCTGCTTTGGGTTTCCACTTCTTAACGGCATGTTTTTAACTCTAAAAGTGATTTTTGCAGATTATCGTCTTACTCTCAAATCGGGTTACTCGGGATTACGCGGTCAGTTCCTACAAGTTAGATTGGTCCAGTGCGAGGTGTTCGTACCTCCTACGGGGTCGTTGGGGGGCTGGTTTGGGTTTTCAACCTTTAACGGCATGTTTTTAACTCTAAGTGTGATTTTTGGAAATTATAGTCATACTCTCAAACCGAGCGACCCGGGACCGCGCGGTCAGTTCCTACAAGTTACATTGGTCTCGTGCGAGGTGTTCGTGCCTCCTACGGGGTCGTTTGGGGGCTGGTTTGGGCTTTCACCCTTTAACGGCTTGTTTTTAAGTCTAAGTGTGATTTTTGCAAATTATCGTCATACTCTCAAACCGTGAGACCCGGGACTACACGGTCAGTTCCTACAAGTTACATTGGTCCTGTGCGAGGTATTTGTGCCTCCTACAGGGTCGACCGGGGGCTGGTTTGGGTTTTCACCCTATAACGGCATGTTTTTAACTCTAAGTGTGATTTTTACAAATTATCGTCATCCTCTCAAACCGGGAGAACCGGGGCTACGCGGTCAGTTCCTACAGGTTACATTGGTCCCGTGCGAGGTGTTCGTGCCTCCTACGGGGTCGTGGGGTGCTGGTTTGGGTTTTCACCCTTTAACGGCATGTTTTTAGCACTAAGTGTGATTTTTGCAAATTATCGTCATACTCTCAAACCGAGCGACCCGAGACTGCGCGATCAGTTCCTACAAGTTACATTGGTCCCGTGCGAGGTGTTCGTACCTCCTACGGGGTCGTTGGGGGGCTGGTTTGGGTTTTCACCCGTTAACGACATGTTTTTAACTCTAAAAGTGATTTTTGCAGATTATCGTCATACTCTCAAATCGGGTTACCCGGGATTACGCGGTCAGTTCCTACAAGTTACATTGGTCTCGTGCGAGGTGTTCGTGCCTCCTACGGGGTCGTTTGGGGGCTGGTTTGGGGGCTGGTTTGGGCTTTCACCCTTTAACGGCATGTTTTTAACTCTAAGTGTGATTTTTGCAAATTATCGTCATACTCTCAAACCGAGCGACCGGGGACTGCGCGGTCAGTTCCTACAAGTTACATTGGTCCCGTGCGAGGTGTTCGTGCCTCCTACGGGGTCGTTTGGGGGTTGGTTTGGGTTTTCACACTTTACCGGCATGTTTTTAACTCTAAGTATGATTTTTGCAAATTATTGTCATACTCTCAAACCGAGCGACCCGGGCCTGCGCGGTCAGTTCCTACAAGTTACATTGGTCCCGTGCGAGGTGTTCGTACCTCCTACGGGGTCGTTGGGGGGCTGGTTTAGGTTTCCACTCCTTAACGACATATTTTTAACTCTAAAAGTCATTTTTGCAGGTTATCGTCATACTCTCAAATCGGATTACCCGGGATTACGCGGTCAGTTCCTATAAGTTAGATTGGTCCCGTGCGAGGTGATCTTGCCTCCTACGGGATTGATGGGGGGCTGGTTTGGGTTTTCACCCGTTAACGGCTTGTTTTTATGTCTAAGTGTGATTTTGGCAAATTATCGTCATACTCTCAAATCGGGTTACCCGGGACTACGCGATCAGTTCCTACAAGTTACATTGGTCCCGTGCGAGGTGTCCGTGCATCCTACGGGGTCGTTTGGGGGCTGGTTTGGGTTTTCACCCTTTAATGGCATGTTTTTAACTCTAAGTGTGATTTTTGCAAATTATCGTCATACTCTCAAATCGAGCGACCCGGGACTGCGCGGTCAGTTCCTACAAGTTACATTGGTCCTGTGCGAGGTATTTGTGCCTCCTACAGGGTCGATCGGGGGCTGGTTTGGGTTTTCACCCTTTAACGGCTTATTTTTAAGTCTAAGTGTGATTTTTGCAAATTATTGTCATCCTCTCAAACCGGGAGACCAGGGGCTACGCGGTCAGTTCCTACAAGTTACATTGGTCCCGTGCGAGGTGTTCGTGCCTCCTACGGGGTCGTGGGGGGCTTGTTTGGGTTTTCAGCCTTTAACGGCATGTTTTTAACTCTAAGTGTGATTTTTGCAAATTATCGTCATACTCTCAAACCGAACGACCCGGGACTGCGCGGTCAGTTCCTATAAGTTACATTGGTACCGTGCTAGGTGTTCTTGCCTCCTACGGGGTCGTTGGGGGGCTAGTTTGGGTTTTCACCCTTTAACGACACGTTTTTAACTCTAAGTGTGATTTTTGCAGATTATCATCATACTCTCAAACCGAGCGACCAGGGACTCCACGGTCAGTTCCTACAAGTTACATTGGTCCCGTGCGAGGTGTTCGTGCCTCCTACGGGGTCGTTTGGGGGCTGGTTTGGGTTTTTAACCTTTAACGACATGTTTTTAACTCTATGTGTGATTTTTGCAAGTTATCGTCATACTCTCAAACCGAGCGACCCGGGAGTGCGCGGTCAGTTCCTACAAGTTACATTGGCCCCGTGCGAGGTGTTCGTGCCTCCTACGGGGTCGTTTGGGGGTTGGTTTGGGTTTTCACCCTTTAACGGCATGTTTTTAACTCTAAGTATGATTTTCGCAAATTATCGTCATACTCTCAAACCAAGCGACCCGGGACTGCACGGTCAGTTCCTACAAGTTACATTGGTCCCGTAAGAGGTGTTCGTACCTCCTACGGGGTCGTTGTGGGGCTGGTTTGGGTTTCCACTCCTTAACGGCATGTTTTTAACTCTAAAAGTGATTTTTGCAGATTATCGTCATACTCTAAAATCGGGTTACCCGGGATTACGCGGTCAGTTCCTACAAGTTAGATTGGTCCCGTGCGAGGTGTTCGTACCTCCTACGGGGTCGTTGGGGGGCTGGTTTGGGTTTTCACCCTTTAACGGCATGTTTTTAACTCTAAGTGTGATTTTTGGAAATTATAGTCATACTCTCAAACCGAGCGACCCGGGACCTCGCGGTCAGTTCCTACAAGTTACATTGGTCTCGTGCGAGGTGTTCGTGCCTCCTACGGGGTCGTTTGGGGGCTGGTTTGGGCTTTCACCCTTTAACGGCTTGTTTTTAAGTCTAAGTGTGATTTTTGCAAATTATCGTCATACTCTCAAACCGTGAGACCCGGGACTACACGGTCAGTTCCTACAAGTTACATTGGTCCTGTGCGAGGTATTTGTGCCTTCTACTGGGTCGATCGGGGGCTGTTTTGGGTTTTCACCCTTTAACGGCTTATTTTTAAGTCTAAGTGTGATTTTTGCAAATTATCGTCATCCTCTCAAACCGGGAGACCCGGGGCTACGCGGTCAGTTCCTACAAGTTACATTGGTCCCGTGCGAGGTGTTCGTACCTCCCACGGGGTCGTTGGGGGGCTGGTTTGGGTTTTCACCCTTTAACGGCATGTTTTTAACTCTAAGTGTGATTTTTGGAAATTATAGTCATACTCTCAAATCGAGCGACCCGGGACCGCGCGGTCAGTTCCTACAAGTTACATTGGTCTCGTGCGAGGTGTTCGTGCCTCCTACGGGGTCGTTTGGGGGCTGGTTTGGGCTTTCACCCTTTAACGGCTTGTTTTTAAGTCTAAGTGTGATTTTTGCAAATTATCATCATACTCTCAAACCGTGAGACCCGGGACTACACGGTCAGTTCCTACTAGTTACATTGGTCCTGTGCGAGGTATTTGTGCCTCCTACAGGGTCGATCGGGGGCTAGTTTGGGTTTTCACCCTTTAACGGCTTATTTTTAAGTCTAAGTGTGATTTTTGCAAATTATCGTCATCCTCTCAAACCGGGAGACCCGGGGCTACGCGGTCAGTTCCTACAAGTTACATTGGTCCCGTGCGAGGTGTTCGTGCCTCCTACGGGGTCGTGGGGGGCTGGTTTGGGTTTTCACCCTTTAACGGCATGTTTTTAACTCTAAGTGTGATTTTTTCAAATTATCGTCATACTCTCAAACCGAGCGACCCGGGACTGCGCGGTCAGTTCCTACAAATTACATTGGTCCCGTACGAGGTGTTCGTACCTCCTACGGGGTCATTGGGGGGCTGGTTTGGGTTTTCACCCGTTAACGGCATGTTTTTAACTCTAAAAGTGATTTTTGCAGATTATCGTCATACTCTCAAATCGGGTTACCCGGGATTACGCGGTCAGTTCCTACAAGTTACATTGGTCCCGTGAGAGGTGTTCGTGTCTCCTACGGGGTCGTTTGGGGGCTGGTTTGGGGGCTCACCCTTTAACGGCTTGTTTTTAACTCTAAGTGTGATTTTTGCAAATTATCGTCATACTCTCAAACCGAGCGACCCGGGACTGCGCGGTCAGTTCCTACAAGTTACATTGGTCCCGTGCGAGGTGTTCGTGCCTCCTATGGGGTCGTTTGGGGGTTGGTTTGGGCTTTCACACTTTACCGGCATGTTTTTAACTCTAAGTATGATTTTTGCAAATTATGGTCATACTCTCAAACCGAGCGACCCGGGCCTGCGCGGTCAGTTCCTACAAGTTACATTGGTCCCGTAAGAGGTGTTCGTACCTCATACGGGGTCGTTGGGGGGCTGGTTTAGGTTTTCACTCCTTAACGGCATGTTTTTAACTCTAAAAGTCATTTTTGCAGATTATCGTCATACTCTCAAATCGGGTTACCCGGGATTATGCGGTTAGTTCCTACAAGTTAGATTGGTCCCGTGCGAGGTGTTCGTACCTCCTACGGGGTCGTTGGTGGGCTGGTTTGGGTTTTCACCCTTTAACGACATGTTTTTAACTCTAAGTGTGATTTTTGGAAATTATAGTCATACTCTCAAATCGAGCGACCCGGGACCGCGCGGTCAGTTCCTACAAGTTACATTGGTCTCGTGCGAGGTGTTCGTGCCTCCTACGGGGTCGTTTGGGGGCTGGTTTGGGCTTTCACCCTTTAACGGCTTGTTTTTTAGTCTAAGTGTAAGTTTTGCAAATTATCGTCATACTCTCAAACTGTGAGACCCGGGACTACACGGTCAGTTCCTACAAGTTACATTGGTCCTGTGCGAGATATTTGTGCCTCCTACAGGGTCGATCGGTGGCTGGTTTGGGTTTTCACCCTTTAACGGCTTATTTTTAAGTCTAAGTGTGATTTTTGCATATTATCATCATCCTCTCAAACCGGGAGACCCGGGGCTACGCGGTCAGTTCCTACAAGTTACATTGGTCCCGTGCGAGGTGTTCGTGCCTCCTACGGGGTCGTGGGGGGCAGGTTTGGGTTTTCACCCTTTAACGACATGTTTTTAACTCTAAGTGTGATTTTTGCAAATTATCGTCATACTCTCAAACCGAGCGACCCAGGACTGCGCGATCAGTTCCTACAAGTTACATTGGTCCCGTGCGAGGTGTTCGTGCCTCCTACAGGGTCGTTGGGGGGCTAGTTTGGGTTTTCACCCTTTAACGGCATGTTTTTAACTCTAACTGTGATTTTTGCAGATTATCATCATACTCTCAAACCGAGCGACCCGGGACTCCGCGGTCAGTTCCTACAAGTTACATTGGTCCCGTGCGAGGTGTTCGTGCCTCCTACGGGGTCGTTTGGGGGCTGGCTTGGGGGCTGGTTTGGGTTTTCACCTTTAACGACATGTTTTTAACTCTAAGTATGATTTTTGCAAATTATCGTCATACTCTCAAACCGAGCGACCCGGGAGTGCGCGGTCAGTTCCTACAAGTTACATTGGTCCCGTGCGAGGTGTTCGTGCCTCCTACGGGATCGTTTGGGGGTTGGTTTGGGTTTTCACCCTTTAACGGCATGTTTTTAACTCTAAGTATGATTTTCGCAAATTATCGTCATACTCTCAAACCGAACGACCCGGGACTGCGCGGTCAGTTCCTACAAGTTACATTGGTCCCGTAAGAGGTGTTCGTACCTCCTACGGGGTCGTTGGGGGGCTGGTTTGGGTTTCCACTCCTTAAGGCATGTTTTTAACTCTAAAAGTGATTTTTGCAGATTATCGTCATACTCTCAAATCGGGTTACCCGGGATTACGCGGTCAGTTCCAACAAGTTAGATTGGTCCCGTGCGAGGTGTTCGTACCTCCTACGGGGTCGTTGGGGGGCTGGTTTGGGTTTTCACCATTTAACGGCATGTTTTTAACTCTAAGTGTGATTTTTGGAAATTATAGTCATACTCTCAAACCGAGTGACCCGGGAGCGCGCGGTCAGTTCCTACAAGTTACATTGGTCTCGTACGAGGTGTTCGTGCCTCCTACGGGGTCGTTTGGGGGCTGGTTTGGGCTTTCACCCTTTAACGGCTTGTTTTTAAGTCTAAGTGTGATTTGTGCAAATTATCGTCCTACTATCAAACAGTGAGACCCGGGACTACACGGTCAGTTCCTACAAGTTACATTGGTCCTGTGCGAGGTATTTGTGCCTCCTATAGGATCGATCGGGGGCTGGTTTGGGTTTTCACCCTTTAACGGCTTATTTTTAAGTCTAAGTGTGATTTTTGCAAATTATCGTCATCCTCTCAAACCGGGAGACCCGGGGCTACGCGGTTAGTTCCTACAAGTTACATTGGCCCCGTGCGAGGTGTTCGTGCCTCATACGGGGTCGTGGGGGGCTGGTTTGGGTTTTCACCCTTTAACGGCATGTTTTTAACTCTAAGTGCGATTTTTGCAAATTATCGTCATACTCTCAAACCGAGCGACCCGGGACTGCGCGGTCAGTTCCTACAAGTTACATTGGTCCCGTGCGAGGTGTTCGTACCTCCTACGGGGTCGTTGGGGAGCTGGTTTGGGTTTTCACCCGTTAACGGCATGTTTTTAACTCTAAAAGTGATTTTTGCAGATTATCATCATACTCTCAAATCGGGTTACCCGGGATTACGCGGTCAGTTCCTACAAGTTACATTCATCCCGTGTGAGGTGTTCGTGCCTCCTACGGGATCGATGGGGGGTTGGTTTGGGTTTTCACCCTTTAACAGCATGTTTTTAACTCTAAGTGTGATTTTTGCAAATTATCGTCATACTCTCAAACCGAGCGACCCGGGACTACGCGGTCAGTTCCTACAAGGTACATTGGTCCCGTGTGAGGTGTTCGTACCTCCTATGGGGTCGATGGGGGGCTGGTTTGGGTTTTCACACTTTAACGGCTTGTTTTTAAGTCTAAGTGTGATTTTTGCAAATTATCATCATACTATCAAACCGGGAGACCCGTGACTACGCGGTCAGTTCCTACAAGTTGCATTGTTCCCGTGCGAGGTGTTCATGCCTCTTACGGGGTCGTTGGGGGGCTAGTTTGGATTTTCACCCTTTAACGACATGTTTTTAACTCTAAGTGTGATTTTTGCAGATTATCATCATACTCTCAAAATGAGCGACCCGGGACTACGCGGTCAGTTCCTACAAGTTACATTGGTCCCGTGCGAGGTGTTCGTGCCTCCTACGGGGTCGTTTGGGGGCTGGTTTGGGTTTTCACCCTTTAACGGCTTGTTTTTAAGTCTAAGTGTGATTTTTGCAAATTATCGTCATACTCTCAAATTCGGTTACCCGGGACTACGCGATCAGTTCCTACAAGTTACATTTGTCCCGTGCGAGGTGTTCGTGACTCCTACGGGGTCGTTTGGGGGCTAGTTTGGGTTTTCACCCTTTAACGGCTTGTTTTTAAGTCTAAGTGTGATTTTTGCAAATTATCGTCATACTCTCAAACCGAGCGACCCGGGACTACGCGGTCAGTTCCTACAAGTTACATTGGTCCCGTACGAGGTGTTCGTGCCTCCTACGGGGTCGTTTGAGCGCTAGTTTGGGTTTTCACTCTTTAACAGCATGTTTTTAAGTCTAAGATTGATTTTTGCAAATTATCGTCGTACTCTCAAACCGAGAGACCTGGGACTACGCGGTCAGTTCCTACAAGTTGCATTGGTCCCGTGCGAGGTGTTCGTGCCTCCTACGGGGTCGTTTGGGGGCTGGTTTGGGTTTTCACCCTTTAACGGTATGTTTTTAACTCTAAGTGTGATTTTTGCAGATTATCGTCATACTCTCAAACCGAGCGACCCGGGGCTACGCGGTCAGTTCCTACAAGTTACATTGGTCCCGTGCGAGGTGTTCGTGCCTCCTACGGGGTCGTTTGGGGGCCGGTTAGGGTTTTCACTCTTTAACAACATGTTTTTAAGTCTAAGTGTGATTTTTACAAATTATCATCATACTCTCAAACCGGGAGACCCGCGACTACGGGGTCAGTTCCTACAAGTTACATCGGTCCCGTACGAGGTGTTCATGCCTCCTACGAGGTCGTTGGGGGGCTGGTTTGGGTTTTCACCCTTTAACGGCATGTTTTTAACTCCTGTGATTTTTGCAGATTATCATCATACTCTCAAACCGAGCAACCTGGGACTACGCGGTCAGTTCCTACAAGTTACATTGGTCCCGTGCGAGGTGTTCGTGCCTCCTACGGGGTTGTTTTGGGGGCTGGTTTGGGTTTTCACCCTTTAACAACTTGCTTTTAAGTCTTAAGTGTGATTTTTGCAAATGATCATCATACTCTCAAACCGGGAGACCCGAGACTATGCGATCAGTTCCTACAGGTTACATTGGTCCCGTACGATGTGTTTGTGCCTCCTACGGGATCGTTTGAGGGTTGGTTTGGGTTTTCACCCTTTAATGGCATGTTTTTAACTCTAAGTGTGATTTTTCCAGATTATCGCCATACTCTCAAATCGGGAGACCCGGGGCTACGCGGTCAGTTCCTACAAGTTACATTGGTCCCGTGCGAGGTGTTCGTGCCTCCTATATCCTCCTATATCGTCATATTCTCTAACGGTATATTTTTTATCAATTTTGAACGTTTTTGGATTTTAGAAAATTTTGACATAGTTTCATTTGTTTATTCGTTAAATCCAACATGTTTTAACATTTAATATAAACTCAACAGCAACAGCAAATTCCAAAACCAAACCACCAGCAAGTCCCTTCCACCAATTTAACTAAATAAGCTCATAAAGTAAGCCATGAAGTGATTTTCAAACTTTAAAAGGAATGATCAGATATAGAATGAAAAAGATAAACTATAAATATTGAGTAGAAATAATTTATTGCATTTTAAAAGGTTAATGAATGGGTACTAAATAATAGTTACCTGTAGTAACTTGATTAAGATTGGATGGAACTGGCCTGAGTTGAACATTTGTAAAACAAAACCAAACAAATCATTGGCAGCCTATGCTGGCCTTTTGATCTCCAAACCTCCCCAATACCTGCATTCAATTCCCACCGAGCACTGGATCAAACTCTTTAATATTACAGTACCCATATATGATTATACACACACGTGTGTGAAATTGATAACATGTCCCTTTTATGAGTATAATTAGGTATCATTATGTGCCATTAGGACACGCGTTATATTGTGCTTTATTATATATATAGTGAATAATCTAGCTTTGATTGTGCTTAAGATGTATTGAATTGATCTAGAGATCAAAGATTGTGATGGAAGATGATCATGGTTAATCTTTTTAAGAAAGTAGTCTATGAAAGAACTTGGGATCTCCATTCAAGGTTCTCAAAACAAGAAGCGCCATTCTTTGTATGGTTTTGCCTTCAAATAAAAATTTGGGATCTCCTACCTACTCACAAAAATCCATATGTCCATTACATATAAGAACATATCAGAAAGGAAAATGGATCAATATATAATGAAATAAATAAATATTCACATTAATTTTTCTCTCACCTGTAAATCAACAATGGGAGGCACTTCAATCTCCTCCATTTTTGTTGCTAGCGAGAAACAGGCCACAGCTAACAATTGGACTATCCAAGCTTTACCCCTCTATGTGCACATTAACATTGTCACAAACATGAACAAGCACAATTAGCATTTAAACACTTAAATATTAATATGAGATTATTATGCCCTAAAATGCATTTTGTGCACATTGAACCATTTTTGTGCCAAAAAAATGCATTTTGTTGCAAAACAAAAAACCCATTCAAAAAATTAATATGAGAAATACCTTAGAGGGGCGACAACAGCCTTGGAGGGAGTGTGCCCTGACTGGGCCTTTGAGAACACAATCACCTCAAGTGCTTGGAAATCCCATCACCCCCATCAGATCTTGCCAAGAAAACACAATCACCTCCTATATCACCCACCTCAAGACTGAAAATGTTAGCTGCACATGGCTCTCTCTTTCCTAAACTGGACTATTGAAAAGTTTTCTCCACATTCCAAAAATCAGTATATATTAGATTTAATTCCACCTCAGTATATATATATATATATATATAATATAACTCTAGAATTAGATTTAATCTAGAATTATCTAGAATTAAATCTAATATATAGTGATTTAATAAAATAGATTTAATTCTAGATAATTCTAAATAATTCTAGATAATTCTAGATTAAATCTAATTCTAGAGTTTAATCGAATATATATATATATATATATATATATATATATATCAGTATATATGATTTTATATTTATATATCAGTTAGTATATATGATTTTATATTTATATATCAGTATATATGATATAAATCAGTATATATATAATATATATCAGTATATATGATTTTATATTTATAAATCAGTTAGTATATATGATTTTATATTTATATATCAGTATATATATATATATATATATATATATATATATCAATATATATCAGTATATAAATCAGTATATATATAATATAAATCAATATATATGTAAATCAATATATATATATATATACCTCAAACTGAGAAAATAGGGGCGACGGCACCGGAATATCAAAACCACGACACCGGAATATCAAAAACCCGGAACCAGGGGAGCGGAGGAGGATAAACCCGAAAATAGGGGCGACGACAGGGGATAAACCCAAGGGGGGAGGCGACGGCAGGAATAGGGCCGACGCAGCAGGGGAGAGCGGATGGTAGGGCATGGATTTTTGGTGACCCGATGGTAGGGCTTGGGTTTTTGGTGGAGAGAGAGGGGAGAGCGGGGGAGAAGACGAAGAAGGAGAGAGAAGAGGGAAACTAAAATGTCCCAAAATTTTGAGGTATTTTATATCCTAGTAAAGTGTACTCAATTTTGGCACACTTTAAAACAGTGCCAAATTTTGGCACACTTTAAAACAGTGGCAAATTTTGGCACTGCTTTAAAGTGTGCCAAATTTCTATTAAACCGTGCCAAAATCTGGCACAGTTTTAAACCGTGCCAGATTTTTAATATCAGGGTGTGCCAAAATGTTGTTTTTGGTGTAATGGATCGACCCTTACTTGAAATTGAAACTTCTTCCCCTTTTTATGTTAATCCAATCCCAATGCGTAAGGGCCTTTGGACATAATTTAAATATCTTAATGGGATATGAGAAGGACCAGTAGGGTATAAGTTGGGTCCGGGTAAGATTAGTTTATATGAGATTTAATCGTGGGGTTTCGAGAATATAAATTTAGTGGGAAATCGTGCATACGTTATAGTAGGTCTTGTGAGAATTAAGAAAGACTTAGACTAGTAGAGTAGTAAGGGTGCACCTACTGATTTTATATTTATCGAGAGGATACACTTCGAGAGTTGAGAAGTACTTAGGGATTTGCAATAATTAGGAGAATAAAACGAGGGATTTACTTATACGTAGAACTCGAACGTTATATTCTACGCATGGCTAGAATATGTTATGGGTCGTGTGCGTACTTGGATGAATAATGTAAATATATATACGAGTTCATGTATATATATTATTTGAATATTTGTGTTTAATTATACCCACACTACTTGCTATCACGGAGGTTTTTGCGCTTGGACAGTCTTATTATGATGTGACTTTTATGGGGGATATTGACTCGTACCCAAGAACATAGGATCCTTAGTACAGGATATCCGAGAACGATAGTAAGACGGTCCTAAGATACGTGAGGGTATGTATTGAACTCTTAGTGACTTGGAACTATGCTTCGCCTCCAATATGTGTGTTTTGTATTAATACAGTTCGAGAGTGATTACGAACTAGTATTTCACTTTGTACGAGAGATACGGGGAGTTGATAGCAGAGTATTCCAGCACCATAGATTTATGTGGGGTGCCCTATTAGTATATATATTATGAGTGATAAATATATATACGTGCGATTAATCTACTTTGCTTGTAAGTAGATACGAATTGAATAATTCATAGTAAATGAAATAAATGGTTGCGAACTTAAGTCCATATTAAGACGAATATATATATATATATAATTGGCCTAATATATTCATAAGAAAAGGTTATGTGATATAACTATAATCATGCGATTACTTGAAAAAAAATTTGGTGAGGGAAAATTGAATTAGACTAGTGAATTGGGTTAGCTTTATCCAGATTAGTTTGTTAGTACATTAGGCGTGCACACTAGTTGAGGGGTGAGAATTTCCAAGTGAGTGTCGTGGTACTAACATGTATGTAATATCAACTGCTAAGCATTTTAAATACCTGCTAAACTAGTTTTAAAGCTGTTTTACACCCGGCCTATGACCCGCTTATATATATATATATATATATGTATTACAGGTGCCCAGTCACAGAGACGTCAAGCTTAGATCTTTGGACATTTAACGTGCTGCAGCTAGTGTGGGAGTTGAAAGTCCTTGCAGTAGACGACTTGATCCTTGCCTTCTCAGTCTTCTATTTAGTCATCATTAGATAGGGCATGTGTCGCCCATTTCCAGTTTTATCTAGTTCAGAGCGATTTGTACTCTTGATTTATTTCAGTATTCTATTTTTGTTGGGATTACTTGTGATTATTACTTTGTCCTGCGATTTGGGATATTTTATTTGGATTGAGTTATCTAGCATGTTTTTTCATTTGGATGGTTTGATTTTAATACTATCATTTGTATTCGTGAGAATGGTTTCATACTTAATAATAACAATCGGACCTAATTTATAAAATTAAAGGTTTTGACACTTAGCTTAATTATTTATTAGGTGATTAATGAAGAAAATTGTTTTTCGACAGTGATGCTCAGAATGAACCAACCGGACACTTTGAGATAATTTAATAAAGGACTGATCACCCGGTATTTAATTTGGCGGGGTGTCAAAGGTGGTATCAGAGCTTCAGGTTCTAGTGTCCTTAGGATCTGTGCGACTTATTATGCTTCCCGCGTTGCTTTGTTTGATATAGAGCCCTATATTTAGGATTGTTGATTTCTATGGTGAGATTTCGTTCTCCTGCTATAACGTACATATATGTAATACCCATTACTTTTGAGTAATTATTTTTATATTAAATTGCCATGTGGGTTAATTATATAAAATAAAGGGAGTTAAAGTTAATATTACTTTGAGTGATTTAAGAGATAATATTTACTGAGTTTTGCATATTAATCGTTAAGCGAATGTAAATAGTGTAACATTATATTTTGTTGCATCGTTGTGCTTTAAGTGACTATTATGATTTATATTCCAATCGGGTTATTATTAAAAAGTTAATATGACGTTGGAACAATAAATATTGAACGATATTCCAGATGGCAGTTTTGAGGGCACGGTCAGTCCGGGAACGGTTGAGATAAACAAAATAAGTGCCAGTCGTGTTTTTGGGTTCTAGGGTACTTTTGGCTAGTTATGACTTAATTATGATGTTATGAGTAATTTTAAGTAAGTAGTAGCATTTAATGTTGGACTTAATGTATTTTGGATGTTTTGGGTATTTTAGTCTTGCAAGGGCATTTTATGTCTCATTTATGTATTTCTAAACCTAGAAGTTAGAGATAAGTGAGAGCTTGAGAGAAAGAAGAGAAAAGAAAGATCGACATTCTCAGAAATGACTCATAATATGGTGGATACAAGTCTGAGAAACCGAATTGATTCAGGTTAAGGTCGAATCGATTCGGACCTAGACAGATGGTTGGCTTTCTCAGCCGAATCGATTCGTTTTCAAGGGTGAATCGATTCGAAAATCCTGTTGTTTTAGAAAAAAATTCCAACTTGGTTTCTACTCCTTTTCTTTTAGGTTTAAAGCTTAGGAACCTTCTCATATGATTTAATAAAGAGTATTAGTGTCTCATATAAGGGGGATTAATACCCTAGGTTAGTAAGGGGGTATCCAAGATGATTTAGGGGACTATTTAGTAGAACTTAATGTCTCATTTCATCTAGTAAACGAGTCTTGGGCTAGGGTAAAGTTGGGTAGCATCGTTTTGGACTCTCGGGGGCTAGTATGGGGGTAATTATTCTTGTAGCCTAAATTGTTATGCACATATGGTTTCAGAAATACGAAGTGTATGTTTAATTGGTATATCTTGTAATTATGGCACTTACATACATACCTCTCTAAATGCTATCATGAGGGAAGTTACGCGAATGAGATAAATATCTGGGTAATGATGCAGGGAGAATATAGTCCTCGGGCTATAGGACCGGTGGTTACATTGTATGATTATTTTGTTCGAGGTGAGGTATTCTGGGTATGTTTATTACTCATCGTCGAAGGTATATGGTCGCTTCCCATGCGTTGCGATTTAGGGTACCCAGGTGGTATTGATTATAGGCCCTCAAAGATGATAGCATTTAGGGGTGCATCTAGTGTGGTGACTCCCGAAAGGATGGTCTTAGAACCGTTATTATTATGATTGTAATTATTCTCACGGTTATTGCATTTCATATGAACGAGTTAATGAATCTATAATCAACTATACGACATATGATCCCCAAATGATAAATTAACTTGCGAAGATATATTTTATGAATTGGGAAACTAATCATGTTAAATAGAATTAGGCTATTCCTCTTAATTAGATGGGTAGTTTAACTTAAAGTGGTAGGGTATGGCGCTAGGATGTGCACTTAGAAAAGTGGTGAGGATGATTCTTATTATGAAGAGCGAACTTAACCTGTTCATGATATTTGGCATTCATAACTGTTATGCATCTTATTCACATGTCTATCATATCAAACCGGGCCCTGACCCATTTATGTTTCTCCTTCTTGTGTGGTTCTTATATATGTTCAGGTGCTCCACTGCATGGGCGTCCGCTTTGATATTTCCTTCCCAGTGTCAAGGAGCTACAGCATTTTTGTGGATGTTGTAGGATTTTTGTATTAGATGCATCAATATCTTTTGGATATTCTAGATATGATTTGTCTGTATATTTGGGCATGTTGCCCAAGTCTATTATTTATGACTATTATAATACTCGGTGTAACCTTTTGTATTAGTCTGTTAACCAACAGCTTATTCAGTTATGTTTTGTAGAATTATTATTAATTTATTACATGTCTCTACATATATCCACCTTCTGTTATAAATTGGATTGTCAATTTTTTTTTATCAAATTCGCAAAATTATGACATCAGTTTTCCAAAATATTTGGTGGTTGTCTCGTATTATTATTACGCGACAGTGATGCTAAGAATGGACCATTTAAGATTCCTATTTTTATTGGAGTAGCGTGGCCACCTCTTATTTAATAAGCGGGGTGTCATAATATATTAGTGAATCTTATTTGCGTTCGGGCGTGTTCGAACAATGAGGTATAATAGACGAGGGACGTTAGGCGGACAGCAGGAGGCAGAGCTCAGTTAAGGTTAGAGGGTATATTCATGAATGATGACCGTAGTTGAGGTCACCCCTATTATGTCATGAGAAATTAGGACTGTAAAGACGACTAGGTCACAACATATGATTTCCAATGCTGCTATAGTCGAACGTGGTGCCAAATTTGACTCACCCAACTTGGTAGGACTGGGAGAGAGTCAAATGAAACATTGAGGAGAGCCATCAATATAAGTTCTAGAAATGCTGGAATTGTGTGTGTTAACTAACAAAGAAAATATATCCAAAGGCTTGGGCATATGGCGGAGTGTTGTTAACTGGAAGTGAAAAATTTGGGGTAAAATTTTTTCTTGACTCGTCAGAGTAAAGTCATAATGGTGGGAGTCAGCTACCACATTTAGAACTGGAATGCTATGTCAATGGAAGGATCTTTGGTACACTTTGATCGCACGTTCCTTTATCAGATGTTTAGAATAAGATGTGAACGTTGTTTTGAACTCATCATGGGAAGGCCGGACAGAGGTCCATTTGTGAAAATGAATTTAAACCTTTAGCAAATCTTGTATTGGCGGAAGTGGATACAAATGGAGGAGAGGATTTCAAGTGGGAGATAGACTCGTAATAATAGTTAATAACACTTAAAGGAAATTTTGCTGGACGGTCGATTCAGAGGGAGACAATGTCGTGCTTTTTCAATGGATATGATAATGCTTCTTTGTGTGGCAAGTTAAAAGAATCGAAGAATTTAGTCGAGAATAAGACTGGATGAAACGGTTGTAGTGAAGCACCATAAGGGGGAGACCCATCAGGGGACCCATTTAAATGATTCGGATAGCTGAATTCTTACCAAGCGATGGTGAACTCAGTAAGGGCTATTGAAGCCAGTAGCATGTTCCTTTAGGCCAATAAAGTTAAGGGAACAATGAGGGTATCCATCAGGATCGAGACTACCAAAGTCCGTGAGAAGGACAACCCTAATATGGTCAGTACAACAAGAGATAAGTGTATTATGTGTAGAGGATTTTTATGTAGAGTAAAATCACATGCGTTAATTTTTCCCGAAGTGAGTAAAGGGAAAAGGGTATGGTGCTTGCAAGAGCAATGATTGATGTAGTTTTTGGTATGGCTTGAACATGCATGTTATGTTCCGGAAACCATTTAAGTAGCCAGGGTGATTGGCAAGGTAGAAGTATAAGTTTTATCCTCGGAGAATGAGGCGTGTTTTATGTGACACAAACGAGTCGTTATATTTTAATTTTTGCTAGATTCTCACGTGAGATGAGCTTAATGCGTATATCGATAATATTATCATTATGTGAATGTTTTCCCTGGTATAGCAAGATTATCTTTAGTGTTATCCTTGGAGGATGAATGGGTGTATTGATAGTGGTGTATACCTTATTGAGATTACTCCCCTTAGTGATGCGTTATACGAGTATGATATTATCCTGATTATGGTTTTATAAGTAATGGTTAGAACAATAGTGGGAAGTTGTTGCAAGGCTATCGGGATGGCTGCCCTAGTGCAGGATGTTTTGGTTCTGGCGAAGCCTTACCCGTGAGAGGGCTGGGCTCGCATTTATATTATATATTATAGAGACTTCTAAGGGTATAGTGGTATCGAAATGTTTAATCCCGGGCTGTGTAGGGACTTTGTTGTTATGATTCAGTGTGTATTGGGTTTACCGTTGAGCGAGAAGATTTAACTCATTATTATGTTTAGCGCTCATGACTTAATTATAGGAAGAGCGCATTATTATATTTATCCTTTAGAAATGTGGGAGTTAAGACTTATATTCATATGTTTGGGAATAAGATTTTGAGAGTCCCGATTGTATGTCTACGAGGTTTATGGAATGTGATTACCACCAATGCTGAGTGATAGTGAAATTGGCGAAATGTTCCTTGCTTAAGTGTAATTACGGGAGGAGATGTAGCTTTTATGCCAAGAGAAGGGAGTATAGGGGTACATGTTATGGATGGAGGGCCTAACGAATTTCGATAATAGACAATTATAGGTAGTAGTGTATCAGGGGGTTCCTTATTTGGATTTTGCTTTTCGAGACATCCCATGCATGAAACTTAGCGTAAGGTTGGAAGTAAGGAGATGGTTAGTCATTAGTCCACGAGTCCGGTACCACGGTCATTATAGGAGCATGTAATTATAACTGTAAGTTGGAAGGTTTAATTACGATATAAGGCTAGTGGATATGGTTGTGAGGTGAGGAGGCATTGGAAATCTTGTCTTATTACCACGAGTTGAAGGGTGGAACGATGTTAAGGAGGATTTAGGATTTCAATTTCTAGGATGATTGAGAGTACCCAAGTGTTGTAACCACGTTATGAGCACAGGGGAAATAAAGAATTGGGTGTTATGTGTGAAGCGTATGTGATGCTTACGCCAATATGCACGGTTTATAGGGTGTGTGGGCATCCTGGTTAACTCATGTCAGAATCATCTGAGTAAAAGGGACGTGGGAATAAATGTGTGAAATATATGCCTGAGGGACTTATATGACAAAGTGGAAATGGTAAGGTGGATTAAGCATCGTGTGAGAAGGACGATAATCCCTATATACGTGTGCAATCAGAATAGCACATCCGAATTTAGTTGAAAGACTGTGGAAAGCCATTTAAAAAGGGGTATTCCTTGAGAAGGGTAAAATTGAACTATTATGGAGAACACTCAGAGCAGATTTTTACCTATTCAAATGTTGAGAGTGACATGCGTGTACAAATAATGATGATGTTAGTAAGGTATAAAAGGTCCAGAAGTGCACATCGTGGAGAAAAGTGCACGGGTCGAAACTTTCAGTATACGCCGAGGAAAGAAGGGGAGTATTAAGTGTCACTTAATGTGAAATTACAAGTATAAGTCTATGTTGAGTGGGACGTAGTGAGTAGTCTCCACGTGCACCACTCATAGATAGAAATCTGTTGGAACAAGAGGATCAACCAGAGAATTTTGTAGCAAGATGACGATTCCTATAATGGAAGAGGGCAGTCAAATAGGTAAATTTCTTTGATGGGGTGCCAACCTCAAGATAAGGTCACGAGTTCCTTAGAATGTGTGGAACAAGTTGACCTAAAAGAAAGTAATTATTATTCTTTTGGGTGATATACACTATTAGACAATATGCCCCAGTCTTTCTTTGAAAAGAGGGATCTCACCGGTAAGTGGTCGGTCCCGATATTGTTCTAAACTAGAATGAGATCATTGATCCCCACCTTCAATACATGATTTCAGGAAGCAGTGGGGATGCTGTTTCGTTTTGAGCAGGTTGCATCACCTATAGCTCGAGGATTAGGCGAAAGGTGATAAATGACTAGTGGAGCGGTACGAATGTAATTTTGGACTCATTGTGGTCATTTCATATCCACAATAATTATAGTTAGTAAGTGAAGCATATTATGATAATTAGGAGAAGATATTAACTTATGGTAATGTAGTGTGTAAACACTCATTCCTATTTATTGTGGACAAACTTCTTATTGAAATTTTGTGTGGAAAAACCTTAACTATTCTCCCTCGAGTTGTTTAGAGGTGAATGGATATTAGATGTTCGATTGGTCGAGTTAGAGTCCGATGACTATAGTGGAATAACCACAAACTTTCTTAGGTAGCTTCTGACTGTCGTAAGAGTTATGTCGCTGGAAATCGAGATTCGAAGAACTGACAAGAATAGTCAGACGTTCATATGGTTTCTCTCAGGATGGGAGTTTTGTGTTGAGATAAATACGAGTAGTTGACACGTAGTGAGGTGCAGCCTCACAATAATATTGAGATAATGGGGGCCAATGATGTATAGGCTCATCTCATTCGAATGTCGTCAGTTAGAAGCACAATGTGAAGTGCCGTATTGGAGGTGTGGCCCTATAACTGATAAAGTGTTGAGTGTGTTAAACAAGCTTGTTGTGAGGCGGGGGCTATAGTGATCGAGTGCCTTACTCTGAAGTTAGTTTTGCGTACTGATAAAGTATCCTGAATTGTTTTACCAGGTAGGCCTTATTTTCTGAATTTCGGGATGAAATTCCGTTATTAGGGGGGAAGTATGTAATACTCCGTATTTTTATGGCATTTAGTTATGGGATTAATTAAATTAAATTAGGATAAATTAATTTAATATTAATCCGAATTTTAAAATAAATATTTACTAGCGTGATGAGAGTTAGTAATTATTGGTAAGAATAATGTTGAATACTACTAGATGAGTAAAGTAATATATGAGAAATTATCGCGAGTGAATAATACGATAATTATAGAAATTAAGTCGGGACGCGCATGTGTCGTGTCAGGACTAAATTAATGAAATAAAAGTAATTTTATTAAAGTCTCCCTTATGGTCATTTCGAGTGCACCAATGTGTCCAAAAGGGTTGATATAGTCAGAAAAGTGTACCCGGGGGGTCAGTTTGGGTCTCGGGACGTTTTTAGGCCTAACCGGTAACCCGGGAGGGCATTTTGGTAATTTTCCATTTTTTTACCTTAATTAATGACGAAAATAGATAGTTTATATCTATGGGAAGAGAGAGTCCTCCAGGGTTAGAAACTTTGGAGTTGCAAAGAGGCTAAGGAAGAGAGAAGATGGAAGGCTTCCAAGGGAGAGAACCACCTAGCCAACACCATCCTCACCAATTCCACCACCAATGCGTAGATCGGGGAATGAGGAATGAAACCATACCCATAATCATCAATGATTCAGACTTCCATCTCTAAGGCAAGTATCTAACTTGCTATTCTTTAGTTGATAACACATCCATGTTAGTGTAGGAATTTATTCTCTCATGTTTTCTTGAAATTAAAATGTTGTTTGGGAGGTTTTTATTGCAAATTTGGAGTAGAAACCATGTTAGTATGGATATCTATCATATGTAATATAGTATACACGAAATTGATGCCCAGTAGAGATAGAAATCTGGAAATTTAAATGAATTCTTGAGAAAATTGGATGAACTAATGTTAAATGTTAACTTCTTGAATTAATCCCCTTTAATGACAATTCTTGGTGAATTTGCGAATTTTTTACATTAGAAATCTTCTATATTAGTTTATATAATATTCGTGAGGTTTGGTTGGGAGTTTGGGACATGTTAATGGAGGTGTAAGGATTTATATTGGATGAAACCTTTAGGCTAGAATTGCAGAAACTGGGACAACATCTACTTGATCGATCGATCGACTGTGTCAATCGATCGACCCTTTTTATCGATCGATCGACCCCTCCTTAAAACTGAAACTTTTCCCCTTTTTATGTTAATCTAGTCCCAATGCGTAAGGACCTTTAGACATAATTTAATTATTTTAATGGGACATGAGAAGGACCATTAGGGTATAAGTAGGGTCCGGGTAAGACGAGTTTATATGACGTTTAACCATGGGGTTTTGGGAATATAAATTTAATTGGAAATCCTACGTACATTATAGTAGCTCTTGTGAGAATTAAGAAAGACTTAGACCAGTAGAGTAGTGAGGGTGCACCTACTGATTTTATGTTTATCGAGAGTATACACTTCGAGAGTCGAGAAGTACTTAAGGATTTGCAATAATTAAGAGAATAAAAAGAGTGATTTACTTATATATAGAACTCAAGCGTTATATGATACGCATGGATAGAATATGTTATGGGTCGTGGGCGTACCTAGCTAAATAATGTAAATATGTATATGAGTGCATGTATATATATTATTTGAATATCTGTGTTCAATCATACTCGCGCTACTTGCTATCATGGAGGTTTCCACATCGGGACAGTCTTATTCTGATGTGACCTTTATGGGAGATATTGACTCATATCCTAGAACATAGGATCCTTGGTACAGGCTATCTGAGAATGATAGTCAGACAGTCCTAAGATACGTGAGGGTATGTGCTGACCTCTTAGTGACTTGGAACTATGCTTCGTCTCCAATATGTCTGTTTTGTGTTAATACACTTCGAGAGTGATTACGAACTAGTATTTCCCTTTGTACGAGCGATATGGAGACTTGATAGCAGAGTATGCCGGCACCATAGATTTATGTGGGGTGCCCTATTAGTATATATATTATGAGTGATAAATATATATACATGTGATTAATCTACTGTGCATGTAAGTAGATACGAACTGAATAATTCATAGTAAATGAAATAAGTGGTTTCGAACTTAAGTCCATATTGAGACGAATATATATATATATATATATATATATATATATATATATATATATATATAACTGGCCTAATATATTCATAAGAAACAGTTATATGATATAACTATAATCATGCAATTACTTGAAACAAAATTCGGTGAGGGGAAATTGAATTAGACTAGTGAATTGGGTTAGCTTTATCCAGATTAGTTCGTTAGTACGTTAGGCGTGCACACTAGTTGAGGGGTGAGAATTCTCAAGTGAGTGTGGTGGTACTAACATGTATTTAATATCAGCTGCTAAGCATTTTATATACTTGCAAAACTATTTTTTAAGCTGTTTTACACTCGGGCTTTGACCCGTTTCTTATTATCCCTTCTTCCTCTTATATATATATATATATATATATATATATATATATATATATATATATATATATATATATATATATATATATATATATATATATATATTACAGGTGCCCAACCTTAGAGGCATCAGTCTTAGATCTTTGGACTATTGATGTGCTGCAGCTAGTGGGATTTGCAGGTCCTTATAGTTGACGACTTCATCTTTGCCTTCTCAGTCTTCTATTTAGTCATCATTAGATGGGGCATGTGTCACCCATATCCAGTTTTATCTAGTTCAAAGAGATTTGTACTCTCGATTTATTTCAGTACTCTATTTTAGTTGGGATTACTTGTGATTATTACTTTGTCCTATGCTTTGGGATATTTTATTTGGATTGAGTTATGTAGCATGTTCTTTCATTTGGATGGTTTGGTTTTAATACTATCATTTGTATTCGTGAAAATGGTTTCATAGTTAATAATAACAATCGAACTTAATTTATAAAATTAAAGATTTTGACACTTAGCTTAATTATTTATTAGGTGATTAATAAAGAAAATTATTTTTTGACAGTGATGCTCAGAATGAACCAACTGGACACTTTGAGTTAATTTAATAAAGGACTGATAACTTGGTATTTAATTAGGCTGGGTGTCATATTTAATTAGGTGCTAAGTAAAAAAATCACCTTTTAGTTCGATGTAAAATTTATAAGACCCCTTTTTTAAATTTTTTTCAGTTAAACTCTCATGGAGATTTTATTTTGATATTTCAGACTTGCTATTACCAATTGGTAAATATCCTGACTCAATATGTAGTCATTCATTATATTGGCATGCTTAATTACATTACTTTCTATTCTATCAAACTGGTTGATGTAGTTGAAGTATATAACTTCTGGTCATGCAAATATATCTTTAATTTTTTGTAAGTTGAAATTATGTTACAATGCTGATTAGTATTGCATTATAGAACACATCTATATCTATATCTATATAAATTATAAAATGATTTACAGGAGTTATATCACCTCTTTAAAGGGGGTTGACACTATATATTTTTCTTTTCTCACTCCTCCCATTAATACATCTCCCATTTTTCATTTGTGCACTTCCCCTGCTCTCACATTTCAAATGTCATCTTTTTGTAGTCCATTTGTGTTTAGTTCTTCATCTCGTTCTTCTTCTCAATATGATAATTCATTGAAATATTGATGCAGTTGTAGTACTATTCAAATTGGATACTCTGCAACCATAAAAGCAACAAAATTTCTTCTAGGTTTGGAGCAATCTTTGACTCAAAGGTATCAACATAGAAAAGGAAAGTTACATTAAATAAATAAATACGTTCATATAAAAACAGATACCTAACATTATTTACTTTTCTTCTTTCATTTTACTTTATTATCTTCTATTATTAATATTGTCCAAGCATTTTTTTATTAATAAAGAAATCATTTTTTATAACGTCATTACAAAATATTTTTACGGCTCTTTATAAAACATTATTAAATAATTTTTTTTACAAAATAGTTTTTTTATAACTTTAATTTTTTTTCTGAACATTCGAAATATTACATTTTTTATTTCATGGAAACTATTTAGTTATTAACAAAATAGTTGGATTTTCCTAAAAAGTGGACGTAATTTTTTTAAATAACTGAACAAAAATTTTAAGAGTGTATGGAAAGAAAATAACTTTAAAAAAATAGGTGGACAAGGAATATTCATCAAAATTTAACAACTAAAAAAATGATTAAAAATGGAAGTTATTTTTCTTTTTTTTTAAAATAGGTGGACAAAAGTTTTTTTGTTAAATAAATTTTATTTTATAATGTCTTTTCAAACATAGTATTTTAAAAATAAATGTAATAGGTAGACATAAGGAATATGTTTTATAATATTTTTTAAACATGAGCATGTGGTTAATGTACAAAACAAACATATTATGCTTGTGCTTTTTATTTACTATTTTTTAATTTAAGGTAAAAGTCAAACTAAAATATAAAATATTTTTTGCATTCATGAGTGACGTTGGTATTGGATCATATGGGGCGATCTAAGCATGATTGTAACTATGGAACACACACACATACATACACACACTCATTTTTCGACTGCATACTAAAAACTAGCTTTGTAGTTTGGTTTATCTTTAAAATCTCATCCATTAGTATATGTGCGGTAAAAAAATTCATATGTGTAAGTATTAACTATTTTTATAGAAAGTATATATACTCTTTTTACATAATGACTATGAGAACAGTAGGCCCGCGCATCGTGGGGGTTTATACCTAGTATACTATAAAACGGGATACAAAGCATTCACTTGTCCTCAACACATAGGCTATCCACGTGGCATCCTTGTTGAACCCTAAATTCCTTGATTTTAAAAGACAAAATGTCAGCCCGTCTCTCTCTCCTCACTTTTTTCTTTTGCTCTTTTAAATCCTCCATCTATACCACTTCCCCTCCCTCCATCTTTAATTATTCTGCTCCCCTTTCATTCGTTATATATATCCATTTTTCTCTCCTCCCCATCTCAATCATAAATGATCCGGGTATAACATTAATCAAATGGTATACCTTCCATGATTTTCCTCTCTCTAAATTTGTAGTCACAAGCATTAGTCATCATTCTTGATAGCAGTGCCAGAGACGTTGCAATTTTTCCTACTCAACTTGTATGGAAAAGTCTATTTAGTTTCTCTTAGTTTGAGCAGTTCAACATTGTGTGAAATTTGTTTCATTCTTTATACATTTTCACAAGATCTCACATCAAAGTCAAACTATTGTGTATTAATAAACACATTATTAAAACTTATTTTTATTTAGGTCTTTTGGTCATACATATTTATATAGTTATCATCTCGAAACCAATATGTCAAACAATGTGAATTGATTCTTCTTGCTAATTTCTTCTCCTGCCCTTAATTGATTTTTCCTGCTGCTCTTGGAAACATGTTTGTTAAAAAAGAAAAATGTAGGGTCACTTTTATTTGGCTCATGTTTGCATTAAAATAATAAAAAAAAGATTTCATGCCCGGATGTCGTGTCTTAAATGACTTGTGTTTGTGTTAAGGTAAAGAAAATAAGATTTCGTATCGTGTTGTGGTCGTAACTTAAATGGCACGTGTCCGTGTTTGGTAAAAAAAATCGGGTTGTGTAATTTTTATGTATTGTGTTCATTTTAGGTGAAAAGAATAAGATTTTGTATCGTGTCCCATTTTATTTGGGTCATGTTGATATTTGGTATAGAAACGCAAATACGTGTCTTCTCCTGCCGCTTTTTATTGGATCATGTTCGTGTTATATAAAAAAACGAATTTCACATCGTGTCCAGTTTTAATTGGGTCGAGCTGGATTTAATTTATAAAATACAAGTTTTTTACACATGTTGCTTTTATCGTCAACTGTCGCCTTTAGGTATTGTGTCCATCCCCCGATCCTCGCGGCGGGAGAGAGACGAAAGAAGAGGGCATCTTCTGCGTCGAGAGGTCTTGGTCCCGCGCATCGCTCTCGGGAGCGCTTCGGCCGACGTCAGTGATGAGGTGCAAAATGTTGAGAGATGGAGTCGCCGGTCTATTTTACTCAAAACAGACAAAAAAAGGGAGCCATCCCGAAGGACGGCATCCAAAGACATACTGATACATACGAAACCAAAAATGATTCGAAAAGGGTTCAGAGTCTAAGTTACGAAATGGGAAGGTGTTAGGCACCCATTTCGCCCTTACGGTCTCTCATGGGTTGTTGCTATTTTCCTTTATTTCCCCGTGATATGTGTGCACGTGTATATGTAGTGGAGATATGAGTGATCGACTTATATCATGGAAGAGATAAAGAGAGTCGTCCGTAGGAATGTTCCAAAAAGCAATATTAAAAAATAGGGTTTATGCGATTATCCTAGCGTTGATCGTTATAACGGAACAATAACGCATATGGGATAATACGCCACTAAAAACAAATATATATATATATATATATATATATATATATATATATAATCTAAGAGAGTTAAATTAAAGAATATAAAAAATATAAAATGAGAGAAAAGTAGGAATAGGACTCGAGTCTTGGGTTTTACCCCGAGACACCTACGTAGCCTATAGAGGCGTCAAAGTCCACGTAGTTCGTATGCATAATGAGGGGTGGGATTTATCCCATAAATCCAATCGGGGACTTCCCTTATGTGTGTGTGTGTAAAAAAGTGTTTTAGTTGTGAGAAAAGTGTGAGAATTCCCGTTTGGAATTTATGAGCAAACACTCTTTTTCTTATTTTTTTTGGGTTTTATTTATATGAAAATAAGAGATGTGCAATAATAATAGATAAAAATTATATTAGGATATATGATATGAGAAAATAAAAGTGCTAAGTAATAAAATAAATTAATGCGAATTTAGGAGAATTTGAAGAGATAGTTGAGAAAGTTGGACTTTCTTGAAGATCTTGAGCTTGATCTTGAATGTTGGAGAGCAGCCCTTGCACTTAGGTGATGATGAAGAGTGGGTAATTCACCAAGTTTGATGAAAGGGATGATGAAAAGTGAAGGTTGGGAAGGGATTTGGATGTGGAAATCACGCTGACTTCGAGAGAGGTTATCTGAATTCGCTAGGAGTGATAGATTTCAGATCTTGGGTCTCCTTTTGCAATGAGGTTAGGCCCTTATTTTTATAGGACCAGGGCATTTCTGATCGGTATATCCCTAGTCCTGCCAATCGGCAGGTGTGTTTAGGCACACTACCGATAGGTAGGGTTTGGAACCTACCGTTTGGCAGTCTCTTTCAGGTTCCTTCGAAAAATCGATCGTAGAGCATAAATCGTTGATCCAAATCATGCACGTGCTAAACTGTTGGAAAGGTAATTCAGAGACATTCAAAAGTCCTTTGGACTACTCTTGGGTACGGGAGTTGACTTTGGGTCAAATGTGGCTCGAAAGCGCTCATCGGTCCTTTGGACGGGTAATCGTCGGATGAAACGGATCGTTCGTCCGCATGGTAAGTCAGAATCATGCATGAGGTAGACCATTGGAAAGGTTAGGAGATTGAATTCGACATTCCAAAGAGTTTGACTTGGTTCGGGGAGTTAATTTTGGTCAACCGGGGCCCCGAAGCATTTGATGACCTTTCAGAGTAAAACGAATCGTTCGTCCGTACCGTAAGTAAGAATCGTTCATGGCGTGGACCGTTGGAAAGGGGTTTCAGTGCCCTTTGAAGATTCATTCAATCTCAGTCGAGCTAAAGAGTTGACTTTGGTCAAATAGAGCCCAGAAGCGTCCGGTGGCCTCTAAGTCAGGTTTTGGGGGAAAATGGGTCATTCGTCCGTCTTGTAAGTCAAAATTACGCACAGGGCAGACCGTTGGAAGGGGATTTTAGTGACCTTTAAAGATTCATTTAGTCTTGGTCGAGCTGAAGAGTTTGACTTTTGGTCAAATGGAGCCTGGGAGCGTCTGATAGCCTCTAGGTTAGTACCCGGGGTATGACTTAGGTTTATAGTGATGAAGCTATGAACCTAAGGAGAGCTTAAGGGGGTATGAGAATGGGTTATCTATAGAGCCCCTCGATGGGTGAGTTTGGAACAAATGATGGCCGTAGAATAAACACCGCATGATGCCTTTGGAAGAAGATAACCAATTCAGAGGGTCGAGGTCGATTCTGAGGACCTAAGGAGGAGGATAATCGATTTTATGGGTCAAAGCCAATTCTAAGGACTTAAAAATGAGGGTGACCGATTCTGCAGGTCAAAGATAATTCTGAGGGCTTAGGGACGAGGCTGACCGATTCTGCGGGTCGAAGCTAATTATGAGGACTTGAAAAGGAGGGTGATTGATTCTGCGGGTCAAAGCCAATTCTGAGGACTTAAGTTGTAATAACCAATTAAGCAGGTCGAAGCCAATTTTAAGGCCTTAGGGACGAGGGTGACCGATTCTACGGGTCAAAGCTAATTCTGAGGGATTGAAGAGGAGGGTGACCGATTCTGCGTGTCGAAGACAATTATGAGGGCTTAGAGATGGGGTGAACGATTCTGTGGGTCGAATCCAATTCTGAGGGCTTAGGTTGTAATGACCAATTTTGTGGGTCAAAACCAATTCTGAGGGTTAAAATTGAGGTGACCAATTCTGCGGGTCGAAGGTAATTCTGAGGGCTTAGGTTGTAATGACCAATTCTGCGGGTCAAAGCCAATACTGAGGGCTTAAATGGAGATAACCAATTCTGCGGGTTGAAACCAATTCTGAGGGCTTAAATGGAGATGAAAAATTCTACGAGTCAAAGCCAATTCTGAGGGCTTAAATGGAGATGACCAGTTTTATGGGTCGAAGCCAATTCAGAGGGCCCAGGTTGAGATGACCAATTCTGCGGGTCGAAGCCAATTCAGAGGGCTTAGGTTGTAATGATCAATTTTGCGGGTTAAAGCCAATTTTGAGGGCTTAAATTTAGATGACCAATTTTGCGGGTCGAAGCCAATTTTGAGGGCTTAAATCGAGATGACCAATTCTGCGGGTCGAAGCCAATTCTGAGGGCTTAAATCGAGATGACCAATTTTGCGGGTCGAAGCCAATTCTGAGGGCTTAGGTTGTAATGACCAATTCTACGGGTCGAAGCCAATTCTGAGGGCTTAGTTTGTAATGACCAATTCTGCGGGTCGAAGCCAATTTTGAGGGCTTAAATTGAGATGACCAATTCTGCGCGTCGAAGCTAATTATGAGGGCTTGGGTTGTAATGACCAATTCTGCGGGTCAAAGCTAATTTTGAGGGCTTAAATTGAGATGACCTCTGGGAACTCTACCGAGGAAATCAATTTGATGGTAAAACTTCTACTCGGGATGTGATTAGGTGGTCCAGGGTTCGGACGCCTTGCTCGGGGAAATTACCTCGTGATTTTGATTTGAGCTGGGGAGCTGATTGCTGGAGAAACCAATTTGATGCTATAACTTTTGCTGGGGATGTTGCCATGGAGAGATTAGCTTTTGAGAGTTTCACTGGGAAAATAAGGGTTCCTCTTAAGGGAGTGTGAAATTTTCTTGGTGAGAATGTTCTAAATCCTCCCCGGGATTTTTAGGAATTTTATGAGGATTTTTCAGGGTTTTCTAGTATTTTCTAGGAATTTCTGTACGAAAATTAAAGGGGGTGCCGGTCGGCATGGTATGGAGGGAACCATTCGTAAGTGGCATGGACTTTTGGACTACCTCGAGAAGGTAAAGGGGCAGTGCCGATTGGTAGGTTTGGGGTCAGTGCCGATCGACATGACCCTTGGCTTCCTATAAAAAGGGGTGGGTTTCCCTAATTTTTTACAGCTCCTTGCTTTCTCTCTTTTTGCTATTTTTTTTTCTGAGAATCATTCTAGTATTATGTAATTCAAATAATGGCCGCTTCTGTGAGCACTGCGGTACGCAGGGAGTGGTTGACTCTTGACGATTGGGCGAATGTGGAGTGGAGGGCCAGGGCCTCTTGCTTTGGGGAGTGAGAACTCTTTTAAGGCATTCAAGACGATTAATAATGAGAGGAATTTACTGCAAGAGCCATCACATCATCGCTCTTCAAAGGTGGTGAACACTGGCGATTACGTAAGTAAAATGACTTTTGCCATTCTTCTTTTGGTGATTTTTCTTTTTTCTTGGATTTTGACAAGTTTTTCTTTGACATTCAGATGTTTCTTTGTTGACTATGTGTGCCGGTGGGACGACGGGGCTTAAGGATGTATGGGAGCACCTTCCACCTGTGGTGCATTGGGTGGTATCATCATCAGGATTTGGAAGGCTGACGTCTATGCTAAATGAGACGCCTCGTTCGATGGAGATTTTGTGCGCTCTGGGGGAAAGGTGGTGGGACACTACCCACACTTTCCATTTCTGCTTTGGGGAGATGACTATGACTCCCATATATGTGTAGCAGCTACTAAGACTGGATTGCGATGGAGAGAAGATAGAGGTGGATCGCTCTTTGCGAGTGAGGCTGGAGGCGGTGCGAGCGATGCCCGGTGATGTGCGGAGGATAGTGTTTGGGGACTCTATTCGGCTATTCTTGCTAAAGAATGTTTTACTGGACAGGGTGATAGATGTCAAGGATGGGCTGCAGGTGAGACAAATGCCTGGTTGTTCATTTTTCTGGTGTTGGGGAGATTTTTGGTGGCGTCAAGCGGCGACGTCGTCCACTTGTGGTTTTTACCATACTTGAGGGTGTTTTTGAACATCCCTTTCTATGATTGGGGGAGCCTGACTTTGACGACCCTTTATTTTTCTCTGGATGCATTCAGCCGGTGCTGCCATCAGTCTTTCACTGGAGCCACGTATCTTCTTGAGGTATTCTTTAGTTTGCGCATTTTTCCTTTCATGCATTCACATTTTCCTTGTGCGTCTATTTTTTTATTGCAAATTCCTGTCTTTGGCAGACGTGGTTCTACGAGGTGATTGGGAGTAATACCCAGCTGGTTTCTTTGAAGGATGAGACTATTGGGGACTCCTGCCGATTGTATTGATGGCGAAAAGACAATCGGTAGTCGAGGAGGTCTCTTTCTCTGGAGGCTGTGTGTTAGGTCTTGAATGGTTTGACCAGGATAGGGTAAGACTTTTTCTTCTTCAGCCTTGGTCTCTGTATGCTCTGATTCTGTATTAACTTATATCTGCTGGGGATTTTTCAGGTGACATTTTACCCTTGGGGGACGACTGTTCAGGACACGGGGTCGACTGGGGTGAACGCGCAGCTGAGGCATTTGCTAGCGGATGAGTTTAGGCACTCTTGGTATCTCGAGGAGAAGGTGGTCCGACAAATTATTGAGGAGGAGGTGGTGGTGCCACCTGGGAGGCCCCCAATGTCTATGAGGCGGGAGCGACTGTTGCCAGAGGATGTGAGGATTGCGACGATGATTGGTGAGTCCTACCTGTGGTACACTGATACGGCTGCGCCGTATGACTATATAGACTTCGTGATGAGTTGGCTGATGGCGCCCAACATATATGATGCATTGCCTTTCCATCCTACGGGTTCAAGTCGACTAGTGGGGTCCTTGTACAGTGGTGGTGGTCCATCGACGTCTGCGGCGGCGACTTCAGAGGTTCCCTTTGTGCAGTTGCATACCCCTTCATACAACATTCGGCGGGCTGATGGAGGGATGGTACCTATATTGCATCATCCTCATGCGATGGACCCGGAGGAGTTGGGCTTGACAGAGGAGGTTCTTCGTCCTTTGGTATACCTTGTTGTTCTTTTTTTTTCTTTTGATCTTTTCTGCTTAATACTGATTCTGCCTTTTCTTGCAGCAAGTCCAGGTGTCCACCACTTGGCCGAGGAACATCAGGGACTGGATATCTTCGATGACTGCCCATATTCGGGATGCGGTTCCTATTCCTTCCTGCTTGGTGCCATCTTCCTGATCCGAGGAGGAGTTTGGTTCGGGTAGAGGTGGTGCCACCGAGGAAAGAGAGCGCGTCACAGGGGTGAGAGCCCTTAGAGAGAGAGAGAGGTGAAGGTTAGGTGAGAGAGAGAGAGAAAGTGGGTTCGGGCTGAGTCCCGTTATTTTTATATTTTTCCTGCAAAATCAATGTAACACAGAAAAATATCTATGCAATGCAATGGAGTTTTTTTTATTATATTGTGTTAGTAATGAATGAATGAATGCATGCACATGCGCTTTTTACTTTGCTGTTGAGACCGTAAAAAGAAATATTTTTTTGAAATTTTTGAAGGAAGGTTTAAAATGAGGTATTATATAAAGATGGAAGGAGACTTTGAAATTCTTTTGAGAATATCAATTTATTTTTTATTGGGTTTTCTGATTTTGACAAAAGAGGAAAAAGGGAAGTTTCTAAAAATGGGGGGTTGTCGATAGGTAAGCCCCTTATCCTACTTATCGGCAAGTCAGTCCTGTCTAATCAATCAAGGCTTTGATTGGTACCTTCTTTAGCCTTTGGTACTTTATGGGGAAGGATTCCCTCCTACTTCTGTAGGGGTTATGTCTTTTGTGAGGGTTTTCCAAGTATAAAAAGGGGTAAGGGTGGAGTGTTTTCATCACACCTTCACATTCTTCCTTTCTTATTTTATGAGATGGCTCTCCCTGGTAGTGTTGAGTTTGCCAACTACCTCGAGACTTTGGAGGCGATGTGCTCCTACAACATCGACTAGGATGCTTTCAACATGATTCGAGTCTCTTTATGGCGTAATCGGCCCATAGAGTGGAACATGTTGAGGGCGGCGGTACAATTTTGGTACCCCGAAGACCATGTATTTAGCTTTGGCTTGAAAGAAGTCTGTCCGACTTATGAGGAATTTTCTGCCATGTTGGGGGTAAATCCCAGCATTGCTGTGGCTCTACCTAAGTTTCCCCATTCTCCCAGGGATTTGTTGGTCGGGCTTCTTCATATTTCGCCTTCGGCGGCCAGCCCACTGGTTGCTGGAGGAATGATCTCCCTTTCGATGGTGTTACAGTTCGTGCATTTATAGGAGGTTGGTGATGTTGGATATGCCGAAGCCGTCGTTCTGGTCTTGTTTTCAAAATCACTGCTGGTGCTAGGAACTACTGGTGGACCCTCAACTTGTAGCTATTACTTCATGGATGTCATACCGTCGCAATCATGAGGCGATTATACTAGTACAGACTTTGAATGGCCTGGATGCCGAAGGCCGTTCTAACTTCCTGAGGGGTAGCCCTATGATGTTGTTCATGTGGTTATCTGAAAGATTATGCCTGGTGACTCCTCCGGAATACCCTTTGTCGGCTTTACCTAACTTTTTTTCGCGCTGTTTCAGCAGCGTGGGTTTGGATATCGAGAGTTGGGAGAACTGGTTTATGGAGCATGGGGCTTTAAACCTGTACTAGTCAGTGCCTTGGTGGGGACAGATGCTGCCTATTCTAGAGCTGGGGGAATACCCGTATGTTTGACTGGTTGGTCTCAGACAAACCTCTTTTATTTCCCTTGGCGACTTTTAACCCAATTTGGCTGGGAGAAAGTCATGCCGCCTCGGACACTAGACTTCTTTTCGGTAGATGATCTAACAGAGCGTCTGTGCATGCGGCTTGGATCTTTGTGGGAGAGTCGACGTTCGTTGACCCGTCCTTCTCAGTCTGTTGGGAGAGTTTGGCATATCCCCGGGGATTATATAAAGTGATTGTGGAGAAAAGTAGTCAGCAAGATGTTGGCAGTGGAGACTGGACAAAGGTGGCTTGTCTTATCCAATATCATGAAGGGAGACATTATGGTTTTTCCAAAGCTGGTTCGAGCTTATCGGTCCATGGAGCGTCTGCGACACTCTATTCAGGCAGGGGAAGTTTGGGGACCCCTGGATATAGATGATGATGATGAAGAGGGCTCCTCTGGAAGATGTGGGTATGACTCTTTGGGGGAGTTTATTTTGTAATGGGGAGTAAGTTTGGGAATTTTATTTGGCTTCTTAGGAAGGTAGGGGGATGGGAGTTATCCATTCCTTTTCTTATGTAATTGTAACGTAATTTCTTATTAGCGAAATAAATAAGTTTTTGATCACCTACCTGCGCCTTTCGATAAAATTTGTATATTAAATTATCTATACCGATCGCTGAGGCATACATAGTCATTTTGTTCAAATATCTGTTATAATGAACTGTCATTCTTGGAGATAAGAAAAGAATAGTTTTTGTGAAAAAGAAAGGGCCGTGCTCATGTACAATGTATGAGCTGCCTACGTACCTCTGGGGTTTTGAAAAGTTTTAATTTGTTTAAAAAAGTTTTTTTTATAGAGGATCAGGCCCATGTAGTTCTGGGTAGAGGGAAATGAAGATTTTTTTTATGAATAGAAGGTAGATGAGAAGAGTCGTAGCGCGTCGAGATTTTGGACTAGGGGTAGAACTTCTTGAGACGATCTAGGTTGACTGGACGAGCCATCTCTTCTCCACCTAAGTCGGTGAGCATGGCGGCACCGCCGAACAAAATTTTCTTCACAATGTATGGGCTGCTCCAATTGGGCTTGAATTTCCCTCTGGGGTCCCATATGGGCTCTATTATTTCTTTAAGGGATAAATCCCCTTCTCGGACACCGCAGTCCTTGACTCTCTTAGTGAATGTTCACGCTATTCAGCGATGGTACCCTTGTATATGATACATCACTTTCAATCTCTTTTCTTCTAGGAGGGTCAGCTCATTGAGACGGTTTTGATGCCAGTCCTCCTCACTGACCTGGCTTTCGAGTATGATACGAGGTGAAGGGATTTCTAGCTCCATAGGTAGGACTTCTTCCATACCATATACTAGAGAGTAAGGGGTAGCCCCAGTAGAGGTTCGAATTGAGGTTCGGTAGCGCCAGAGGGTGTAAGGGATTCGGTCGACCCAATCTCGACAACTTTCGGTCATCTTACTAATGATGGCTTTGAGGTTCTTATTGGAGGCTTCGACTGCACCATTGGTTTGAGGTCGGTAAGGAGAGGATTTGTGTCTTTGAATGCCATACTCGTTGACCAGTTCTGTGACTTCTGCCTCAAAGTGCAACCCATTATCTGACACAAACTCGTGTGGGACCCCATATCGGTAGATGATGTTCTTCCTGATGAATTTGTCCACTTTCTTAGCATTCAGGACTGCGTATGACTCAGCTTCGAACCATTTGGTGAAGTACTCAATGTCAACTAGGATTAACTCATGCCCATTAGAAGCCTTTGGTGTAACCTTCCCTATGATGTCGGTGCCCCAGGTGGAGAACGGCCAGGGAGAAGTCATGTTGTACAATTCTCGTGGAGGTAGGTGCTAAAGATTGGAAAACTTCTAGCATTTGAGGTATCTCCGGACATAGGTGATGTAATCCTGGATCATGGTGGTTCAGTAGTAGCCTTGTTCGATGATCTTCTTGGCAAGAATGTGACCGTTCATGAGGGGCTCGTATTCCCCACTGTGGATTTTCTGCATTACCTCTTCAATTTAACCCATGCGATGCAGTGTGGATGGGTTCCATCGAAGTTTCTTTTAAACAGTGCTTTATGGAAAATGATTTACTGGGCGTCCAGTCTTCGGAGGGTTGCACGGTCTTTCTTATTGGAACCCTCTGGATACCTACCATGTTCGAGGAGGTGCCAAATATCATAGTACCAGCATCTGGCTAGATCGGGATCTTCCTTGGTGATGAGCTTGATATAGTAGCAGTGAGTGGTTTGTCTTGCTTTTGAACTAGGAAGGGGGCCATTATTAGTCCTTCGGGCATGTCGACCATGGAGGCCAAGGTAGAAAGGGAATCGGCTAGAATATTCTTTGCTCGAGGTAAGTAGTGGAAGGTGATATCTTAGAATTAGGAGGCTAATTCTTATAGGTGGGCATGGAAGGGTTGGAGTTTTTCGTATTTAACTTTCCACTTTCTGAGAACTTGACCGACGATAAGGGAAAAATTCCCATAGACATCTAGGGATTGAATTCCTTTCTTGAGAGAAACTTTGAGGCCAACCGTACATGCCTCGTAGTCAGTCATGTTGTTGGTGCAGGGGAAATTCAATTTGATGGCGATGGGAGTGTGGGAGTCATATGGGGCTATCAGAAGTATCCCAATGCCATCCCTTTTTGTTGGCGGTGCTGTCAAAGAACATTTTCCATTGAAGGTTGTCTTGAGTAACGTAGAGGATGATTTCATCTGGGAATTCAGAGATCCAGACATCGGCTTCATCCATGGGGTAGTCAGTGAGGTAATCCGAGATGGCTCTTCCTTTCATGGCTTTCTGCGTGACGTACACGATATCAAACTCAGCTAGGGGCATCAACCACTGGGCCATTTGATTGGATAAGGTGGGTTTCTTAAGCAGGTACTTGATGGGGTCCATTTGGGATACAAGTTTGATGGGGAAGGCGAGCACGTAGTGTCGCAACTTTTGGGTGACCCAAACAAGCGCGACATATGCCTTTTCCAAAGAAGTGTAGTTGACTTCGTACCCGGTCAATTTGTGACTGGCGTAATAGATAGCTTTTTCTTTATGCGAATCTTCAAGGTATTGGGCTAGAAAAACCCCAGCTGCAGTGTCGGTTATGGTTAGGTATAGGAGTATGGGGAGACCAGGTTGTGGTGGCATGAGTACCGAAGTCAGATATTGTTTGATTCTGTCAAAAGATTATTGGCAGGCCTCATTCCAAACCTTAGTTGAATCCTTTAGGAGGAGTTTGAAGATTGGTTCGCAGGTGGAGGTTAGCTGGCTGATGAACCGATTGATGTATTGTAATTTCCCAAGGAAACCTTGAACTTTTTTCTCTGTTCGGGGAGGTGACATCTCAAGTATGGCATTTAGTTTGGCAGCATCTGCTTCTATCCCCTTCTCACTGACCATGAATCCCAAGAGTTTTCCCTTTGTAACACCGAAGACACATTTCTGTGGATTGAGTCTCATTTGATACTTTCGCAGTCGTTTGAAGAACTTTCAGAGAGCGAGAATATGACCTTCTCTAGTTTTGGATTTGATAATCATATCATCCACATAAACCTCGACTTCTTTTTGAATTAGATCGTGCAGGATGGTTGTGGCAGCCCAGCATTCTTGAGGCCAAATGGCATAATAGTATAGCAAAAGGTTCCCCATGGGGTGATGAATGCAGTCTTTTCTTGGTGATCTTGGTGCATCTTGATTTGGTTGTATTCGGTAAACCCGTTGATGAATGACTGGATGTGTTGTCCACGATCATGTCGATATTGGGTAACAGATAATCATCCTTCGGGGAAGCTTTGTTTAAGTCCGGGTAATCTACACACATCCGAACTTTCCCTCCTGATTTTGGCACACGCACTATATTGGCTAGCCATGTGGGATATTTAATCACATGAATGAAGCCCACCTTCAGCTGTTTGACCACTTCTTCTTTGACCTCGAGAAACCATTCGGTGCGGAGCTTCCTCAACTTTTGTTTAACTGTCTTATAATCTGGGAGAGTGGGGATCTCATGTTGAGATAGTTCAGGATTAATGCCGGGCATATCATCATAGGACCATGCGAAGACATCCATGAATTCCTTCAGTAATTCTTCGAGTTGTGCACGCTCATGCTCGTCAAGGGTAGCCCCTATTCTAATCTCGTGCAGTTGGCTACTAGAGTCGAGGTTAACAACAACAGTTTCTTCTTCATTAACTTGAACGCGGTTATGTTGTTTGTTATTAACCTTATTTAGATCAGTTAAGAATTGTTAATTTACGAAATCATCATCATCAAAAGTTTGATTAGAATCCAAACAGTTAATGTAAGGCACAATAAGAACTCAAAATCTTCATTTATTTTATTGATAGGAAAGACAACATTGAGAACCTCATCAAAGGAGGCCTCGATTAAATTTGAGCAAGGATAAACAACAGAAGAAGAAATGGGGTATAAATTAGTATCAGGTGGGATTTCAACAGGTAGAACTGGTGTAGTATGCTAGTTGAGGAGAGATGTATCATCAGCTTTAATTAGGCGGGATGGATCCAGTGATGTAGTGCTTGAATGAACCATACAGAGTGTCAGCCCCAGTGTCTATAAGTTGAACGAATCCTCAGAGTCAATTTCCTCAGACTCTTCAGTATCCTTGATGAGCGATTGTACATGGTGTTGGGAACTTTTGGCCCATGGGTAGCTGTCTTGGAAGAAGATCTCTATTCCAGGCTTCATTTTCTTATCTGTACGGTCATACCATGGTTCTGGAAAGAAGCAAAAAGGGAATTCTTCTCCCTCTTTGATGAATCGTCCATTCAAGGAGTCACCTGGGATAGTCTAGATGTAGTCTAGTCTTCTCTTTGGTTGAGACTGCTGAATTTTTTTGAGCTCTTGTTCTGATGGTTGATACCCCAAGCCACAAGGAGGGAGAGATCATTGGGCTTAAGTACCCTTGCTTTCTTTGCCTTAGCCCCACTCCGAGCATGAAGTGCATGTTTTTGAACATCTGAATCACATTAACGTTGCCACGAGGGTCGTATTCTAGACAAACCCTTTCTTTGAAATCATCCCCTGCTGGGAGTAGAAATGGCTTAACTCGGAATCCTGATAGAAGCATATCATTTGAACCGTGCTATATCTCAAGGATTGGATTGTTGGTACCTACACCCTCGGCATTATTGCCATCTCCTAAAATGGTGATGACTCATTCGTCGACGAAGAACTTTAATTTCCGATGGAGCGAGGAAAATTCACCCTTGATACTGTGCAACCAAGGTTTTCCAAGCAACAGGTTAAAACAAGCCGGGATGTTAATAACTTGGAATTCAACGATAGAGTTTATAGGGCCATCCCCTATTACAAGTTTTATGGATCCCATCACCTCTTGACGGGTATTATCGTAGGCACGTACAACAACGGAGGTTGGAGTGAGATCACTTTCCTTTAGTCCTAAGCATTTGAAGGTTCTTAATGGGCAAACATTTAAGGCAGATCCATTATCGATAAGAGAGAGTGGTACGACCTTCCCCATAACTTTGACGGAGATGTTGAGTGCATGATTGTGGTTGAGCCCAATTCTGGGGATTTCTTCTTCGAAAAAGGATAGCATTCGGGTAGAGGTAAAGGATCCAACTAAATTTATTACTTCTTTTGGTGTGGTAGAAGGAAGAACTATGGTTCCAGTGAACAACTTGATCAAAGCATTTCTGTGCAGCTGGGAAGACATGAAAAGCCCCTATAGAGTGATGTTAGCTTAAGTTTTCTTTAGTTCATCGAGGATCTTGCTCCCCTCGAGGGTTATATATGGCATAAGAAGGTTTTCAACACCCTTCCCCTTATCATTTGCTGGTAATGAGCTTGGGATTTGGTAATGCCTCCCTGATCAGGTCATGTGATTTACTGAAGAAGGGAAGAAGATGAACCCTATTTCCTCATCGATCTCGGGTTGTTCTGCCATCTTATTTATCTATCCGAGGAGTTCTTCAAATGATATCATCCCACACATGTCGGCTATCAGGTTAGTTTTATTAGAAGCTTGCCCTTCGTTTGAATTTTCAAATTCTCCCCCCCATCCGGTGGCAACAATTTTGTCTTTCCATGTAAAGTCAATGCATTCCACAACTCCAATGGATTCTTCATACATGTCTTCCAATTATATGGGGATATGTAAGGGTTAAGGGACCAGGAGCCCTTGTAGCTTCATATTATCAAGTAACTCGGTCTTACTACAAATATTACTAATTTGCCTAAATAATTCTTCCATGATCTGGACAACATTATCTAGGCTGACTTCATCGGTTGGTACCCCTAACTGTCTGACTCCCAGGCCCATTTCCATGCTTCTAATAATAGTGTACTGAACCTTTAGCAATCAATGATCATTTTTGAGGGAAATTTCAACCCGAACTCCAGGAGTTGGTTTAACACTTCTGATAATTCCATACTTCCATTTTTGGAACGGGTACGGACAATGATGCATGCTTTGGTAAGGAGTGACAATGTCTGATCAGCGAGGCTAGTAGGGTGTAGGCAGAAATATGGGCAAATTTATAGAGGTTTGGGAGAGTATATGGGTGTGATTTGAGTTGAGGGATCAAATTTTGGGTTCACCTCTAAGAAGATGGCATTAGTATGATTGGCACTGGCTTGTGAGTAGTGTTTGGCTTAGGATTGGCTGGTGGGGCAATGGTACCCCGATCAATTAGACCATAAATTATGTTTCGAAGGGGAAAGCATTGGTCGGTGGTATGGTCAGCAATTTGGTGAAAGGCTCAATGGGCATCTGCCTTGAAGTTTCTTGGGAGTAGGTTCGGCAATGGACGGGAATCCAAGGGTTTGATAAGGTTTCGGCTTAACAGGGCTTGATAAACTTTGGAGAGGGGAGCATGGATCTCAGTGTATTCCTTTCGTACTGGGACAGGGTGACTTTCTAGTGCCCATGAGGTGGTTGGTTGAGAGATAGTGTTGATGGTTGAGACTGCATCATTGCTGGGCTTATCGTATTTTCTGGGGGTGAACTGTCTGGACACTTTCTTTGGTTCAACCTCTGTTTTAGCAAGACCTTCCTCGATTTCTACTCCTGCTTCTCTGAGAGCTCGAAATTGGGGATAGTATTATCCTCCCATTGTTGCTCGGACATGGGGTAAGAAATTCTTCTTCACTATGTTGACTTGTTCTTCCTTGGATGGACGATTGGTCATGGTGGCTGCTTTTTCCCTCCATCGGGCTATGAAATTAATGACTGATTCTCCGGAGTTCTATTCGAGCAACTCTAAATCACGGCGGGTGACCTCAAGCTCTTCGTTGTACTTGTACTACGACATGAATTCTCGAGCTACATCCTCCCAGCTGCGGATTCAGGACTCCTCGAGAGACAAAAACCATCGATGGGCGCTATCCTTCAAAGTTTGCTAAAATAATTGGGCCATAAATTCTTTAGAAGCCCCTAAGAGAGTCATAGAACGATGGTAATTACGAAGATGAATAATCGGGGGTCCACTTCCTTCGAATTTCTCAATATTTGTCATCTTGAACTTCTCGGGTTACCTCGCTTTAGGATAAGGATACATGTGGGTGTAGTCCATGTAATTCCCAGAGATTATGACTTGGTAAAACTTCTTAGTTAGCATTTTGAGATCTTATTTTACCTTATTCAACTCTTCCTCTATTGGATCAATGATCAAAGGCAAGTTAGCCCCAGGCTAGGCAAGGTTCGGCATCGGAAGCTGGGTAGGCGGCGGCCCATTAGCAGGAGGGGAACATGGAGCTTACTGATACTCTTTGGGAATCCAAATAGGCTCGGGTGGACCCATAGCACGAGGGAATAGCGACACGATATCTTGAGGAACAGGAACCTAGTTTCGTTGCATCTCTCGGACCTGAGTCTGGAGGTTGTCAATCTTGGACACGAGCTGGGCTAAGACTGCCATCAGATCTGGCTGCACAACTGGTACTTGATCTGTGTTCTCCATGGAAAGTGGATGAATATCGAACTCGAAAGAAGTAGCAGGGGAGCGAACATAACTCCAGGGTGATTTGATTAAAGACCTAAGCCAATAGGGAACCAGGCCAAGGGCGTGCGATCGACCTGAGAAGGTGTAAAAGGGGCTTTATTTTTGAGAAAAAGAATGAAAATATTTTTAACATTTTCTTTCGCTTTGAGACTGAAGAACAAAATATTTTTGGATTTTTGATAAAGAAAGGAGAAATGTTTTTGGATTTTTGATAAAGAAAGGAGAAATATTTTGGGAGACGGGTCTCAGCATGATTATTATAATTATTATGTTCTCACTTGTATTAAATTATCCTAAATGCATAATGAAATGCCGGACGGGACCCGATCCTGGAAAAGTTGGGTTTGTAATATATGCAAAGCTATGGTTGGAGTTATAACTAGGATCACGGGCAGGGTCTCATTTTAAAAATGCGCAAAATTTGGGCGGTAGGTCGACCCAGAATTTTGATAGAGTTTCGGGTCGAAATCGATAATCTAATATGTGTGTCCTAGGCTTGACACTTGTATGTGGGTATGCAGTTGGTTGGGTGAATTAGAAAAGGTTCCCCCCTTTGTCGTGACTTCCACGATATACATCTTGCTTTTGAGGGAAATCGGTACGTGTGGACAAGCCATTTGATATACCTGACTGTACGTGAATTGCCTCATTATATACCTTATGGGGATGGTACGTGTGAAAGCGAATTCGATATAATTGGCGTACATGAACGAATTCCCTGCAATATACCTCCTGTCATGACTTAGGTAAGGCGGTATGATGCGGGGGAACTATTCGATATACGTCGAAGGTACTTGGCCAATGGAAGGTGAGAGTCATATCGCTTAGGCTAACTGCGCCCTGCCAAAGCAACACCCAACGCGAAGTGATCCTCCAGTTACTGGACAAAATTTGGTAAATCACAATACTCTTTGGTGATGTCGTGTGAATCATGCATGATTCTATTATTAGTATCTTATGATAAGAGTATCTTTCTTGATTATGCCAAACAGGGAGCAAAGTACAAGTACCAATGGTATACCAAGTATGGATGGGTGATGCGTGCAACATGCGGATATATGTGATCCTAGGTGCACGTGGTGCGAAGTGTACATGGGGAATCTTCTACAAGTGTGTGAATAAAAGCACAAGCATGAGGTACACATAATAAAAGGGGAACATGCGAAATAGGGGAATATGTAAAAAATAAAACGCCCATGTAAATAGAGTCTAGCCTTCAAAATAGTCCCCAGCGGAGTCGCCACATGTAATACCCCATATTTTTATGATTTAAATAATTATGGGATTAATTATTATTGTGGGGATTAATTGAATTAAAATGTGAGAATTTAATTGTTATCCGGATTTAAAATAAATATTAACTAACGTGCCAAGGGTTAATACTTATTGATTGAATATTACTGTGCGACATGTAATATGGAACTATACACTTCGATAAATTGTCAAGAATAAGAAATACGACAGTTTAGTAAATTAAGTCAGACGCGTGTGTGAGTCGTGTCGGGACTAATTTAATGGAATAAAAAGATTAATTATTTTTGGTAACTCGTATGGTCATTTCAAGTGCGGCGTTGAGTCCGGAAGGGTCGAAATAGTCAGGATAGTATACCCGAGTGTTTAATTTGGGTCCAGGGGAAATTTTAGGCCTAACCGGCGCCCCGAGAGGGCATTATGGTAAATTGTATTTTTGGGTTTAATTAATGGACGAAAATTGGGAGTTATTTTATCAGCCAAGAAAAGTCCATTAGGGTTGAGAGACACAGAAAGTAAAGAACGTCCACAAAGGGTGTGAGGGAGAACAAAATTCAAGAGGGAAGTCCCAAATTAGCACCACCTTACACAACCATCACCACAATCGTGTAAATCGGAACAAGAAGAACACGCCCATACCAACAACTTCAAGAAATCAAATGACTAATTCGAGGTAAATGTTTATTACTTGATCTTCTTTAGCATTAATCACATTCATGTTAGTATAAGGATGATATAAGTATATATTGTTCATAAAAGTGATGAAAATTTGAAGATTTAGGATGTATGATTTGAATCTGAGATTAATTAGATTGAACCCTTCATGTATGTAAGATAGAAATCACATTTTGATGAACTTATGGGAAGAACGAATCTGGTAATCATGTGTTCTTGAATAAGAAATTGAAGAACTAGGGTTTTAGTAATTAATTTTTGGATTTCCTATTTCTTTGATGACTCGAAATGATTTGATGATTCTAGGATGTTAGAATCCATGTGTAATTGTTAGGATTCGATTTGGGACTGATTGGTTGGAGTTTGGGATGACAATCTAGAGGTTTTAGGGTTAAAAATGATGGAAAAACACCAAAATTCTGTGCAGAAGATGAAACAGTAGGTCTCATGCGAAGTCACACGAAGTCGTTCAAATAAGATTGGTATCTCGCGCGAAGTCGCTCGAGCGACACGCGGCAGTCGTTCAAATGACATTGCCATCTCGTTTGAGCAATAGAGTGAATTTCTGGGAATCTTCTTAGGGGCAGTTTTGGAATTTTCCAGTCTGTTCGAGTGAGAGAAATTTCCAGTTAATAGATTCAAAACGAGATAAGTCTATGAGGAAGTATGTGAGTTTTATACTTTAATTAATCCGGAAAGGGGAGTTAATTCGGAAGTTACAAAGAGTTTTTGTGATTTAGTAATACTGTAAGATACGTAATAATGAGAATGGAATACGTATGGTAAGTATACAAAATAGATAGGAGAATACCTATAAATATCAATAGGATGTGTGGATACCTATTACATTCTTAATATTATGTGTATGACATACCTAGCTGTTTGTTATCGCGGGGGGTTGTGTAGAGATGGTCTTATCCTGGGTGACCTTTGGGGGGATATTTGACTTGTATCTCAGAACATATGACTGTGAAGACTTATTTATGAGTTGATGAGTCAGCTAACTATGTGAGCGTAGGTATGTGCATGACCCATAGGTATGTGAACTATGTTCGCCGCAACTATGTGTGTTTTATGTATATGGTTCGTGGGAGACTTCCGAACCGATAGTCCTTATTTGAGTATGAGATGTACCGGGACATGATAGCAGAGTATGCAATGCACTACAGGCTTAGCCTTGGGGTGCTGTATTAGTATATGTATATTATAGTGATGAATATGTATATATATACTTGTGTTATTCCTATTGTGAGATAATTGTTGGTTATTGGGGTAGTAAAATCTTAAGTGACGTAAGCTGTGAATACTTAACTTAGTGTGATAACACTTAATCGAATTAATAAATGATGATATTAATAATGTGGAAACTGGGAATCACGGGTTGCTATCAAGAGGTATAACTAGAAGTAAGTCTTTATCTGGTTAGAAGTGTTACGGATGGCTAGGTGAGAATAGATGTACGTTAGGCGTGCACTTTAGCTGAGAGGTGAGAAGCTCATGTGCGAGTTCGAACTAACATGCATTTGATACTTGATTTATTGCAAATTTTAAATACTTACTAAAATAAATATTTTTACACATTGGGCTTTGACCCGTTTCTTGCACCTCTTTCCTCTTTTGCTATATATATGTAATATATCAGGTGCTCAACCATAGGGACACCACACTTAGAGATTTGGATTGCTTAGCGTGCTGTAGCTGTTGTGGAAGCTGTAGGTCTTTGCATTAGATGCCTCTATCATTTCCCTCAGTTCTATCTAGAATTTGCATTTAGGGCATGTGTCGCCCATTCCTTAGACATTTTATCAGAGATTGTATTCAGTTTACTTTCCTTTCATATGGATTTATTGTTCCTATGGTTCTTGGTTTAGAGTTTTGAACTGGAATGTTTTATCCAGCCTTATTTATTTCAGTGTGTGATTCAGATTTCGTATTTATATTAATTAGTTATGTGGTGGATGGATTATATTTAAATTCTTGGATTTAATAATTGAATGATTTTATTGAAAAAGGAAAACATTTTGATACTAGCTTAATTAATTATTAGGTGGTTAATAAGGTTTATATTTTCGACAGTGATGCTAAGAATGAACCAGCCGAACATTCTATTTTAAATTTTATAAAGGATTGATCACCCGATATTTAATTGGGCGTGGTGTCTCACCATAGTGGCCATCCCCCAATCCTAGAGATGGGAGAGAGATGGAAGAAGAGGGCATCTTCTGCGTCAAGAGGATCTTGGTCCCGCACATCCCTCTCGGGAGCGCTTCGGCCGGCGTCGGTGATGAGGTGCAAAAGGTAGATAAATGGAGTTGCCAGTCTATTTTACTCAAAACAGACAAAAGAAAAGGGAGCCATCCCGAAGGATGGCATCCAAAGACATACTGATACATACGAAACTAAAAATGATTCGAAAAGGGTCCAGAGGATAAGTTGCGAAATGGGAAGGTGTTAGGCACCCATTTCGCCCTTGCGGTCTCTCATAGGTTGTTGCTATTTTCCTTTATTTCCCCGTGATATGTGTGCATGTGTATATGTAGTGGATATAGGATCCATCAACTTGTATCATGGAAGAGATAAAGCAAGTCGTGAGTAGGAATGTTCCTAAAAGTAATATTAAAAAATAGGGTATATTCGATTATCCTAGCGTTGATCGTTATAACAGAACGATAACGCATATGGGATAATACGCCACTAAAAACAAATATGTATATGTATATATATATATATATATATATATATATATAATCTAAGAGAGTTAAATTAAAGAATATAGAAAATAGAAAATGAGAGAAAAGTAGGAATAGGACTCGAGTCTCGGGTTTTACCCCGAGACACCTACGTAGCCTATAGAGGCATCAAAGTCCACGTAGTTCGTATGCAAAATGAGGGGTGGGATTTATCCCATAAATCCAATCGGGGATTTATCTTATGTGTGTGTGTGTGTGTGTAAAAAAGTGTTTTAGTTGTGAGAAAAGTGTGAGAATTCCCGTTTGAAATTAATGAGCAAACCTTATTTTTCTTATTTTTTGGGTTTTATTTATATGACAATAAGAGATGTGCAATAATACTAGATAAAAATTATATTAGGATATGTGAGATGAGAAAATAAAAGTTCTAAGTAATAAAATAAATTAATGCGAATTTAGGAGAATTTGAAGAGAGAGTTGAGAAAGTTGGACTTTCTTGAAGATCTTGAGCTTGATCTTGAATGCTGAAGAGCAGCCCTTGCACTTGGGTGATGATGAAGAGTGGTTAATTAACCAAGTTTGATGAAAAGGATGATGGAAAGTGAAGGTTGGAAAGGGATTTGGATGTGGAAATCATGCTGACTTTGAGAGAGGTTTTCTGAATTCGCCGGGAGTGATAGATTTAAGATCTTGGGTCACTTTTTGTAATGAGGTCAGACCCTCCTTTTTATAGGCCCAGGGCATTGCCGATCGGCATAGCCCTGGTCTTACCAATCGGTAGGTGTGTTTAGGCACACTGCCGATAGGCAGGGTTTGGAACCTACTGTTTAGCAGTCTCTTTAAGGTTCCTTTGGAAAATCAGTCGTAGAGCGCAAACCATTGATCCGAATCATGCACGGGGTAAACCGTTGTAATGGTAATTTAGATACCTTCAAAAGTCCATTGGACTGCTCTCGGGTTCGGGAGTTAACTTTGGGGAAAATGTGGCTTGGAAGCGCTCATCGATCCTTTGGACGGGGAATCGTCCGACGCAAATGGATCGTTCGTCCGCATGGTAAGTCAGAATTGCGTACGGGGCAGACCGTTGGAAAGGTTAAGAGATTTAATTTTACATTCGAAAGAGTTTGACTTGGTTTGGGGAGTTGACTTTGGTCAATCGGGGCCCGAAAGCATTTGATGACCTTTCAGAGTAAAACATATCGTTCGTCTGTACTGTAAGTCAGAATCGCGCATGGGGTGGACTGTTGGAAAGGGGTTTCAATTACTTTTAAAGATTCATTCAATCTCGATTGAGCTGTAGAGTTGACTTTGGTCAAACGGAGCCCGGGAGCGCCTGGTGGCCTCTAAGTCAAGTTTCGAGGGAAAACGGGTCATTCGTCCGCCTCGTATGTCAGAATCGCGCATGGGGAGGACCGTTGGAGCGGGGTTTCAGTGCTCTTTAAAGATTCATTCAGTCTCGATCGAGTTGAAGAGTTTGACCAAGGAGAGCTTGGGAGCGTCCGATGGCCTTTAGGTCAGTACCCGGGGTATGATTTAGGTTTGTAGTGACCAAGGGAGGTGCTAGGGACCTAAGGAGAGCTTGGGGGGGTACGAGAATGGGGTGTCTACAGGTACTATTATATATTTCTACATTGATGTTTCTCTCTACGTCAAACCGTGACAATGTTTATTTCTATTTCGAATTAATTTTTTGTTTTCACGAATTTGAATTTTTATTCTATTACCCAGTTTAATTTTTTGTTTCTTCATATTTCCATTGGCTTCTTTTATTTCTCTTACTATAATGTACGACTAGCGCATCGCGCGGGTTTACAACTAGTTTTTTTATGTTTCTTTACATTTAACCGAATATGTATATCTAGGATATACATATAAGCTATGTATATGCTCGATATGTTCAGTGTATATATATATATATGTAGGTATACATATTGGTCTGATGTATATATGGATTGTAGGAGGTTTTTTTCTTATATCTATGATGGTTTGTACATATATATGTACACTATGTGTATGTGTGTATATATAAATGTGTGTGTGTGCATTTTTGAGCAGGTGTTTGTGTGTTTAACACCAAAAAGTGTGTGTATATATATAAGTATACATGAGATTATATATATGTGTATGCATTTAACAGTGGGTATTGGATAAATATATACACAAAATGGGTATTAGCAGGAAGAAGATGAAGTTGGAGAAAAATAGTAAATTTTGTTTACGACTTGATATCTTCGGCATGCTAACGCAACTAAACGAGTCATTTGATAAGTGGTTCGGGTAATTTAAAATAATGTTAATATATCAAATAACACATACTGGTAGTAGAGATGAAATTTCGGGGTGATCAAAATGAGTTTCGGGACGTCCGAAGTTTGACCGACGCTAATCGTAATAAAATGACATCTTTGTCGAGCTATCTTTTGGCTAATTTTTGGTACTCCCCGAGAACACATACGGGAGGGTCGAACGTGTGTGTGTTTATCGAGGTGCATGTTTGAAGTGTCAAAAGTTTAACAAAAATAACCAATTTTTTTAATAAAAATCAAAGTTTCGGGCTTTGTTTAGGCTCAAAATTAACACGTTTCGGGTGCTCAAAAAATTAGTCTGACTTCGCCAACTTTGAGTCGGGATATCCAAGAATCAGTATGCATAATCAGAGATTTGTTCGGATTATCCGAGACGTGTATTTTACTCGACTAAAATTGTGTCAAGAAAAGGTTGTTGTTTGGGGATTTTTGTTATAAAATGCATAAATAAATATATATTCGTATATTTATTTTAACTACGTATATTAGTTCTTCCAATTCCGTTTTAATATATAAGTAAATAATTATATATTTATGTACTCCTTTAAACAAAAATACAATTTTAATTTTAAACCAACCGTGAATATACCAATACGCATTAAAAAGGACCAGTTTTGTCATTTTCAAAAATTCATATCTTTCAAACCATTGTTCAGAAAATATATGAAATGTATCGTTGGATTCGCAGTATCAAGTAGATTAATTTGGTATATAAATATGTCGAATTTGACACTATTTTTAATGGAGCCAATTTATATCACCGTGTCCATTAAAAATCACGCACACTCGATGAAAATTCCATTTTTTCACGAAATGTGTAGTGAACCTCAATTATACACTTATTCAAATTACAAAAATATCACCTGTTTATATTATTATAAGCATACAAAAATTTAAACGCGTCTGTCCTTAACTCTCATTGTTATAAAAAATACATTTTTTTCCAAAAAACTTAAATTATGATACCCTACACGACTTTAATATACTATTCATCAATTTTAATTATTTTAATCATTACATTCATAAAATGATAAACTTTATTCCATTTATTCAAAGTCACGTGAACTATCACGTTGGGATTTAATTATCAGTCAAACCACATGTTAAATGAAATCTAGAAATCATCGAAAATTAATCATTATAAGTTGCCTATACCAGTGTATCCCCAAAATTATCCATGATCACCCTTCCATTAAAAACCATAGCCACAGATACGAGACCAACTGATAAACCAACAAGTTATGCACTGCTAAATATGGTAAATGATCTTTTGTTCAGTATTACTTTGTAGGTGATTTCTTATTCAGTATTATTTCTCACAATGATTTTGATTACGCCTATTGTTGATATCTCTATGTGATACTCCCAGTTGATCTTATTCTTATTAATGCACTCATTTGAGTAGTTCCAAAATTTACGTACAATTGATTCGATTTTAAAAACCCTATGTTGATTTTATGAAATGATATCATTTAATATGATTCATTTTGAACTTGTTCTATTTAGCATACATTATGACTACTGAATAATCTATCGTTATACCCACGATTGTATTATTGGCCTATAGAACTCAGATGTTGAGGGCCTAGTTGTTTCTACTATATAGAATGTCTGTGATTGACTTAGTGCGATTACTTTTATCTCCAATTTATTGGATTATTTGTTCTATATATGACTATTGCCTTAGAGCCTCTAAACGGATAATTATGGGTTATTTGTTTACAAACCATCCACATTCATTACCCGTTCTAGCCTTGATATTTCAGTTTATAGAAATATCATCATGTATTACCGTATTTATCTCAATTTAACTATTGAATTAATTTTTTATTGTACTCCTAATGTTACTGATCTTCAAGCATGATTTTCTATTCAAAAACTATTTTATACTATGTTATAAAATGAGAATCATCTACTGGGAAAAGTTTTTCTTATTCCTTCCTTTCTAGTTATTTTAAACAGGTACCTATAGACAATGATGAACCTTTCTGGAGCTAGTTAATACGTAGAGATAGGGAGAAAGATCATTAGAAGTAAGGAAGCATAGAATAGCAAGAGAAATGCATACGTATAGAAGTATGATATAAGAATGCGTTCTTAGATTAAAGTTGTAACACATTTGAGTATTAATAAATGCCTAAGTTGTTTTAGTGTTTAGTGATATGGCCTAAATAGTCCCTACTGCCGTGAAAGATCCAACAAGAGCCGCTGCCTAGGTCCAAATAGGTCGTGGAACCTTACAGTTAGCCTTGTCTTGTATTAGCTGCAGCCTGGCCTCAGGTAGGCCGCAATACCACCTTTTATATGGCCACTTCCTGGGATTAAACAAGTCGCAGTTCCTACTCATACCATACCCAGCCTTGGTCAGAATTAGCCGCTGCCTGGACTCAGACAGGCCGTGACACCTCCTTCAAGATGGCTGCTGCCTGGGTCCAAATAAGCCACAACCCCTATTTGAATAGACAGTTATTGTCCAAGAAATATTCTTCCACCAGACTTATTCATATGTCACGTATCCTAAGCATGTGACACCACCTTTATATCCCCTATAAATATATGATCTCACCTCATAATTTGGGGGATCGAGAAGAGAATTATCCAGTGATGCCCTGCCAGAATCTCCATACTACCTCTCTCTACAGAGTCACACCCACCAGGGGGCTTACTAGGTTGTGGCCAGGATTCCAGCCACCTCATAGTTCACATTCAGTCTTCCCGAATTCATTGTTCTCATGTATTCTCTTCCCCTCTCTTACTTATACGCTTATTGAGGCCCAATCATATTGTAATGTTAAACGCATATAGTGAGAGTGAAGCACTAAAATTGATGTAGGCTCATTTTAATAGGTGAACCACTCTATATTATGTGTTCTTTCCTTTATTACTTGTAAAACTTTATTTTACACTTGATATAATGCTCGATAACGACTTGTGTCCGATTTCTCGTGTCAAGAATCTGGCGTCGTATGTGGGAATGAGATATTTCTATCTTGTTTCTTCTCACTTTTGGGTTCTAAGTGCTTTATTTCATCTACAGGGACCTCTCCGGTCATTATCCCATGGGTGAGACTTCGGTTATCAAGCCCTTATATTCATATTCTCCCCCTTGAGGGTATTGTTTATTTTAAATCTGTTATTGGTCCTCTTTTTCTTGACCTAAGATTTGCTTTGTATACCCCAATGATGTTACCTAACCTAGTAAGTGTTGAAAAGCACAAAAAGCAATAGCCTCGTAAAGGCGAGTGACTAGGGATGAGGTTTATTTACTCATTCACCACTTCCTTTGCCTATGATCTAGGGTTTCTTACCATAATTGTTCCATTTTTGAAGCACTTGGGGACTGTTTTATCCCTAGTATATTTGTAGTAGTCTTATTTCATACATTCTATATGGGTTTAACCCAGCTTCAGGGCCCAATTTTGGAATTGCACCGTGCTGGTGCAAGTAGGATGCGCCTTGGTATACAAATTGCCTTTGTGCCGCAACCCCTTCATTGCAAACGATGCATATTATTAATCTCATCACCCAGGCAATGGTGAAATTGTTATCGGGTTCAAATTTGGTGAATCCTCACTCGAGGAGACCACGGTTGTAACTCCATGTGTCCAACAGGTCGCGACATCAATAGTACATTTGGCAGATTACTAAAACCTACATCCTTATTACTACTCTTGGTTATTTTCTCTGCATTTCTTGAATTTCTCACCACTGTTTAGTTCATCTAAGAGTATATCTCTAAATACTAACAAAACAGAATTGGTAGGAAACTCTGGAACAAACTCAGAACATAACGAAGATATTGCTCAGTTGTACAACCACCTCAACCATCTCTATGACAACCATGCTTCGTTTAAGGACCAGGCTAAGTTGGAAGGAAACTCTGGAACAAAGAAGAATTGGAAGGAAACTCTGGAACAAACTCAGAATATAACGAAGAGATTTCTAAGTTCTACATCCACCTCAACCATCTTTATGACAACCATGCTTCATTTCAGGACCAGGTTAACTTCTTGACACAGAGAGTTCTGACACTAGAAGCCACCACCTTCACCTCAACAAAAGCTGCACCAGCAGACGCTGCAACCTTGGCTTCCATAAAGAAGGTAGTTTTAGCAGAGGCAGCCGTTGTCACGACCCCGACCCAAAAATAGTAGGGAACGAGTGTCTTGACATGCCACCAAGGCATCCAATATTTTAGTGTTAAAATTTTCCTTTTAAAATATTTGTAGTGGAACTATTATCACATGGTTATGAATCGTAAAAACTAAAAGTGAAGGAATTACATCATCAAAGCTTTCTAAAGGGAACTTTATTGTATTAAAATATCAACGACTTATAACTTGACACAAAGAGCTAAACATGCTCTATCTAATTAAACAAACTTCTAGTTAAGGTAACAAAATGAGCTTTAAAATATAAATCTTCAACATAGTCCTTTTTCGTTCCATCCACGAGCTTAATTATTTCCTGAAAAATGATTATTTATACAACGTCAGCTAAAAGCCGAAAGAGATTCAATCTCTAGACATTCCACGATTTTTCAGAAAATTAATACCTATTCAATTTAGAACAAAAGGTATATACATAGAGATAGGAATTTCAAGTGATATGTATAAAGTAAATGACAATATATATATTCAGAATAAACAGTTCAGAACAGAGCAGATAAAAGAATTGATCATATGTCAATTATTCAGTTTTAGTGGCCATGTATGCTCTAATACCCAGACTGATAGTGTTACCAAATGTTTCCACCCGGTAACATCACAGACAGAGAATCATGATTTCTGGAACAACGCCTTGTTTAGGGAACACCAGCGATAAACCAGTTGGGAAGGTACCACCCAAATATTTCCACCCGGTAGTCAAGGCCAACATAGTATGAGAGTTTCCATAGGCCGAATCAATAATTTCATAATTCAAATCAGATGTTTATATGGAGAGATATAAACATATAACAAACGACGGAATCATCGGTATCAGATACATTTTGAGAATAAAAGCATTTCACAAAATATACATAGTTTGCATAATATAATATAATAAAAATGCGCAAGAAATTGCATAGAGTACTCACCTAAAATAGATGTTGAAATTATAGATAATGAGTCTTCGATCCCACGTTAATCTAACAAATACGATAAAGGTTTAAGTATACGTTCTAAACAAGGTCCAGTCTCCATATTGTATTTTAATAATAACTTGTTTCATAGGATTGCTAAAAACCATTTTCTTAAATTTTAAAACTCATTGATCATAATTAAAGGATTCAATTCATAGTTCTTCCTAATCAGTCGGTTCCCAGTAGAGATGGAGGGTCACAGGGGCACCACTTAAATACCATCTCATCTAGACACACATATTCGAATTTATTCCCGATAGAGATGGAGGGTCACAGGGGCACCACTTAAATACCATCTCAACTAGACAGAATTTCACCGGGACTGACTTTGGAATTACTTAAATGAGATTCCATAATAATGAGCAATTACTTACAAAAATCATTTTAAAAAGCGTATATATATATTTTCAAACAAGTTGACATATTTTGAAAATAAAATCAATTTAGATTTTTTCCAAATTTTAAGTTTTGATTAGTGGATCCTTTAGTGTATTTTCCCATCATAACTACTAAGTAAAGCTATAAAGCACAAAATTAAAACTATAAATATGCATTACAATATTTAAATGAAATTATACCTACGAAACGAATTCTTTCTTCAAAATTATAGAACTCCTTCTTAAGATATTTCCCAAGCTATCACTCTTTCTTACTATAATTCTCAAGGAATTGGTGTGAGTTATAAATGATCCCAAAGGCCCTATTTATAGGTTTCCAAGGATATTTCGGTGTTGACACGTGTCAAATGACTAAGCTTTTTGGAGTGGTGATTCAATGCCGAGGTATCACATGCCGGAGTGGTCTTGCAGTGTTAATATAACCAAATGATGACAAGTATTTTAGCTCTCTCTCTAAAGACGACATGTGTAAGGTGGAGGTGACCATCACGTGGTGGAAAGGTGATAAGGGTATAAGGGTCATTTCACACATGAAGGATATTTTGGTAATTTCACACTATATTTTTAATATTTCTTAGAGGTCCTTGAAAATATTTTATTTACAAAATACCCTTTTTATATTTTTATTTTAGTCCCTTAAGTTTCATAAATTTATATTTTCTACCCCAAAACTTATTATTTACCTTAAGATATGTCATAAGACTTTGATTTGATCCAATTTACAGTTGATTCTTCATATTTAAAAAGTGGAGTTTGTTATATTTATAGCCAATAATACCACATATCTAATAATATAATATCTATAAGATAATAAGTAACACATGAGTGTAAAAACAAACTATATACATATGAGCATATAAAAGTGGGGTCATTACATCCTTCCCTCCTTATAAAAAGTTTGGTCCCCAAACTTGACTCATATTAATTTACAAACAAGTATGGATATCTCTCCTTTATTTCATCTTCCCGCTCCCATGTTGCGTCTTCAACTAAAATATTACGCCATAATACTTTGACCAGTGGAATTATCTTGGTTCGTAATATTTGATCTTTACTGTCCAAAATTTCTATGACAAATCTTCTCTAACTTGAAGAGGTTCGTGACTTAAGATATGTAATGAATATGGGATATATTTTTTTATCATTGATACATGAAACACATTATGTACACTAGAGAGTTCAAGTGGTAAGGCTATTTTATACGCAACAGCTCCTATCCTTTCAAGGATTTCAAAAGGTCCTATGTATCTTGGGCTCAACTTCCCTTTCTTCCTAAATCGTATTACTCCCTTTGTAGACGATACTCGCAAGAACACATAATCTCCTCTTTGGAAGTCTAACTGTCGGTGTCGATTGTCAACATAACTCTTTTGACGGCTTTGAGCGGTTCGAAGTCAGTCTTATATTAATTTCACCTTCACTGTTGTGATCTGAATCAATTTTGGTCCCAACAATTTTCTTTCCCCAACTTCTACCCACCATGTAGGGGAACGACACCTTCTACCATAGAGTGCCTCATACGGAGCCATTTGAATACTTCCTTGATAACTATTATTATATGCGAATTCCACTAACGGTAAATGATCATCCCAATTCCCTTTCAGATTAAGTACACATGCCCTAAGCATATCCTCTAAGGTTTGAATGGTTCTCTTAGATTGTCCATCTATTTGAGGATGAAAAGCGGTGCTGAGATTTAATTGTGTTCCCATGGCTACTTGTAGGCTTTTCCAAAAGTGAGACACAAATATGGGGTCACGATCAGAAACAATTGAAATTAGGGTTCCATGAAGCCTAATAATTCTCGCACATACAACTTAGGTAACTTTTCTATAGAATGGGTAATCTTAATGGCAAGAAAATGAGCAGATTTAGTTAGCCTATCAATAATTACCCAAATAGAATCATTACCATTTGTACTCCTTGGTAAACCTGTCACAAAATCCATAGTGATATGTTCCCATTTCCACTCCGAGATAGGTAGGGGTTATAGTAATCCTGATGGTTTTTGATGTTCACCTTTTACTTGTTGATAGACCAAACACTGAGATACAAATTCTGCTATCTCCCTTTTCATGTTATTCCACCAAAACACTTCTCGAATATCTCTATACATCTTGGTATTTCCGGGATGAAACATGAATCTCGAGTAATGACTTTCCTCCAAAATTTTCCTCTTTAGTTGGGCATCACGTGGAACACACACTCTATTTCCAAACCTCAATATATCATCCCATATCGCAAATTCCATTCTCTTCCCTTCAATAACCTCTTCTTTAATCTTCTTCATTTGTGGGTCATTTACTTGTGCAATTTTGATCCTTTCCATCAAAATGGGTTGTACTTGTAAGTTTGCAATCATTCCACCTTTACTGTAAATACGAATATCTATTTCCTTATTTCTTATATCCTATAATAGAGCCTCCTGGTTTGTAATAAGACATGCTAAATTTGGTGTAGGCTTCCTACTTAAAGCGTCAGCTACTACACTAGCTTTCCTTGGGTGATAATGAATATTCAAATCATAATCCTTCATCAATTCTAACCACCTCCTTTGTCTCATGTTCAATTCTTTCTGAGTAAATATATATTTTAAACTCTTATGATCGGTATAAATCTCACAAGTCTCACCATATAAACCGTGTCTCCAAATCTTAAGAGCAAAAATTATAGCTGCTAATTTTAGGTCATGGGTTGGATAATTTTGTTCATATGGTTTTAACTGTCTTGAAGCATAAGCAACTACTTTTCCATTTTGCATTAACACACATCCTAAACCATTTTTGAAGCATCACTATAAATCACCAATCCTTTCGTACCTGAAGGAATAGTCAAAATTGGGGCAGTCACCAATCGATTCTTAAGTTCTTGAAAACTTTTATCGGCTTTCTCAGACCATTCATATTTTACCTTCTTTTGTGTTAACCTAGACATAGGTTTGGCAATGCTAGAAATCCTTCAACAAATCTTCGATAATAACATGCTAATCCAAGGAAACTACGAATCTCACTCACATTAGTTGGTCTTGGCCAAACTAGTATAGCCTTAATCTTTTGAGGGTCAACTGAGACTCCCTCTTTGGATATGACATGTCCTAGAAAATAAACACTAGGCATCCAAAACTCACACTTCTTTAATTTTGCATATAATTTCTCTGTCTAAGGATTTGTAATATTTTCTCTAAATGCTTCTCGTGTTCTTCAATACTTTTAGAATAAATGAGAATGTCATCAATGCAAACAACAACACATTGATTCAAATATTTCCTAAAGACTCTATTCATCATATCCATAAAAGAGGCTGGTGCATTAGTTAGTCCAAATGGCATTACGAGAAATTCATAGTGACCATATCTAGTACGAAAAGCTAATTTTGAAATATCATCATCCTTAATCTTCAATTGATGATAGCCTGACCTAAGGTCAATCTTAGAGAATACTTTGCACCTTCTAATTGATCAAACAAGTCATCTATACGAGGTAAGGGGTATTTATTCTTAATGGTTACCTTATTCCGTTCACGATAATGTATACATAGTCTCATTATTCCATCCTTCTTTTTCACAAATAACACTGGAGCACCCCACGGCGATATACTTGGTCTGATAAAACCCTTATCTAAAAGGTCTTCTAATTAAACTTTTAAGTCTCTTAATTCTAAAGGTGCCATACGATATGGTGGTTTTGAGATTGGTATAGTTCCAGGAATAAGGTTAATGGTAAATTCTATTTCTCTATTAGGAGGTAGGCCTGGTAAATCATCTGGAAAAACATCCGTAAATTTCTTAGCGATAGGAATATCTTCTAAGCTAGGCCCTATCGTCTGCAAACTGGTAACAATTGCAAGAAATCCTTGACATCCCTTCTTAAGAAAACTATAGGCTTGCATTGAAGAAATAATACACATTGGAGATATGATGCTAGTTCCTTCAAAACTAAATTTTGGTTGGTGAGGGATTTGGAAAGTAACACTCTTATCAAAACAATCCACATTAGCATGATATGATGCTAACCAGTCCATCCCCAAAATTACTTCAAAATTACTAATGTCTAAAACTATTAAATCAACAAATAGTTTATGACTATCAATGTCTATGGGGCAAGCCTTGTATACTAATTTACCCATCAATAACTCACTCGAAGGAGTAGAAACATGTATGTTATGATTCAAGGGTTCAGGAAATTTATGAAAGAGATTTAATACATGTATAGATATAAACGAATGTGTAGAATCGGGATCTATCAAAGCTTTAAAAGGTTGTTCACATGTAGAAAGTGTACCTGACACTACCGCATTGGAAGCTTGGGTATCAGGAAGAGAAAAAACTCTACCATGTCTGCCTTGATCCTTGTTTGCACTTGAAGGCTTTATCGAAACCCTTGCTGGGTTTGAGCAGTCTTTTATCTGATGTCCTTTCTGTCCACATCTAAAATAAGCTCCTGAATCCTTATAACAAGGTCGTCCTCCATGCATCTTTCCACATTGTTGGCATATCTGGTTATTATACTATTTATTATCACTAGATCCCCCAACATTGGATGTGTTCCTAAAGAAATTTCTATTATTCGGGTTCTTTCCTTTTTGTTCCCCAAACTTCCTCTTGCCATCTCTAATTCGATTATACTCCTCACCATCCCTCTCAGCTATTGTAGCCCTAGTCACGACATCAATATATGATGTTAATTTCATGATGGAAATTCGACTACGAATATTCAACCTTAACCCACGCTCAAACTTCTTCGCTCTTAAAACATCAGTTTCTACAACATGACGTGCAAAATGGGATAACTCAGTAAACTTTGCCTCATATTGACTAACTGTCATATTCCCTTGCACCAAACTCATGAAGTTAATTTCTATTTTGTCTTTCACCGTTTCTGGAAAATATTTCTCATAAAAGATTACTAAGAAATCATTCCAACCTATGTAAGCATTCCTTTCCCCATGCATTCTCTTAGTCATTCTCCACCATGTTCAGCCTCCCCTTCCAACATAAATGTTGCAAATGACACCCTTTGTTCATCGGTACACTTAAGAACATCGAGTATCTTTTCCATCTACATCACCCAACTTTTTTCCCCGGTGGGGTTAGGAGTACCTTTAAAAGATGGAGGATTCAACTTCTTGAACTGTTCAATAGTACATCTACTTAGTTCAAGATTCTTTGGTACTCCATTGTTCACCTGCTGCTCCACAATCTTTGCTAGACTTTCAATTGCCTTGTATGCACCTTCCAGTCCTTCTATACTCGAATCACTAGTTCCCATTGATGATATTCTCTTGGTCATTTCCTATAGTCATGGCCAAACGTAACATCTACTATACTATATCAATATTGAGAACTAAAAGACTAATTATAAATAATATAACAAATAGGGAGGGTTATCACATAAATTAGATTTTTAATACTATCTCCTAAGGATGGAAACATAAAATCTATAACATTCGAATCCTATGCTCAGTAGTCTACGAGTTCATAACCTACGCTCTGATACCACCTCTGTCACGAACCCGACCAAAAAATAGTAGGGAACGAGTGTCTTGACATGCCAATAAGGCATCCAATATTCTAGCATTAAAATTTTTCTTTTAAAATATTTGTAGCGAAAGTATTATCACATGGTTATGAATCATAAAATACTGAAAGTGAAGGAATTACATCATCAGAGATTTCTAAAGGGAACTTCATTTGTATTACAATATCAACGAGTTACAACTTGACACAAAGAGCTAAACATGCTCTATCTAATTAAACAAACTTCTACTCAAGGTAACAAAAGGAGATTTAAAATCTAAATCTTCAACATAGTCCTTTTTCGTTCCATCCACGAGCTTAATTATTTCCTGAAAAATGGTTATTTATACAATGTCAGCTAAAAGCCGAATGAGATTCAATCTCTAGACATTCCAGGATTTTTTAGAAAATTGATACCTATTCAATTTAGAACAGAAGGTATATACATAGAGATAGGAATTTCAAGTCATATATATAAAGTAAATGACAATATATATATTCAAAATATATAGTTCGGAACAGAGCAGATAAAAGAATTGAACATATTTCAATTATTCAGTTTTAGTGGCCATATACGCTCTAATACCCAGACAGATAGTGTTACCAAATGTTTCCACCCGGTAACATCACAGACAGAGAATCATGATTTATGGAACAACGCCTTGTTTAGGGCACACCAGCGATAAACCAATTGGGAAGGTACCACCCAAATATTTTCACTCGGTAGTCAAGGCCAACATAGTATGAGACTTTCCATAGGTCGAATCAATAATTTCAGAATTCAAATCAGATATTTATATGGAGAGATATAAACATATAACAAATGACGGAATCATCGGTATCAGATGCATTTTGAGAATAAAAGAATTTCACAAAATATACATAGTTTGCATAATATAATATAATAAAAATGCGCAAGAAATTGCATAGAGTACTCACCTAAAATAGAGGTTGAAATTATAGATAATGAGTCTTCGATCGCACGTTAATCTAACAAATATGATAAAGGTTTAAGTATACGTTCTAAACAAGGTCCAGTCTCCATATTGTATTTTAATAATAACTTGTTTCAAAGGATTACTAAAAACCATTTTCTTAACTTTTAAAACTCATTGATCATAATTAAAGGATTCAATTCATAGTTCTTCCTAATCAGTCGGTTCCCAGTAGAGATGGAGGGTCACAGGGGCACCACTTAAATACCATCTCATCTAGACAGACATATTTGAATTTATTCCCGATAGAGATGGAGGGTCACCGGGGCACCACTTAAATACCATCTCAACTAGACAGAATTTCACCAGGACTGACTTTGGAATTACTTAAATGAGATTCCATAATAATGAGCAATTACTTACAAAAACCATTTTAAAAAGCGTATATATATATTTTCAAACAAGTTTACATATTTTGAAAATAAAATCAATTTAGAGTTTTTCCAAATTTTAAGTTTTGATTAGTGGATCCTTTAGTGTATTTTCCCAGCATAACTCTAAGTAAAGCAATAAAGCACGAAATTAAAAGTATAAATATGTATTACAACATTTAAATAAAATCATACCTACGAAACGAATTCTTTCTTCAAAATTATAGAACTCCTTCTTAAGATATTTCCCAAGCTATCACTCTTTCTTACTATAATTCTCAAGGAATTGGTGTGAGTTTTAAATGATCCCAAAGGCCCAATTTATAGGTTTCCAAGGATATTCCGGTGTTAACCCGTGTCAAATGACTAAGCTTTTTGGAGTGGTGATTCAATGCCGAGGTGTCGCGTGCCGGAGTGGTCTTGCAGTGTTAATATCACCAAATGATGACAAGTGTTTTAGCTCTCTCTCTAAAGACGACATGTGTAAGGTGGAGGTGACCAGCACGTGGTGGAAAGGTGATAAGGGTATAAGGGTCATTTCACACATGAAGGGTATTTTGGTAATTTCACACTATATATTTTTAATATTTCTTAGAGGTCCTTAAAAATATTTTATTTACAAAATGGCCCTTTTTATATTTTTATTTTAGTCCCTTAAGTTTCATAAATTTATATTTTCTACCCCAAAACTTATTATTTACCCTAAGATATGTCATAAGACTTTGATTTGATCTAATTTACAACTGATTCTTCATATTTAAAAAATATAGTTTGTTATATTGATAGCCAATAATACCACATATCTAATAATACAACATTTATAAGATAATAAGTAACACATGTGTGTAAAAACAAACTATATTCATATTAGCATATAAAAGTGGGGTCATTACAGCCGTAGTGGCTACAACCAATGTTCAAAAAAGGAAGATGGACCAGCCAAAGCCAGAGAGAGGCTATGAGACCTACACCTCACTGATTTACCAAATCGAAGAGATTTTTGAGCTCATCAAAGAAGACAAATTGCTTTACTGGCCTGAGAAACTGAAGACCTCTCCTCACAAAAGGGACCCAACCAAGTGGTGCAGTTTCCACAATGATCATAGCCATAACACGAACAATTAGCACACCTTGAAGAATGAGATTAAAAGGCTCGTTAGGAAGGGAGCGCTTCAGCAATTCCTAAAGGATGCCTAGGGGGTGCAACCGATATCTTGGAGAACGCTCACTAAATTCTAGCCTTAGTGTCTACTTGTTCACATTTTCCTCTTCAACTCTATCTATGAAGCTCTTGTAACTATATCTAACAGACTTTTTTATTTTGTTAAAATCAAAAGATAAATGTATATCCATATGTACGTGAATGAATGGTAATTGTTAGTCATATATTTATTATTGCTCTCCTACTTGCAAAGTCTAATGAAAGACCGTTCATCTCAAATAAATTTAATGGAAGATGAAGAACAATTATCCCGAAGATTGTTTACTTATTTTTGTAGGAAAGGTCTATTAGAACTGCCTTGGTTGGTAGTCTAATCCCTCTTAATGCAAGGCCCGTTATTAGCTGTCGAGATGCTTCAATTAGTCACGGGGCTCATAATTCCCGTTTATAGCTATCAAGATGCTTTAATTAGCCACGGGGGCTCACAATGCCCGTTCTTTGCTATCGAGATGCTTCTATTAGCTATGGGGGCTCACAATGCTCGTTCTTAGCTATTGAGATACTTCTATTATCCACAAGAGCTCACAATGCCCGTTCTTAGCTATCGAGATGCTCCTATTAGTCACGGGGGCTCGTAATACCCATCCAGGGATGGCTTCATATATATCCAATTATAGCCTTGGGTGGCTTGATAAAAAACTCAGCATAGGGAGGCTTGATAGTTCCCCAAGAAAAGAGAAGACGACAGATAGATTAGGGGCGCATGCCAAAGACAAATATAGGTGTTATCCTCTCTATGAAAGTTTGTAGTAAATTATTAACTGGGTCAAGGACTTAATTATCCTTGGCATGGGAAGTTGTTCCCCACTGACCACCTCCTCAAGCATTTATGTGGCAACATTTCTCATCATCGGTGGGCCAAGGGTTTAATTATCCTTGGTATGGCTGTAGCCTAGCATTGATGGCCGTAATCTATTGAGAATAAGCGGGATTCGGTGTAATGTGGATGCAATATCCTTAAATCCTATTTAGTGCCTGAGAAGACATTGCTGCAGTCTCATGGATATTATTGAATGACTGGAGCCAATCACCCATCATGCTGATCTTGCTACTACTAAATCACCACATTCAAAAAAGTTTTAGGAAATAAAATATAGAAGACAAACCAAAGAAAGGAATACATTCGCTCAATCAAAACATCGAAGATACAAAGTAAAGGTAGAATGTAGATGTGTATTAATTCATTGTTGCAGCTTAGCAAAATATGGTTGCAGCCCATTTCTAGAAATGGAGCCAAGTTTGGTAATGGAAAAATGTTCATCTTGGGATGCAACCCAGTATACACTAATCAAAATTACAGAAATAAAAGAGGGACGCAACCCTGTATAAAGTTCAGAATCAAAATACAAGTTACATAGGTAAAATAATATGCATCATCATCTTCATCATCCTAATCATCACCATCAGCTACAATCTCAGTGGCTTCATCACCTGTCGTGCTCTCCACTTCGAGCCTATGTCTTTCCCTCTCTTTTGCTGTAACATTAATCTCGTCCACGCATTGGTCATGCTCAGTATCACCCAACTGCCAGGACATAATTTTCTCCTTGGACCCAAAAAAGTTTTTGATTATACTATGCATCAGCTCCAGGTAGCCGCAAAGGTAGGCTTTATTTTTGAGGTGAAAGAAGTCCCTTAAAGTCTTAAAAGCATCCACTACACCATCTACAGCTTTTGTCAAGGCTACAATATGAGACTCCTCCATCTATTTCAAGGCTGCGGCGTGACCACTATCCTTTTATTAGAGCGCGAAGATGCTACTCTGCTCTAATTTATTATACTTCTGCTAAAGAACATTGAGCTTACCCTCAAAGGTGGTGGACTACCTTGCAGCCTCCACAACTTAAGCCTCAACAGCTTGAAGGGATTTAGCAATCACAGTGAAATTTTGTTCAGCCTCATTCTTCACCTTGATAGCAGTTTCCAAATCCATCTTGGCCAATTCAAATGCTGCGACTGATGATATTTTCCTGCCTCCAAGGAAGAAGACTTGGCAGCCTCCAAGTCAAATTTGTGTGATGACACCACAGCCCTATAGAGTTTGAAGAGCCCATTGTACTTCATCCTATAGGACACGACAACGTTCACAGCTTAAATATTAAAGAAAATCAGTTCATAGAAATTATTAGCTGAAAAGCACAAAATGAAATGAAGTGATTACCCACAACAGACTGTGGAGGGCATGTTCCTCCAAGTCCTTGTGGTCTTCCTCTATCATCCGATCAAGGTCAGCGGAGTCAGGAACTCTCCTCGTTCTGTGTACAGCCCTTGCCGTAGTATCCCATGAGGAACTGGGATTTAGTTGTCTTAGCTGGGGTCGCGGACGACCATTAGGGACAACACTTGCCCTGCTTTGGGGGGGGGGGGTGGCAAGTTGACATTCATAGCCATGGTAGTCTACAGAGGGGGCGAATAAGATGGAGTGATATGTACGGGGTTGCGCCCACCTAGGAATTCTTCCTCAAAGGTTAGCAGGCCTGCCATAACTAGCTGGTCACCTATGTCATCATTAGCGCCTGAAGCATCCTTATCTGTTTGAGCCGCAACATCAGTAATTTTTGCTCCCTTTGTAGATTGATTGGCTGCCGCAGTCTCAGTAGCAACATTTGATCCAGAAATGGGCTCAATAGGGCACCTGCCGTTGCGTCTTTAATTTTTTTGGATCTTTTTCTTTTCTTTCCTTTTTTGGAGGCATTATTGAGGACGGTTGCATCTTCGTCCATCTCTACAAGTTGAGCGACCAGAAGTGTGGGGCCAATCTCTTCACCTGTATCAAAATAAAGTTTAGATAGAGAGGTTGTGATAATATATATCAAGTAAATGAATGGTGTTAAGTTACCTTTCAAAGCCATTCTTCTCTGAATATGCTTGCTGGGAAAATATCTAAACTTGTGAAAATTTTCTGAGGTAGCCAAGATAAAGAATCGTTTAGATTCATCACTAAAGTCGGCCGCGTCCTCAACTCTTTTTTTACCCTGCTGTTGAGTTTTAGATCATCAACGGTTGCACAACACATCAGTATATACCGCAACATAAGAAATAAAAGAGGCAGTATGAAGAGAAGCTACAAAGAATAAATTGAAATGATAAGGTTAATAACGTGCCACAACAAAAAATTACCTGTTTCAGAAGGTCATCCCCATTGCCACGACATTCTATATGATTTCTCTCTCTTAGACTCCTCTGGATGGATTTCCCATTCCTCTCTAAAGATATAGAAATACTAGCCTTTCCAATTTTTCATACTAGAAGTCCTCTCAGTATACACGTATTATTTATTGTTATGAAGAGAAAAATAGTAATACTAGGCCAACTTGACCGAGTTCTCCTTTGGTCTTTAGAAGTGGAAGAACTCCGCGGGAGTAATATCTATGCTAAACTTTTCCTGGAAAATTATCAGAGAGGTAAGTGTAGCCCTCCAGCCATTTGGGTCTAATTAGGCTGGGGCCAAGTTTACAACACTGAAGATGCTCCTGATGGGAACTAGAATAGTAGCCGCAACCCAAAGATGAAGGCATGCAGAGGAAAGCAGATCCCATTATTGGGAACGATAGATCATGATATTTATTCTGCCGTAGGAGTGGAAACTATAACTCTATTGGTAAACTCAAATGCTATGGAAACTTAATCAATCCACTCATCGGTTATAATGAAGCGGACGTTTAAGGCTAAAGGAACTGTCTTAGTTCTATTAGAGGGAACGGTTGACTCATTCCTAGCCTCAGAAGGTCCATCTGCTGCTGCCCTCGGGAGGAGGATGGTTGGTAGAATTTGAATCCTCCTCCATATCCGCAGCCTCACTTGCACTCCTACAATTTAAAGAGTTCACAAAAATAGAGTCAAGAGTGACACAATTATGGCAATTTTTGAGCAGGCGAGGTCCAACAACCTTCAAAGGCCTCACAAAAGGAATATCAGGAGGAGGAATGCCTAAGTGAGTTTTCCAGAAACTCTTGGGGGTTCAAACTCATAGGTCCGCAACAGGACTTGAAAAATATAAAGTCTCAGCTGTTAAGGTGCCGCAGCCACTATGGCCGAAAAAGCCTCAAATAGAGGCCGTAGAGTATACAATATATACACACACACACACACACACACACAAGTACAGATTTTTGCAATTTCAAACATGACTCTCAATAGTTACAGCCAATTACATTAAGTTTTAGCCCTAGCCTAAAGACTGCAGCCAGGGGGTATTATAAATTTCATTGCCCACCGTGGAAGGATGCGCAAACAGGTAAATGTTTCAATCTACCAAGTTCTGGATTGAAAGTAAAAAATTATAGGGTTTGGTCAAGAACATCAAGAACATATTCTTGGCTAAAAATCATGTTCAAAATGGGGGCAAGGTGCGGATTAATCCTATAAATTCAAAATTCCATTGAACTACCCAAAACTTCAGCACAAATCCCGACACACTACATTAAAACCAGTTCAGTGTATACCCAAAAATCCAGAAATGGCACCAAAAAGAGATTAAGTCCTACCATCAAACCCTAGTTTCTACAAATTCAGAGATCAGAACCAAGCAAAATGGGTTTTCAATGTAAATTAAATAATACAAATTTAAATGATATACATAAATAGTAGTGTTCTTGGAAAACTAGATCGGGATGACAAATTATAGAAAGATGGAAGTGTTAATATGAAAGGTTACTTGGAAATCGATGAAAAGTGGAGAACCACCGGTTGCTTAGCCTCAATCCGCCTCAAACAACCACAAAAAAATGGCCAGAAAATTCAAAGGATAAAACGACAGAGTATGGCTTTCGATTTGCTCTCAAAAATTTAGAAAACGAAATGAGGGCCACGACAAAAACCCATTTATATAATAGGGCACGGGAAGTTAAAGCATCACCTTGCTAGTTACCGCGACAATGTATGAATACTTACCATGGGACAATGAATTCATCTGAAACCCCAACTCACTAATTCTTAGTACTACGACTTGGGGGATTATTGAAATGGCCTAGATAGTCCCTACTACAGTGGAAGAGACAATAGGAGCCGCTACCTGGGCCCAGACTGTAATACCCCATATTTTTATGGCATTTAATTATGGGATTTATTAAATTAAATTAGGATAAATTAATTTAATATTAATTCGAATTTGAAAATAAATATTTACTAATGTGAGGAGAGTTAGTAATTATTGGTAAGAATTATGTTGAATATTACTTAATGAGTAAATTAATATATGAGATTGGATTTATTAAAATTGTCGCGAGTGAATATTATGACAGTTATAGAAATTAAGTCGGAACGTGCGTGTGTCATGTCGGGACTAAATTAATGGGAAAAAAGTAAATAAATTATAAGTCACCCGTACGGTCATTTTGAGTGCGCTAATGTGTCCGGAAGGGTCGAGATAGTCAGAAAAGTGTACTCGGGGGTTTATTTTGGGTTTGGGGATATTTTTAGGCATAATCGGCAACTCGAGAGGGTATTTCGGTAATTTCCCATTTTAGGCCTTAATTAATGACGAAAATTGAAGGGTTATATCTGATGGGAGTTAGAGTCCTCGAGGGTTAGAAACATTGGAGTTGCAGAGAGGCTAAGGAAGAGAGAAAAGAGAAGGCTTCCAAGGAGGAGAACCACCAACCCTACACCAGCCTCACCAATTCCACCACCAACGCGTAGCTCGGAAGAAGAGGATCATTCCTATACCACTCAAATTTGTCGGATCAGACCTTTGATTTCCATGCAGGTATAAAATGGAGTGGAAATTATGCGTACATTAAATTAGGCCTTATGAGAATTATGAATGACTTAGTCTAGTAGGGTAGAGAGCGTACACCTACTGATTTTATAATTATCAAGATGATACACTTCGAGAGTTGAGAAGCACTTAAGGACTTACGGTAATTGAGAAAGTAAGAGTGGATTAATTATACGTAGGACTCGGGCGCTACGTGTCGCGTATGGTTAGAATATAGTATGGGTTGCGTGTGTACCTATCTGAATGATGATAATATAAATATAGGTGTGAATATTTATTATGTAAATATCTGTGTGTAATCATACTCGCGCTACTTGCTATTACAAAGGTTTTCGCACTGGGATAGTCTTATCTCGATTGGACCTTATGAGGGATATTGACTTGTACCCTAGAACATAGCATCCCTGGATACAGGCTATCTGAGAATGATAGTCAGACGGTCCTAAGAGACGTGAGGGTATGTGCTGACCTTTTAGTGATTGGGAACTATGCTTCGCCTCCAATATGTGTGTTTTGTGTTAATACAGTTCGAGAGTGATTCTAGACTAGTATTTCCCTTTGTACGAGAGATACAGGGACTTGATAACAGAGTATGCCGACACCATAGATTTATATTAGGTTCCCTATTAGTATATATATTGTGAGTGATAAATATATATACCTGTGATTAATGTACTGTGCTTTTAAGTAGGTAAAATTGTATAATTAATATTAATGAAGTAAGTGGTTGAGAACTTAAGTCTGTATTGAGATGAACATATCTGGCTTAATATATGCATAGGAAAAGGTTATCAGATATAAATTATAGTTGTGTGTACTTGAAACAGTATTTGATGAAGGGAAATTAGGTTAGACTAGTGAATTGGGTTACCTTTATCAAGATTAGTTCAGTAGTTTGTTAGGCCGGCACACAAGTTGAGGGGTAAGAATTTCCAAGTGAGTGTCGAGGTACTAACATGTATCTAATATCAACTGGTAAGAATTTTAAATACTTGCTAAACTATTTTAAAGCTGTTTTACACTCGGGCTTCGACCCGTTTCCTGTCATCTCTTCTTTCTCTTGTATATATATATATATATATATATATATATACAAGAGAAAGAAGAGATGACAGGAAACGGGTCAGAGCCCGAGTGTAAAACAGCTTTATATATATATATATATATATGTACTACAGGTGGCTAGTCACATGGACGTCAGGCTTAAATCTTTGGACTATTGATGTGATGCAACTAGTGTGGGAGTTGCAGGTCCTTGCAGTAGATGACATCATCCTTGTCTTCACAATCTTCTATTTAGTCATCATTAGATAGGGCATGTATCACCCCTTTCCATATTTTATCTAGTTCAGAGAGACTTATATTCTTTATTATTTCAGTATTTAGTTTAGTTGGGATTGTTTTAATTATTTCATTATCCTGTGATTTGGGATATTTTATTTGGATTGACTGATCTAGTCTGTTTAATCCACTTGGATTGTTTGGTATTTAATATTATTTATGTTCATAAAAATGGTTTCGTATGTTATATCATAACAATAGGATTTAATCTAAAAAAAATGAAATGTTTTGACACTTAACTTAATTATTTAGTAGGTGATTAATGAAGAAAAAATATTTTTCGACAGTGATACTAAGAATGAACCAATCGGGCACTTTGATTTAATTTGATAAATGACTGATCACCCGGTATTTAATTAGGCGGGGTGTCACATATACATGGCGCGCCCCTTATAGTTGGCCTTGGCTTGTATTAACTACAACCTGGCCTCAGGATGGTCGCAGTACCACCTTTTACATGGCCACAGCCTGGGATCAAACAAGCCGCAACCCCTACTCATACCATACCTAGCCTTGGTCAGAATTGGCTGCTGCCTTGACTCAGATAGGCCATGGAACCTCCTTCAAGATGTCTATTACTTGGCTTCGAACAGGCTGCAACCCCTATTTGAACAACCAGGTGTTGTCCAAGAAATATTCTTCCTTCAGACTTACCCATATGTCACGTGTCCTAAGCACATGACACCACCTTATATTCCCTATAAATAGAGGAGCTCACCTCATAATTTGGGGGATTGAGAAAAGAATTACTCGGCAGAGCCCTACTAGAATCTCCATACTACCTCTCTCTACAGAGTCATACCCACCAGGGTGGTTACCGGTATGCGACCAGGATTCCATCCGCCTCATAGTTCAAATTCCGTCTTCATGGATTCATTGTTCTAATGTATTCTCTTCCATTCTCTTATTTGTACGCCTCTTTAGGCCCAATCATATTGTATTGTACAACGCATATAGTGAGAGTGAAGCACCAAAGTGGATGTAAGCTCATTTTAATAGCCGAACCACTATATATTCTATGTTCTTTCCTTTATTGTTGGGTTTACTTTATTCTACACTTTATATGATGATCGATAATGAATTGTGTCTGATTTCTCGTATCATCATTTAGGCTTATTTATGATTAGCATTGTTTTAAAATAAAACTTCATGCTTGGGAAATCGGGATGTGACATTTGCTATTAATTCTGTGAGGCCCCACACTACGGTAATAGGCTATCGTATTCAAAGTATGGCATTTACGGTATTGAAAATTATGAATATTCTAATTTATGACTTATAATGATTAGTATTTAACTAACATATGGACCTCCTAAAATATCAGAGGAAAGACATGCTTCATTTCTTGTGGTTTATCAACAACTTGTGACACCTCAAGGATCCTAACATACTAACTTATCATTATCGAGACCTCAAGAATTTTGAGGATCTGGGGGTCAAGAAAGGAAAACTTAGGGAGATTGCCCCTATATTGAAAAGGGTGACTAAGAAGTGGTAACAGTAGAAGAAGCTTTAGCAAATGACTGAAAGTAGCATGAACCTGAATTAAAGTTAATGGTGAAAGTTGAATCAAACATTTCATCCATGTCTTAGTATCAGTAAGAATTTTCTTCAGATGTAAGTTCTTTGATTATGGAGGGTTTCTTTACTTCTCCAGACTAGTTTCTGGTTTAATAAGCTCTCTCTTTGTTGTATTTCTAGGCAATGGTCCTAATTTTTCATTATAACTATTATATAAGTGAAATACAAAAATAATTATGTTCTTAATCATATATGTACATAACTCATTTTCTTGGTTCAACACTAGTCTATTTATAAAAAGTTGTAAGCTTTTAGGAAAAAAGAAAGAATAAAGCAAAGAGAATTTACATGTTATATCTATACATGATAAACCGTCAAATATTTCTTATTAATTTTAAAAGGTCTGTCATCCTCAATATTTGATATTAAATAGTAAACTGAATCACGTGCTTAACAACATATGATCCCTCCTAATTTGTTGCAAACTTCTACAAAGGGAGTCCTATAATATGGTCAACTGTAACTTTAAAGACTAAGTCACTTTCAACAAATTTTCTTAGTTTCACCAAGTTCTCTTAAGGTCTAGAATGTTTCTTTCTGTATATCTGGAAGTGCTTTCTCACATTATCTCTATGTCAGTCTAATGCTTCTAGTTGAACGTGCCTACTCTGTGGAAGCATGTTGCTTCGCAAAGAATATCTAGCATAAATTACTTCTAAGTCACTGGAAGGATTTACTCAAATCCATAGACTAAAGAAAAGGTGTGTAACCTAATGGTTTCCTCTTGGTAGTTTGATAAGAACAAATCACCACAAGGAGCATGTCATCCCACACACTAGGAAAATCTTCTATAATCTTTACTAAAATATTAAGCAAGGTGTTGTTTGTTAACTTAGCTTGACTATTGCCTTTGGGGTATGCCATTGTTGAAGTGTGGTGGATAATTGAATACTTGTTTGTTAACATGGCCACTTATCTTTTGATAATTGGAGTTTCATTATCAGATAAAATGACCTTGGGAATGCCAAATTGATAAATGATGTACTCTTTAATGAATCGTGCCACCACACTTCATGTTTCCATTTTCAAAGACACTGCCTCGTCCTATTTTATAATGCATTAAGTTGATATGAGAATCAAAATTTTTGCCCTTGAAAGGAGGTTTAATTGTCACCACAAGGTCCAATTCCCAAGTATGGAAAGTATAGGGAGTTTCTGTTAGTTGAAGTTTTACTGATGGAACATCAATGAGGTTATAATGAAATTGGCAAGCCTTGCAGTTTTGAGCAAACTCAAATGGATCTTTCTTGATTATTTTCCAATTGTATCCAAGTGTTATGATTTGATCATATAACTTGGCTCCTTAAATGTGAGTTGGTTTCTTGAGTACTTGATCTTCCTCCTCCCTTATGATGCATTTTAATAACCTTTTGAAGAACCTTTGTGATAGATCTTCTCCTCTAGTAAGTGGAAACTTGGAGCCATCCTCCTTATTCATCTGACACCATCTTTATCACTTGGAACAACTCCATTGTTGATAAAATTTATGTAAAGTTTCCTCTATTTTGTTTGATCTTCCAATAAGTTGCATTCAACCAGTTGAAAGAAAGCTTAACATTAAGCAAATTCTCCCTATATTTTGTTGTGTAATACTTCATCGTAGGCTAAAAATACCCATATATTTTAATTCTTTCATAAAGTGGAATATCAGTGGTATCATAATGTTCATCATGGGTTTTATTTAACAACCTTTATGTTTCCTCTGGTCTTGTGAATCTCGAAATCCTCTGGGATTTTCATAGTATAAAATTCTTTAAAGAAGGAAATTTTGTGCTAACTCAATTATTTTCATCTTGCCAGCTATTACCTCCAAATTCTTCCTTACTTCTCCTGTCTAATATGAATCATCATCGCTAGCGTAGAATTGGAGTACATACGATGTATTTGCTATAAGATGGATCATAATAGTTTTACACTCACCATCCATGACAACTTTATGTGCAATTGTGGAATATACATCAACATGATGATTCATTGTCATTGGTTGCCTCTCCACTTTGACCTCTTAATTGTTTTTATCAACCTCTGGATGATGGTTTTGTAAGGTGCCAAGATGAGATACTTTAACATATATTACTTATTCACTTTCTTAACCACCAATTTATTATCTCTTTTGATACAAAGTGAACGGATGCCTCTTTGTAATTCTTTGAGAAACCTAAAAATCAATGCTTTATACTACTCCTCATTATTTAAATAAGGGAATTCCAATTTAAAGGACTGAGTAATATCTCCCTTTCCCCAAGATAAGATAGCACATTATCCTCCCTTGCCACTAGAATATGAACCATCAAACTCCATAGATCATTATTTTAAATTTTCCGCATAAATATTGGCTTGTAAACCATCACTTGGAATATCTTCTTTAGGTAGCTCGAACATGTCTAGCCAAAAGATCTGCGTAGGCTTGGATATTGATTGCGTGAGGGACCACACATTTCATATCATACTCAAAACGTTTAACGAACCACCTTTCTTCTCTCCCAATTAAAATTAATCGTGACAGTAAAAACTTAATTGGAACACAGTTTTATCAAATAGAAATTTTAATCAAAGAGAAGAAGAATGATAGAGTGCCCGTGCGTTCAAATAGAAATTTTAATTAAACTCAGTTTTATCAGTTAAGTCCTAAACATGCAGGTATATGTGGTTGAACAAGATGATGAAACATGCAAGAACATTCAAACACACACATGTGAGGAAAAATCCCCCAAAGGGGTAAAACCATTTATTTTCATTATAATATTGTAACATACAATTTCTCGGCTTACAATGAAAATACAGTGATACAGAATTACCCGCAGGTGTCAGATCTTTAGTCGGCGGCTGGAAGTTTCCCTTTCCAGGAGGGCAGTAATAAAGAAGAAGGACGATATTCTCCACAAGGGTATGAACAGACACACGGATGTGTTCTTAGGATGCAAACAGATTCACAAGGGTTTGGAAATTTGTGTGAATCGAAACATGAGTCTTGGGACTCACAAAGATGAAGACTTAGAATTTTTGGACTCTGAAAATTGTCTATGTCAGTCTTACTAAACCAATCCCCGAAGTTGGTTTATAAAACAAAATACTGGGCCTAAAAAATCTCAGCACGATCTGCTCGAATTTATCCCAGGCGGACCGATTCGGTATGGATGCGGATCGGTCCTAGGTCAAACCGATTCATTTTTCTCAAGGAGCTTATTTGGTTTGTTATCGATCCGGGATATATTAGTTTGGTGTAAAGAGGATCGGTCTAGATTGAGGCTGATCGGTCCGTGTGTGGATCGGTTCTTTTTCCAAAAGGGGTGGATCGGTTCATTTTTAAAGCATGCAGACCGGTCCAGTTGTCCAGAAAATTGATTCCATGAAAGAAGAAGCTTATTTAGATCCATTGATGTAGATGCAATCTTGAATATCTTCAATCGTGTAATGGCGTACGACATACAATTGATAATGGAAAAAAATGTCCTTACAAATCTCCCCCTATGACTATGCCGGTACATACATAAAAACAAACATCCGAATTATCAAATATCAAAAGGCCTATACAAATCTATCCTTCCATGAACCCAAAACTGGAATGATACAAATGAATAAGACTTCATTGTTTGTTCTTCGAATCTTCAGGAATCTCAATGCTTTTCTCCTTAGGGGTGTGCAATTCAGAGATCATCAAAGTAGTACCTACACACATGGGACAAAGCAAATACCAAGTGACATATCGAGTTTGAAATGAGCTAAACATAGATACCAATTTAAAATAGATCCTCAAACTCCATAATATGATAATTCTTTCTCCCCATTTTTATGATGTCCCCAAATAGACATATATGAGAGTTATAAATAGATATACATGAGACTGTCACAATATAATAAACTTTCTATTTTTGAATTTTTCAAAATTTTTCACACAAAATATATAAACAAAGAACCACACCATGAATGAGTACAAAGCAACCAAGTCGATGATAGCGTAAATGAATGGGTGTGAACAAATTCAATAGGAAAATCAATGCATACAAACATGACTTATGTGCATGATGAATATCGGATACTCCTAACGAATGAACTCAAAGTGTTCCTTTGGTGTAATTTTTTTTGGAAATATGAGACATTGACTCAATAAAATCAACAAATCAATGCTCAAAGTGATTTTCACACCAATAACGTCCAAAACGATTTCGTGCTTTTTCAGGACTGTCAAGGAAGTGCAAACCCATTTAAATTCTCCAACCAAACTCCCTAATAAATATTTTCTTATAGAGGTAATCTAAATTCTCAAACTTTGGAGAATAGATGGTGAAACCTAGTGGCCTATATTTGGCATGAATTTCTTTTTATTGCCTTTAAATATTTTCGGGCTCTTTTAACCTCTTTGGACCCCGGATAATAAAATTCCTCCATTTTTAGGTCCTTTTTAACGGTGGCTTAGAATCGCAAAGGCTAAATGAACCTTCTGCAGCCCTTCCCCATTTTTTCAAATAATCACACAGTCTCACCAAAACGGTTTTTACATGCATTCCAATCTTGTCAACTTTTATTGCATATTGTACGTTGAAGAGACAGAATTGAGATGGAAACACTCAAGCCTAATATGTGATAAATAAGTGCAATAATCAAATATAGCCATGCATGTGTGCAATAAAGGAGATAGGAGTCAAACATGTAGAAAGATATCACTAATCACATCTCAAAGACTCCAAACAATGTAAAGCATATGGATGAAATGATGTAGCATCTCAAATATCTATCAAACAGTCACATGGATAAATGGAATGAAATTGTGACTTGGCTATCTTAAATGCTCATCCATAAAAGGTGCAAATAAAATACAAAAATATTTTTGAGCTTTTCTAAATTTTTTGTAAAAAGAAATTCTTTTTGGATTTTTCAAAAGAATAAATAAATAGCTGTACAATAAGCAATAGTACATATAAAACAAACTAGCAATAGGAGGCATGTGATAAGAACATGAAAAAACATCCTATCCTAAACATAGACCAATCCCTCAGTCAACTGTGCAAATACCCAAAGACTTCCTAAGACTCTCAAATCTAAGGGAATCGAAAGTTTTAGTGAAAATATCGGCTAACTGTCGGTCGGTGGGTACGAAACTCAGGGATACGACTTTCAACTCAACTAACTAACGTATAAAGTGCTCGCATATCCTGATGTGCTTTGTGCGCGAATGCTGTACTGGATTACGGGATATGTGTATCGCGCTCGTGTTATCACAGGAAATGGTCGTGGTGTCTTGTGAAATCCCATAATCCTCCAGCATCTGCTTAATCAATAAGAGTTGCGTGCAACAACTCCCGACGACGATGTACTCAGCCTCCGCAGTGGACAAAGAGATGGAGTTTTGCTTCTTTCTCAACCAAGAGACAAGAGTAGAACCAAAATAGAAACACCCACCAGAAGTGCTCCTACAAGCATCTACATCCCCAGCCCAATCGGCATCCGAATAGGCGAACAAATGGTCATTGGTATCGAAGGAATACCAAATACCATATGAGAGAGTCCCACTCACGTATTTGATAATACGTTTTAGAGCGAGTAAGTGTGACTCTTTCGGGGACGCCTGATAACGCGCACAGAATCCAACACTAAAGGCTATGTCGGGACGACTGACAGTCAAGTAGAGAAGACTACCTATCATACACCGATATAAAGTTTGCTCTACGTCCTTGCCTGATATGTCCTTACTAAGCTTGATAGAAGTACTCATAGGTGTATGTGCATGCTTAGCGGAGTCTAGACCAAATTTCTTCACTAGGTCTCTAGCATACTTGGATTGGGAGATGAACATCCCATCCTCTAGCTGACAAACCTGGAGAGTAAGGAAGAAAGTAAGCTCACTAACCATGCTCATCTCAAACTCACTTTTCATATCCTACTCAAATTGATGATCATGTTGGGAGCAAGTGGATCCAAATACTATGTCGTCCACATAGACCTGGGCAACCAAAATAACACCGTCATTTCTCCTGACGAACAACGTCATATCAACTCCCCCTCTCTTGAAGCCACGGGCTAAGAGATAGGAAGTAAGCCTTTCGTACCAAGCACAGGGTGCTTGCTTCAAACCATACAAGGCTTTCCTCAAATAATAAATGTGCTCAGGGTGCTTAGGGTCTTCAAACCCTTTTGGTTGTTCCACATAAACTTCCTCCTGTAGAATGCCATTCAGAAAGGTACTCTTGACATCCATTTGATATAACTTAAAGCGCAGATGAAATGCGTAGGCGAGTAGTAAGAGGACGAACTCAAGCCTCGCAATAGGAGCAAATGTATCCCCAAAGTGTACACCCTCTATCTGTGTGTAGCCTTAAGCGACCAACCTAGACTTGTTTCTGATTATTGTACCATTTTCATCCATTTTATTCTTGAATATCCACCGGGTACCTATCACATTAGTCTCACTAGGTCGGGGGACTAGTTCCCAGACATTGTTCCTTTTAAACTGAAGAAACTCATCCTGCATAGCAGATATCCAGTGTTCATCCTTGAGTGCTTCTTTGTGATTCTTGGGCTCGACTTTGGACGTGTAGCAAAAGTGGCTAACGACGTTCTTTAGCTGAGCACGAGTCTTAACCCCTAGAGTGGGATCACCAACAATGGCAAAAGGGTCATGACTCTTGCGAACCCAAGCAGGAGTGTCCCCTAGCACAGGAGTATGGTCCTTAGAGTGTGAGTGAGGGACAAATAAATCAGTGCCAAAAAAGTCCTCATCCTCACACTGAAGGTTGGGATCAATAATCGTCGGAGGTTCGTCATCTTACACGGTGATGTTTATTGATTCGATAACCTTAGAGATCTTCAGGTTAAAAACCCGGTATGCTCTACTATTTGATGAATATCCTAGCAAGATTCCTTCGTCGCTTCGGGAGTCAAACTTTCCTAATTTCTCTCGATCCCTTAGGATGTAGCATTTACTCCCCAAAACATGAAAATATGCAAGATTGGGTTTCTTGCCAGTCCACAATTCATAAGGCGTCTTAAGTGTGTGTGGACGCAGATAAACCCTATTCACCATGTGGCATGCAGTAGACACTGCCTCTGCCCAAAATCTCCTAGAAACATTACGACCTAGAAGCATAGATCTAGCCATTTACTAGATCGTCCTATTCTTTCTCTCAACAATCCCATTTTGCTGAGGAGTCTTCACAGCAAAAAACTCATGTTTGATCCCAAGGCTATCACAGTACAAATCTACTTTTTCTTCCTTAAATTCTGTGCCATTATCACTACGGATCCTATTAATAGTGACTCCGTGTTGATTTTGTAGGACACGACACTTGGTCGTTAAAAACTCAACAGCATCGGATTTCTCTTTCAGAAAACCTATAATAGAATATCTGGAGAAATCGTCTACCATCACGAGGATATACCTCTTACCACCCAAATTCTCAGTACAAATAGGACCCATAAGATCCATGTGAATCAGCTCAAGTACTCGGTAAGTGGTAATGGAATGTAACGTCCTATGAGGTCTCCGAATTTGTTTTCCCAACTGACAAGGTTCACAAACTGTGGAAGTTGGCTTTCCAAGGGATGGTAAGCCACGTACTAGGCCCTTTTTGGCTAAACGAGTCGAATCTCTCACGTTCACGTGACCTAGACGTTGGTGCCATATATCCATAGGAGTGATTGTGGCGCTGTTGCAGACAAGTGAGGAAGTGGGAACAGTCCCATAGAAATTATCTTCAGTCCTCACCCCTTGCACTAAAAGTTTTTTGGATTAATTGTTGACATTACACGCGTCCCGGTCAAACTTTACTGCAAAGTCAACATCGCACAACTGGCTAATGCTGAGAAGATTTGCTTTCAAACCTTTAACGTACAAAACACTCTCTAGCTTAGGAAATCCTGGTAACTCTATAGTACCTCTTCCTACAATGATAGACTTGCTCCCATCTCCAAAGATGACTCTACCTTCCTTATATTCCTCTAGGTAGGTAAAAAATGAGACATCACCTGTCATGTGTCTGAAGCAGCCACTATCAAAATACCACTATGAGGTATTATGTGCTTTGAGAGCAAAATGAACAACAAGGGCTTTCTTATCTTTCTTAGGCACCCAAGAAGTGGTAACCTTTTGTTTACCCTTTTTGTTGTTGGTTTTAGCCGAAATGAGAGAAGCATTCACTGATGGCAAAGACATCCGTCAGAATTCCTCCATCAAACTTTGTGATGTGGCGGCTAAAAACTCAATACCCTCTCTCAGACTGACAAACTCATCAGTATGATGTGGTGGAGCAGAAGTACATTGTGTCCGACCCAAACTATATCAAAACTCCCTCAGGTGGTCTTTTCTTTTGCAATATGTACAAAAGAACACAGTCTTAGGACGACCATGGTTTGCTTTTCTTGGTCGAACTCTCCTTCGTGGATTTTGGTGATGACCATAAGGAGTAGTAATAAACTCAGGGACTGGTCCAGGTTCAATATGGGGCGTAGTGTCACCATCAAAACTAATTCCCTACCGATCTCCAAAACCTAAAGCGGGGCCGAGGATCATCTTTCCCATCTTCCCAGATCTGTCCTCGATTTGTACCTTGACTTCCCGTGCTCTCTCAAGATCATGAGTAAGTTGGGTAACAATGGCTTCAAGTTTCTTTCGAGTCTCCACGGAGGAATGGAGCTCACTCGTAAGACTAGCCACTTGTTTAGTCAAGTCCCCTCTGTCTTTCTCAAAATAACTCTCTCTCTCTCTCTCTCTCTCTTTCTCTCGCTTTTCCTAAATCTTCCTCTAAAGCGGTGATCCTAAGAACTAACCCTTTGTTACGCTTTTTAGTTTTAAAGGACTCAGAATATAGCTCGGCGTAGGCGCGTTGAAGATCACTCTCACTCTCATTTGAGTCACCCTCCCCCTCACTCACATCGATCTCTCTATCGAGGTGTCCTTGTGATGCATCATCCTCATCATTGTGAGGAGTACTAGAAGTGCTCACATGACTAGCCATGAATGCGGTGAAGTTACAATCATGCGGTGACTCATCTCCGGAATCCACCGACTCGACCTCACTATCGTCACTAAGGGTAGCATTAAGGACAACTTTTCCCTTTTCTTTGTTTAGACTAGTTGCACACTCAAAGGCTCTATGACCCCTACCGTCGGACTCAAAGCATCTCTCACTTTCTTTCTTAGGAGGATCTTTAAAAAAAATTTCATTTTTCTTTTCAAACTTATTTTTCTCAAACTTCTTTTTATCCTTAAAATTACCATTTTTCTTGAATTTGAGAATTCTCTTGAAATTTTTAGCAAAAAGGGCCAAATCATCTAAGTCAAAATCGCACTCAGAATCTGACGTATCTGTCTCTCTTTTTCTAGATGACTCTCCCTTCTTTCTTGCCGACCCCTCACTCTTTCTCTCCTGGGCATTAAGTGCAATTCCTTTATCTTTAGGCTTAGCAGTTTTAGGAAACATATCAATTTCATATGTTTGCAAGTCGCCTACAAGTTCCTCCAATTTTAGCGTATTTAAATTACCCAAAGAATTTAGCACAGTGACTTTAGGGATAAAACGCTTAGGCAGAGAACGAAGAATATTTTTAACAACTCTACCGTTAGGAATATGTTCACCAAGATTAAATCTAGTATTAACAATGTCAGGAAGTCTAGCATAAAAATCATCAAAACATTCAGTTTCATGCATGGTGATGGTATCAAATTGAGTTGTTAAATTTTGAAGTTTAGACTCTTTCACAGCATTCGTACCTTCATGGGTAAGTTGCAAAACATCCCATGCCTCTTTTGACGCGGTGCACGACATTATACGTCGGAACTCGTCAAGTGTGACTGATCCGGAAATGGCGCTTAACCCTTTAGAATCGAATGATGACCATTTAAATTTTTCTTCAATCCAAGAAGTGACAGGTTTTAAATTGATCACATTATCAACAGCGACGGAGGGATTTGTCCACCCTCTTTCAACCAAGATCCAGACACATTCATCAATGGCTTTTAATGCAGATCTCATGCGGGCTTTCCAGTATGCATAGTTTGTTCCGTCAAAAACTGGCATTTTATTATATAATTTCTCCATTATGAACACATTCGTTTTCAAAAATCAATTTTTCAAAAAATTGATATCTTAGAAGAATTTTGCGAAAAATTACACGGTAAAGTTGTGTAATTGGCTCTGATACCAATTTGATAGAGTGCGCGTGCGTTCAAATAGAAATTTTAATTAAACTCAGTTTTATCAGTTAAGTCCTAAACATGCAGGTATATGTGGTTGAACAAGATGATGAAACATGCAAGAACATTCAAACACACACATGTGAGGAAAAATCCCCCAAAGGGGCAAAACATTTATTTTCATTATAATATTATAATATTCAATTTCTCGGATTATAATGAAAATACAGTGATATAGAATTACCCGCAGGTGTCGGATCTATAGACGGTGACTGGAAGTTTCCCTTTCCAGGAGGGCAGTAGTGAAGAAGAAGGACGGTCTTCTCCACAAGGGTATGAACAGACACACGGATGTGTTCTTGGGTTGCAAACAGATTCACAAGGGTTTGGAAATTTGTGTGAATCGAAACATGAGTCTTGGGACTTACAAAGATGAAGACTTAGAATTTTTGGACTCTGAAAATCGTCTATGTCAGTCTTACTAAACCAATCCCCGAAGTTGGTTTATAAAACAAAATACTGGGCCTAAAAAATCTCAGCACGATCTTCTCGAATTTATCCCAGGCGGACCGATTCGGTATGGATGCGGATCGGTCCTAGATCAAACCGATTCATTTTCTCAAGGAGCTTATTTGGTTTGTTATCGATCCGGGATATATTGGTTTGGTGTAAAGCGAATCGATCCGTATTGAGGCGGATCAGTCCGTGTGCGGTTCGGTTCTTTTTCCAAAAGGGGTGGATCGGTCCGGGGTGAACCGGTTTCTTTTTAAAGTAGGCGGTCCGGGGTGAACCGTATGCAATCTGGAATATCTTCAATGGTGTAACAGCGTACAACATACAATTGATAATGGACAAAAATGTCCTTACAAAGAAGGATGAGGAGGAGGAGGAGGAGGAGGAGGAAGAGGAGGAGGGGATTTATTCCTTGATAATTGGAGGATTATCTTTGAAGCTTTGAAAAATTAAGATGACCTGAATTAAGTTATTGAGGGAATGACCTTTGAAAAGTACCCATGGAGAAAGATGGGAAAAAGAATGGAGAACCTCTAAAGCTTCGGCAACTGTAGAGGTAGTAAAGGCTGAGTCAAGGTGCGATAATATATATCCAAAGCATCTTGGACATATTTCTCCAAATATTTGATTGGAAACCCATATAACATGTGGGGTAAAACCACCATGTCATAAAGGAGAATATTAGAAAATTTTGTCTCAGTCACTATCTCTTCAAAGGCATTAGTATCAAAGATAGCGCTAGTTAAAACATAAGAAATGTTATGGCCATTGGCGATGAAAGACAAGGTGCAATGCACAATGGTGTGATAAGGATAATTGGCAATAAGGGAACCATTTCTTCGAACCTTATAAGTTGTAAAATGTAAGACATCCAAAATGACCAAATATTAACTTTTGAGAGTGTTAAAAGGAATGTGGGGATAGTCAGGCATGGGTATTAGGATGACATGTGAAATTGGGGTAGGTTACCAACATCCGAAACTCAAGTGGTAAGAGAGGAAGGGTGATGTTATGATCATAATCAAAACATAAGGCATCGCGAGATGGAAGGACAGGCTCTTCAAACATAGTTCCAAAAGGCGGATGTTAGAAAGAGCCATCAAGAATAATGATGGGATGCTCACCATAGTCGTTAGACGATTTATGAAGTTTGTAGATTAGTTTATACAAAAAAAACCTTTGTTTTATAGTCATCTCCACTCTTAATGTCCATGTCATCTTCACAACTCTACTAATAACAGAAGAAAACCCACCATAAAGGGTGGAGCAAGGATTTAATAATATTCACAATCAACTTTCCTTCGAGCACCAGCAGGATACAACTCATCATCAAATTATTGATCCAAGGAGAAAATAGTAATCCATCACGGGTTTACACCATTGTTGGATGAGTTTGAAGTTGAGCCAAACTCATGAATGCTTTTGAATCTCATGCCATTATACCCCGTTGCCAAATATAAAGAAGAAGAAGAAGAAGAAGAAGAAGAAGAAGAAGAAGAAGAAGAAGAAGCTCAGTGCTCAGGTGAAGATACTGGTGGTTAGAAAGGAATAGTTTATCACTGCCCAAAGATTCTTACTAATCCATCATCCATTTAGAGTAATGATGAATAAAAACGTGGAGTGATGGTATCTGGGATTTAACAATCCACTAATTATTTTTTTCATAGAAATAAATTAGTGCGGGGGTATGCTTAACCCATATTATCACCGTCCAATGAGGATTTGACATGTGAAATTACAAATAAAAAATCAAATCTAAAATGTAACGCACTAGTTTAATACAAAGGCAGCTCAAACGTTTGACACGTGTCAAAGCTTTGGAGGTGGTTTTAAGCACTAAATGATGATTATTGGGGTACTAAAGTACCTAGGTAGGAAAATCTAATTTTGTATCCATAAAATAGTTACAAGATAGTTTCATTAAAAAGAACTACAAATAAGTAACTAGAGGACAAAGGAAAGAATGACTCCCGGCCTTTACTGATTTACCCTTTTTTCCTTTTATTTCTTTATTTATTTTCATTCATTTACAACTTTTCTTTCATTTGAAGTAATTTTTAAGGTAGATTGTCACTCTCTTTACATGTTATTGAATGTTTCCTTGGCTTGACATTTGATTTGTCTTACATTCTTTATGCAAACATTGCTTTACATTTTATATTGTAATTTATTTTCATCGCATTTGTCTTTCTTGACTTTTAAAGGTTTACTTTAAATTGGGTTTATGTCAATTACATTTTCTTCTTTAGTTCTAGTTAATCATAGTAATTTACCATTCAAATTAATGTATTGCCTGAGGAAAGCCTCATTCTTCTTAATTGAAGCATCGAATGGTACACAATCTCCTTATTATCACAAGGCTAGGATAATTATGACAAACCGTATTTTTTAATAATTAGGTTGATCAAGTCTATTTATTAAAACACACAGTTTGTCAAATCAATTTAAATATCGTCCTTAGAATGAGTGAAAACAATTGAAAAAGACAATATAACTGGAGTACGATAACATAAATCCTAAAATAGAATATTATAAAAAATCACATCACCACCAACTAGAAGTTAGAATGAAACCATAATCCTACACTACAATCGAAACCCAATACTAAAGCCATAAGATAACTCTGAACGACCGTAATAAAAATCTGACCCAACAACTAAAATATAGTACATTTTAAAATTGTAATAACAATCCTCTCAAAAAGTAAATAACTGAAATAAATAAGATTGGAACATACATCCTCAAAGTGATGGTGTGACTTGGACAAGACATGATGTTGCAGGAACAATGATGCTAAATTGGATGGTCATAAGAACCTTAAAGGGCTTTAAATAGAGATGGAAAGACTATCACAAGCTAACAAAGGTACACAACCCATGAAAGTTATAACGTTCCTGACAAATCATTATTTATTCCTCCATTTATAATATTAAACATGATTAAAGACTGTAAACATACCTAGCAACCCAATCCCCTAATGGTAACTAGAGTCCCACCATGCATATGAAAGAATAAATAATAGTAAAGTAAATCCCCAATATAAAAGAGTCCAACCTCCTCCATATACACCCAAATATATCACCATAAATAATCGTAATTTTGTATAGTCCACAGTCCCCTTTGGGGTCACCAACCTCCATTATACAGAATCCAACATCCATCGTATACATTTACAAACATATCCATCAATATATATGTTATAAACAACCATGTCCCCCCACATAATGTCATGCATGAAAGATGAATGAATCTCCACTCTCGATACACTATAACTAATTTGCTTCAAATGTCATTAATTAATCCAATATCTTTTATATTATTTTTCTCTTTTATTCCTCTACTTTGTTTTATTCGTTCATAATATTTTATTCTTTCTAGGGGGTGGGGTGATGCATAAATTTTGTATACTAAAGTCCGAAGGCAGTACTAATTCAATTTGGGGCTTTACAAAATTCTTCAAATCTTTCAAATCAATAATCATCCAAAGGTCTATAACAAGGGAGACTCATGAATTTCGTTATTAGGATTTAATCCAATTAAGTGTAGATATTTCACATCCTGGAATAGGAATTGAATTTAAGAATTTCTAACATAACACATGTAGGGGAATTATTTATACTTGGGCAACATAATTAACTTATGAAGTTTTCCAATATCATACGAAAAATCCCTTATTCGTGAATTCACAAAGTCTACATAAACATATGAACTTTGAAATAAAGTCTTTCTAATGTAATACTACATCAATTCAATATCATGAACCAGGCTAATATTTCCATTTAGGTTTTAGATTACTAAAGTAATCATGAGAATTTATCAAATTAAAAATTTATATATGAATTCTAACATTATTCTAAGATTCATACAAATTTTAAATGGTACCAACATGAAATTATAATTAGGATTACATAAGTTTAACAAATTAAAAATTTAGTAGTTTTATATTATTTATTTACAAATTTTATATAGAAAATATAAAGTCCTGACTATCTCTAATTCATTTTAGCGGTGAGAATTATATTGAGGTAGAAATCAATATTTAATTACATAAAAGGGGAGGAGTATAATCTTAACATGCCTTGATTGAAGAATTGTAAAAGAAAAACTTTGACACCCCAAAAAATCAAATAATAGATTGATCACATCTAATATAAAAATCACGGGAATCAAAAATATTTGGTAACATTCCCAGTATACAAAAAGAAAAACTAAAACCGAATAAGCAACAACATCAATCTGAATCACATGATGTATTAATGCTCAAATCTAAGGTACGTCTCACTAAATAACCACGGTACCAAGAACATGCTTATATCTCAAGTCTATTCTCATTGGGTTATCTCAAGCCAATAATGCAATTTATACATCTCTATTATAAAATAATACATAAATCCGAGTCATAAGTATGTATATAGGCATTCGTACTATAATTTCGATAGATCTCTAGTATAACACATAAATCGGTAAAACTATATCTAGAACCTCTACACAATAATCAAATATGGTGAGAGAAAAACTTTATCACGTCTAACCTCCCTACCTAAGCACAACCCCGACACATAATGAAAGCATATCCCTATTGCTTATGTGGATCATTCGAACGTACCCTCCCAAACCTAAGACCTCATCACGAGGAAAGGATAAATCGATATGCCTATACATCATTCGTATAGCCTACTATAAGCAAGACTACGTGAATGAAATTTCTCAGGGAAACCTATTGGTACACAGATACCAAGACGTAGGACCCTGGGCTAAAAGTAATATGACCTTAACAAATTCATCTTTAGAATTGAACACCGAGGCACCATCACGGTCCGCTTCGTATGTGACCTCATAATGGAATCCCTCTTAGTACGATATTCACGAGCACTCCCACATAGTATGAATGGCACATAAAGCATATGATCAAATTAACCCTCATGGATGGGTTGAATTAAATAAACATATATACATACCGACCTCATACTACCGAGTCACATTTACAACCCTCACTAGTGGGTTAAATCAGCATAAACCTATATATAGACCCATCACTAACGGATCATGCATAGTAATTCAAACTATTTAAAAAATACTCCACCCGTCACCCATATCCAATTCTACATGTTACTAGCCCTACTTCCTAAGAATTTCCAAATTCTAGTTATAGTCTCACATACAACTTATACTATAATTACCACTGCACCGAAACTGTCGACTTGTCACGGTCATTGACCGTGACAAGTCCAACTTGTTAAAGTCAATGACCGTGACAAATTTTGGGGTGACAACTTCTTTATCATGAACTTGTCACGGTATTTGACCGTGATAAGTTCATAATATTATCACCGTCCTGTCACAATCTCTGACCTTGACAAGTTTTTGTCATGGTCAAAGATCGTGATAAGCCCATGAAAAAATAAAAAAAATAGTCATGGTCAAAGACCGTGACAGGCCCGTGTCAAGTTGGTTTGTCACGAACTTGTCACGATCTTTGACTGTGATAATTTCGGACAAAATTAAAAAAAACTGCTGGGTAGTATGGCCACTACCATTGCCTAGTAGTATATTTTTACCTGTTATAGCAAAATTGAACCTGTCCAAACAACATATATCCAAATAAAATATAAATAATATACAAAATTATGGCATATATAATCCATATCCAAATAAAATAGAAATGAAAACATCCATATCCAAACCCACATGTACCAAGATCAAGAAAATACAAATACAATCCAATATCCAAATAAAATAGATAGAAATAATGTCAATATTCAGCAGTTCAGAGGAGGAAGGAAGGCCACATGACATATGAATTGAGATACCCCATAATATATTGAACGCCGCATTGTTTGCGCAACCACAAAGGTGAGTATTCCATTCCCTCCACCACATGCATGACGCGCACTCTTACCGCAATGTGTTGGAGACTACGTCCATGAATCGGTATACTCAGGAGAAAGCTCAGATCCCTCAACCCCCTCACTATCTGCAACCCATAATATATGTCTAGTAGATGCATGCTCGACCAAACTAATGCTGACATAGGCCAGTCGATGGGGGTCACGATGGGAAATGGATCATCATATGGTGCTGAGTCCGTGCGTATTGATGATGAAACAGTGGTGTCAGCGTCCTCATCCTCATCCTCATCCTCGTCTACCTCTACCACCTTCTCCTTGTTCTTACCCTTGCCCTTTCCCTTTCCCGTGCCCAACTGATGCTTCATGAAGGCGTACATATCTAGGACTGTCGCCCCAACCTAGATAGTTTATCATCATGGGAGTCCATCTTATGTGCCAACCCGTTGTTGCTCGTCTCCATGTCGATGATCCTAGACTTTCCCACCCACGAGCTCACCCCTAGTCCTCCCCTTGCAATCCGCCCCGAGCACTTGGCTGAGTCAGTCCGTAGCCAAAGATGCTTTGTCGACATTAGACTCCGACTCATGCACTTCCTTAAGCTTTTCTTAAAAAAATAAAAGTACACGATTAGTTACTTAAGTAAATAAAAAAATTATAACATAATTAAAAAAATTAAAAATTTATAACTTACAATGGTGGTTGCGATGCTTGCGGCCACCTCCTTGTCCTTCTTCGTTAGAATTTCCACATAGGCATCGAGCCTAAGTGGCCTACCCCCAGGGCCACTCCCCGTGTCCTGAAATAAAATAGTATAGAATTAGTAAGTAACCCAAAGTAATGGTAAATTAGAATAACTAAAATTAAAGAAAAATAAAAACTTACCATCTTGTGCTCCACCTAGGCATAAGACGTTCGCCCGGAGTAGTGCATCCACCTTTTTCACCCGGTTGTCCCTCCCCGATTGGAGAGATGCCACTGTGCCAATGCGATCAGCTCCTTGGGGGGACGGTTTTACGGAGTCTAGAATGGACTCCCGGGTCTTCCGAAAGTACCGTGCTCGCTAATTATTCTTCCACGTCTTATATTGATCCCTAAATTTCTCCAACGTGGGGTCGTGAAGATATGCAGGCATGCCAAATTGTTCCTATCAAATAGATACAAACCATCCTACAAGTAAGTGTTACAGTTATAAATATAAATATAAATATTAAATAATTATCATTCGTACGCAACCTGTAGTGCCCCCAGATGTTAATCTTGAGGTCAATAGGCACGGCCCTGCAATCAGTGTACCCCGAGCCGAGAATCGCCTTCAATAACTCTACTGATCTAGCTAATAATGCCATCTTGTTCTTGACGACGAGCCCTAATTTGCCCCATTTTGGGGGCCTACTGCCCGAGGAGCCCTCATCGCCTCCGCTACTGTGCCCTGATGAAGTCATTTTCTGTAAAAATTGTTATTATTTTTACAAACATGTATATGAACATTGAATTAATGCTCAAATTCGATAAAAACAATACATACCAATACCAATACCACTTTATACCAATTTCAATTTATACCAATACCAATTTATACCAATTTCAATTTATACCAATACCAATACCAATACCAATACCAAACACTCCCGGGTCATGGACTTTGAATTAATGCTTAAATTGATTAAAATTCTAATTAACATATTCACTTGGTTATTAAAATGATCAAGTAAAAATTAATAAAAAGCATCAAATTGTCGTCCGATAATAATAAAGCACTAGAATAATACAACCACTAGTCATTACAAATAATTTGAATACTTATTACAAATAAAAAAATTGTTTCAAATTCGTCTTATCATTAAAAATGGATTGATATTCGGTAGGTGCATACAAGTCATCCACACTACTGTTTAGACGCTTTGGCACATGTGGGAGGATTGACCACAGGTCATTGTTGATATACTCCGAGTAAAATACTTACTTGACCTTTTTAAAAGAACAAACAAACGGCTCATCATTCACATGTTCGTTGCTCTTGAACTTGGACAAGTCAACCATGATCAAACTGGTGCCAGGATCAAGTTTATAGGAATTTTTATCCTCAACTCTTACCCAATCACAGTAAAATACAACCTCTTTGAAGTTTACATAGTCCAATTCAAATATATTTTGAATTACACCATAGTAAGTCATTTCAGCTTTATCGAGGTTTTTATCTTTCACGCTCGCTCGAAAGAAAGTAAGAGCCGTGTATGAAATGCCCGAGTTCTGTACATTTGTAATTTACTCGTGCACCCTTGCACCAAATACGTAACCGTTGAATCGATACTTTTTGTACTCTTGTTCCATGAATAAGGGTCCAATGGCTAGACGAGCAAGCTTTGATGTCTCATCACCCGTCTTTAAGAGCTGAGAATATAGATAAATTAATTAGGTTAGTTGTAAATATTTCTTGTAATGTGACATTTGATAACTTCCATTTTCATTATAATTACCTCATGTGACAACCACAACCTAAATTCGCTATCTGATTGTGCCATTGTTTTTCGTCTTTTATTGTTCTCACATACTTCATATTTTCTGCATAGACCGTGACAAAAGTATTACAAAATTAATCATGTAAAAATTAAAATAATTTAAACTTACTTTTTCCATTATTCTACATCTTCATGTGTGCAAATAGATAATGAGCAACTTGTTTATGTTGCAAACTCGTTAATTTCACTCGTTTGCCCATCACATGACCACCCTCATCGATGAACTCATTATTGTCATCCACACTGGTCAAGTCAGGCATATATTCCTGTGTGTAGATTGATGACTCCACGGTGATGTATTCCTCTGCAATTGATCCTTCAATGTATCGTGTATTCTTGATGTAATGTTTGAAAACTATCATCAATCTTTCAAATGGATACATCCACCGATATCTTACTAGGTCGCAAAGAAGTGCCTCGTCACATAGGTGTACCAACAAGTGAACACTTGTGTCTAAGAAAGATGGGGGAAAGTACTTCTCCAAGACACAAATTGCTTCGTTCATCATCAATTTTGCAGCCACCATGTGATCTCGATTGACTACCTTCTCATATAAAAGTGAGAAGCAGAAACCAATTTGCATAATAGCCCTCCACAAATTCTTGTGCTTGGAGAAACAATGCTTAAACAATAGAGGAACTAATTGCATGATCACATGCCAATTGTGGGACTTACACTTATGTAAATCATGGGTATCATAATTCACAATCCTTTGCAAGTTGAACGGAAAATTAGATGGAACTTTCAAATTATATATTGTGTCTAATAGCACATTCCTTTCCTCACTCGTAAAAGTAAGTGCACTAGGGGGAATTATTGTCCTTCCCCTACTATCTTCTTTCAACCATAGTTGTGGATTAAGTTTCAACGCTTTAAGGTCTTTTCGTGCATTTTCTCCATCCTTCGAATAACTCCCCCAAGGCATGTGCCCACAATATGTTCAGTGATGTTCTTCTATGCGTGCATCACATCCAATACATGGTGCACCGGGTTATTCTTCTAGTAAGGTAAGTCAAATAAAATTGACCTCCTAGACCATGCCTTTCTTGTCTCTCTTTCATTCCCAGTAAGGGTCTTCTTATGCCTTACATTCTTAAATTTAGGATTATTACCTAGCATATTAGGGCCACAATCAAAATATTTACTTTCAATTTTTGAGCCTGAAAGTATTCTCAGCCGTAGCCCATGTTCAACCCTGCTCGGTAAAAAAATGGAACCTTTCTCAAATCTAAAACTATGAGATGGGGGTAAAAACCTCTTATGGCAATGGTATACATTTTTTAAGCTAGTTATAAGGACACAAATTTCCAATTGAGTCCATATATAGTTTTGGCTCAATTCCGGACAAAATCATTTATTCATAGGATAGTATTTAATTGTAATATTCTCAAGCCTATGAAGTGTTTGTTGAAGACGTAGCGGCAAAGAGTATAAAGCTTCATCAAATATGCCAGTTTGCATGCCTCGTTTCTACGTCATCAATCATAGTTCCATGCTCCCAAGGTATGAATGCAAGATTATATATATAGGAGCTTGGAACAAGTTTATTGGGTGTTAGGTTTTATAAAACCTGTGTTTTGTTTTAAGAAAGAATTAATTAAAACTTTAAATAAATGTTTATAAATTTTTCTGGGCTTAAACAAGAATATTCAAACTTTCTATTTTTTCGTTCGATAGAGTCGTTCGAACGAGATTGTCGTTCAAACGAAAATGTCGTTCGAACGAACCTGCCAACGAGTTCCCATATTAGGCCACTGGAACATCGTTAGAAATGTCGTTCGAACGAGATTGTCGTTCTAACGAGATTTCCAACGAGATTCTAACGAGTTCAATCTGGAACGTCGTTAGAAGTCTCTTTCGAACGAGATTTCGTTCGAACGAAATGTCGTTCGAACGAGATGCCAGGCGGGAACAGTTTTTGGCAGTTTTTTGGCAGTTTTACACCCACTTTCCCACTAAGTTTGTAACCAACTTTTTCAGATTTTAATATGTGCGGGAATCACTTTTGATAATCGATCATTTTCATATCATAGAAACTCTTAGAGAGTGTTTTGAGAGAAAAATTAAAAAGAGAAAAAGATCAAGTTTTGAGTGAGATTTTCAAAGAGAAATTTACTTATCACTCTAGTTTGTACACCCATATTGTTTATCCAAGTTCACATATATACATATTAATTGCTTGGAGTTTGGCACCGGTTTATCTCTTCTGTTTCAAAGAGAAGTTTTAGTTTGCTTCTACATCCATCAAAGAATAAGACGTTTTGTTGCGATTCTACCCACTTGGAGAAAGGCTCCTTGCTCGGGTGACGGTGACCATATAAAGTCCTATCGGTGGATTCCGAGACCGCGGTGGTGTTCCGAGGTTATTCGCTAGGAAGAGGTGTCTACAAGAAGAAGCGTCGAGGTTTGAGAGGGATCGAGTCGTGCGTTGTAAGTCTATCTGTCTTGTACTTGTAATTCCGTATCTAGTGGATTTGTGGCTAGGGCCGTCCGAGGTTGTTTCCCGTCTTGGGTTTTTCCTCGTACATCGCGGTGTAGTGTGATTGGTTTATTTTATCTTGCACAATAACGTAGAATTCATGTTAAGAATAATTCAAGATAAAATTTGGTTTAAATCAGCACACTCATTTAATTTGGTGCTAAATTAAATATTGGGTAAAGTTTATTTAATTCAAGTCATTTGCTAAAATTTGGTTACGCCTAATTTGCTAATATTGATAAATATGACTTAGGCAAATTCTAGGACTCGAATTAATTAACTGGTTTAAGTGAATATATTAATTGATTATTTTACTTCACTTGGTTTAATTTTAATTTGTTTAAGAAATTAAAATTTGTTGTTTTAAAGTTGAACCATCACCTTTACGCTTCCGCATCGATTTACATAACAAGGAAATAATAATAATATTTTAGAATCGGGGCCTCGCGCACCAACAAGTAGTATCAGAGCCGGAGCGCTAAGTTATCACGTTAAAGATTCGTTTATCGGCTTTTTGTATTTCCTTACCTTTTTAGGTGGTTCAATTTTTTTTATCACTCTCATATTTTTTTCTTCTCAATGGGACGTCTTAATGAAAATTTGTCTAATTTTAATGAAAATAAATTTTTTGATTTTCGAGAGGAATTAAATGGGCTAACAAATGTAACGAAAATTTAAAGGAATTAAATTTGAGATTTGTAAAAAGAATTAAATTTCTTGAAAATGAAAATTCTTGTTTTAAAGCTCACATTGAGTCTTTGCAAATCTCCTTATCTCAAAAAGATATTTTTCGTGAAAAGCTCATGGACTTACATTCAAATTTCGATATTTTAGAAAAGTCCAAGAAAGAGAGTGAAAATCGTGAAAAGACTCTTAGGGACAAGTTTTCTCATATTGAGGGAGAGCGTGTTAACCTTCTAGGAATTATTGAAGATTTAAAGATGAAGTCCCATAATTTTGAGGAGTCTAATTTATTACTTGAGTCCGAAATTTTAAAAATGAAAAATGATTTTCAAGACTCTAGTAGTAGTTCTAATGGTTCTAGCACATCATGCTCAAATTCTTCCATTGCTAAAGCTAAAACCATTGTTTATCTTAGAGGGTCAACTTTGTCCAAGGTCTTTAAAAAGGGTCACACCTTAGGTAACATTCCTCGTGTTTACACATGCTTGCATTGTGGTAGGAAAGGTCACCTTAGGTCATTTTGTTTTGATCTTAAAAGAAGTCCAAGGAAATCTTTATCTAGCATTTTATTATTTCCTAATCCCCATCATTTTAAATATAAATCTATATGGGTTAGGAAATCACTATTAAATGCACTAGATACAAGATTTGTTGATTCTCATTTACTATCACATGAAACCTCCCTTGCTAAATTTAAAGGTTGAATGTGTTAGTGTTTTATGCATACTCTAGCTTTTTGTTCTTCATATTATATATCATTGCTAGATGTATGCATGTTTAGTCATTTTCTAGTCATTGCCTCATTTCATATCATATGCTACAAATTATGACTTGTTTATCTTTTTGTATTATATTTCTTCTGTTTGAATTAACTGAATAATATAAAAAGATTTTTGTTTATCATTTGTGTTTTATTTACTTCATTAATGCTTAATGAAAAATACAAATGATTTTTGTTTATCCTTTTGAGTATATATATTTATTTTGGTTAAAAAATGTTAAGAACTCAAAAAGATTTTTTTTGTGTGTATTTTTGTTTGACACACTTTATGTGGCATACATTTGTGTTTGAATCCCATCTTTTACACTCCCACGTGGCTAGAACTTTTGGTTTAGATTTTCAATCCTTAAAATGTTCTTTACCATGTTTTATATGGAGTAGTTGGATTTTGTATTGTTTAAATGGATTCTATTTTTATATGCCTCTTTTCACACATGCACGAGCTCTTTTGAAATCTTAATGTCACATGTTATATTTGAGATTTTTAAGGTGTTCTCCTACCAATCTAGTCATCTACATATCTATGACCTAGGAGGACTAGTGCATGTCACAATCCGTTGCACGTGAGCTTTGTGAGATAAAAAATTTATATATCTAAATGTGCACGGGGAAGGGCTCCGAAAGGATGAATTAAATCCTTTGCGATAGTAAGCCACTGTTTATTGGATCTAAAAGAAATACGTGATCCAAAGGCCTAAAAACAGAATATTGGCATTAAAAAGAAAACAATTTCCAAGGCCTATGTTTGTTTGATATATTCATTCAAAAGCAAAAGAATATATATGCTTATTGAGGGAGAATTGGATGGTATATCAACGGTTTGCACAATGTCCGTTTATCCTAGTTGTCTTTAATGTCATGACTCTATTTGGTTTGTAGAATCATCATCATGCTAGGCTTGTATGCATTGTGTATGTTTGTTCATTGAGTTCAATCTTCATATTACCACATGAGGTTATATTTAAATGTGATAAAGTTTGCAATCAAATGAGAACTCCGTGAATGTTTATTAAGTGTTTGGGTCTAAATTTAATTGTTGCTAGTTCACACCCCAACTCTTACGTTTCCATATGACACATTTTTGCCATACGAGTGTGAAAACTTATTGTATTTTATGTTATATGTGTGCTTATATCTATATATATATGCAAGTGCTTCATTGGTATATTTCTAGTTTATATATATATGATATTTGTTTGTCTTTGCCTTGCTTTTATTGCCCATATGCTTTCATGTCTTATCACTTTGAGCTTCAACATGCTGTTTATTAGTTCTTTATCCTTTGCCTATTCTTGAACAAAAAGGGGGAGAAATGATATGGGGAGAAATGGTATCTAATCCTATTATTACCGTATCTTAGTTTGGGGGAGATTTATCTTAGGGGGAGACGTCTTTCTAAGTATGTCATTTATTTGATAAAGGGGAGAATTAATTTAGGGGGAGTAATTACTTAATTGTTTTTAATATTTTGATATTCCCTATCCATTTGATGAGTTTGCTTAAGTGTGCAAGAATTATTCTAAAGCGGCATCTTTCAATGGCAAAGCGTTTGATCCTTGGGTTGAGTCAAGTTTGGGTGGATTTTGTTTTGAGTCTAGTGAGCTTGACGGCCCTTTAGGATTTTTGTTTGGTTTTTGTCACGGAATAGCCAAAGGGGGAGATTTGTAAGGACACAAATTTCCAATTGAGTCCATATATAATTTTGGCTCAATTCCGGACAAAAACATTTATTCATAGGATAGTATTTAATTGTAATATTCTCAAGCCTATGAAGTGTTTGTTGAAGACATAGCGGAAAAGAGTATAAAGCTTCATCAAATATGCCGGTTTGCGTGCCTCGTTTCTACGTCATCAATCATAGTTCCATGCTCCCAAGGTATGAATGCAATATTATATATATACGAGCTTGGAACAAGTTTATTGGGTGTTAGGTTTTATAAAAACTGCGTTTTGTTTTAAGAAAGAATTAATTAAAACTTTAAATAAATGTTTATAAAGTTTTCTGGGCTTAAACAAGAATATTCAAACTTTCTGGTTTTTCGTTCGATAGATTCGTTCGAACGAGATTGTCGTTCGAACGAGATTGTCGTTCGAACGAACCTGCCAACGAGTTACCATATTAGGCCACTGGAACGTCGTTAGAAATGTCGTTCGAACGAGATTGTCGTTCTAACGAGATTTCCAACGAGATTCTAACGAGTTCAATCTAGAACATCGTTAGAAGTCTCGTTCGAACGAGATTTCGTTCGAACGAAATGTCGTTCGAACGAGATGCCAGGCAGGAACAATTTTTGGCAGTTTTTTGGAAGTTTTGCACCCACTTTCCCACTAAGTTTGTGACCAACTTTTTCAGATTTTAATATGTGCGGGAATCACTTTTGATAATTGATCTTTTTCATATCATACAAACTCTTAGAGAGTGTTTTGAGAGAAAAATTAAAAAGAGAAAAAGATCAAGTTTTGAGTGAGATTTTCAAAGAGGAATTTACTTATCACTCTAGTTTCACCCATATTGTTTATCCAAGTTCACATATATACATATCAATTGCTTGGAGTTTGGCACCGGTTTATCTCTTCCGTTTCAAAGAGAAGTTTTGGTTTGCTTCTACATCCATCAAAGAAGAAGACGTTTTGTTGCGATTCTACGCACTTGGAGAAAGGGTCCTTGCTCGGGTGACGGTGACCATATAAAGTCCTATCGGTGGATTCCGAGACCGCGGTGGTGTTCCGAGGTTATCCGCTAGGAAGAGGTGTCTACAAGAGGAAGCGTCGAGGCTTGAGAGGGATCGAGTCGTGCTTTGTAAGTCTATTTGTCTTGTACTTGTAATTCCGTATCTAGTGGATTTGTGGCTAGGGCCGTCCGAGGTTGTTTCCCGTCTTGGGTTTTTCCTCGTACATCGCGGCGTAGTGTGATTGGTTTATTTTATCTTGCACAATAACGTAGAACGCATGTTTAGAATAATTCAAGATAAAATTTGGTTTAAATCATCACACTCATTTAATTTGGTGCTAAATTAAATATTGGGTAAAGTTTATTTAATTCAAGTCATTTGCTAAAATTTGGTTACGCCTAATTTGCTAATATTGATAAATATAACTTAGGCAAATTCTAGGACTCGAATTAATTAATTGGTTTAAGTGAATATATTAATTGATTAATTTTACTTCACTTGGTTTAATTTTAATTTGTTTAAGAAATTTAAATTTGTTGTTTTAAAGTTGAACCATCACCTTTACGCTTCCGCATCGATTTACATAACAAGGAAATAATAATAATATTTTAGAATCGGGGCCTCACGCACCAACACTAGTAGGGAGATGAAGAGATTCAGTCTCCTTTCCACAAATAGGACACCCCAAATAACCATGCACTACACAATCGAATAATGTCCCATAAACTGAAAAATCATGAATTGCCCACATCAACATAGATTTCAGCGTATACTTTTTTTTTAAAAGAGTCAAATGCTTGCACACCCTCTTCTCACAACCCATTTAATTCTTCTATTAAAGGATCTAGGTAGACAACAATGTCCTCACTTAGTGCCTTTGGCACAGGGATCAATAAAGACAAAATAAAAAATTCAGGTCTCATACACTGTGAAGGAGGGAGGTTGAGTGGGGCTAGGATCACTAGCCATACACTCTGATTGTCGCTTAGATTTCTAAATGGATTGAAACCATTTGTTGATACTGCCAAATAAATGTTACGATGTTCTCGAGAAAAAATGGGATACTCAAAATTTATTCTCTTCCAAACTGTGGAATCAATAGGACGGCGCATTAGATTTTCCCCTACTTCCGCCCTAGCAGGCCAAGTCATTGCTTCCGCTATTTATGGTACTGTGAAAAACCGCTTTAATCTAGGTCCAATGGGAAAATATTTCAATACTTTTTGAGACACTTTTGAGCTTGCGCCTTCTTTGCCAGTAGATTGGACATATTCAGGTTCATCGCATACCGGACACCGATCGAGATTGTCATACTCCTTTCGGTATAGTATGAAGTCATACACCTAAGAATGAATTGATTTATAATTTATTCCCAGACCTTTCAAACTATTTTTCATATTAGGATAGCTGTTTGGAAGCGTATTTTACTTGGGTAGCAAACCCTTCACCCAATTCAAAATTCCTGTCACGCTAATGCCCGATAAACCACGTTGAGTCTTAAAACTATGCAAACCAACTATGGCATGTAAAGTTGTTTGATCTTTCTCACAACCAGAGTATAACGGATGACTCGCCTTAAATTTTTAACTTTGTTAGTCATCGTCAAGGTTTATTATGATATCTTTATGAGTCCCTGAACCTTGTACATCATTAGTGACCTTTTTCTCTTCCACTTCATGAACTCAATACGTGTAATCAACTAAATGCTCTAGCATATTGTGATCTACATTGTCATCCTCCCCTTGTATATCTATCCTACTTGTTGAAGGTTTTTGTGAAGGTTGCTCGGGGACAAAAGGAACTTTTGGTTCCCCATTAAAAACCTAACTTTGATAACTATCTTGCATACCCCATCTTAACAAATGTAGTCCAACTATTTTCCACTCAAACACCTTACCATTATTACACTTAGCACACAGACACGGAATTTTTTTATCATCATAGCATCTCTTTCGTATTTCACAAATTCATTAGCACCTCTGTGAAACACATCCCCTAATCTATTTATCTCACCCATCCACTCTTTGTATTTAAATTTTTTATAATTGCTACTACGAACAATCACCTATTATGGGTAAAATAGCATAAAAACTGTGAATATTCAGTTTCCATTAGTATAAACAATCACCTATTGAATGTGTACGCATAACAACTAGAAGGATAGTTCTTATGGGTAAATTTATTCGTGGATTCAAATTCAAATTCAAATTCAATTTTAATTTGAAATTGAAATTAAAATTCAATTTATAATATTAATTCCAATTTCCTCCATCTCCTCTAAAGGGAGAGTGGTCCTATCCCATTCAAGACCGCATATATCTGTAATATACTTAACTCCTCATGCACATTGTTCCAATTTGAGAAAAATTCGGCAACATATCACCATATTTCTCCAAGTTCACGATATAGATTCCCAAATGTGAGTGTTATTTCAATTTATCAATTGAAATAACACTTAACATCGCATCATCTAGTATGTACCCATAGAACATTAAGATATGGATGCAGAACTTCCCCCAAATGTAACAAGTTTAAGCCACTAAGAATATTATTATACATAAACTATTCAGTCCCAAACTGTATAAAACGGGACAATTCGAGGGATCTCATTGCAGGGATAATGACTCTCGATCGGGTCTAAGGGCTATTGAATGCGTACTCATAAGAATTAGAAGGATAATATCTATGTGCACTATAAGTAATTTAAAGTGTGTTTTATTTAACCGCTTCCCCTGAACTTCTCGATGGATGGAATCTTAAACTTCTCCGGCAATCTTATTTTGGGGTAGGGACACATATGGGTGTAATCCATGTAGTTCCCGGATATCCTGACTTGGTCAAATTTCTTATATAGAAGTTTGAGGTCTTCCTTGACCTCAACAGGAACTGGCAAGTTAGCCCCTGGTGATGAGGCATAAACTTTGTATTTAAAACACATAGTTGGCTGTTTATGCCCTATACAAAACTAATACCACAACTTGGTACACTAAATGCAAGTGTAGCGGAAACTAGGGATCGAATCCATGAGGAATGTCGTATAGATTTTAATCAATTTATTATTTCAAGAATAAAAGTGTAAATGGTGATAGGTTGATAATGGCGGAAAGGAAAAATAAGAAGTTGTTAGCTCTAAACAATATTAATAAAACGAGACTCGGGATCGCGTCCCCACCATGGGCTAAATAACTGATAATTAGAATTTTGGTTTTCTAAAATATTTAATAGAGCATTTTTAGTTAACCATAAACATCACTCAAGAAGAAATTTAACTCAAACTTGCGACATAAAACATTTAATTCAAAATGGTCACACGCGGATTAAAATCGAATTATCTCTATAAAAACTAACGTTGCATGACAAAGAAAGTTTAACGCATAATAAATCCATTTTAATACGCGAGGTTTCGATTAAACATGATTTTACCCAAAAACAAACTTTCGGAGCTTGGCACCCATTAATGGCGAACACATGACCCAAACCCTTTTAACTAGGCACAAGTGATACGACGCAAATATTGCGTATTTCATCCGTTAACGTACGCGTTATTAGCCCCCTCGGGTACCTTAATTCCTATATTTATGCTCGATAATCATACAACCTTAATTTTATATGTTAACATGCTATATGAGGTATATTTTGGCTTTTGTAGGGATTACAGGTGCTAAGTATGAAGTTGGATGCATTCCGATGAAGTTTCGTATAAATCCGCTCGCGTAAGGGCATTTTAGTCAATTCACAATTTGGGAAATTGTCCCAATGTCTTCATGTAAGTTGTATCCCTCTGAACAAGCTTTGCGTGGCCACAAACGGTGCTCGATTACGAGTCCGAACGAAGAAGTTATGAGACTTTTAGCGGAAGAGGATTCCAAAGAGACCAAAACCAGGAGGCCAAATCGATTCGGCTCCAACCCAAATCAATTCGGCCCCCTAGCCAAATCGATTCGGAAATTTCCAAATCGATTCGGCATGGACCAATAGCCAAATATCGGGGGGCCAAATCGATTCGTCTCCAGGCCAAATCGATTCGGCCCTGCTGATATTTGGCAAATTTCCTTTTTATTTACAATTTTGCCATGGGATATTTTGTATTTAACCCTTATCTCTTCATTTTTAAGAGGGGACCTTAGATACTTTCATTTTTGCTAGATTTAGGGCTTTTATAATTGGGAGCTAAACCCTATCCCTCTTGCTTTGGATGGTTGTACTCTTTGTTTCGTAAGTTGTACCTTAACCTTTTCTTCCTTAATATAGTTGTTTTAGTTGTTTTCCTTGCTTTCTTTCCATTTTCCATGCCTAGATAAGTTTATTTATTGTTATTTATTTCTTTTATAGTGTAATATTAGTGTAAATTAGTTTATTTCCATGATTTGTCCGTAGATAAATAGGTTCGGGATTGTGTTCCGCCATTTACGGGTTTAAAACATCGAAAGTTAGGTTTTCGTGTGAAATTGCATTTAATTGAAACCGCGTGTATTAAAGTTGGATTGTTATGCGTTTAACTTTCTTTGTCACGCAACGTTAGTGTTTATAGCGATAATACGAATTTAATCCGCGTGTGACCATTTCCCGTTAAATGTTTAATCTCGCAACTTTGGGTTAAATTCCTTATTGTGTGATGTTTATGCTTAATTGAAAATGCTCGATTAAATTGCTTTTGAGCCTTAACTCTAATTAGTAGTTGTTTCGATCCGTGTGGTAGAATGCGATCCCGATCCTCGCTTTACTTTTGCGTAGCGTAACTTATTCTTTTTCTTTTGTCACCATTCCCAACCATCACCTTTTCATTTATTTATTTTACATTTTTATTCCAGAAGTAATTAAACAATTAAAATCTAAAATTCAATCACTCCCTGTGGATTTCTTACGATACCCGACTTACCGCTGTGCTTGCTTGTCAAGTGTAGTAGTATCTTAGGTTTTTTGTATCGCGGCGGCGAAACACACAACGATTGTGTCCTCACACGAACACACTTTTTTCGCCGGATCAACAAGACATAAATAAATTAATTAAAACAACTACTAAGTAAATGAAAGTAATAAATAAACAAACAACAACAAATAAATGAAAGAAATAATCCAACTACAAAAGCAAGAAAGTAAGGAATCAAGGCTTGTATACGAGGAAGAAGACAATTGAGAGAGTAGCTACAGCGGAAATATTGCGACTTCTCAAATAAAAACCAATTTTAATTAATCCCAAATTTTAGTTAAACCCTAAGACATGCATCTAGATGATTTATCAAATAAAATATAGCATGCATGATAACAAGAAACAATTTCAGGAAAAATCCCCCAAAGGGGCAAAACCTTTTATTTTCACTATAATTTGTAAGAAAACGGCTTACAATCGGATTACAATGAAAATACAGTGACTAAGAATTACCCTCAGGTATCGAATTCTGTAGTCGGCGGCTGGAAAGATCCCTTTCCAGGAGGGCAGTAATGAATTCACACGCAGCGAACCCACATGAACCTCAGTCCAATCAACAAAGGAAGAACCGCAACACTCCTCAATGACACGCAGCCATGAAACTTTGTAGAGACTCCCTCAGCAATGACACGCAGCCCTCGGTTGCAAAGATCTCTCCACAAAGGTTTGAACAAACACAAGGTTGTGTTCTTGGGTTACCAAAAAGATTCACAAAGGATTGGCAATTGCGTGAATCAAAACATGAGTCTTGGGACTCAAAAATATGAAGACTAGAGTAATTTGGACTCTCAAATTCGTCTCCTAAAGTCTTGCAAAACAACTCTCCCGAAGTTGGTATTTATAGGGAAATACATGAAGAGACCCACGATCTTGAAATGCTGAAATTCTATCCAGCGTACAGGTACCCCGAACCGATTCGGGTACCCCTGCGAACCGGTTTCGGGCTGGGTTGGGGAAAGAGTGCTGGGAACAGGTGCTTAAACACTTAGAAAAATTCCCAGAATTTTCAATGAACATATCTCCATTTTCAACGAGCCATAACTTGTTCACCGTAGCTCGGATTGAGGTTCCGTTTCTTCCAGTATCTTTTTTGCGGCAAGCTCTTCAACTTTCCAGTTGACCGGTCCTCTGGACGGTGGCTGTAAAATTACCAATTTTCCCTTGAACAACCCTATCATGCCTTGTTTCACTGATTTGACTTCTCTTACGTTCCACTTGCATTACGAGCCTACAATCAAGGAACGTGAAGTCGTTGATGCAGATGAGGGACATATTAGTGGAGATAATGCATGCTTGATTCCCGAAATTCGGATAGAGGCCGTCATGTGAGATCGTGAGGTGACGTGCCAAATGTAGCGGCATACGACATAAATAAATGAAACATTTCGGACATGAGAAAAATGTCCTTACAAATCTCCCCCTATGTCTATGCCGGTACATACATAAAAATCCGAATTATCAAATATGAAATTGCCAATACAAATCTACCCTCCCATGAACCCAAAACTGGAAAAGGTACAAATGAATAGTCTTCATCGTTTGTTCTTCAAATCTTTAGGAATCTCAAAACTTTTCTCATGAGGGTGTGCAACATATAGATCTGCAATCTTCATACCTACACACATGAGACAAAGCAAATACCACGTGACATATCGAGTTTCAAATGAGATAACATGGATATCAATATATGATAAAAACATAAGCAACATCTCAAAAACTCCCCCAAAATTCAAACTCCCCCATAATATGATAATTCTTTCTCCCCCTTTTCATGATGTCCCCAAATAGACAGATGAGAAGAATGAAACAAATAAGCAAAATCGGGGTGTCACGGTATACAAAAACATACACAAACAATTTTTGATTTTTCAATTTTTCGGCAAAGGTAGGATACCAATACGAACAAAGATGATACAAAAATCACACCATGGATTTAAACGCAAACAACCAAGTCATGGAAATGGAATGAATGGGTGTGAACACATTCGATAGGTAAATCAACTCAATCAATCATATGTGCACGATGCATATGTGTACCCCTAATGAATGAGCATCAAAAGTATCCTTAGGTGTAAAAAATTTGTTGAATTTATATGACATCGTCTTATGCAAATCAACAAATCAAAGTCAAAGTGATTTCCACACCAATAACGTCCAAAACTATGTAGCGCATTTTCAAGCAATTCAAGGACGTGCAAACCCGTTTTAAATTCTCCAACCAAAAACCCTCAAATATATTATCTTTTAGAGGTAATTTAAATTCTCAAACATTGGAGAATTGGTGCAAAAACCTAAATGGCCCCTTTTTGGCATGAATATCTTTTTATTGCCTTTCAATTTTTTCGGGCTCTTTTAACCTCTTTGGACCTCGGATAATAAAATTCCTCAATTTTTAGGTCCTTTTTAACGGTGGCTTTTGCGCAAAGGATAGATAATTACCTTTCGCAGCCCCTCCCCATTATTCAAACAAAGCACACAAACTCACAACACGATTTTTATATGCACAATTTCCTTATAAAAAATTATCGCGCTTGGTTTGTTTTAAAGACAGGATTGAGATGAAAACACCCAACCAACATGTGATAAGACAAGAACAATAATCAAACAAATCCGTGCATGTGTGCAATAAAGGAAACATGAGTCAAACATGTAGGAAGTAACACTTAATTACATCTTAATGACTCCAAACATTATAAAGCACAAGGATGAATTGACCTATTATCTCAAAACACTATCAAATAGTCAAATGAAAAAAATGGAATGATGTTGTGACTTGGTCATCCAAAGTGTTCATCCATAAACGGAGCCGAGGACGAAAGAAAAAATGCTCCCCTATTTTAGTAAGCGTTTCATGTCGGCGTATTCGTGCCGGTTAGACGTCGGCCATGAAATCCATCGCTATACCGAGCAGATCATGGGCAACAAATAGGCGTGGGGAAGAGGGAGAGGGGGGCTACGAGCCCTCTCCCGTTGTTGTTCCCGGACTACCCATCCCTTCCTTCCCCTTCGCCCGGCCCTTATAGGAGTAGGGGAGATCATCTTTCTCGAACGAAGTGCAATACAAAAATCTTTTTGGATTTTCTCAAAATTTTATCAAAAAAATTCAAAAACAAGAATTTATACAAAAAGTACAAGTCATCACACTAGTAAAAATATATCATGAAACCACAACTAGTGTATGACAAACATGCAACCACAATCAACCAAAAGATTTAACATGGGGTGAATCACGTGCAAGCAAACGGGAATCGTGGACAAATAAACCATAAGCCTCTAAATCCGATTTTCTAACCCAAATTGATGTGTAACAAAGTGTGGGGGTTTTGGGAATCGAATTTATTCTTTCATTAACCTTCCTAGGTCCATTTAAAAGCTTGTAACAAAATTGCCTAAGATGACCTTGCCTACCGCAATGTGTGCAAGTGTAAATCGGGTGGTGTGTGTTACCTAAAGGTGGCCCTCTCCTCAAATTTATCGGTTGCTCTTTCCGAATTTGCGTAGGTGGGACTCTCCTAATGATCCTAGAAGGTTCTCTCACAATGTTCTTAAGGGGTTCTTTCCTAACAACTTTAGGTCCCTCTTTCTTAACAAACCTAGGAGGCTCTCTCACACGTGTGGGAATGGGTTCAACATATTTTTCAAGACCTATCCCACCCCTATCCATTTTGATCTCGACTGTGCCTAAAATCTTATCAAGTTTTTCAGACCTAGACTCCAAATCAAATTTCACTTTACTTGAATCTTTCAATTTCACCTCAAGTTCACCTATCCTAGATTCAAGTACTCTTTTAGAATCCTCAAACTCTAAAAGCTCCTTTTTCATAGTCTCCATCAACCCTCTAAGACTATCTCTCTCACCCTCGACGTACTCAAGCTTCTCTTTAAAAATTTTAACATGAGACCTAAGTTCTTCAACTAAAAAATCATTATTTTTTATGGCACACTCTTTCAACTGAGCTTTCAATTTCAAATTTTCTTTCTTTGTTTTCAAAGTTTCAGCATAAAGTTCATTGAAAGCAGTTTGCAAGTCATGATCATCTACACTTTCCTCCTCACTTTCATCCACACTCCCATCACCTTCACTATCATCACTAATCACATGGATGGGAAACTCTCGCCTAGAAGCATAAAACACTTCTTCTTCTGAATCACAATCACTAAGGGTAGAAACATGAGAAATCGGTTTATTCAATTTCTTCTTTAAATTTGTGGTACACTCATGTAACGTGTGACCAACACCCTCACAACAAGGACACTTCTCAGATTCGTTTTCAACAGAAGATTTAAAGAAAGAGTTTGTGTGAATTTTCCAATTAATTTTTTCAAAAATTTGACATCGAAGATCATCAAAACCATCAAAAGCCATTTTTGTAAAAAAAAAATCAAATCGCAATAACTTAGTGCAACAGGCTCTGATACCAATTTGATGACGTGAGAAGTCAAATTGTATAAAAATAAATAAATCCTTGAAAAATAAAGATCACGCGATAAATTAGCGTAACCCACTCTGATACCAATTTGACGACGTGAGAAGTCAAACTGTATCAAAATAAATAAATCCTCGAAAAATCAGGATCACGCGATAAATTAGCGTAACCTGCTCTGATACCAATTTGAAAACGCCGTATGCGACTGTGTGATACCGATTAAAAAATAACTCGCAAGTTTTCAAGTAACCCTTATTTAATTAGAGTCTACTTTTAAATCAAATAAATTCAGCCCCTAATCATGCATCTATGGTGCGTGTGTCACTCCTATAAACAAATATGCGAAACAAGTTTAAGGAAAAATCCCCGCAGGGCAAAACCTTTTATTTCACTATAATAAGTAAATCGCAACTTACACGGATTACAATGAAATACAGTGACACACGAATACCCGCAGGCGTCGGTCGGTGTCGTCAGCAATGAATCCACACGCAACAAACCCACATGAACCTCAGTCCAACAACGGAAGAACCGCATCACTCCTCAATGACACGCAGCCATAAAACTTTGTAGAGACTCCCTCAGCAATGACACGCAGCCCTCGGTTGCAAAGATCTCTCCACAAAGGTTTGAACAAACACAAGGTTGTGTTCTTCGGTTACCAAAAAGATTCACAAAGGATTAGCAATTGCGTGAATCAAAACATGAGTCTTGGGACTCAAAAATATGAAGACTAGAGTAATTTGGACTCTCAAAAACGTCTTCTAAAGTCTTGCAAAAAAACTATCCTGAAGTTGGTATTTATAGGGAAATACATGAAGAGACCCACGATCTTAAAATTCTGAAATTTTATCCAGCGTACAGGTACCCCGAACCGGTTCGCGTACCCCTGCAAACCGATTTTCCCCCCCGAACCGGTTTCGGGCTGGGTTCGGGAAAGAGTGCTGGGAACAGGTGCTTAAACACTTAGAAAAATTCCCAGAATTTTCAATGAACATATCTCCATTTTCAACGGGCCATAACTTGTTCACCGTAGCTCGGATTGAGGTGCCGTTTCTTCCAGTATCTTTTTTGCGGCAAGCTATTTAACTTTCCAGTTGACCGGTCCTCCGAACGGTGGCTGTAAAATTACCAATTTGCCCTTGAACATCCCTATCATGCCTTGTTTCACTGATTTGACTTCTCTTGCGTTCCACTTGCATTACGAGCCTACAATCAAGGAATGTGAAGTCGTTGATGCAGATGAGGGACATATTAGTGGAGATAATGCATGCTTGATTCCCGGAATTCGGATAGAGGCCGTCATGTGAGATCGTGAGGTGACGTGCCAAATGTAGCGGCGTACGACATAAATAAATGAAACATTTCGGACATGAGAAAAATGTCCTTACAACAATGAATAGTATAATATACTAATATACATGGGTATAAACCCAAAAAGATAGGAGAGGGAAAGCTCCAATAATAATCCCCAAACTCTAACCTAAAATAATATCATGAAGTCTAAAAATGATCCCCTAATTTAATAGAATGTTTACTTCTAAATACCCCACCAAAAACCCACTATAAAAAATAAATTTACGGACTTTTGCTATATTCGAATCGATTTTTCATTTGGCCGAATCGATTCGCACCTGACAGTGTTGAATTCTCGGCTTCGATCAACAATATGAAAAATGTCGTAACTTCTTCGTTATAACTCAGAATTAGGCAATGTTGGAGGCTAAACTAAGATAACTTAGAGAGATAAAACATCCAAGAGACGTTAGGTGAAAAAATCAAATTATGAAATGACTAAAATTCCTTTGAATGAGCCATTGAGTATGCTTTTGAAGTCAAAACCATCCTAAAAATGTGAAACCTCCTTCGATACAACCCGGATTCATGCACCGTTAGCGGCCACGCAAAGATAATTCAAAGAGATTTAAATTTCATGAGGAGTTAGGGATTAAAAACAGAATGCTGAAATTACTATAATTGCCCCTCATAGATGCAAAATTCGACGGAATTTCATCAGAATGCTAAGGAACATCACCCTAAGCACCGAAATGCCTACAAAATCTCAATTATACCTCATATGGCATGTTAACATATAAAATGAAGGTTTTATGGTTAACGAGAATAAACATAGGAATTAAGGTACCTGAGGTGGCTAAAATGAACAAGTATAAGGGTGAATAAATACAATATTCGTGTCGAATCACACCCCCTAACTTACACATTTGCTAGTCCCTTGCAATGAAGTACAAATAAGGAAGAGCAACACGTAAAACACAAAAAAGGAGATATATACAAAGGGGATAAATGCCACTTTCTCGAGAGAACGATTGTATTTAGCATATGCAATAAGCTGTTAAACCCCTAAGTTACCCTAGTGGACGAGTGTCATCTCGTGAGGGTTTTTTGGGATGAAACCCACAAACATCATATAGTATCCTCAGAATATGCCCAATCACATGCGACAAACTCAATACTATGAAAAAGATTTCAAACATGTTATTAGCATATAAAACGAATTCAAACAAAAATCTGTAGTTATTAACATTATGGAACAAACTTCATGGAATTGAAACCTTAAAAATGTGAGGGAGGCGAGCACATGCATAGTATGATTTGGCAAAAACTTAAATAAACAGAATAAGCGTTAAAGCCTGCATATAATCCGATCCTCATCCGCATTAAACTTAATAAATGAATTCACTATGAAAATGGAGGTAACACACAGGACATGCGGGCATAAGGAGTAAATGGAAATGGAAACTAGGCCATGCACATGTCACTAATGAAGAATGATATATAAAAAATGAAAAACGTGTAATCTCAATGAAATATACCTCTCATTAAAGGAGGCAAAATGTATTTTCACAGGTTATCAAAACTATTTAAACTTTAAAATTGAAATCACCCTAGGATCACATAGGACTTTATAGGGTTGTAATGTAAGCTAGGCTCGAGTTATGAAATGAAGAAAATTTGATTGGATTCAAAGTGTTCGGGGATGAAAAACTTGGGATAATGGAAAATGTGGGCAATTTTAAAATTGGAAAATGATTTCCATAGTAAGCATTAAATATGAAATTGGAGAGCAACAAGGATTATTGAACATTACATACAACATATACAAACTTTCTCTTTCGTTTTCTATTCTTAATCTCATGTTTTTTTTTTTGGTTTTTCTTTTTCACTACACTTTTTTCTACTTTTCTCATTCATTTCATGATTAATTGCAACTGCAAGACAATAACATCATTCAATTCCATGTATCATTCCAAACATAGGTAAGGAGGGTGATATATATGGTTTATACTCCAATGAGAAGTTGGTTTTGAGATTTTGGGTTATGAAACGAAAGGCTATATTAAGTCTCAAAGGGGTTGACTAGGGAAATATATAAGGTGAGGTCAAGGCTAATATGGATGATATAACAAATATTGCCTATAATCATTTCATAAAGTTTATGCAATTCTCGAGCCAAAATTATTTTGAAAATCATGCTCAAGTAACACATTTCAAAATATGAACTCAATGAATGAAAGATCAATTGAAAGAATAGTGACATTACTGATGAAATCAATGTTTTCAATGAGGAAAGAGAAGTGTATAACACTAAAAAATGAAGATATGCCCAAAGCTCACTCGGTGTAAGTATATACAATGCAACAAAAGATTATCGAGTTATAAAAATCTTAAACGAAATCAATAAAATAAGAAAAGTGCATGTGCTGATGGGACAAATTTTAATTCATGAAGTTATTCATAATATCAATGATTTGAGGACTAAAGTCTAATAACTTCTAAAATAGAGAACACCCATCATTGAATGTCTATTGGATCGGGCATTTGTTAAAATTTATCATTGGAAATAAGGCAAAATGCCAAACAAAAGAGAAAAAAGAAAAAAAATATTTATAAAAATTTTCAATTTTTTCTAAGAAAGTACAATTAGTAACTAACATGTAATAAAATCCATAGACAAAACAAAGAAATGGATAAAATATACCCCACCCCCTAACTTAAATATTGCATTGTCCTCAATGCTAATCAAGAACACAACATAAAGAGAGGAAAAGAAAGATATTAGCCAAAGTAGAACGATATCAGATAATTACGAGTCCAAATAATCTACAAAACAAGTTAGTACCGAGCATAACAAAAAGAAATAATAAAATGTTTAACTAATTACACTAGACTAAACTACAAGGAAAAAAAACTAAAGAAAGAAAGAATAAAAAAAACTAACTATTTACAACCTACTATTTGGACTTCACACTAACTATACCCTAGAAGTCTAAATAACTGAGGATCCACCAAAAATATGGTTTGACTTTGAAAGATCCATGGTGGACCCTCCATATCATGCATACCTCCCAAAAAATTGGAATTTCGTTTGAAAAAAGGAAGGAATGTGTAAGGCGTAAGAAATTAACCATCGCCGATTAGAAATTTTTGGAGGATGATGAGGGATTTTTATAACAAGGGGGAGAGGTACACTTGGGGTCCAAGAAAAATTGATTCACCTCCTAAAGGTTTTTCAATTGGAATGGGAGGTGGTACGCACATGGGGATACAATCCATCTTGAAAAATAAGTCCGGCAAAGAGTCCTCGTCGGTAAAAGGTGTAGAAGTTTTTAAATTTTCTACCAACTCATAGGAATCAATCAGTACATATAATGGTTCAAGAACGAAAAACTTAAATGATAATGGACCAAATTCAATCTCAATCAACTCATAGTCGGAAGAAGATTGAGTTACGAGGGAGAAAGACTCACTTTCAATGAAATGCTCTTTAAAAATTTGAGGTGAAGAACAAGTCTCCACCTCCTCTTTGATTTTTGCAAAAGTGTCAATTTCATGCAAAGTGTGTCGAGTCTTAATCCAGTAACAATAATGTTATCCACACTTTGGTTGAAAATAAGTAAGGTTTCTTCCAAAGTAGGCTTCCTTGGCTCTAGAAACTCGAAATTCTCATTTGCTTGAAACTCATCTTCAAGTTCATAAGTATCGTAATACAAATCGTCGTTGGATTCGAATAATGCATCCAACTCAAGCTCCCCAAAATGATTTTCATGCCAATAAATGTTTTTAAACCTTTCAATCTCAAGAAATTCTTGAAAATGGAAAACTTAGAAACAATCCCCAAAGTAAGAATCATTAGAATGACCTATTAAACCATAAAAATAGGACATGGTTACGTCCATGTTGGTAGATGTAGAATGCAAGTAGGAAGGAGCACGATCGAGAATCAAAGTTTATTAGCGCTCAAATGTGCTATCCTGCAAAAAAGGTTAAAACAAAGAATACAAATACAAAAGAAAAAATGCTACAAAATAATAAAAAAATTACAATCTAAAACTCACTCCCCGATAACGGCTCCATTTTTTATGAGGCGTAAACTTTATATTTAAAACACGTCGTTGGGTATTTACATGCTATACAAAATAAATACCACAACTTGGTAAACTAAATGGAAGTGTAGCGGCATGTAGGGATAGAATCCACAGTCAATGTCGTATAGATTTTAATCGATTAATTGTTCCAAGAATAAAAATGTAAACGGTGATAAGTTGATTATGGTAGGAAGGAAAAATAAGAAGTTGTTAACTCCAAACAATATTAATAAAATGAGAGTCGGGATCATATCCCTGCCATGGGCTAAACAACTGATAATTAGAATTTGGTTCGAAAATATTTAACCGAGCCTTTTTAGTTAATTATAAACCTCACGCAAGAAGAAATTTAACTCAAAGTTGCAAGATAAAACATTTAATTCAAAATGGTCACACGCAAATTAAAATCGGATTAGCTCTATAAATACTAACGTTGTGTGACAATGAAATTTAAAGGCCTAATAATTCAATTTTAATACGTGAGGTTTCGATTAAACATGATTTTCTCCCAAAACAAACTTTCGGAGCTCGACACCCATTAATGGCGGACACATGACCCAAACCCTTTTAACTGCGCACAAGACATAAATAAATTAATTAAATAACCTACTAAGTAAATTAAAACAATAAATAAACAACCAACAACAAATAAATCAAAGAAATAAACTAATAACAAAGCAAGAAAGTAAGGAATTAAAGCATGTATACAAGGAAGAAGACAATGAATAGTATAATATACTAACATAAATGGGTACAAACCCAAAGAGAGGAGAGGGAAAGATCCAACAAAAATCCTCAAACTCTAACCTAAAAATGATATTATGTAATCTAAAAATGATCCCCTAATTTAATAGAATGTTTATATATAAATATCCGACCAAAAACCCACTTAAAAATAGAGATTTGGGGACTTTTACTATAGCGACTCAATTTGGCATTTGGCCGAATCGATTTGAACCTGATAGTGCTGAGTTCTCAGCTTGGATCAACAATACCAAAAATGCCGTAACGTCTTCGTTACAACTCGAAATTAGGCACGGTTCGAGGCTACGCGATGATAACTCAGAGGGATACAACATTGAAGAAGACATTAGGCCAAAAAAATAAATTATGAAATGACTAAAATTCCCTTGAATGTGTCATTGAGTGTTCTTTTGAAGTCAAAACCATCCTCAAAATGCAATAACTCATTCGATACAACTCGGATTCATGTACTGTTGGCGGCCACGCGAAGAGAATTCAAAGAAATTCAAATTTCATGGGAGTTAGGGATTAAAAACCAAATGCTGAAATTACTATAATGCCCCCTCAAAGATTCAAAATTTGATGGAATTTCACCCGAATGCTACCGAACTTCACCCTAAGCACATAAATGCTTACAAAAGATCAATTATACCTCATATAGCATGTTAACATATAAAACAGAGGTTGTCTAGTTAACGAGCATAAATATAGGAATTAAGGTATCCGAGGGGGATAAAATGCATAAGTACAAGGGAGAATAAATACAATATTCATGCCGAATCACCAGGGTGGGCAAGGTTTGGCAAAAGGTGCTGAGATGGCGGTGGACCATTGGTAGGTGGGGCACGCGGATCATGTTGATATTCTTCTGGGACCAGGCTCGGGAGAGGGTGGACTCATGGCACGAGGAAAGAGGACCTCGAGTTCTTTGAGAATCTGTATCCAATTTCACAGCATCTTATGTACCTCGGTTTGAAGGTCGTCAATCTTGGCACTGAGTTAGACTAAGAATGGTATCGAATCAGGTTGATCATTCAAATCATGATTGGTGTTCTACAAGAAAAGATTGTAAAGGTAGATTCCAGACTCAGATGAAGTAGTAGAGGAATTGGTGGAGGTTTGGGGTGCTTTGATGGTAGACCAAAGCTAATAGGGATCCAGGCCAAGAATTAATTATGTGATTGACCTTAGAAGGAAAATGATTTGAATTTATATTTGAAACAGGGAAGAAAGGATTGTTTTGGCATTTATGAAAAAAGAGGAAAAATGTTTTTGACATTTTGATAAAAAGGAGGAAAATATGTTTTTGGTATTCCGATTTTTTGAGAAGGAAAAAGGGAAGAGAAAAAATGAGAGAAGAATCTAAGAATGATTATTATTATTATTATTATTATTATTATTATTATTATTATTATTATTATTATTATTATTATTATTATTATTATTATTATTATTATTATTATTATTATTATTATTATTATTATTATTATTATTATTATTATTATTATTATTATTATTATTATGTTTTCACTTATATTAGGTTTACCTAAATGCAAAAGAAATGCCAAAAAGGACCCGAGATTGGGAAAATTGGGTTTAAAAAATAGGTAAGGTAGGGTTTGACTTGTTTCAAGGCTCTTGGATAGGGTCCTATTTTGAAAAATGATCAAAATAGTACGAACATTTAGGCGGCATACTAACCCGGGATTTTAACAGACTTTCGTATGGCAGCTGACAAACTAAATATGAGTTCCCTAGGTTTGACGCCTAGATGAGGTTTATGCTATTGTTGGCTTTGTGGAAGGGTTTCCCCCTTTGGCGTGACTTACAAAATATACTTATTAATTTTGAGGGTAATCAGTATGTGTGGACAAGCCATTTAATACACGTGAATTGCCTCACTATATACCTCATGGAGACAGTACGTGTAAGAGCGAATTTGATATACCCGATGTACGTGAATGAGTTCCCTGCTATATATCTACCATCATGAGCTCAATCAAGAAGTATGATGCGAGGGGCAATCTTTGATATACGTCAAAGGTACCAGGCCAATGGAAAGTGAGAGTCATATTGCTTAGTCTAACTACGACTTATCAGACTAGCACCCATCACAAAGTGACCCCCTAGTACGGGACAAAATATTAGTCAATAGCCATGCTCTTGGTGATGTAGTGTGCAAAATGAACGATTCTTAATTAGTATACTATGGACAAAGTCCTTTATTTGGCACGATGTGCAAAGGAAACACTATACTACTAGGGAAGAATGTGCAAGTAAAAGTCAATCCGGCATGGAGCATGAAGACTACACTAAGCATGGATATATATGAGTGAGTGATATGTGAATATCTACGAGTGAGTGTGTGGTAGTGAGCCTAAGAATGGATTAACTAAAAGTGACATGTGACATGTGCAAGTGAGCATGGATATATACAACTGTGATAAGTGGAAGCGTGTGCTGGTGAAGCCTAAGCATGGATATTCTAAGTGGTGTGTGAAACAGGTGGGTATAAGTAATTCTACGTACAAGCGTAAGTAGTGTGAGGTGTACATGGAGGGTATTTATTAGTTAAGTGAAAAGTGAGAGGTGATATATACATGAGGTAGATACACAAGAAATAATAGAGGAAAAAAGGGAACATACAGGTAGGTGCATACGAACACATGAAAAAAGTGATAACACCCATGTAAAAATAGATTTTGGCACTCTTATGAGAAATGAAGATCCCCAACAAAGTCTCCACCTTGGTCATCCGGTCTCTCGATCGGCATGTGCGCACGTGGTGGGGAGGTCGGGTCCTTCCTCGGGGTGCTTCGGTCGTCGTCAAATGTCGGCTGATGTATATAGATAGAGTCGCTAGCCTATTTTGAACAAAACATGCAAAAGAAATGTTGTTGCCTCTAGAGAACGACATCAAAGGCATCAAAGACATACTGATGCTTTCGAAACCAATTACTTCAAGGATTCGGGGACTAAATTACGAAATGGGAAGGTGTTAGGCATCCATCCTGCCATTTCGGTCTCTCATTGGAATGTGTTATTCTTCTCCTTAATAACTCTATAAAGTGTGCGCACGTGCATATATAAATAGAGAATGGAATTACTCGACTCGTGTCATGGATAGAGGTGGAGAGAGGTCATCCGTAGGAGTGTTCCCAAAATAGTAATTAAAATATAACGTGTATATTTATCTAATTACTGATCGTTTATAGAAAGATGATGGTATAGTTTGGACAAAACACAAGCATGAATCACACATATAATACCTGGAAATAGCATAAGAACAAAATTGGGAAAGGAGGACTGGAATCTTGAATTTTACTCGAGATGCCTATGAATCCTAAAAAGATATCAAAGTCCATGTAGTTCTCATACACGGGGGTGGGGTTTATCCCATATATCCAACCAAGCATTTTATTATATGTGTGTGTGTAGAAAAAAGGACGTTTTGGTGTGAGAAAATGTTGTGAGAAATCTCCGTTTGGAATTTATAAGCGAACCCTCTTTTTCTTGTTTTTGTTTTTCTTGTAGAAAATATAGTGTGTGCAATAATACTAATAAATATTTGGATATTAATATGCGTGACTAACAAAGATGAAATGCTAAAGTAAGAATTGAATAACTGACGCGAAAATAAGGAAATTCAAAGAGAGAGTGAAAGGTTTGGACCTTCTTTGGAAGCTTTAAGATCGATCTTGATAGTTAAAGGGATTCCCTTGAAAGTGGATGAAGGTGGTGGTAGGAGGGGGAATGGAATTTGATAAATTGGGATGGAAAAGTATGAAAATGGAATGTGTAGGGAGAGTTTTCAACACATAAACAATAATGACTTTGAGAGAATGTTGTTGAGATCACTGAAAGGGATGTTTCTGAGGTGCCTTTCAAAGTGATCTCATGATCTCCATATATAGGGTCAAGGGAGGTGCCAATCGGTATTGTCCTTGACATGCCTATCGGCAGGCAACCCCAGACGCATTGCCGATAGGCAGGGAAATGGGTTTGCCATTTGGCAGTCTCATGAAAATTTTCCAATAAAAGGTCGTAAAATGCAATTCGTAAGTCTGAATTGTGCAGGGGATGTACCATTGGAAAGGGTATTTAGAGAGCTTTAATAATCCATTGAGACGGTCTTAGGTTCGAGAGCTAACTGTGATCAAACAGGGCTCGGAGGAAAAGAGATCATTCATCCAATTCGTAAGGCCAATTTGCGCACGAGATGGACCGTTGGAAAGGTTATACAGGTCTCTTAGATATTCCAAATAGCTTTGCTCGGTTTAGAGAGTTGACCTTGGTCAAACGTGGCTCAAAAGTACCCGATGACCTTTAGAGTAAAATGGGTCGTTTGTCAGTATAGTAAAGCTGATTCACGCACGAGGTGGACCGTTGGAAAGGTGATTCAGTGACCTTTAAAGTTTCATTTAGTATTGTTTGATATAAAGAGTTAATGGGATTCAAATGAAGCCTGAGAGTACCCGGTGGCCTTCATATTAATGTCTGGTGGGAAATGGTTTAATCGTCCAAAGCATAGGGACGATTCGTGTATAGGGCGAACAGTTAGAAAGGGGATTTATGGCCCCAACCCCTCGAAGATTCATTGAGCTTATAATCAGGTGTGAAAGTTTATTGGGGTCAAAATGGGACTCGGGAGCACCTGTGGCCATCAGATTGGTTTTTGATTATGAAGAGGACTATTCGTCTGAAGTGTAATGCTGATTCGCGCATGGGGTGAACCGTCAAGAAGGGGGATCATAGCCCGTCAAAGATTCATTGAGCTTTCAATCTAACGAGAAATTTGACCCCAGTTATATTAGGCCTGAGAGCGCCAGGTGGCCTCTAGATCGGTACTCAGAGTATGACTTAGGGTTTATGATGAAGGAAGAACTGATGGGTACATAAGGAGGCATAAGGGGGGTCCTAGAATGTGTAGTGTATGATTACATATAGAATTTTGTGGTGCTAAAGGCGATAAGAACTGGGAAAAAAAATAAAAATCATCAAGCAATTAATAGTATAGATAAAAAGGCTGCGAAAGTAAAAACTATATTCATAACGAGAGTAATATCCTTTTTGAATTTATTCTTGCAATCATAAGGGCAGATAAGATATCCCTCAGCCCATTTGGGTTAATCTGTGTCAGGGCTAGGTTCGTAACCTTGAGAATTTTCTAAGTCCAAGGTTGAAGGCATGTGAGGGGAACTAGACCCCGTTATTGGGTACTGTGGGATATTACCTCTGGTTCGTGGAAGAAAGCGAGCTGATTGTCCCCTGCGAGAATTCACAAGCCTCTGATAGGATTTTTAGCGAATCCCTGGTCATCTAACATGGATATTTCATTACAAAAAAGAAGTCTATCTCTTTCCCGATCACAACCTGAAGTCCCCGCCTCATTATACCTACACAACACGGATGTGTTACGAGTTTCTCATCTAGAAGTCGTGATGTATTATCCGATGTTTGACTTATTTAGAGTTTGGTTTTTTGTTAAGGACATGTCATACTCAACTATACGTCTTGTCTCAGTTGTCTCCATGGAATCGCATCAAAAAGTGACTAGCTCCCTATAAGTATCAACAGAGGCCATAGAAGTAGTATCATAATGTGGACTACTGCGTTATTCAAGAAGTAAAAGGGGCTTTATGTTATGAAGAGGATGGGCATGTAAAACTGTGGGAGGTATATCCTAAGGTGTTCCTAGTAAAATCTGTCCATCCACTCCCCAAAATCTCTACTCATAAGGCTACGACAGGAATTTGTGAAAGCTAAGGAAGCCTAATTGTTAGAAGACTACGACCTCTAGTGTGAAAGACTCCAAAATATAAAGTCTATAAGTACCTCGAAGTGAAAAACTAGTGTAAGTGTTAGGAAAAGGCCACGTCCGCATTTGAGAGGACGCAACGTGGTTCACAAATACCTAACATTACTAATCATAGATTCGCAAGAATCTAAGATCAAAATACACTACACTAAAAAGGATAAATTGTCACCTTTGAGCCGTCAAGACTTGTCCCTATCATTTACGGTGACAAAAAAACATGCATTTTTTGTCACGATCAATGACCGTGATAAGATCGTGACAACGATTTGTCACGGTCATTGACCGTGACAAGAACAGTTGTTACGGAATTTTTATGGTCAATGACCATGGCAACTTTAGAAAGTTGTCATGGTCATTGACCTTAACAGGTCTGTGATAATTCTTATAATTAAAACCCTAGGTGACTCTTATTTTCCACTGTTTTCTTTCCCTCCATTCTCTCTCTAGCTCAAGCGACGATCCTCTATCTCTCTCTACTTTCAGGTAAGTTTTTTCTCTTTATCTCTATTTCCTTTGTGTATGTGTGTGTGTGTGTATTTGTATATATGCACATGTGTGTTCTTGTGTGTGTTTATGCGTATAGTTGTGGGGCAGGGGGCGCCGGGGGGGAGTAATGGGGGGAAGTGGGGATGGGGGTAGGTGTGTGCGTGTGTGTGTATAGGTGTATAGGGGTGGGGTAGGTTGTTATAATACCCCGCACTTTTGAGGATAATTAAAATTCACAAGTAAGTGTAATTTGGGAATTTAAGAGATTATTGTGAATAGTAAATTTTGGGGTTTTCAAGTATTAAATGATTTTCGATGGGTGCTATATTTACTTTTGGGATTAAGTAAATATGTCGAAGTATTTTAATTATGTGTTGCAGCTAGGTAAAGCGACATAGGATAATATTTTAATGGGAATACCGCATTAAGTTGTGTGGGGTTAAATCAGTGATTTGTGGTCAAGTACCTCATATGGAGATTTCGAGTGTGCGGTTGGTCTTGGAATGGACGAGATAGTCAGAATAGAGTATCCGAGGGTATTATTTACACTCCGAGAATTTTTAGGCTTATAGGAATTCGTAATTGAATAAACGAGTCATTTTTGTGTTTATAGAGATAAACCCTTATTTCTCCCTATATAAGGCACAGAAGAGGGAAAGAAAAAAAAGAAAGGAGAGAAAAGAAAGAGGAGAGGAAAAGAAGAGAGAAAAAGAGGAAGAAAAGGAGATTTTCGGCCAAACTCTGCGAGATTCGACTCAAGGTCGTCGGATTTTATCCACGAGGTAAGTGTTTACTTGCTTATTTTGTTTAAAGCATAAATCTCATATTGTAGTTGGTAGTGATAAGCCACAAATATTTTTGGGATGGTTTTTTGTTAACGAAAATGGGTTTTCGAAAAAGTTTAACGGATTAACCCCAGAAAATATCCCAATTGGAATACTTAGGATTTAGACAAAAATTGTTGTTGATAATGGGTTCTAGGATGTTTAGAACCCTCATAGTTTGTGTATATATAGTTGATTGAGGTTTGGGGACATTAAGTGAGGAGACAAAATCTTGGGAGAAGCTTTAATGGCCGAAACAGCTTCTCGGAGAAGAAGCTGTCCGGGGCGATCGATCGATCGACGGTCCTGGGTCGAGGATTTTTGACAATTTTGCCTAGGGTTAATTATATGGGATAAATTCTGATTTAGTTGTTCCTAGTTTATTTATTTGAGGAAATAAGTATTTATCTAGTAATTTATCACTAGCCAATTGGGGGAAACTTATGGGGGCTAGGAGGGTGCTATAATTGTGTGGCACTAAGGTATATTTTCGAGGAAAATAAATAAATTGAGGGATTAGACAATTGGGATTTTCAGAAACATAAGAGGGGACTTTTAAATTATTATTATTATTGGAGTGAAATGTATACCTCGGATTAATTGAGTAAAGTCCAAGACTTATTTAATTATGGATGTCCGGAGGGAGTAACACCCTGAGGGAGTATTTTAGTTAGCGATTATAGCTAAATAATCGTGCGAGTAGGAAAAAGTAAGTGTATATGGAATTAATGAGTAACTCCTACGAGGCGACTAGGATGGAATTTGGGTTATAGGTTAAAGATAAGTTGAGGGTATACTTATTATACAGTTATGAATCGGGATATTTAGAGAGTATATAAATCCCTAACAGTGATTAAGGTGTGAGGTATATTTAAGTAGGAAAATACTTAAATACCTTTATGAGATTGGCAATTATATCCAGGTATACATTTAAGGAGTGATGTAATACATATAAATATATATACGATGTGATTACTATATATATATATATATGATATGATACGGATATTTATATATATCTATGTGTGAATGGTATATATATACGTGAAGCATACCCCCTCTAATGCTATCATGGGAAGTTGCGCGGTGTGGATGAGGCCCCTGGCTTGAGGAGCAGGGAGCGTATAGTCCCCAAGTCATAGCATTCATTTTTATATTGTGTGATTTTTATTAGGGGTGAGACGTGGTAGGTATGTTTCGTCTGATTTTCTGGGACGAACTATGACCGCTTCCCAGATGTTATGATTTATGATCGCGATATCGGTGATATTAAGTCCGACCGCTGTCCTCAGGATGGTATGTGAGCGATGCCCTGGAAGATGATAGCATTGATAGATCGCATCCTCGAGTTATAGCTCGTTGGGATGGTTATTATACTTATGTGTGCATAAGGTATAATTATATACTAGATGAGTATAGTATATTATTTGTATATGAAGACAATCCATCATATAGTAAATTCACGTACATAAAGTGAAAAGCCTAATAAGGTGTATTTTTCCCCTTTTCGGTAGATTTGGATCAGGATAATGGATCTCGACAATCGACGCTGCCGAGCAATAGTGTATCGGGGGGTCCTTGTTTGGATTTTGCTTCGCGAGACACCCCACGCACGAACATGGTGCAGTGTTGAGACTGATGAGAAGTTTTGTCCTTGGTACTGAGGTTAACTAGGATTGTTAGAGATTGGATTAAATGGATTAGTAATGCAGGGTAGCTTAACTAAGGTATTTATTTAGGTATACGATAGGTGTGTACTATTAGAGGAGGGGTGAGGAATATCTCATGGGAGTGCGATACCAATTTAAATATGAGATAAAACTTATTTTCTTAAATAAAGCATTTATGCACTTGCAAAATATTTTCACAACTCGGGCTCTGACCCATTTGGCTACTTTTTCCTTCTCTTGCTATATATGTACGTATTATATAGGTGTCCAGACAGAGGGACGCCTCGATGATGATTCCTTCGAGTTAGACGTCTGCTGCAGCAGCTGTGGATGCATGCAGGTTTACTGTAGACACTTATATCCTTGTAATCTAGATATGAGGTATTGTATAAACATTCGGGTCGAAAGCCCAATTGTATATTTTTATTCTTTTGTCGCCTTTTATGCGGACTTTATTTGGGTTGTATTATCGGTAGACCGAGTGTTCAGTTGTTTAATTTCTTTTCAATTTCATTTATATAAACTGTGTGAATGTTTTAATTGAATAAATTATTTAATGAGATTAGTAATTAAAATTTTGACGCCAGCCTAATAGGTTATTAGTAATTAATTTGGTTTTTGACAGTGATGCTAGAATGAACCATATGCGACTCACGTTTTAATTTGGTACAGGAGTGATCACCCGGTATTTTATTAGGCGGGGTGTCACAAATGGTATCAGAGCATCAGGTTCTAGTGTCCTTAGGAATCTGTGTGGACTTACTATGACTTTAGCGTTGCTCTTGATTTGATATAGAGCCTTAGGATTAGGATTGTTGATTCCTTTTGTGAGATTTTATTCTCCTGTCATTATGTAAGATTATAGTAAATCTTGTGTGCACTCGTTCGAGATTCGGGTGCTGATCGAGGAAGGGAAAAGAAGGAAGGTCATGATGAGGGAAGCAAAAGATGGGACTTATTTGGAGCTGTAAGTTGAAGTGGTGCTTGAGGACTGCAGCAGAGGTCACTCCTTTTGTGGAAATTATTAACATTTGTTGCAACGACTTCTAAAAGTTTAGTAGTTGTAGGTATCCAAGTACCACTATAGTGGAGAATGGTACTAAATTTGAATTACTTGGTGAAGCTAAGGGTTCGAAAGGGGTCTTTGATAAGGACCATAACCTAAAGATAAGTTATACAAAGTCAATTTATCTTTACTCAGTGGAAGTAGAAGGCTCGGGAGCTTTGTCTTAGAGCAGGTTATGGAAAATACCCATATGTGGAAAATTGAGGAAAATTTTTCACTCGTGGGAGCAATGTTGAAATGGTGGGAACATTACTCACCATATTCAAGGGCGTAGGATTTCTTTCCCATAGCAGTGCCTTACGGGTAGGTATACCCGTTAGTTCCGTTGGTCTGTCAGTAATAGAGGGAATGCATTTTGAATTATCCACCTAAGGGTCGGTTAGAGGCCAACCGTGAATAAAGAGTGATATGGAGAAGTAAACCTTGTACCGAATTAAGGTAGGTACAATGGAGACAGAGTCCTTTAGTGGGATGATGGGCTCACTAGTAAGTGTTTCTACCACTTATGGAGAAAATATGTTCATGAAACCCCATCGGTGGGCATCCACCCAGGGAATTCATTGGAATAGATTTGTTGAAGCCAATAGTGGAGTTTCATTTTAACGAAGAAGTTAAAAGGAATTATGAAGGTGATTGTCAAGATCGAGGCTATAAACTCTGATGATACTGATAATATTAACATGGTCAGGGTGGCCAGAGATAGGGAAAGTTGCAACGTCGAGCGTAGAACCACGCGGTTAGTCGTTGCCAAGTAGGAGTCGAAGGACAAGCATAGGGTGCCGAGGTGGGGCATCGATTAAATTAGTTTCTATCTCAATAAGGGCAAGTATATCATGTTTGGGAACCATTTGGAGTAGCCAGAGATATTGGCGAAATTATTGTTATGAGTTTTACCTCAGATGGCGGAGGTATATTTGTTGTGACTAGATAAAGTCGCGGTATTTCGTTAGCCCTAGATTCGTGTGTATAATTTGATATTTTTGGGTGCTATCAGTAATATTATATAATGTAGGTCTATGTGTTTTTCATAGTAGCGGAGTTTTATTTTCTTTCATTCGCTATAAAAGCGGATGTTAATATTTTGAGTATATATCTGGTTTGTACTACTCGTTTTATGTGTAAAATACAAGTGTGGTATTATTTTGAGTATAAAATGTTCTTTGTTGATCGGAGCTATATAAGGCTAATGATTACAAGACTATCATGTCTGTAGTTCCAGGGTGGAATAGGTTGTTACGATATCTCACCTGGATACAGGTTGATTTCGCCTTTATTATATGTATAGTTGGAACTTCAGTGGTCAGATGTTTCATTATCATGAATCGAGTGCGTGGTGACCTTATAGGTGTGATTTAAGGCCATTATTGTTGAGATCTGAGTTTAAGCTCATTATTGGTTGCGTAAGGACTGAGTGTTAGTACGAATGCTTAGTGGTGTGGCTCCTGGGTAGAGATAGGAGTTCATACCACGTTTTGTTGAAAGAGGGGATAGGGTTATTCCGATTGCATATTTGAAGCTAACGGACCCCCACGACTGAAAAAGTTAAGTAGTAGTGTATTGGAGGGGTTCCTTGTTTGGATTTCGCTTGCAAGATGCTCGATGCATGAACCTTAATGACGTCGGGAGTGGAGAGATGTTATAGGATGCAAGGAGGTTGGTTTTGTCGATAAGCCACCTAGTGTGGAGAAAACACTATGGACTGAGAGCCGTGAGATGGTTATATGCTTATAGAGTTGGAAGTGCTATGGAAAAGCACTGAAATGTTTTTCTGACCACAAGTATGTGGGGGAGCCAAGAAGAAAGAAATTGATTTGAGGCTTATAGCAAGGCCTTAATGAAAAGGCAAAGCTTAGAGGAAGTATGTTTTGGGTGTGATGTTCACGATAGGTTTGAAGGGAGTAGGTGCATTGATTAGTTAGATTTTCTTTTTTGCCAAGGTGAAAGGTCAGAGTGGTAGAAGTACGTTATTAGGATAGCAAGATTGGATTTAGGATGTCCCGCTGGTGTGCCTCAGGCCGTTATATCTCGATGACCGACAACGCAAGGAAGTAGTGTAATGGGAGGGTTCCTTGTTTGGATTTCGCTTTGCGAGACATCCCACTCATGAAACCAAGCAAATGTCGGAAGTTGAGAGAGGCCTTGCTCATTAGGGATATACTTAGGATTATACTTGTTTCGCGTGGGTAGGGTAACTCATAGATCGAAGGATTATTAGGGAGTAAGTTCAATAGAGTTAGTGGCGCCGATATAGGAAGATTGTGGGAAGTAAACCACAAGAAGATTGCTTGATTAACCTTGGGAAGAATTAAATTTCGCGAGTTGGGTTTAGAATCGTGTTTAGACGTTTAGAATCGCGAATGTTTAGAATCGTGTTTAGACGTTAGAGCGGCGGCTGCAGGCTCATTTTTCTACTAGTGGCACTAGAATCGATGGATGCGATGTGACCTTATTAGAGTCACCTTACGACCGTGGTAGCAGTATAGTATCATATAAACCTGGTTAGAGGTGAGTGTTTAATGAGTGTATGGTTGAGAGGCATTGGGTTAGTACCGTTCCCCTTGAGGCACTAGGATGCGGAGCGATACTAGGTTAGTGTTGGTAGTATCGGTTGTATCTAAATTTCGACGATGAAATTCCATTGTGGGGGGGGGGGGGGGGGGGGGGGGGAGTATGTAATACCCCGCACTTTTGACGATAATTAAAATTCACAAGTAAGTGTAATGTTGGAATTTAAGAGATTATTGTGAATAGAAAATTTTATATTTTTCAAGGATTAGATGATTTTCGATGGGTGTTATATTTACTTTGGGGATTAAGTAAATAAGTCGGAGTATTTTAATTATGTGTCGCAGCTGGGTAAAGCGACAGATGAAAATATTTTAATAGGAATACCACATTAATTTGTATGGGGTTAAATTAGTGATTTGCAATCAAGTACCTCGAATGGAGATTTCGAGTGCGCGGTTGGTCTCTGAATGACTGAGATAGTAAGAATAGACCATCCAGGGGTATTGTTTAGGCTTTGAGAATTTTTAGGCTTATTGGAACTCGTAATTGAGTAAACGAGTCATTTCTGGGTTTAAAGGGATAAACCCTTATTTCTCCCTATATAAGGCACGGGAGAGGGAAAGAAATGAAAGAAAGGAGAGAAAAGAAAGAGGAGAGGAAAAGAAGAGAGAAAAAGAGGAAGAAAAGGAGATTTCTGGCCAAACTCCGCGAGATTCGACTCAAGGTCGTCGGATTTTATCCACGAGGCAAGTGTTTACTTACTTATTTAGTTTAAAACATAAATATCATATTGTATTTGGTAGTGATAAACCACAAAGATTTTAGGGATGGTTTTTTGTGAACGAAAACGGGTTTTCGGAAAAGTTTAACGGATTAACCCCAGAAAATATCCCAATTGGAATACTTAGGATTTAGACAAAAATTATTATTGATAATGGGTTATAGGATGTTTAGAACCCTCATATTTTGTGTGTATATAGTTGATTGAGGTTGGGGGACATTAAGTGAGGAGACAAAAGCTTGGGAGAATCTTTAATGGCCGAAACAACTTCTCGAAGAAGAATCTATCCGGGGCGATCGATCGATCGATGGTCGAAGGTCGATCGATCGACCCTTCAAGATTTTTCGCAATTCTTCCTAGGGGTAATTATATGGGATAAATTCTGATTTAGTTGTTCCTAGTCTATTTATTTTAGGAAATGAGTATTTATGTAGTAATTTATCACTAGCTAGTTGGGGGAAACTTATGGGGGCTAGGAGGGTGCTATAATTGTGTGGCACTAAGGTATATTTTCGAGGAAAATAAATAAATTGAGGGATTAGACAATTGGGATTTTCAGAAACATAAGATGGGACTTTTGAATTATTATTATTATTGGCATGAAATGTATACCTTGGATTAATTGAGTAAAATCCAAGACTTATTTAATTATGGATGTTCGAAGGGAGTAACACCCCGAGGGAGTATTTTAGTGAGCGATTATAGGTAAATAATCATGCGAGTAGGAAAAAGTAAGTGTATATGGAATTATTAGTAAATCCTATGAGGCGACTACGATGGAATTTGGGTTATAGGTTAAAGATAAGTTGAGGGTATACTTATTATACGGTTATGAATCGAGATATTTGGAGAGTATATAAATCCCTAACAGTGATTAAGGTGTGAGGTATATTTAAGTAGGAAAATACTTAAATACCTTTATGAGATTGGCAATTATAGCCAGGTATACACTTGAGGAGTGATGTAATATATATATATATATATATATATACGATGTGATTATTGTATATATATGATATGATACGGATATGTATAGATATCTATGTGTGAATGGTATATATATACATGAAACATACCCCCTCTAATTCTATCATGGGAAGTTGCGCGATGTGGGTGAGGCCCCTGGCTTGAGGAGCAGGGAGCGTATTGTCCCCAGGTCATAGCGTCCATTTTTATATTGTGTGATTCTTATTAGGGGTGAGACATGGTGGGTATGTTTCGTCTCATTTCCAGGGAGGAATTATGACCGCTTCCTAGACATTGTGATTTATGACCTAGATGTCGGTGATATTGAGTCCGACCGCTGGTCCCCAGGATGGTATGTGAGCGATGCCTTGGAAGATGATAGCATTGAGAGACCGCATCCTCGAGTTATAGCTCGTTAGGATGCTTATTATACTTATGTGTTAAATAGGTATAATTATATACTGGATGAGTATAGTATATTGTTTGCATATGAAGACAATCCATTATATAGTAAATTCACATACATAAAGTGAAAAGCCTAATAAGGTGTATTTTTCCCCTTTTCGATAGATTTGAATCCGGATGTATATGAAGATTTAGTATGAATATATATATATATATATATATATTATTGTATGCATATATGAGTCTTATATACACGTCATGTGCTGAGGGTCTAATGGATCTCGGCGATCGACGTTGCCGAGCAGTAGTTTATCGCGGGGGTTCCTTGTTTGGATTTTGCTTCGCGAGACACCACGCACGAACATGGTGTAGTGTTGAGACTGGAGAGAAGTTTGTTCCTTGGTACTCAGGTTAACTAGGATTGTTAGAGAGTGGGTTAAACAGATTAGTTAGGCAGGGTAGCTTAACTAAGGTATTTATTTAGGTATACGATAGGTGTGCACTATTATAAGAGGGGTGAGGGGTATCTCATGGGAGTGCGATACAAATTAAAATATGATATAAAACTTATTTTCTTAAATAAAGCATTTATGCAGTTGCAAAATATTTTCACAACTCGTGCTCTGACCCGTTTTTCTACTTTTTCCTTCTCCTGCTACATGATTCCTTCGAGTCAGACGTCTGCTGCAACAGCTGTGGATGATGCAAGTTTACTGTAGACGCTTCTATCCTTTTGATATATATAGGAGGTATTGTATAAACATTCGGGCCGAAATCCCAATTGTATTTATTTATTCTTTTGTCGCCTTTTATGCGGATTTCATTTGGGTTGTATTATCGCTAAACCGAGTGTTCGGTTATTTAATTTCTTTTTAGTTTCATTTATATAAACTGTGTGAATGTTTTAATTGAATAAATTGTTTAATGATATTAGTTAATTAAAATTTTGACACCATCCTAATAGGTTATTAGTAATTAATTTGGTTTTCGACAGTGATGCTAAGAATGAACCACATGCGACTCCTGTTTTAATTTGGTACAGGAGTGATCGCCCGGTATTTTATTAGGTGGGGTGTCACAGTTGTGTGGGGGTGGTGTTAGTTAGTTATTTTAGGACTTAAATTAATTGGACCTTATAAATATTGATTGGATATTTTTAGTTTAGGGCATGTGAAAGCGTATAATTTCGTAATTTCCTTTTTATATATATAACTCAATGAATGATGCGGAAGCATATATAAATGATGGTTCAACAAATAAACAAGGAAGCATTTTAATTTCTTCAAAACAAATTAATCCAAGTCCTAGAATTTGCCTAAGTCATAATTTTCAATTATCCAAAGGTAGGCGAAACCAATTTTAGCAAATGACTTGAATAAACCAAATTTACCCAATATTTAATTTAGTCCCAAATTAAATGAGTGTGATAATTAAACCAAATTTTATCTTGAATTTATTCTAAGCATGCGTTCTAAATTATGATGCAAGATAAAATAAACAATATCACACTACGCTGAGATGTACGAGGAAAAACCCAAGACGGGAAACAACCTCGGACGGCCCTAGCCACAAGTCCACTAGATATGGAATTACAATTACAAGACAGATAGACATACAACGACTGACTAGATCCCTCTCAAGCCTCGACGCTTCTTCTCGTAGAAACCTCTTCCTAGCGAACAACCTCGGAATACCACCGCGGTCTCGGAATCCACCGATGGGACTTTATATGGTCACCGTCACCCAAGCATGGAGCCTTTCTCCAAGTGGGTAGACTCTCAACAAAAAGTCTTCTTTGTGATGGGGTGTAGAAGCAAACCCGAAACGTCTCTTTTTCAATTCGGTAGAGAAAACCGGTGCCAAAAACTCCAAGCAAAGAATATGAATATAGAAACTTGGAATAAACAACTATTGGGTGTAAACTAGAGTGTGTATGAATTTTTTTTTAAAAATTAACACTCAAAACATGAAAATTTTCCCTAAATAAATTAGCTCTCAAGCTCTCTCTAAGAGATGGCTATGGAATGGAAAAGTTAATTGGAAAAATGTGTTTCCCGCACATATTAAGTCTTGAAAAAGTTGGTTAAAAACCAAGTGGGGAAAGTGGGAGAAAACTGCAAAAAACTGCTCAAAACTGTTCCCGCCCTGGCGTCTCGTTCGAACGAACTTGACTCTCGTTCGAACGAGACTTCTAACGAGCGACCAGCTTGGGCTCGTTAGAATCTCGTTAGATACCTCGTTAGAACGAAAAACTCGTTCGAACGACATATCGAACGACTGACCAGTTTAGGGTCGTTGGCAAACTCGTTCGAACGAAAACTGGTTCGAACGAAAAACTCGTTCGAACGAAACTTGGTTCGAACGAAAAAACTCGTTCGAACGACATTTCTAACGAACGACCAGAAAGTTTGTAAAATTCGATTTTGGCCCAGAAACTTTTATATACTTATTTTAAAGTTCTAATTGATTCTTTCTGAAAATAAAATGCAGTTTTTTATTACACCTAACACCCAATACATATTGTTCCAAGCTCCTATACAAATATAATTACATTCATACCTTGGAAGCATGGAACCTTAGTTGATAATGTAGAAACGAGGCACACAAATCGGCATTTTGATGAAGCTTTAAATTCTTTGCCGCTACGTCTTCAACATACACTTCATAGGCTTGAGAATATTACAATTAAATACTATCCTATGAATAAATGTTTTTGTCCGGAATTGAGCCAAAACTACATATGGACTCAATTGGAAATTTGTGTCCTTACAAATCTCCCCCTTTACCGATTCCGGGACAAAAACCAAAAAAAAATCCTAAAGGGACGTCAAGCTCTACTAGACTCAAAACATACCCGCCCAATCTTGACTCAACCCAAGGATCAAACGCTTTGCCATTAAACAATGCTGCTTTAGTAGAATTCCTGCACACTTAAGCAAACTCATCAAATGCATAGGTAATATCAAAATATAAAAAACAATTAATTAAATTATAATTAATTAAATTATTCCCCCTATAATTCTCCCCTTTATCAAACACATGACCTAACTTAGAAAGACGTCTCCCCCTAAGATAAATCTCCTCCAAATGAAGATACGATAATAATAGGATTAGATACCATTTCTCCCCCTATCATCATTCTCCCCCTTTTTGTTCAGGAATAGGCAAAGGATAAAGAACTAATAAACAGCATGTGGAAGCTTAAGGAAAATACATGAGAGCATATGGGCAATAAAAGCAAGGCAAAGACAAACAAATATCATATATATAGATATTAAAAATATACCAATAGAGCACTTGCATATATATATATATAGATATAAACACACACATGACACAAAATACAATAAGTTTGCACACTCGTATGGCAAAAATGTGTCATATGGAAACGGAAGTGTAGGGGTGTGAACTAGCAACAATTAAATTTAGACCCAAACACTTAAGAAACGTTCACGGAGTTCTCATTTGAAAGCAAACTTCATCACAGTTAAATATAACCTCATGTGACAATATAAAGATTGAACTCAATGAACAAACATACACAATGCATACAAGCCTAGCATGATGATGATTCTACAAACCAAATAGAGTCATGACATTAAAGACAGCTAGGATAAACGGACATTGTGCAAACCGTTGATATACCATCCAATTCTCCCTCAATTAACATATATATTCTTTTAATTTTTGAATGAATATATCAAACAAACATAGGCCTTGGCAGTTGTTTTCTTTTTAATGCCAAATATTCTGTTTTTAGGCCTTTGGATCACGTATTTCTTTTAGATCCAATAAACGGTGGCTTACAATCGCAAAGGATTTAATTCATCCTTTCGGAGCCCTTCCCCGTGCATATATTAATTTATCATGTTTTCATTTTTCACACAAATCTCACATGCAACGGATTTTGACATGCACTAGTCCTCCTAGGTCATAGGTATGTAGATGACTAGATTGATAGGAGAACACCTCAAAAAGCTCAAATATAACATGTGACATTAAGATTTCAAAAGAGCTCGTGCAGGTGTGAAAAGAGGCGTATGAAAATAGAATCCATTTAATCAATACAAAATCCAACTACTCCATATAAAACATGGTAAAGAACATTTTAAGGATTGAAAATCTAAACCAAAAGTTCTAGCCACGTGGGAGCGTAAATGATGGGATTCAAACACAAATATATGCCACATAAAGTGTGTCAAACAAAAATACACACAAAACAAAATCTTTTTGAGTTTTTAACATTTTTAATCAACAATAAATATTTACTCAAAAGGACAAACAAAAATCATTTGTATTTTTCATTAAGCTTAAATGAAATAAATAAAACACAAATGATAAACAAAAATCTTTTTATATTTTTCAATTAATTCAAACACAAAATATAATACAAAAAGATAAACAAGTCATGATTTCTAGCATGTGATATGAAATAAGGTTATGACTAGAAAATGACTAAACAAGCATACATGTAGCATATGAATATAGCATGAAGTACAAACGCTAAAGTATGCAAACACTAACACATTCATCCTTTAGATTTAGCAAGGGAGGAAGCATGTGTAAGTAAATGAGAATCAAAATTCCTATTTTGTAAGGCAACCAAGTCGGATTTCCTAACCCAAATTAATGAGGAATTACTATTTTGGGGTGTAGGAACGTTAACTACCGTGGTTACTTTACTATGGGGTTTTCTAGGAATTCGTTTAAGATCTAAACAAAATTTCCTAAGATGACCTTGTCGACCACAATGTGTACAAGTGAGAACATGTCGAAAAGATTTACTTAAGGAGTGATCTTTAAAAGTATTCCTAGTTGATTCTCCTAAAACATTGGTTTGGGCATTATGAGTAAATTCATTACAAGGATTGAAGCCTAAACCACAAGTGTCATTTTTAATTTGGACCGTTCCTAACATTTTATCTAGTTTTTCAGAACGACATTCCAAATCAAATTTGACATTACTAGAATCTTTTAATTTATTTTCCAATTCAGCAATGTTATATTCTAGTAAAACATTTCGATCTTCAAAAGTAAGAAGCTCCTTTTTCAAGGATTCCATTAAACCCCTAAGGCTATCTCTTTCGCCTTCTACATAATCAAGCTTCTCTTGAAGAGTCCTCACATGTGTACTAAGGTCTTCTATTAAGGCACTATCATCAACGACCTTGACACTCTTTCTTAAACAAGCTTCTAACTTCAAATTAGTTCTTTTCAAATTAATAGATTCTTTATATAATTCATGAAAAGCATTTTGAAGTTCACTCACATCAACCTCTTCTTCATTTTCACTATCTCTTTCTTCTCCACTCTCACTATCATTAAAAACAAGGGAATCATGAACAATGACCTTGGAAGTGGCATGTGCTATCGTGTCATCAATCGATGAGTTCTCATTATCACTCACATGACTAGCCATAAAAGCCACAAAATTTTTCTTAGTGGGGGAATCGGGATTTTCTTCCTTATCACTATAACTAAGGGTTGCATTATATGCAGTGGGTTGTTTACCCTCTTTCCTTAGTTTAGTGGGGCACTCATAAGCTCGATGGCCATAACCTTCACAACCAAAACACTTGTTAGACTCGTCCCTATCTAAATTGTCATTACTAGGTTTAGGGATCCTCTCGGCTTTAGAAATCTTCTCGCTTTTATCATTTTTAGAAGTATCAAATTTCTTGAAATCATTTTTAAATTTATCTTTGTTAAATTTAAGAAATTTTCTAAATTTGCGAGCAAATAAAGCCATATCTTCCGAGTCACTTTCACTATCGCTCTCTACTACTTGTTTGACCTCTTTTCGGGCTTTTAAAGCAACACCCTTTTCAATTTTATTTTCAGTTTTAGAGGGAAACATATCTAGTTCATAGGTTTGTAAATCACCTACAAGCTCTTCTAATTTCGTAGAGGCTAAAGTGGGTAAAGAATTTAAAACGGTCACTTTAGGAATAAATCTATCGGGTAGGGACCTCAAAATTTTCTTTACAACACGGTCGTCAGGTATTTTCTCTCCCAAGTTAAAGGATGAATTCACAATATCATAAAGTCTAGCATAAAATTTATCAAAAGTTTCTTTTTCATCCATTTTGATAGTTTCAAATTGAGTGGTGAGGTTTTGGAGTTTTGAAGCTTTAACGACACTAGTTCCTTCATGAGTTAATTGTAAAATATCCCAAGCTTCTTTAGCGGTTTCACACGTCATAATACGTCGGAATTCATCCGGTGCGACAGCGCTAAACAAGGCATTTAAACCACGGGAATTAAAATTAGCAAGTTTAAACTCATTTTCAGTCCATCTATCGGCAGGTTTGATAACACGTTCATTTTCAACTAATTAAGTTGGTGGGGAGTATCCGGTAACAACAGACATCCAAACTCTCTCGTCGATAGATTTTAGTGCCGATCTCATTCGCGCTTTCCAATACGCGTAGTTTGAACCATCGAAAATAGGAAATTTTGAAAATGGGAAAAAATCCATTTTAGCCAAAAAATAAAAAGATCTTAACGAAATAATTTATGGTTTCTGGCTCTGATACCAATTTGAAAGCGTATAATTTCGTAATTTCCTTTTTATATATAAAACTCAATGAATGATGCGGAAGCGTATATAAATGATGGTTCAACAAATAAACAAGGTAGAATTTTAATTTCTTCAAAGCAAATTAATCCAAGTCCTAGAATTTGCCTAAGTCATAATTTTCAATTATCCAAAGTTAGGCGAAACCAATTTTAGCAAATGACTTGAATAAACCAAATTTACCCAATATTTAATTTAGTCCCAAATTAAATGAGTGTGATAATTAAACCAAATTTTATCTTGAATTTATTCTAAGCATGCGTTCTAAATTATGATGCAAGATAAAATAAACAATATCACACTACGCCGAGATGTACGAGGAAAAACCCAAGACGGGAAACAACCTCGGACGGCCCTAGCCACAAGTCCACTAGATATGGAATTACAATTACAAGACAGATAGACTTACAACGACTGACTAGATCCCTCTCAAGCCTCGACGCTTCTTCTCGTAGAAACCTCTTCCTAGCGAACAACCTCGGAATACCACCGCGGTCTCGGAATCCACCGATGGGACTTTATATGGTCACCGTCACCCAAGCATGGAGCCTTTCTCCAAGTGGGTAGACTCTCAACAAAAAGTCTTCTTTGTGATGGGGTGTAGAAGCAAACCCGAAACGTCTCTTTTTCAATCCGGTAGAGAAAACCGGTGCCAAAAACTCCAAGTAAAGAATATGAATATAGAAACTTGGAATAAACAACTATTGGGTGTAAACTAGAGTGTGTATGAATTTTTCTTTAAAAATTAACACTCAAAACATGAACATTTTCCCTAAATAAATTAGCTCTCAAGCTCTCTCTAAGAGATGGCTATGGAATGGAAAAGTTAATTGGAAAAATGTGTTTCCCGCACATATTAAGTCTTGAAAAAGTTGGTTAAAAACCAAGTGGGGAAAGTGGGAGAAAACTGCAAAAAACTGCTCAAAACTGTTCCCGCCCTGGCGTCTCGTTCGAACGTACTTGACTCTCGTTCGAACGAGACTTCTAACGAGCGACCAGCCTGGGCTTGTTAGAATCTCGTTAGATACCTCGTTAGAACGAAAAACTCGTTCGAACGACATATCGAACGACTGACCAGTTTAGGATCGTTGGCAAACTCGTTCGAACGAAAACTGGTTCGAACGAAAAACTCGTTCGAACGAAACCTGGTTCGAACGAAAAAACTCGTTCGAATGACATTTCTAACGAACAACCAGAAAGTTTGTAAAATTCGATTTTGGCCCAGAAACTTTTATATACTTATTTTAAAGTTCTAATTGATTCTTTCTGAAAATAAAATGCATTTTTTTATTACACCTAACACCCAATACATATTGTTCCAAGCTCCTATATAAATATAATTACATTCATACCTTGGAAGCATGGAACCTTAGTTGATAACGTAGAAACGAGGCACACAAATCGACATTTTGATGAAGCTTTAAATTCTTTGCCGCTACGTCTTCAACATACACTTCATAGGCTTGAGAATATTACAATTAAATACTATCCTATGAATAAATGTTTTTGTCCGGAATTGAGCCAAAACTACATATGGACTCAATTGGAAATTTGTGTCCTTACAAATATCCCCCTTTGGCTATTCCGGGACAAAAACCAAACAAAAATCCTAAAGGGCCGTCAAGCTCTACTAGACTCAAAACATAACCCGCCCAATCTTGACTCAACCCAAGGATCAAACGCTTTGCCATTAAACAATGCTGCTTTAGTAGAATTCCTGCACACTTAAGCAAACTCATCAAATGCATAGGGAATATCAAAATATAAAATGCAATTAATTAAATTATAATTAATTAAATTATTCCCCCTATAATTCTCCCCTTTATCAAACACATGACCTAACTTAGAAAGACGTCTCCCCCTATAATTCTCCCCTTTATCAAACATATCACGTGCTCAGGGAACATGACACATCCTACATATCTCCTATAAATATAGGTTCTCGCCTCAAGAGAGGCAGATCCGAGACAATCACCCTTGGCGAAGCCCAGCCAAACTCTCTAGACAACCCTAATAAACTTGGGGGCACTTCACCTACCTTGCAGTCCTCTTCCTAACCAACTCGGAACCGCTATAATCATGTATTCTCCTCTCTTAACTTTATTGTATGCCTATCATGGTTGTGCCAATTTGTATTACGGCATGTATATAATGAGAGTGGGGTAAGAAAGTGGACGCAAGCACATTTTAATAGCCGAGCCACTTTATATCTTGTCTTTTGTCTTTCTTTACTTGCTTTATATCTATTTTACAATTGTAGAGGGGGCTTAAAGATAATTATGAGATTAGAGATAATCCGACCATTAACAACAGTGTTTGGGATTAAGACAACCCAGTGTGGCAAATCAACGAGGCAGCTTAGTGTGGTAACCCAGAGAGACAACACAAGCGTTTCATCTCAGCGCGGCAGCTTAGCAGGGCCACCCATATTTTATCTTATTGTGTTACTTAGACTTGTATCTTTTGTTTGTATTGACTATGAGATATAACGACTATAATTATGTAATGAGAATAATGATTTTATGTGAGGTCGAACGGTACTTGCGAGTGACCAGGCTTGGTAGGGCCTGGGAGAGCTTTCATGCTCTATCGAACGACCTCGCCGTGGGAACTTTGGAGGGACTTAGTTTGGAGGATTAAGAAGTGTGACACCATTGGGTCTTGTCCTAACCATCTTAGATACACCTGGTAAAACACCGAAGGACCCTGACCGTGGAACCATGGGCGAAGCAGCTTTGAGTTCCATCAAGCGTTGAGTTATGAACCAAATAACCCTCTACTTAATGTCACATCTACTGTAGGTGATGTCTCTAGCCATCTAGACAATGTCAAAACTGCACTTAAGTAAACCACCATGGTATTTGGGGTTGTCAGACAGTTGGTGAGCCACCTCTGTGACGACAACCCCCTAACACATAGTGGTTAGGCAAAAGGCATGTATTGGCATTTAATGTTTATGACGTGGAGGTAAGTAGTGCATCAGGTATTTAATATTTGTGACATAAAGTATGAGGGATGTATTTCACAAGCATTGATGACTGAGTTGCCTCAGGGGTAGTGTGGGGAGGTTATTTAAGGATCCCAACCACCTCTGGGGAGAAAGAGGTTCTTTTTGAGAGTTCAGAAGTTATTACTAGAGAGAATATACATCAGATAGAGATTCTTACAAACCAGAGAATTTACTCACCACCATTGTCATTTATTATGAATCTTTTAATACTTGACAGGGATTCTTGAGGGTGTTGGGTGTGTTTGGCTTCCTCCCAAGGTGTATCTAAGGTGCTTAGTTCTCTCTCCTTCTAAATGAGTTACTTCTGAGGTTGTTGTCATTTTTTTGTTGAGTTATACATGAGAAATTTATGAGTTTTAACTAAGTTTATTTTCACTAAATTATGTTTTGTGTGTCCTAAAATTAATCAAGTAGTGTTGTTGGTTAACTTATCATTACCGTACTCAAAAAAGGGTTATGCCTCCATCCAATCTAAACTACCCTCTTACATTTGGCGACTATGCTGGTGAGGCATTCTTCTAAGCAAGGAGTATGGCACAGGATAAAGTTAATCGAAGGCTTAACTTTGATGACATTAAACACAATGAAGAACAGGTGGCGAGAGAGATGGAGGCTTCAAGAGACGGGACTCCTCGGGTAGATGTACCTTCAGTTTAAGCGTCAATAGGCATTCTAGGGGTGACACAATCTTCCACGAGCGCTGGATTGGGACCAGCCTAAGTGGCACTCCTCATGACTAAATTTTATGAGTTTTTTCAAACTCTCGTAGCTTTAATGGTGCTGGGAGGATTTGAGGCCAACTCCTTCGTGACATCAGGGCAGCCCCAACGGCCCCACCAAGTACAATTATAATAGGAATGGTCCCATCAAGTATACCCTATGTTGTAAATCCAATAGTGGGAACCCCAGGAGTATTAACGGATCCAATTGTGATGACTTCTCTAACTGCAATGGGCGCTCTGCCTGGAGTTCCTCTGGTCGCCCCTTCAACGGTAGCAGCTATGAAGGAAATGAGGAAAGAAATGCAAAAGGAGATAAATAAGTTCATGCAAGCTTCCTCGCAATCTGCTGGTGAGGTAGTTTCTATTTATGATGAATTTTGAACGCCTTACCCTCACGAGTATAATTATGAGCCCTACCCAAAAGATTATATCCCTCCCATCTTTGAGAAATACAAGGGGAAGGGTGGAAACCCAAAGGAGCATATCAAGCATTTTGTTTGACACTTGGGGGCACATTGCAATAATAAGAAACTTAGGTTGAGGGAATTTTCTAAATCCTTAACTGATAAAGCATATACTTGGTATTGTCACTTAGCTCCCAAGAGTGTCTCTACGTGGGAGAAGATGCACATTTTGTTTCGTCCTGAAGATCTTTCTGGCGGAAGATGAGTTTACTTTGACCCAACTGGGGAGGGAAGGGCAACGACCGGGGGAAGATGTGGTGGCTTACGTTCAATGGTTCAGGGAAAGGTGTCTCGATGTGAGGGAGGAGGCCAAAGAGTCCAAGCTACTGCAGATCTTTGTAGAAGGACTTCTCCCTGAGTACATTTGTCATCTTATTAATGAGATGCGCGAGGGGACTTTTTCAGCGTTCCTGAAGGCAGTAAGAAATATCTCGTTGGTTGTGCGGCCAAATCCAGTGGTGGTGACCATGATATTCAGGCAGCCGATATAACCCGTGGGAGGTAGGTCACAGCCCCTATGGGTGGGATACACCGAAGGAGCTGATGGGGGTAAAGCAACGAAGAGGGACAATAAGAGGAAGTTCGGGAGAGACTGGGAAGACCCACCACCATTGCCTTATACAGTAGAGGAGGTTGTCAGCTGTTACAACGCAATGGTCCAAGGGGGAATGATATACGAACCAAAAGGCATTCCTGTTGGGGAACCCGATACTGTAACTAGGGAGAACCCTACATATTTCAAGATTCATCAAAAAATCCAACATTTAACGAAGAGTTATTTCATGTTAAGGAGAATCATCGATAAGTACGTGAAGGCATGAATATTTCAAATTCCCCCGCAGAACGTTAACAATAATCCAATCCCAACTCATGGGGACAATCTGGTAGTGGCCTACGACGAGGAAGAAGAGAGAGAATGAGGGGAATTAATGATGGATCAGGAAGAGTTCAAAGAATATTTGGAAGATTGCACTAGGGGAATGACCAATGTAATGTTGTCTTATAATGAAGCAAGTGCTAATGACGTGGAGGATATATATAGCGTTGAAGGTGAGGAAGTGGATCAAGCTGTAGAATACTGTGCAGTTTCAACATTCCCAAAGTTTTCCTAGTTCTTCGACCAGGTAGGGATACCAAGGGAGAGTAGATTAGAGATAACCCAAGCGATCCTCGACATTGCAAGGAAGAACGCAGTCCCTTCGTTGAGATGGAAGGGACCCATGGCCAGGCTGGTAAGGAGGTTTTTATCAGAGATAACTTTCAGTGACATAGATAGGGCCATAAGATTCCCTCATAATAGGCCATTGTATGTGTCTGCCACCATTAATGGGGTTACCTTTTCAAGGGATCTTATGGATGGAGGAGCTTCCATTAATATCATGATAGGGTCCTAACGAGAAGAATGGAGGGAGCTTGGGTTCCCTAGATCAGAGAAAGGATGGGGCCTTTGAACAAACAGAATAAAGAGGTTGCAAGGAGAAAGGGAGTGGTGGAAGAAGAAGCCCACCAGGTGGTCCACCGACCCAAAAACATCTCTAAGCAACATAAAGACAGGATGAAGCTTTGAGTGGATTCGATCGAACATGAGGTCCAACGACAAAGCGTGCTCAGCCGATTTTTAGGGGAAAGAGTTGCTAAGGCTTATAGAGAGAAGAAGAGGAAGGCAGTTGCAACTCCCAGCAGGCAGTGCAAGAAGGTCGTTACTGAAGACGGAAAGGTGGTGTATCATTTATAATAGAGTGAACGAGTGGCCGAAGAAGCTGATGATGAGGCTGACCCGATATATGAGTGTTTTTTGGTAGATCAACATGGGCAATGTATGGTGATATACAACTCCAACATACAAGAGTTCATGGAAGATGTCACCAAAGAACCATATTACATGGAAGATCAACTAAAGCCACAGGCACAAGAGTTGGAGCAGTTCAATCGGGAAAAAGAAGGGGAGGATCCAAGGACTATTTTTATCTCGAAAGATCTCAGTAAAAATAAATGAGAGGCCTTAGTTGAGTTGATTTAGGAGTTCATAGATGTTTTTCCATGGAAGTACACAGAGATGGAAGGGCCGGATGAGGGAGTCAGCTACCACAGTTGAATGTGATGCCTTCAGTCATTCCGGTGAAATAAGTAACGAGAACCTACAAACCTGAGCTAGACTTCAAGATTAAGGAAGGGGTCCAGCACTTATTGATGATAGGGTTCATCAAACTGATATAACATCCACTCTGGTTGTCTAGTATTATCCCCGCCGAAAACAAAGATAAAAATTAAATAAGGATCTGTGTGGATTTCAGAGACTTGAATAGGGCTTGCCCTAAGGATGAGTTCCCTCTACCCTCCATCGACATCTTGATAGATGCAACGACTGGTCATGAGATGTATAGCTTCATGGATGGGTATGTAGGGTACAACCAGATCAAGATGGACCCCACAGCTGCAGAGAAAATGGCATTTAGAACCCCGTTGGGCAACTTCATGCACAAAGTAATGCCATTTTGTCTAAAGAACGCGGGGTCTATGTACCAAAGAACGATGATGGCCATTTTACATAACTTCTTTCACAAATTTAGGTAATTATATGTAGATGATTTGGTCATCAAATCGAGGAAGGAGGAGTCTCATTTGAGCGATTTAAGGAAATTGTTTGCCTAGTAGAGGAAGTATAAATTGAAGATGAACCCATTAAAGTGTGTCTTCGGAGTAATGAGGGGAAAGATTTTAGAATTTATGGTTGATTGACAGGGGGTGAAGATGGACCAGGATAAACAGTGAACGATATTGGAGATGCCAAGTCCAAGAACGACGAAGGAGCTGAAGAGTTTCCTTGGCAAAGTCTCCTACCTTAGGAGATTCGTGCTTGGATTGTCCGAGATAACACATTCCTTGATGTATCTTTTGCGAACGAATGAAAAATTTAAGTGGGAAGAGGCTCACCAGGAGTCTCTCAATGGGCTAAAGAGGCTGCTCATTTCACCACAGACCATAGTTCCCCCATAGACATGAATCCCTTTGTAGTTATACCTCACATCCATCACTAGGTCCGTTTGAGATCTGCTGGCACAAGGGATTGACAGGAAATATCATCCAGTCTACTACCTCAGTAGAATCATACATAGGCCAGAGGTCAGGTAAAGTAGCTTGGAAAGGCATTATTTAGCCTTAGTCTTTATGGCACAAAAACTTAGACATTATATGCTATCTTTTACAATCCATATTGTAACGAGATGTGATCCTATTAAGTATTTACTGGCAAGAACTATATTGATTGGTAGGGAAACTAGGTGGCTCCTCATCCTCTCAGAATATGCCTTGAAATGCGTGGTTCCTCGCGCAATCAAGAGCCAAGCATATGCTGACCTATTGGAAATCTTCCCTTCTATAACATTTGAGCCACCTAAAGAAAGTATTCCAGGAGACGACTTGTAGGCCAATTACTTAGATATAAGTGATGAAGAATGGACGATGCAGTTTGATGGGTCTTCGGCAGAAAAAAAAGGAGGAGCATGGGAAATTCTTTCGAAAGGAATGGAGGAGATTTGTCTTTCCTATAAGTTAGATTTCCCTTATTCCAACAACGAAGCAGAGTATGAAGCATTAGTATTGGGGATAATGGAGGCCCTTCGAAGGGGGATTCTGTCACTTTGCATCAAGGGTGATTCGAACTTGGTGATTCATCAAGTGAATAGAGAATATGAGTTGAAACACCTGAGTCCGGCACCATACAGAATAATCATTCAGAGGCTTCTTTACAAGTTCCATCGGATGAAGATCAAGAGATATCCCTGAACGATGAAACGCCACCCAGAAACTTATTCCACCATTGCTCAGAAGATGGTCATGAAGAGCGATACCACTACAGTCATGATTCAACGAAGAACAGGTCCCTCGGTAGTTCAAGAAATCCTGTGGATGGAGGAGGATAGTGAGTGGAGGGGAGAAATTAGAAAGCAACTAGAATTTGGGGAAGGAGCGATGGAGCTAAGGGAATTGGCCCAATACTTTACAAATCGAGGAAACCTTTACTTCAGAAATGTAGGAGGATGGTTTTCGGGATGCATCGGCCCAGAAGAAGCAGAGAAAAGATTGAAGAAGACACATAAAGAGCACTGCGAAACAACTGAAATATCTCTCTACCGAAGAATGAAAATGGAGGTATATTTTTGGCCTAGAATGAAACATGACGCGACAGAGCTACAATGGAAGTGAAAAAAATGCCAGTTATTCTTTGAAGCAGTTGAATGTAATTTCGTGGAAACTCAACCTGACTTTATTAAAAATGGAGTTGTTCCGTTAGAAAATATTGATGCCATGGGACTTAAGAAAATGGCCGCGAGGTTTTACGTTCAGGAGGGGCAACTTTATCGCAGGGGTTACTTCAATAGGCCATTGCGTTGCATCACGAAGGAGGAAGAAACCGAGGTCCTTAAATAAGCTCAAGATCCAGATCACGTAGGAGGGGCCAAGTTGTATGACCAACTGATGACATTGGGGTATTATTGGCCAAAGATGGAGAAGGACTCTGCTGAGTTCATTCGAAAATGCAAGGCTTTCCAACTTCATGGAAATATGATCCAAGCTATATTGGTGGACCTACATTCCCTGGCAATGACTTATCCTTTTCACACTTGGGCGTTCGACCTAGTAGGGAAATATATACATCTTCGAGGGGGAAGATATGGAAACTAGTAGCAACAGAGTGCTTTTACAATATGGGATAAATCGAAACCACTGAGAAGGGCAATAGCAGGAGTGGTGAGCAACTTCATCAGAGAAAACATCATCTACCGTTTTAGGATTCCAAAGGTTATTCTCTCGGATAACGAAACCCCTTTCGTCAATGCAGAGGTAACGATGCTGATAGATAAGTACTCCATCGTTCATCATACTTCAACGGTGGCATACCCAAAGGGAAACGGGCAAGCGGAAGCAACCAACAAAATGGTAGAGATCATCACGCACCCAAGAGCATGCACAAGCCATCATCATGCCTCAGTTGAGAAAGGAAGTTGAGAATACCATTTCACCACCGAACAAGAATAAGTATAAGTGATGTACGAAGAAGGAGATTCACCAATGGATCCAACTTCCTCCTCACCCTCATCTTCCGAGCCATCTGTGGATACCAATGTCCCTAAAGCTCCATTTCCCCATTTTTTAGATCCTCAAAAGAAAAATATGCAAGCAAACAAGTTGTTGGAAGTATTCAAGCATATGCACATTAATATCGTATTTCTTTATGCTATACAACAAGTCCCATTTTATTTAAAATTATGAAAGGCCTTTATACCTTGAAAAGGACCACCAACGTTCCAAAGAAAGAATTTCTCATCGAGTAATATAGTTCAATTTTCTCTTATAAAACCCCCATTAAGTATAAGCATCCCGGGACACCGATGATCTCTATAAACATATGGCAACAGACTATCAAGAAAACACTCTTAGATTTAGGTGGGCATGAACCTTCTACCGTACACCGTGTACGTGAAACTTGGTTTGGGTGAGTTTAATCCCATTAAGATGACCCTTTCTTTAACTGATCGATCTATTAAGGTGTATAGAGGTGTTGTAGAGGATGTTTTGATTAAAGTAGGATAGTTTTCTTTCGTGTAGACTTTGTGATCTTATATACTCAACAAGTACTAAACCCATCCACCCAAATCCCAATCATCCTCGATCAACCCTTTTTGGCTACTTCTAAGGCTGTTATTCGAAGTCGAAGTAGGCAAGTGAACCTCCTGTTTGGGAACATGATCATGGGTTTGAATGTGTTTAATTTAGAGAATTCAACATCTAATGAGATAGAAAATGAACCCATTATATTTAGGAAGTTCATGATGTCAATATCCCACTCGTTAGTGACACCATAGATTTGAATGCTTGGCCACGTGAGTTGTCTTTAGGTATTAGTCTTGAGGAATATGTAGAAGAATTTGGGTCAGTTAATGAGGGTCTTGCTATAGATGCCCATTTCTTATTGGACTCATTCTGTTACTTAGAGGAGAGCGATTTAGACAATAGGATAAATCAATTCCTTCTTTATGAACGAAGCCTAAGCTTTTCGAGAGTATACAGAAACTTTAGGCTTTATCTACGAGTGATTAGATGATTGCGGAAACCATTCAAGCGTTTTCCATCTGGTGATGCGTGTTATATCACATCGCATTTTTATTGTCCACCACATCCATCATCAGGGTCATTTGAGTATTTTAATGAGATTGGAGACATAACTAGAGTAACTCCCGACTTAGACCTCGATTTATTCACTCTCAAATTTGAGGGAGGCATAAGCGTAAAGCATCATTCAAGATTTAATGGTTAGACTACGTTAAAGTCTAATTACAATCACGGAATTCGTTGTGTACCCTCATGTATGCATATTGTCGATTGGTTTAGCTCCCAATTATTCTAGATTTTGGTTGATGATGAAATATATGTGAGAATGGTTGGAAGTTGGTAACCAAGTGGATTTTCGGAGTAATATCGTCCTTTTACTTCTTAATGTTTTTTTTACTTTGTTCATATTTCTATTTGAACATACAATGAGGACAATGTAAAATTTAGGGTCGGGGGTAATGATTGTATTTAAAATAATAATAATAATAATAATAGTAGTAATAATAATAATAATAATAATAATGATGATGATGATAATAATAATAATAATAATAATAATAATGATGATGATGATGATGATGATGATGATAATAATAATAATAATAATAATAATAATAATAATAATAATAATAATAAATTTTTTCAAAAATCTAAAAATATTTTCAATATAAGTGAGTTTTAAAACGATTTCTTAATATCTAATTAATTCACAAATCCCTAAACTTATATATTTTTTTAACACTTAGCCATATAATATGAATGAAAATGGATTTTGAGGCAAAATTTAATATGCTTAATGAATAGAGGTGAATATTTTAACACGGTGAGATTATTGTGCCATTCGTCATTTGTGAGAAAAATTAAATCAATCCGAGATAGAATAACTCAAACTTTCCTCTAGCAATTAATTTGTCGATGATATCAAATTCTTTGTTTTGTTCGATTACTAAAAATGAAATTCAAAATGTAAAGTGTACGCACTAGATGTCTTAGTAAGTTAACTTGAGACACAAAATAACTGAGCATAATTTTAGAAATGAGATTAGGCCATCGTTTTGGAAGCCCAAAAATTAAGCTTAAACGAAACTTTTTATAGTATTCCGTTGAAAGCCCATTTATGCCCCCCCAAAAAGAGCCTTTTAATGAAAATCCAAAATCCATACCCATTTTATGAGAATATCAGGGTAAAATTACGGTAAAAGGCCAAAAGAAGAATATTTTCAAGAATAATGTGGGAAACGAAAGAAGAAAATGGAATAAAGAAAGAATGCAAAAATGAAATGAAAAAAGAGGAGTATGTGAGTTGAAAAAGAAAAAAAGAAATGAAAATAGAGGCTGGAAAAAGTGCATATAAAGTCAAAATACTGAGAAGCCTCTAATCTTATAAAATTTTTGGAACTCCAAAATCTGTTCATTCTAGCCAAAATGGGAGCCTACAGTACAACTGAAAGAAATTCCTACTTGATCTCAGGTGAAGTTATAGTTGCTAAAGTTCTTACGATCTTCGGCCTATATTTGGTTATAGTTTCCAAAGGAGTTAGATAGAACATGGTGTGGACTTTAAATATGCAAGATTGAAAATATTTCAAGTCACTATATACATTGTTACAGAGTGGATTTTATAAAGGTATTTGTTTCAGTCCTTATTGGTTTCAAACTCTATTCAACCGTTAATAGTGGTAGTTAATAGCTAATGACATCAACTATATTGAAAAAAATTTCAACCTATGCAATTTCTTTCTCAGAATTTCAATTTGAAGAGGTTAAAAGGTCATATAAGAAAGTGGAAGAGAGAATCTTTTAAAATTGCATTTCATTCTATATGTCACACAGGGTATTTGGTAAGGAGCTAGCTTTTTTTTCTTTTAGATAAATGGGATGGCACCCCCAAGTCAAACCGCCTAAAATATCTAGGTTATCTACATCAATAAATCTTATGTTAAACTCGATAGTAAAATTATAATTTGAATGAATAACCTTGTACTTACATGGAAATTCTTGGAAAATATCCCATAAATGTCATTGAGTTCAATGAATAATATGACATTCATCTATAAAAACATTTTTAGAAAGAGGCTTATTTTATGCTTTTCAAATTTCTCGAATGACAAAAGGATGATGTCACACAATATAGAGGAAACTCTATTGGATCTCATAAATAACCACCAAGAGATGATCTTGAATCTAATATAGGAAATTTGAATTTTAATCCCCACTTGGCATTTGAAATGCATCTAAACCTTCTTTGCAATAGTACTATAGATTAGAAGATGATCCATTTGTTATGTTTGGGTACACTAAATACAACACCGACATTTTGAGGGCATTTTAAAATCAATGCATCAAATAATAACATTATCCATCAAAAAATTTCTGTTCATCACCTTCCAAATGAAAAATGATACCTTTAATGGGATTATTTTTTTCCACCTAGATTTAAAAGATAACACATGAAGCTTTATGTTTCTCTTAAATTCCCAAATCTAAGTGTTGATACCAAATTTAATCTGTTGACATGGACCCATCATTTGAAGACACGTGTCAACCAACGTGGAAATTACAAATACTTCTACCGATCAACTCACTACCACCGAGCTACTCAAGTTCCACGAGAAACTCATACATTCCAAAAAGCTCAAGCGTACCGATCAACTTAGGCTCCCCAAGCAACTCATAGGCCCCGAGAAACTCATGGGACCCGACCAACTCAAGCATGCCGAGCTACTTAGGCGGTCCGAGAAGCTTAAGCGGTCCAAGCTACTTAGAGTACAGAGCATCCAAATCAGGAGAATCAAAGAGACGACTACGCATTAAATGCTCATTATTATTGTACAGATGTATATGTCTACTAGATAACAACGCATTGTCCTTTCACATGTACAGCCTCAAGGCTATAAATACATTGTAACCTCCTCATTAGAAGGGGACTCTGGATCCTTGGTAAACCCCTTATCAAGAATTCCAGTCAAATAGTCAGTAATACAAAAACAGTGGACGTAGGCCATTCTTACAAGACTGAACCACTTTAAAAATCTTTTCTTTTATTTATTTTATCTGTGATTAATCAATTAGAGATAATCTAATTTTTTACATCAACAGATTGGCACCGTCTGTGGGAAACGACTGTATTTAACATTTTTCACAAAATAATTCATTATCTATGGCTGATAATCCAGAATCCAATAATTGAAACGTTGGGATACCTCTAAACCCTTCTGCTCCCCCAAATGTGCAAGATCTGGCAAGCATAATGGCTAATTTAGCCCAAGTGCAAACAACCATTCAGGAGACCATGCGTCAACTGATACAAACTATTCAAGGTTGATTGCCAGCCCAATCTGGACAACGAAGTGTTCAGATAAATACCCATATTCCTTCCCCAAGAACAAGGTGAACGATATTCCTAGAGGAATCTCGATCCAGACGCACCGACTCATATCGTACTGAAAGATATAATGATCCTTCTTATCAACCTCGTCGCACTTCGTCAGTACGAGCTATAGACTCTCATCAAAACGTCATGTTATCTTCAGAAAGGAAAAGTGCTCTTAAAAGGTTGAGTAGAGTTTCTCCTTTTGATCATTTGGGCCCTAGGAAGAATAAAAGTCCCCCTAAGGTTGTGTCGAGGAAATCTCAACGACCATCCGATATAAGGGAAGGCTCTGCCCAATCACGACCAACTGCTCGTAATGAAAGATCCCAAAAGGCAAATTCAACGTGATCAGTTGCTCAAACCAATAGGCCTGAGGAGGGAAATGATGCATGGAAGGGATCTATTCAGAGGTTGGAAGATAGATTAGGGGAAATGGCTAAGGCAAAAAATTCTCTACAAAGAACTTTTGTTCAAGGAACACCATTCGTACAAGAAATTGTGAACTTTCCCACACCATCAAAATTCAAAGCTCCTATAGTGACACCCAAATATGATGGAAAAGCTGACCATGTCCTTCATATAGAACAATACTAAGCTGCTGTCGATATCTATGTAGTTCCAGATGAGATGAGATGTAGGGAATTTTTAGGAACTTTTATCGGATCAGCTCAGATATGGTACAATAACCTTCCTCGGGGAAATATTGCGACGTTCTTTCAATTGGCAGAACTCTTCATCGGGAATTTCTATTTTGGAGCGAAACTAGTCAAACAAGTAGCACACTTGCTAAGTGTTAGACAAAAGGCAAGCGAAAGCACCAGGGACTATATTACTCGTTTCAATAACAAGAAATTGGAGGTAATTGATTATGAGGAGAAAACATCAATTACTTCTTTGATGAGTGGACTATTGCCAGATAAATTATACTACACTTTAGCCAAGGATCCGCCTAGGAACATGGCTGAATTGATGGAAAAAGCAACCAAAATCATGAATTCTGAGGAAGCCATGGCTGTGAAGAAGAATGCAGATACTAAAGAAACCAAGCTCGAGGCTGACAAGACTGAAAAGAAGGATCAGGAGAATAATAGTGTCAACAGGCAGTCGAAAGCAAAGCAAGCACTGGAGCAGTTAAAGAAATTTGGAAATTACACTCCTTTGAAAGTAGATATAAACCACATTCTAGAAGAGATCAAGAACAACGAGGAGCTAAACTGGCCAGAAAAAATAAAGGCAAATCTTGACAAGAGGAATAAGGCCAAATATTGCGAGTTCCATAAAGACCATGGTCACACGACCAAGCAGTGTATAGCTCTCCAGAATGAAATTAAAGCACTCATCAGATGAGAAAAACTGACTAAGTATGTTGATCACCAAAATGGTGGAAAAACCAACAATCAAGGAAGGCAAAGGTATAGGTCTCCTCATCGAGCAAAAGAAGACATGAAGAGAAGTCACGAAGAAGATCCAAAAGATGACCCCGATCTCCCCAAAAGACCAAGGCAGCCAGAACGTGAGGTATTTTCAATCCCTTTTGAATCATTTGAATGTAATGTTATTACAGGTGGAGATGCAGCAGGTTGGGACATGACTGCAGAGAGGAAAGCTTACCTCAATAAGGCTCAAGCCTGCTCGTACATTCAGCGAATAAATCTGGCTGAAGATGATCCCCCGAGGAATGTGAATAAAGACAAATTGGTCATTGGTTTCTCTAAGAATGACCTGGCAGGAGTACTATATCCTCATGATGACCCATTAGTGATCAAGATGAGAATGAAATAAGTGATGATTTCACGAGTACTGTTAGATAATGGTAGCTCGGCAGATATCATGTTCTATCTATGCTTTGACAGTTTGAATCTGAAGCTATCCCAATTGGAGACATATCATAGGCCCCTCCTTGGTTTTACTGGTGAGAAGGTTTTTCCACTTGGGACGATCTAGTTGGATATGCTTATCGGTAGATGGCCTGCTTGTGGAACAGAAAGAATACGGTTTTTGTAATGGATAAAAATGTCCAATCAGCATACACTATCATCATGGGAAGGGTAGGTCTAAAGAAGTTCGAGGCAGTACCATCTACTGTACATCAATGTTTAAAATTCCCAACCAATTTTGTAGTGGGAGTTGTGAAAGGCGACCAGAAAGTACCTCGGGAATGCTACTATTTATCTGCCGAGCAGGAGGAACGTAAAGAATCCAAGAAGAAGACTATTACCTATCAAGTAGATGAAATAGAAGATCCAGAGATTGAAACACTAGACCCTAGAGACGAGTCTTAGCTCGTGAAGGGACATGTCATGGAGGCTACTAAAAATATCATTCTGGACGACGAGCATCCAAAATGAACAACTCAAATTGTTGCATCACTGGATGTATCGATAAAATAGGAATTGATAGCATTTTAAGGCATAGAAAGCATACCTTTGCATGGAGTCATGAAGACATGTCGGGGATAGATCCAAATTTCTTGTGTCATGAGCTCAACGTAAATAAGGAAATCAAGCGAGTAAAACAGTGAAGAAGAGTGCTCCGTCCTGAGAAGAACCAAGCTATACAGGAAGAAGTGGAGAAACTACGAAAAGTCTCTTTTATTGAAGATGTCAAATATCCTAATTGGCTAGCAAATGTGGTCATGGTAAAGACGAAAAATAACAAGTGGAGGATGTGTGTGGACTTCACTGATCTTAATAAGGCATGGCCAAAGGATTATTTTCCTTTTCCCCGAATCGATCAACTGGTGGATGCTACCTCAAGGCATGAATTGTTGAGCTTCATGGATGCTTATTCTGGTTACAATCAGATTAAGATGAAACCTGAGGACAGGGAGAGTACCTCTTTTATCACCCCAAGGGGAACTTAATGTTATAATGTTATGCCTTTTGGACTTAAAAATGCAGGTGCAACATATCAACGGCTGATGAACAAGGTGTTTGCAGAGAAAATCAGTCATAACATGGAGGTTTATGTTGACGACATGCTGACGAAGGGCAAGAAAGCTTCTGATCATCTAGTTGACCTAGGTCAGACCTTTGATCAAGTAGAAAAATATCAAATGAAGTTGAATCCCACCAAATTCATATTCGGAGTACGAGAAGGCATGTTTCTCGGGTATATTGTTAACCAAAGAGGTATCGAAGCGAACCCTGGAAAGATCAAGGCCCCATTGGAGCTGCGATCTCCAACTACAAAGAAGGAAGTGCAAAGTCTCACAAAACGAGTTGCGGCACTTAATAGATTTGTGTCATGACCAACAGACAGATGTCTCCCATTCTTCAAAACACTCTGAAAAACTTTTGAGTGGAATGATGAATGCGAGAAGGCCTTTCAAGAGTTGAAGAAGTATTTAGGGACACCTCCACTATTATCTAGACCAGTGATGGGAGAAAGACTATACTTATACATGGAAGTTTTAGAAAACACAGTGAGCTCTGCGTTAATAAGAGTGGAGGATGGAATAAAAAAACTAGTTTATTACACCAACAAAGCTTTCTGAGGAGAAGAAATCAGATATCCAAGGCTGGAGAAGTTGGCACTAGCACTGATTGAAGCAAGCAGAAGGATGAGGCCATACTTCTAAGCTCATACTATAGTTGTGTATACAGATATGCCATTAAGGCAAGATCTACACAAACCAGAGAAATCAGGAAGGTTGATGTACTAGGCAGTAGAACTTGGAGAATATGATATAATTTATGAGCCCAGATCGTCGCTCAAAGGGCAGGCAGTAGCGAATTTTATCACAGAATTCACTTAGGAGGAGTCCTCCGACAAGCAGGAGTTGAATACAGACCAGCCTGTGGATATTACAGGATCATCAAATTTAAACCCCGACCAACTTACGTCGGGGGACGAGCAACAAAGAGTACTGGAGGAGGACAAAAGAAAGCAACCAATATTCCACCGAGGAACTCTGTCTGACCAAGAGTTTGATAATGGAGTACCTGTGTGGAATCTGTATGTAGATGGCTCTTCGTGCTCTATAGGTAGTGGTACAGGGATTATTTTAAACAGTCTAGATGGGATTGATGTGGAATATGCTCTGCGCTTTTAGTTTAAGGCTTCTAATAATGAGGCCGAATATGAAGCAATGATCGTGGGTCTAAGTCTGGCTAAAACTATGAAGGCTGAACAAGTCATTGAGTTCAGTGACTCTCAATTGATTGTAAATCAAATTCTGGGGGTGTATGTAACAAAAGGAGAATTAATGGTCAGGTATTATGCAAAAGTGATAGAGGTTGTATCCAGTTTTACTGCAATTCAGTTTATTAGAATACCAAGATTAGAGAATGTAAGAGCAGACACCCTACCTCGGTTAACATCAGCCACACGGATCGAGCTACGAAGAACAATCCCAATAGAAATCCTAGTTGGTCGAAGCATCAACGGAGACCTGACGATAAACTTAATCTCTCTTGACTTAGGATCATCTTGGATGGAGCCCATCAGGGCCTATATTGAAGAGGGGGCTTTACCAACTGATAAGCTCGCAGCCAAAAAACTGAAGTTTAAAGCTGCTTGTTATGTACTGACCAATTATATTTTATACAGACGAGGAGTTATAGGAGGGCTACAAAGATGTGTCCACCCCTCTGAAGTGAAAGATTTGATCGAAGAGGTTCATGAAGGGTCTTGTGGAGCCCATGTAGCTGGTCGGACGCTCTTGTAAAGAATAACCACGCAGGGGTACTACTGGCCGACGATGAGAGCTGATTGCGCAGCTTATGCTATGAAGTGCGACAAATGCCAACGCTTCTCGTCCGTTCGAAGAACTCCACAGGCATTATTAACACCCATAACGTCCCCTTGTCCATTTGCCATGTGGGGGATAGACTTGGTCGGGCCACTCCCAACGACCAGGGGAAGATTCAAATACCTTGTGGTTACTGTGGATTATTTTACAAAATGGGTGGAAGTTGAGCCTCTCATTAATATGACATACAACAACGTCTATCAATTAATTTGTAAAAACATTATTTACAGATATGGTCTCCCATATGCATTCATTACCGACCATGGAACCCTGTTTAACAATGAGGAGTTTGCTGCATATTGTCATTAATCCAATATACTGAAAACCCACTCTGCACCAGGCCATCCCCAGAGCAACGGTTAAACTGAGGTGACAAACAGAACGCTACTGAATGGATTGAAGAAATGACTGGATGATGCAAAGGCAAATTAGATTAACGAGCTACACTTTGTTTGGTGGGCTTATCGCACCACACCACAAACAGCAACGGGAGAGTCCCTATACATGCTGTCATTTGGGAGTGAGGCTGTCATACCTGCTGAATTGGGCCTACCTACGCACAGGGTGATTAATTTAAATTCTCCTGTCAGTGACTTAATGAGAAGATTAGACCTGGATATGCTCGAAGAAGTCAGGCAAGAAGCAGCAATCAGGAATGCAGCATATAAAAAACGAACAACTTTGTTCTATAACAAAAGTGTGAAGAAGTGTGATTTGAAAGAAGGGGATTATGTGCTGAAGAAAGTAATCCAAAAGAATAACAAACTGGAAGCCAACTGGCATGGACCCTATAGAGTAACGAAAGTTGTTCGTCCAGGGACATACATGATTGAAACCTTGGAAGGAGAAGAATTCAAGAATGCATGGAATGCAGAGCATCTACGCAAATATTATCAGTAATTGTAATCCATATGTAATGAAGTTTCTTCAATATGAATAAAGTGATGCTTCACCCAGTTTCTTTCTTTGTTGAAATTTTTTGGAATATTAGTGCTACACACTACACATAAAATTCAGAGCAATTACCACCAACTCCGGTTGGTCGGGAACTAATTACCACCAACTCCAGTTGGTCGGAAAATTAATTTCCACCAACTCCGATTGGCTGGGAACCAATTACCACCAACTTCGGTTGGTCGGGAACTAATTACCACCAACTCCGGTTGGTCGGCAAATAAATTTCCACCAACTCCAATTGGTTGGGAACCAATTTCCACCAACTCCGATTGGTTGGGAACCAATTACCACCAACTCCGATTGGTCGACAAATCAATTTCCACCAACTCCGGTTGGTCGGGAACTAATTACCACCAACTCCGGTTGGTCGGCAAATCAATTACCACCAACTCTAGTTGGTCGGCAAATCAATTTCGGTTGCTCATCAACCAATTACCACCAACTCCGGTTGGTCGGTAAATCGATTTCCACCAATTCCGGTTGGTCGGAAAGCAATTACCACCAACTCTGGTTGGTCGGGAACTAATTACCACCAACTCCGATTGGTCGACAAATCAATTACCACCAACTCCGGTTGGTCGGCAAATCAATTACCACCAATGGGACGTAAATCATTTCATTGCTTGGGCCCAAAGAGTGACAAGTCACTATGATCAAACAATAAATAGGACAAGTTCTATTATCCAAAAACAAAACAGAAATGTATATAACAGAATGTACATATAAACAAACAAGCAAGGACATTCTACAAATTATTTTGAAGAGAGACTAAAAATTTCTTCATTCAAATCAAGTAGAGTTACATATTCTATGAAAAATACATTTCATTACATAAAAATCCTATTCTATTGGTTTTTTCCCTTTTGCCTTTGAAACAGGTTCTACTCCAGCAGGAGAATCATCTAAGGCATAAGGAGAATTTATAAAATTTACGTCTCTCAACATTCTAACATTCATTACAGAGGGACGATCAAGTAAATACTCCAGGTGAGATATCTCAAAATTGGCATGAAGATTGTAATTGCCAAGATACTTCAAGATTAAGCATTGAGGAATTTCCCGAGTGGAATCCAACTGATGTCAATCTTAAAAGGAGGCACGGGAAAATCGAGCACTACATGGTCATAGTAATCCCATAAGTAGTGGCCCTGTTCCAATTTTAGCACACATAGTGCATTCAACCACCCTTACTTGTACCCCTCGTTATTTGACTGCTGGATTTGATCATCAAGATGGTAAAGGGATTCATTATACCCAGCCATCCAAAATTCTCTGGGTTGTTTATGGAATTGATAAGTTAACCTCTACAGTTACTCGTGAAGATTATTCACCAGGAGTTCTTTGTTTTCCAAGGCGGAACTCTGGGTAGATAGTTGCTTGCTGAAGTTTTGAATCTTCTTATACATTTATAATAAGGCTTGCTTGTTCGCCACCAACTGAAAGGCCTGATTTTATAAAGCTGCTTGCGTTCTAGCTTCTCAATAGAGACCCGACCAGCCCTATCTCATCCACGAGAAGAAGATCTTGCTCGTCTGCGAGTAGATGAGGAGGATCCAACCATTTTTAAAGTTTCCAACTCATCTCGTAAGTTGGCATTTTCGACCTCCAAGGAAGAGAAACCTTCATCATTAACATGAACTAAGGCTCCCAAGGAAGATGCAGCTGATTTAAGTTGTTTTATCTCTTCTTGTAAGTCAATATTCTCATATTCCAATAACTTAGCGATATGCCTGTGCTCCTCAACATCAAGATTCAGAACACACTCTTTCTTCTCATAAGCAAAGATGAATTTATCATACCCTTTGTCAACGCTTAATTACTGATATTTCTTCTCATATCCCTGATACAAAAGTGTGGAGGACTCCTTGTACTGCTGCTAAAGTTCCTCGATCGTTCCTTGGAGATCTTCAATCATTTCATAGTAGGCCACATTGTTAGCAACTGCACGATCGAGTAAACAATTCAAGTACTGATAAGCTTCAACTGCTCGGTCAGAAGCATCTGATACGAGGATGTCAATTATCTGGGCCTCATTAAGATCTGCATGACCATCATTAAATAATCATTGCATTTCTTCATCAATTCTGTGTCATGAAATGATAAGAGCTCCATCCTGGCCATAAACTAGCAAAGAGAAAAAAAAAGAATCAATAATGATGCAAACAGAGCAAGTAAACGAGACAGTCAAGATGAACAACCAAAGTTCGAATTTTTATTTCATCATAAGAAAAAATACAAAGTCTGAGGTTACATTCACTAGAACAACAAAATAAAAGCCTGATCAACTTTACACCTTATTTTTGTTCCCTATGACTTCCTCTGAAGATTTGGAAGAAGAGACTAGTTGCTCGGAGGGTAAGATTATCTGCTCGACAGAAGTGCTGGTGGGTTAGAGTTTCTTCGAGCAAGTTTGAACAATTGGGATAGAAGGGGCCTGATCTCCAATCATCATCGAAGATTCATCTGAGGTAGCTTCATCCTCTTCTTCTTCCCCAGGAGAGGGAGGAGGGCCATGAGTGTGTTGGTGGAATAATTCAGAATTCTCAGCAACTTTCAGCTCCTGCAAGGCTGCAACCCATCCATACCTAGAATATTTAAGACTGGAGTATTCCATTTGAGAGGACATGGCAGCCATACCCTTATTCCATCCTTTGTCCCAACCAGCACTGAATGCTTTTTTAATCCCTTTCTTCCTTTTTGCCTTCTTCGAGGAAGTCCTTTCCCTAAGGAGCTCCTCTGCAGCCTTCAATTTCTCCTCCAACTCTATTTTCTGTCGCTCAACATCTTGAAGTTTAATAACTTCCTCTTCAGCAGACTTGAGCTTAACTTCCATCTCCTTGTTGTTTTATTCGAAGACTTTATTGCTCTGCTCAGACTCCGTCAAATTCTTCTCCAAATCCTTGGAGGCACTCACAACTTGATTTCTTTCTAGCTCAATGGACTGGAATTACTTCTCCCAAGAAATTTTATCTTCCTCGTATTTTTTATGAAAATCTTTCAGAGATTGGGTCAGCCCAACAAAAGCTTCCTCTACTGCTCCCGAGGAGCTTGAAGCTTTGATAGCTTCATCCTTCTTCAGAATGTTGTTAAAACACGTCACCAGCTAAAAAAAGAAATAACTTCGAGTCAATACATGAACATAATATTAGAAAGTGAAAGCCTCAGGCTAACAATACTTACTGAGGAAATGTGTTGAGAAGCCAAGGTAGTTATTCTCTCACGAGAAAGAGTGTCTTCAATGCCTTGGACTTCTAGGATAGTCCAGGATTTCACCAAGCTCACAGCAGAGCTTGGAGCAATAAAAAATGGAATACTACCTTCAACGTTTGAAGGTTGAGAGACAAGTTCAGCAGGTCTCTCAGAAGAGCTTTTCTTCAAGCTCCTTATAGGGGAAGGATCATTTTCAACCAAAGACGTTGTCTTTATTGGTGATATGACAATAACCTCACTCGGAGGAGAGAGAGCAACAATCATGCTCGGAGCCACATGGGGCTTCTCGCCAATTTTCTTGGCAGTAACAGGAGGGGGTACATCTAGAGTCTTTATCCCTTCTTCTGGGACATCTTTTTTATTTTTCTTTGCCTCCACAGCAGTAGCGACAGACTTGTCGAAAAAGGTCGGAGCTCTTCTCCTCTTCATTAGATCACTGATAGGAATACTGGATTCAAAAGAAGAACCTTCCACATTAGTCTCAGAAGCTGGTAGTTGGTCAAAATTAACTACCACTGGACGAGGACAAGCAGTGAAAGATGAAGTATAGCTCTTGTACTACAACAAATAAGAGGCAGATCTAATATGTTCCTCGGTAACACATTGATCCAAATCTAAGATAAGTTTCAAATGCTTTAAATTAATGTCAACTTCTTTTGCAGGTTTTCTTTTACTGTCAACTGTAATAAACAAAAATGAATGTCAGTGATACATTTTATCAAACACAAAGAAAACAAGATTTAAAAAAAATAAAAACAACCTATTCTATTGCCATAGGGGGGACACCGGGGACCTTGATATACGTCATCTCCATTTAATGGAGCGTGTTGCCAATTTTTCATAACAACCCCATGCTCAAAATAATCCCTATTAGCATCTGGAATATTAACAACTAAAGCTCTATTCAAAAACCTAGTTTTCAAATAGAATATGGAATCACTGACAACCCATCTATAGCAATACATAATCTCTGGAATCCCTAAATGGGTTGCATGGAGTTGATTCAATCTATGTACGCCATTAACTATCCTCCAGGTATTTGGAGCTATTTTTGCAGGTACAACGTCAAAATATTGACAGAACTCCAAACATAGGGGATTTGAAGGAAAATAAAAGCCACGTTCGGCCACAAAGAGACTTGGGAACCAATGTCCCTCAGCCAAAGAGAAATAATCAGAAGGTTCAGAAAGTTCTTCCAAAATAACCCACGAAGGGATCGAAAATTCAGACCAAAATTTGTCCAATGACTCAACAAGATAAACCATGATGAACAAAGTAAATAAAAGAAAGGGAAGAAAATCTTACAAGGAAAAAGCCATCATGTGACAATGAATGACGGAAAGAACGAAGGCATAAGATAGAGAGAAAATTAAGAGTTCAAAGATACAGATTTGAAAAGTGAAAGACGATAGGATTTCTTCCGCGCTTAAATACTTTACCTCGGGAATAGAGAAAAGAAATGATTACAAGGGAGGACGTTTGTGTATCCGAAGGCTAAAAGAAGAAAGGAAGCACAAATATTGAAGCGGTCATGAAAATTCAAAATATTTATGAAGCCTGATACTGTGCACTCAAAAAGGAGTTATATACAACGAATGTTTTCCTAAAAACCATACAAACCAATAATCTATGCAGTTTTCAAGCAGAATGTTCCATACTTTTCTTCAACATCAAACTATGAAACATTAGGGGCTTATGTTGATACCAAATTTAATCTGTTGGCGTGGACTCATCATTTGAAGACACATGTCAACCAATGTGGAAATTACAAATACTTCTACCGATCAACTCACTGCCATCGAGCTACTCAAGCGCCACGAGCAACTCATACATTCTGAACATCTCAAACGTACCGATTAACTCAGGCTCCCCGAGCAACTCATGGGCCTCGAGAAAATCATGCGTGCCGAGCTACTTAGGTGGTTTGAGCAGCTTAAGAGGTCCGAGCTACTTAGCGTACAGAGCATCCAAATCAAGAGAATCAAAGAGACGACTGTGCATTAAATACTCATTATTATCTTACAGATGTATATGTCTACTAGATAATAGTGCATTGTCCTTTCACATGTATAGCCTCAAGGCTATAAATACATTGTAACCTACTCATTAGAAGGGGACTCTGGATCTCTTGGTAAACCCCTTATTGAGAATTCCAGTCAAACAGTCAGCAATACAAAAACAGTGGATGTAGGCTATTCTTACAAGGCTGAAGCACTTTAAAAATCTTTTGTTTAATTTATTTTATCTGTGATTAATTAATTAGAGATAATCTAATTTTTTACATCAACACTAGGGTTATTAGAAATGAGTTTGGGTCATTTAACCCCTTAGGCTCCTGATCATATAAATTAATTAATATCTTGTATAGCAACAAGTTAATAATTCTGAAAATGTTTCCATAGTTGGGGGGTCGAAGACGTGTTGCGTCAAAAATACTCACAAATTTAACATATTTAGCTCCCAAGAATTCATCTAAAACTGAGCTGGTGGGGAGAGGAGACACAATAATTTTAGAGTATAAGCTCGGATAACATCGCAAAAATGTATTTCCCTATACCTCTCTCCCATGGGCAAACAAATATGTTCTGAATTAATCCAATGTCGATGATTCTCATCCTCTGGGCTCTAAAGGAAAGATGTAAAGGCACATTTTGATTAGTAATAACAGTGATATGGGGATCGAAGGCCTCAAATATGTGGAAAGTCATATATTGTAAAATAGGGTTTATAAGAATCAACTTACTCAGGTCAGAGAAACCTATTGTGCTAACTAGCATTTCTAGATCTGAGGTACTTAAGAGGAGGCCTTTTTTTTCTAATCAAATCATTAAAGAACAACCAGTTTTCCCAACCTCCATACAATAACAATCTGAGGTACCTATGAGGGAGCCTTATTCGAATGAACCCCGTAGTATCCTGAATAAGAGAGCATCTAGAAAAAATGGCTTCGTTAAAGATTGCATAACAACACTTATGATTATTAATATGGTGTCCCTAGTTAGTTTCATAAATAATTAAAAACTCCATCAAGTTCCAAATTAACCTTTCTTTACCATTGTTTAGGATACCGTATGCAAATGATAACGCGATAATAAGTGGGAAACCACGCGGGTGAGAAAAGGGAAAAACCTTTTCGCTTAGCATTATCATTGAGTTCATCAGTTAAAACATGAGAAGAAATAACGAACAAACCTAGAGAAAGAAGGTCACTTTCACGCACTCCATAATTTGACATGGAAAAAACCAAGCTACTACCATTAATAATAATGGTGTATCAACAATTCAAGATAATATGCCACACCATGGTGATCCAAATTTCATTAAAACTGAATGCCCTTAGGAGCTTTAATATCTATAACCACAATAACAGGTCATACACTTTAGTCGGATTAAATTTGAGGGCAAATGTTAAATCCACGAACATTTTTATTAAGGTTATGGATCGTGTTTTGCGCTAACAGAATATTATTTGAAATATATCTCTCTTTAACAAAGTTGCATTGAATGGGAAAATATTTTTTTGAAGAATCAAGATCAACTGACACGCCAAAGTTTTTGATATTATCTTATTAGAAATGTTACAAAAATTAATGGGAAGGAATTCACCACAGCTTCGGGGATTTTTTGTTTTGGGAATGAGAACCAACAAAGTACTAATCTAGCTTCCTAACAATGGATGACGTTAGAAAAAAATCGCACAAGCGTTAAACTAATCATTATGGATCACTTCATAGATTTATTGGGACAAACATCTCGAAACCATTGGAGCTTGTAGCACTTTCACCATCCATTCAAAGTAACACATATTTCAATTCTCCTGACATCGGGTTCTTTTTAGCTACACATTCTACTGATTAGTCAGAGAGTTGAATTCCAAATCCCCTCTTCCACATACTAGATATATTTTGCATTAATATATATTTGGAAATGTTTGGCCTAGACCTCCCAAATTATAACGTCATCTAAAATTTCTTATCCCTCCTCATTCTTGATGTGATGAATCTTGATCTTGTTATGATTGTAATTTTCCATTGTTTGAAAAAACTTGGTATTAGAATCACCTTCCATGACCATTTAATACATGATATATTATGCTAATACACCTCTTCGATCGTAAGTCGTTGTTGCAAAAGAGATTTAGCTTTAATTATATTCTTCCCTAGTCATAAGTAGAGTCATCCCTCTCCGAAGAAAATTCCTTCTAGAGAACTAAGTCTTTTGCCTCCCTGATCCCCTTCCACGTATTTAAATTGCATTATATTCCAATATCGCAACAACTTTTTAGATGTTTTAATTTAAGTGTTAAGATATGTAAATATTTACCCAAAATACTCTACTATTAACTATATTTCACCACGTGAGTAAACCCGCAATGATGAGTCCATATATTCTGAAATCTAAAGGGTCTTAATATATTTCCAATATGGTTTCATATGTCATGAAGTGCCACTTGAATAAACTCGCAATGATGTGCCACCACGTGTTTATCAAACTTCGAAAACCATTAAGCATTACATATAATTGTCTAGTCTCTCCGAAATGCGAGCTTGGCCATCACGGTTATTATACTGAATGAACCTAAATCTAGAAAAATGAATTTTTATTAGACCCACATCAATCATGACATTGTGAAAGTACCCAACAACTCCAATACAAATTTTTATTAATGCTAAAATTATTATTGGGCTTAATAACAATATTCAAGTGACCACTGTGCAACAATATCACTCAAGGCTTTCCACAAAACCGTCATGTTCTCGCCTATCACATTTGACATAGACTGTTGTAATAAGAGCCTCTTCTATCACACTAAGGTGTGATATTTTAACGTGAGATGTTGCGTCTCGTTTTTAATGAGTTCACAAGCCCAAAAATTACTCCAAAGTGCTACAAAATAAATTTTATGAATTTTATTCGGCCTTCTAGAGAGCTAATGTATTCTGATTTCCACAGTCTTTTGTTGTGAAAGCACTTCAAAGTCAATTTTATGAATTTTTATCCAGCTCAAGAGTGAACAATGATGACTTAGCTAAAGTGGAGTTTTATGAACCTAGAGGTAATTTGAAGTTTCGTTAAGCCCTTGAAGATGTTTATAAGAAGCAAAAGTCAATTTTTTTTAAAGATTCACCAAATTCTAAAATATAGTAATTAATAATTGAATCACTTAAACCGTAATTATTCTATTGTTTCAGAGTGTACTTTAGTGAATTTCAACCATAGAGGGACCTTAATTATTCTATTATTTTAGAGTGTACTTTAGTGAATTTCAACCATAGAGGAGAGAATGGAGAGTTTGAGACTATTCTCCTTGAAATAACAATGAGTAAGCTATCTAAATCATCTTGAAGAGAATATCGTGATATGTCTACTCTAGAAGTAATTTATCTAATCAACAGGCAGTGCAAGAAGGTCATTACTGAAGACGAAAAGGTGGTGTATCGTTTATAATGGTGTGAACTAGTGGCCGAAGAAGTTTATGATGAGGCTGACCTGATATATGAGTATTTTTTGGTAGATCAACATGGGCAATGTATGGTGATAGACAAATCCAACATACAAGAGTTCATGGAAGATGTCATCGAAGAACCATATTACATGGTAGATCAACCGAAGCCACAGGCTCAAGAGTTGGAGCAGTTCAACCTGGCAAAAGAAGGGAAGGATCCAAGGACTATTTTTATCTCGAAAGATCTCAGTAAAAATAAATGAGAGGCCTTGGTTGAGTTGATTTGGGAGTTCATAGAAGTTTTTGTGTGGAAGTACACAGAGATGGAAGGGCTGTAATGATGCTAGAAACAACACCACCCTTCAAGGTGTTCGTGAGCTCAATTCAATGTTAATAATGGCAGCATAGGAGTATATACACATATAGTAGAGGGAGGTGAGGAGAAGAGGATTAACACCGGAATATAAGTGGTTCAGCCAATCAGGCCTACATCCACTGTGCAAGTGTGTGATTAATATCACTGTATGAGGGCACTAATGGCCATAGATACAAGCTCTCAAGCGTTCTCTCTCTACTGTATATTTAGACAGAGTTTTAGCTAGGGTTGCTAATTTTGGATCCTTTACAAGGTAGAGGATGACCTATATATATAGTACCTGGGGGGTGTAATGTACCCCCCATGCATGCAATGAGCATGTGTGTGTTGATCTAGCCACTATGAAGAAGACATATGCCACTGTCACATGTAGAGAATGATGATGAAATATTCTCCCCACGTATGGGGAATGATTTTTTATAACTGACTTGTGTCCACATGTCCTTATCCAAATGTCAATAGGTGCTCGACCATCGTGCTTAGTCATGACCTCGGCTTGGGAGAAGCCGAGGTTGATAAAGTCTAGTTGCTCATTCAATCCGAGATGGACCATGAAGGTCTCGGCTTAAGTTAAGCCGAGACAATGGATAGGGGTCAGCCTGGGCCGAGGTTGAGCTGACATGTGCTTAGAGCATCGACTGATATCTTGATGAGGTTGACCTCGGTAGAAGTATGTCTTCCTGCGACCACGGTCAACCCCTAGCCGAGGTTGTCATTCCCAGTTGAACTGAAGTGTTGCTGACCCTTATGAAACATGCAGTGTCCCTTTTGGCGAAGTTGGTGGTAGTGTCGGCCAGGGCCGACCTTGATATGGACGAGGCCTGTTATCACGGATCCTAGGCATTTCCAACGTCGGCCATGTGCTTGACCGAGGTTCGTGTCTCTGAGCCGAGGTGACACTTGGGGCATATCAATCACCCCCCAGCCCTTAGTTACATGTGAGAGCAGGTGACTGTGGGATCTCTACACCTCTGAGGTCTTTCTCCTATGCGCCAATGTTCGTTTGACACTTGTCCATTGCTGAAGTGTGTCTTTCCTGGAAAGCATGTGTTGTCAGTTGTCCTTTGGGGCTCCCAAGGCAATGATGGGCCTTGGGAATCGTGCCTCTATATTTAAGGGTTTAAACCCCCCATTTTTCCTCTTTCTTCGTCAATTCTCTTTCCTGGCGCGATTCATTCCAGCAGCATTTCTCTCTCTAGAATATCTTGGATTTGTAGAACTTTGGTGGTGATTCCTCGCAGTCTCTTCCTTCCCTCTCACCATTTTGCCTTCAGGTATCCTCTGCCATACTTTCTTCTTCATTTTTCCTGTAATCTTCTTACTTTTGCATTTTTCGGCGAGTTCTCGGAGGTTTCCGGCAAGGGTTCCATAGATCCTGAAGCACCTTATACCTTTGACTTACTTAAGTCTATATTGTATAAGTGCTCAACTAATTTGGAAATAGTGACAAAATTGGTTGTCTATCCTAGAATCCAAAGAACCTCAGAATTATTCTCTCTAATCCTCTTCAATGATCCAAGAAGTTATAAATTGAATCACATTACACACATTAGAAGTGCAGAAATGAGTATATATTGCTTAAAATTGATTGTGTGTTACATTCCCCTTAAAATGTTGTTTTAATAACTTTTTGGGAATTTTTAAACATTTTTAAACATTTTTAAAATAATATTTTCATTAATAAAAGTGTGATTATAAAATTTGTGGGGTTAATATGCTATTTTGAAAATTTCATTTTTCATTGGAATGTTTGATTGGGTAGAATGTAAATGCGCTAGAGACTTCAGGGTGCTGCCTGCAATTATTTTTGATGCGCGTTTGCAAGCCAATTATATGCCAACACTTGTCACGTTCCTGATGTATCAATTTGTGTTTGTTATGTGAGAGGGTTGCCTGGTGGTTTGCTGATCGTTAGATCAATCCTTATCGATGGCCTGCATGTGTTTTAAACCTATCCATGTGCTATCACTGTGAACCAATCACATTCGACTTAACCACCGCTATATTATAACCCTTGGATCAAGTCAATATTAGGAAGACCTAATCTCAGCCCTTGATTACCTTCGACTATCCAGAACCTTCCTCCACTCCTATATAAGCCCTCTAATTCTCAACCTTTCAAGACTTTTGGCAGTCGTCATTTCTGAGAGAAAAAAATAAAGAGAAGAGAGAAGTGAGAGAGAAGAGAGAAAAGAAAAGAGAGAAGAGAGAGAAAGGGAAACTGTGTTAGCCAAACCCTAACCCTAACCCTAAACACTTCAAATCTGATTCAAACCTTCGTATATACAAAACCCCAAACACAACCTTGAGTGTTTGAGAGAGAGTGGTGTTACTGGTTTGTTCATATTGAAGCTGTAACCTCTTGATCTGCGATCTTATTACCAACTTAAACATTCGTGTGAAGATCTGTATTTCTTCTTCATAGAAATTATAGATATACACTTTACATGTTATATTTCACTAGATCTGCATGTTTCTTTCTCCATTTAAGAAAATCTTTACTGATTTAGTTTTGTAAATATTTTATGGTTTCTATTCTTACGAAACTTAACCTTGACCTAGTTGGATTCACACTTGGAGATTTTCAATCTCAAAAATATTTTTAAAACGGAGATTGATTAAGGTCTTGACCAATTTTGAAGCAAGATTTCCGTGGAATCTGGGATATATTAAAGGTTAAAAAGGTTTCTAGTTCTGTAAGAAAGAAAGAAAAGAAAATCACAGCATATAGTCTTTATATGTAATTTTCTAGGACTGTCTGTAAAACTAACTGTGTGTGAGTTCATGCATGTTGATAGGAATCACATCACAAACACTTAACACACTACTACACTGGAAGTGTTGTGAATAAGATCAAAGATTATTGAGTTGACGCAAGGAAGATAAAGCAAAAGGAAGTTATCAAACTGGAAGAACATCATCAACAATCAGTTCTATGAGAAGTTAGAAGGACACCAAGTGGGGTATATTCCTAAACTTAGAATAGGTTGATTTGTGTGCATGTATATTGTATTGTTTGTAACTGCTATTTGTTGTTAGTGGATTTTTACTTTTGTGACTTAGAAGTCACCGTGGATGTTTCCTCTATTGGGAGAGGTTTTACCACGTTAAAAACTGTGTGTTCTGATTATCTTCATCTACTCATCCCATTCTATAGTGTGCTGAATTTTTGAAACTATCTTAGTTTTAAAAAACTGATTACAAAGTCTTGGTTATTCTCGTACATAAGTTTTTGTAAACACATCTTGTTGTTTATCATTTTTATTTTCAAAAGAAAAGGGTTTCTTCAACAAACATCTCGGAGTTGCTTATACAGTTTAATCTTGTATTAAACGGCATTAGCAACGTTTTTCAATTGGTATCAGAGCCCTGTAAACTTTTATTTCATAAAGATCTTGTGTTTCTGAAATCGTTTTCTGAAAAACCTAACTATGGACGAGAATAATGAAAGGTTTGGTAATCTGTCCAGACCTCCACTCTTTGATGGAAACAACTTTGCTTACTGGAAAGTAAGAATGGTTGCCTTCATCCAAGGGACTTTAGGAGATGATGCCTGGGACACTTTGATTCACACACACGGAACTAGAGCTAGCAACATTTTCAGATAATAAAGCATCTAGGCCAGTCAAAGCAGTATTCACACAAGCAGGACTAAGAGCATCATTATCACACACAGGAATATCATCATTGTAAATGATCTTAGCATAAAAGGACATGCAAGGGTCAAGTACATTTGATGACTCAAGTTCCTCTTCATCAGAGTCACTTGAATCATCCTAAGTTTTACGGACATTGGCTCTATTGTGTGTGTTGGTTTTATTCAGATTAACTCTGCAATCGTGAGCAATGTGACCTAGTTTCCCACATCTAAAACATTTAATCTTTTTAAGGTCTCTATTAGATCTGAAGTTGTTGTCCTTAGGATGTTTGTCAAGACCTCTCTAATGAGGTTTGGGATTAGACAGAGTAGGATAATTAGGCTTGCCTTGTTTAGTTGCCTGTTTGTTTCTAAATTTAACAATTTTCTTAAATTGTTTAGACATTAAGGCAATCTGATTATCTAGTTTGTCTATATCACACTCCTCATCAGAGTCAGAGTTGATCAAATTAGTCTCAAGTTTAGATATCTTAGAGGCAAAACTCAAGTTAGAGTTGGGCTGTTTTCTTTGTGAATGATTTAATTGTTTCTTAAAGTCTAATTCCATTTCCACAGTCCTAAGTTTGCTACTGTGTAACTCAGGGGTAAGGTTTTGATCACTCATTTCTTCAATAGCATACCTCTTGCTGTCAAACTTTTGTGGTAATGATCTTAGAATTTTAGAAACAATCTCATTTCTATCATATGTTATACCATTAGCATGCAACTTAGTAACTATATCAGTTAGGTTCATGTAAAAGTTGTCAAAAGACTCAGAGTCAGACATAATCAAAGAGTTGTACTGCTGGGTAAGCATTTGAATAGCTTTAACTCTTGAGTCTCCTTCATGGGCAGTGATTAATGTGTCCCAAGCTTCCTTAGAAGTGGCACAAGATGAGATTCTCTTGAACTCATACTCATTAATAGACATAAAAATGACATTCTTGCCTTTATTGTTATTTCGAGAAATAGTTTTCTCTTCTTGGGTAAACTCACTTAAGATTTTCTTTACCCTCTCATCACTTCCTTCAGTGGCTGGTTTAGTAGGATAAGTATATCCATTTTCAATAATGTCCCAGACATCATCTCCTAAAGTCCCTTGGATGAAGGCAACCATTCTTACTTTCCAGTAAGCAAAGTTGTTTCCATCAAAGAGTGGAGGTCTGGACAGATTACCAAACCTTTCATTCTTCTCGTCCATAGTTAGGTTTTTCAGAAAACGATTTCAGAAACACAAGATCTTTATGAAATAAAAGTTTACAGGGCTCTGATACCAATTGAAAAACGTTGCTAATGCCGTTTAATACAAGATTAAACTGTATAAGAAACTCCGAGATGTTTGTTGAAGAAACCCTTTTCTTTTGAAAATAAAAATGATAAACAACAAGATGTGTTTACAAAAACTTATGTACGAGAATAACCAAGCCTTTGTAATCAGTTTTTTAAAACTAAGATAGTTTCAAAAATTCAGCGCACTATAGAATGAGATGAGTAGATGAAGATAATCAGAACACACAGTTTTTAACGTGGTAAAACCTCTCCCAATAATCAAAGTGTCCCAGACATCATCTCCTAAAGTCCCTTGGATGAAGGCAACCATTCTTACATTCCAGTAAGCAAAGTTGTTTCCATCAAAGAGTGGAGGTCTGGACAGAGTACCAAACCTTTCATTCTTCTCGTCCATAGTTAGGTTTTTCAGAAAACGATTTCAGAAACACAAGATCTTTATGAAATAAAAGTTTACAGGGATCTGATACCAATTGAAAAACGTTGCTAATGCCGTTTAATACAAGATTAAACTGTATAAGAAACTCCGAGATGTTTGTTGAAGAAACCCTTTTCTTTTGAAAATAAAAATGATAAACAACAAGATGTGTTTACAAAAACTTATGTACGAGAATAACCAAGACTTTGTAATCAGTTTTTTAAAACTAAGATAGTTTCAAAAATTCATCACACTATAGAATGGGATGAGTAGATGAAGATAATCAGAACACACAGTTTTTAACGTGGTAAAACCTCTCCCAATAGAGGAAACATCCACGGTGACTTCTAAGTCACAAAAGTAAAAATCCACTAACAACAAATAGCAGTTACAAACAATACAACATACATGCACACAAATCAACCTATTCTAAGTTTAGGAATATACCCCACTTGGTGTCCTTCTAACTTCTCATAGAACTGATTGTTGATGATGTTATTCCAGTTTGATAACTTCCTTTTGCTTTAGCTTCCTTGCGTCAACTCAATAATCTTTGATCTTATTCACAACACTTCCAGTGTAGTAGTGTGTTAAGTGTTTGTGATGTGATTCCTATCAACATGCATGAACTCACACACACTTAGTTTTACAGACAGTCCTAGAAAATTACATATAAAGACTATATGCTGTGATTTTCTTTTCTTTCTTTCTTACAGAACTAGAAACCTTTTTGACCTTTAATATATCCCAGATTTCACGAAAATCTTGCTTCAAAATCGGTCAAGACCTTAATCAATCTCTGTTTTAAAAATATTTTTGAGATTAAAAATCTCCAAGTGTGAATCCAACTAGGTCAAGGTTAAGTTTCGTAAGAATAGAAACCATAAAATATTTACAAAACTAAATCAGTAAAGATTTTCTTAAATCGAGAAAGAAACATGCAGATCTAGTGAAATATAACATGCAAAGTGTAGATCTACAATTTCTATGAAGAAGAAATACAGATCTTCACACGAATGCTTAAGTTGGTAATAAGATCGCAGATCAAGAGGTTACAGCTTCAATATGAACAAACCAGTAACACCACTCTCTCTCAAACACTCAAGGTTGTGTTTGGGGTTTTGTATATACGAAGGTTTGAATCAGATTTGAAGTGTTTAGGGTTAGGGTTAGGGTTAGGGTTTGGCTAACACAGTTTCCCTTTCTCTATCTTCTCTCTTCTCTTTTCTCTCTTCTCTCTCACTTCTCTCTTCTCTCTATTTTTTTCTCTCAGAAATGACGACTGCCAAAAGTTTTGAAAGGTTGAGAATTAGAGGGCTTATATAGGAGTGGAGGAAGGTTCTGGATAGTCGAAGGCAATCAAGGGCTGAGATTAGGTCTTCCTAATATTGACTTGATCCAAGGGTTATAATATAGCGGTGGTTAAGTCGAATGTGATTGGTTCACAGTGATAGCACATGGATAGGTTTAAAACACATGCAGGCCATCGATAAGGATTGATCTAACGATCAACAAACCACCAGGCAACCCTCTCACATAACAAACACAAATTGATAGATCAGGAACGTGACAAGTGTTGTCATATAATTGGCTTGGAAACGCGCATAAAAAATATTTACAGGCAGCACCCTGAAGTCTCTAGCGCATTTACATTCTACCCAATCAAACATTCCAATGAAAAATGAAATTTTCAAAATAGCATATTAACCCCACAAATTTTATAATCACACTTTTATTAATGAAAACATTATTTTAAAAATGTTTAAAAATTCCCAAAAAGTTATTAAAACAACATTTTAAGGGGAATTTAACACATAATCAATTTTAAGCAATATATACTCATGTATGCACTTAGAATGTGTGTAGTGTGATTCAATTTATACCTTCTTGGATCATTGAAGAGGATTAGAGAGAATAATTCTGAGGTTCTTTGGATTCTAGGTTAGACAACCAATTTTGTCACTATTTCCAAATTAGTTGAGCACTTATACAATATAGACTTAAGTAAGTCAAAGGTATAAGGTGCTTCAACCTACCTAAGTATTTCTGGGTAGAATCTATTAGAACTGCATGTCATATTATTAATAGGGTTTACCTTAGGAAAAACACTAAACAAACCCCTTATGAGTTGTGGTACAGTAAGAAGCCTAATCTGAAATATCTAAGAACTTTTGGAAGTCGGTGTTACGTCTGTAAAGACAGAGAACATTTGTCTAAATTCGAGACGCGTGGTGATAAATCCATCTTCTTAGGATACTCTCCAAACAGTCGTGCTTATCGTATATACAATCTGCGTACTAAGACCCTTATGGAATCGATAAATGTAATTGTAAGCGACACTATTGTCGAAAATAAGATATCTGAATCACCTATTGTGGTTGAATCTGAAAATGATTTCAAAACTGATTCACCAGAAATAGATGACTCATTACCTATTGAGAGTCTAGAGGTACCTGGTTGGGTCTCTAAAGATCATCCCATTGACAACGTGGTCGGTAATCCTAATGAGCCAGTCCGTACTAGATCCCAGTTAAGAAATTATGCTAATTATGCATGTTTCGTCTCCTTTGTGGAACCGAAAAATGTTAGTGAAGCATTGACTGACACACACTGGATTTCTGCGATGCAGGAAGAACTTTTACAATTTGTCATTCACGATGTCTGGTATCTTGTACCGCGGCCTCAAAACAAAAATGTTATTGGCACACGTTGGATCTTTAAGAATAAATCTGATGAAAATGGGGCAATCCTTAGAAACAAAGCTAGACTAGTTGCTCAAGGTTACTCAAAAGTAGAAGGGATAGATTTTAGAGAGACATTTTCCCCTGTCACTCGTCTTGAATCTATTCGACTTCTTTTCGCCATAGCGTGTCACTTAAAATTTACACTTTATCAAATGGATGTCAAGTCTGCCTTCCTCAATAGAATTCTGTCCGAAGAAATGTATGTAGAACAACCCAAAGAGTTCATTGACCCAAAATACCCAGACCATGTCTTTCGTCTAAAAAAGGCTTTGTATGGCTTAAAACAAGCTCCTAGAGCTTGGTATGAACGCCTTTACAACTTTTTATTGGATAAGGGTTTTAAGAGAGGAGGTAATGACCAGACCCTCTTTGTCAAACATTTTGACAAAAACATTATTATAGCCCAAGTCTATGTAGACGACATCATCTTTGGGTCTACTTCAACATCTGAAGTCAAATCTTTTTCTGCTATTATGCATAAGGAGTTTCACATGTCCCTTATGGGGGAGCTACAACTTTTCTTAGGATTTCAAGTGAAACAGAATTTTGATGGACTATTTGTCTCTCAAACTAAGTATGCCTTAGATCTCGTTAAGAAATTTGGTTTAGATAATGCTAAAGTTACCAAAACACCTATGAGTACTACTGTTAAATTATATAAAGATGAAAATGGAAAGTCAGTTGATTCCACACTTTATCGAAGTATGATTGGTAGCCTACTCTATCTAACTGGCTCACGACCAGATATAATGTATGCTGTATGTCTGTGTGCTCGTTACCAGAATAACCCTAAAGAGAGCCATTTATCTTGTGTAAAACGTATAATAAAGTACATAATGGGCACTCTTAATCTTGGACTTAGGTACACTAATGATACCTGTAGCACCATCATAGGGTATACTGATTCTGATTGGGCCGGTTGTACTGATGACAGTAAAAGTACATCAGGTGCCTATTATTATGTCGGCAATAATTTAGTAGGTTGGAGTAGAAAAAAATAGAATTGCACATCTTTATCTACGGCTGAGTCCGAATATATAGCAGCAGGAAGTTGCTGTGCTCAATTGTTATGGATAAAACAAATGTTAAGCGACTATGAGATTAAAGAAGATTAGTTACAATTGTATTGTGACAATCAAAGCTGTATTAACATATCTAAAAACCCGGTTCAACACTCGCGAACTAAGCATATTAAAATAAGACATCATTTTATACGCGAACTTGTTGAAACTAAGGAGTTAGAAATCCACTACCTGCCTACTGATCTGCAACTTGCAGACATGTTCACTAAACCTCTTGACTATAACAGATTGCTGTATTTGCGAAATTCTATAGGTATGGTATGTGCTGATTAATCTCTTAAGACCATCATTTTTTACCCTTTGTCCATTTGAGACAAAATGGGGGAGAAATTTTGAGTCTTACGGGTTCAATGTTTTGTTCACATTTCATCTAAACTGCTTGATCTTAGTGTGCATATTTACAGGAATCTCTTCTACTGATTGTCTACCATTTCTAGTGTACAAATTTGTAAATAGTTGAGTTATGTAATTTTTGACTTTCTAGGAAATGGGTAGATAGTATCTTTTGTATAGGACTAGGTTTTATTTTTTTTGGTTCCCTAAGAGTTTAAGCTAACTCAAAGGAGATTTTGTCTCATCTTTCCAAAGGGGGAGATTGAAGCACCTTATACCTTTGACTTACTTAAGTCTATATTGTATAAGTGCTCAACTAATTTGAAAATAGTGACAAAATTGGTTGTCTAACCTAGAATCCAAAGAACCTCAGAATTATTCTCTCTAGTCCTCTTCAATGATCCAAGAAGGTATAAATTGAATCACACTACACACATTAGAAGTGCATACATGAGTATATATTGCTTAAAATTGATTGTGTGTTAAATTCCCCTTAAAATGTCGTTTTAATAATTTTTTGGGAATTTTTAACATTTTTAAACATTTTTAAAATAATGTTTTCATTAAAAAAAGTGTGATTATAAAATTTGTGGGGTTAATATGCTATTTTGAAAATTTCATTTTTCATTGGAATGTTTGATTGGGTAGAATGTAAATGCGCTAGAGACTTCAGGGTGCTGCCTGTAATTATTTTTTACGCGCGTTTGCAAGCCAATTATATGCCAACACTTGTCACGTTCCTGATGTATCAATTTTTGTTTGTTATGTGAGAGGGTTGCCTGGTTGTTTGCTGATCGTTAGATCAATCCTTATCGATGGCCTGCATGTGTTTTAAACCTATCCATGTGCTATCACTGTGAACCAATCACATTCGACTTAACCACCGCTATATTATAACCCTTGGATCAAGTCAATATTAGGAAGACCTAATCTCAGCCCTTGATTACCTTCGACTATCCAGAACCTTCCTCCACTCCTATATAAGCCCTCTAATTCTCAACCTTTCAAGACTTTTGGCAGTCGTCATTTCTGAGAGAAAAAAATAGAGAGAAGAGAGAAGTGAGAGAGAAGAGAGAAAAGAAAAGAGAGAAGAGAGAGAAAGGGAAACTGTGTTAGCCAAACCCTAAACCTAACCCTAAACACTTCAAATCTGATTCAAACCTTCGTATATACAAAACCCCAAACACAACCTTGAGTGTTTGAGAGATAGTGGTGTTACTGGTTTGTTCATATTGAAGCTGTAACCTCTTGATCTGCGATCTTATTACCAACTTAAGCATTCGTGTGAAGATCTGTATTTCTTCTTCATAGAAATTGTAGATCTACACTTTGCATGTTATATTTCACTAGATCTGCATGTTTCTTTCTCGATTTAAGAAAATCTTTTCTGATTTAGTTTTGTAAATATTTTATGGTTTCTATTCTTACGAAACTTAACCTTGACCTAGTTGGATTCACACTTGGAGATTTTCAATCTCAAAAATATTTTTAAAACAGAGATTGATTAAGGTCTTGACCGATTTTGAAGCAAGATTTCCGTGGAATCTTGGATATATTAAAGGTCAAAAAGGTTTCTAGTTCGGTAAGAAAGAAAGAAAAGAAAATCACATCATATAGTCTTTATATATAATTTTCTAGGACTGTCTGTAAAACTAAATGTGTGTGAGTTCATGCATGTTGATAGGAATCACATCACAAACACTTAACACACTACTACACTGGAAGTGTTGTGAATAAGATCAAAGATTATTGAGTCGACGCAAGGAAGCTAAAGCAAAAGGAAGTTATCAAACTGGAAGAACATCATCAACAATCAGATCTATGAGAAGTTAGAAGGACACCAAGTGGGGTATATTCCTAAACTTAGAATAGGTTGATTTGTGTGCATGTATGTTGTATTGTTTGTAACTGCTATTTGTTGTTAGTGGATTTTTACTTTTGTGACTTAGATGTCACCGTGGATGTTTCCTCTATTGGGAGAGGTTTTACCACGTTAAAAACTGTGTGTTCTGATTATCTTCATCTACTCATCTCATTCTATAGTGTGCTGAATTTTTGAAACTATCTTAGTTTTAAAAAACTGATTACAAAGTCTTGGTTATTCTCGTTCATAAGTTTTTGTAAACAAATCTTGTTGTTTATAATTTTTATTTTCAAAAGAAAAGGGTTTCTTCAACAAACATCTCGGAGTTGCTTATACAGTTTAATCTTGTATTAAACGGCATTAGCAACGTTTTTCAGATCTTGGCGAGTAGTTCTTGCTCTAGGTTTTATAGTTTGATCTTTAGTTGAATAAAAAACAAAATAACTTTTGTTTGTTATTTTAGGAGAATGAGTGTAGTGTCTGCCTCTGATGCTCAGACCCCTCTATCAACTTCTTGAGGAGTTCCCTTCTCTCAGAGAGAAGACTTTAGAAAAAATTAAGCGAATAGAAAGAGCACAGGAGGAGGCTCGTAGGTCACAAGAATTCCCTCCTAGACCCATCTTTCCACCACCCCTGAGGGTGATATACCCTGATCCATTGGAACCATTTAGCCGAGAAGAGGTCCCTGACGAACCAGTACCGATGTCTGAGTCTGAGTCTTCCACCTCAGACCCTATGTCTATGGATTCCTTCCAGGAGGCCATGGACTTCACAACTCGGCAAGATTAGGCCCCTGATCAAGCCGAGGTCTCTATCCGGGCCTCGTCCCAAAATAATTCAAGCACCTCGTCCTCTTCCTCAGAGGTGGAGATTGTTCAGCCGAGTGTGGCTATTCCACCCATTCTTAACGCTATTCCCCTGTCGACCGTCACTGGGGTTGAGTTCGCTCAGAGGTTCCATAATAATCCATTAACGTCTGCTCAAGTCGACGTCGAGTTAGACAATGACGATGATGACGATGTTAAAAGTGATGTTGACGTCTCTGAGGAGGCCGAGATCGAGAGTACCATTGCTGAGGTAAACCTTCTTTTCTTCAAATATCTGTACTCCATCAGTCCCTCCATAAAGCTTAGAAGGCCTCTGAGGGAAGAGATGGCTTACCATGGACGAGATGGTGAGATCTTCTTGTACGAGCAGATGTTCAAGTTAGGGTTTTGTTTACCCATTCATCCCATTATTAGGTCCATCCTTGCCTACATTAATTTGGCCCCTTCCCAACTGTCCCCTAATGCTTGGAGGGTCATAATAGGAGCCATAGTCTTATGGAGGCTGTCCACCACTCAGACCTTCCAGTTCAGGTCTTTGTTGGTTGCTATGTCCCTTCCTCTGCCAAAAACCATCCGAGCTACTATCATTTTGTATCTCGGAAGCCTGAGAAAAAGATGCTTCAGATAACTCAGACTTCCAACCATAATTGGAAGCCTCGATACTTTTTCACTTCAGGGCCATGGGAATTTGGTCCATGTGTTCCCTCGTCCTTGCTAGAGCTGAGGATTCCCCTAAGATGGGGTAAGGTCATAATGTCTGCGAAGGCCGACCCTGGTCTGAGCCTACAGAACCTTCAGAAGGTGAAAGACCTCTAAGATCAGGGGATGCATGGTGTGCTCATTAAATTCGAACACTTGATGACCCCCCACTACCTCTCTGAGACTGGTCTAAGTGGAAGTCCTCTTGCCGAGCTTGGTAAGCATTTTTTATTCCAAGTTGAACCTCTGAGTTTATTCATGTCTGATCCTCTAACTCAGACCTTTCAATTTTGCAGAGCGTCCGAAGGATATCTCAGACGAGCTTTGGGAAATGGCCACACCGAGTTTAACAAATCTCGCAAAGAAGGCAGGTCTTAATGCTCCTCCTGCATCTCCCTCAACCTCGTAGCCTCAAGCCACCAAGAAGAGGGCTTCTACCAAACATGCCCCTGAGGATCAGAGGCAGAAGAAAAAGGGTGGTGATTCTGCCATCCCCATCTCTTCTGCAGACGTGTTGGTGGCTCGTATAGAGCAATTGAAGATCATTGACAGCATCATAGGCCACAGTCTGCAGGCTCTTGATGCCTTCGACTCTACCATGATCGAGGCCGATAAATATTTCTTCCGCTCACTAGATACGCCCCTACTGGTTGAGTTCGGCCTCCACAGCTCCATTCAGGTATGACCTCATATTTCTTTGTAATTTAAGTGTAAGCTCTGATCTGGTCTCCAACTTATACATGATCACATAATCTGCAGGGCTTGGCAACTATGCACCATCTCTCCAACTGGAGTCTGAGGAAGTTGCCCCTCATCCAGAAGGGTCAAGAGGCCGAGAAGGTGAAAATCACTCTGAACGGAGAAATTGACCGCCTGAAGTCTGAGATGGGTGAGTCTGAGAAGAAGGTGAAGGGGTTGGAGAAGGAGATCTCCAAGCTCAAGAAGGACCAAGCTGTGGCTCTGAAGGCCAAGGACGATGTTCTGCAGTAGAAGGTCAACTAGGTAGTGAAGGCATCCCTCGATGACGCCTCTGAGGGGATATTGGCTTAATATAAAACCTCTGATGAGTTTATGAGCTTCGGGTTTGAGTACCTTGAAAGAGGTATCAAAGCCACTATCAAGTGGGCTGCTGTCAAGGAGAAGGAGGCTGGAAGTTTGAAGACCTCTGATTTCATAGGCCTCGGCTTTACCAAACCTCAGCTTGCCCAGGCCCTTCAAGAGGTTGAAGAGGAGGTTGTTGCTCCTGTAGAGACTTCCACAATGGATGGAACAAAGATTGAAAGGGCTGACCTCAGGGAAGACATTACTGAGGTCACCAATGTCGTCCAACAGGACTAGGCCGAAGACACGAGCACTCTCCCCTCTAACCCTTAGATTCAATTGTGAAGCTTTACTTTGTAACCCCTGAATATTTGTAATCTCTGAATGAATATTTTTTGAATCTTAACTGTATGGAGATCTCTGAGGAGGATCATTCTCTTCATTTAGTTGTTGAATTCTTCTGTCGTAATGTTTTAATTCTGAAGTCTTGTTGCCATGATGTTTCTTTAAATTCAATCGATAGTCTGACCTCAGACCTTGTCACCACTTAATGATGTTATAAGGGTCTGAGGTCACCACTTAAGATGTTATCCTCGTAATTAATCTCACTAAATTAATGATATTATAAGGGTCTAAGGTCATCACCTAAGATGTTATCCTCACAATTAATCTCACCAAATTAATGATGTTAAGGGTCTGAGGTCATCCCATTATGATGTCTGACCTCAGACCTCGTCACCACTAAATGGTGTTATAAGGGTCTGAGGTCATCACCTAAGATGTTATCCTCATAATTAATCTCACCAAATTAATGATGTTAACGGTCTGAGGTCATCCCATTATGGTGTTTGACCACAGACCTTGTCACCACTGAATGGTGTTATAAGGGTCTGAGGTAATCACCTAAGATGTTATCCTCACAATTAATCTCACCAAATTAATGATGTTAAGGGTCTGAGGTCATCCCATTATGATGTCTGACCTCAGACCTTGTCACCACTGAATGGTGTTATAAGGGTCTGAGGTCATCGCTTAAGATGTTATCCTCACAATTAATCTCACCAAATTAATGATGTTATAAGGGTCTGAGGTCATCACCTAAGATGTTATCCTCACAATTAATCTCACCAAATTAATGATGTTAAGGGTCTGAGGTCATCCCATTATGATGTCTAACCTCAGACCTTGTCACCACTGAATGGTGTTATAAGGGTCTGAGGTCATCACCTAAGATGTTATCCTCACAATTAATCTCACCAAATTAATGATGTTAAGAGTCTGAGGTTATCCCATTATGATGTCTGACCTCAGACCTTGTCACCACTGAATGGTGTTATAAGGGTCCGAGGTCATCACCTAAGATGTTATCCTCACAATTAATCTCACCAAATTAATGATGTTAAGGGTCTAAGGTCATCCCATTATGATGTCTGAGCTCAGACCTTGTCACTAATGAATGATGTTATAAGGGTCTGAGGTCATCACCTAAGATGTTATCCTTAGAATTTCTGACATTAGAGCGTAACGAAGCAAGAACCGTCATGGAAACTGATCTTTTATTAATAACCTCTTCGTAATAAGATGGTACATTTATATTCAAACTCTTAGCAACATCATATGTAATACTTCTTTAGGTGATCAGCATTCCATGGGTTGGCAAAAGGTTCCCCTTCTAGGTTTTCTAGCCTGTAGGTGCCAGGCACAACCTCTTCTGTCACTTTGTAGGGGCCATGTCAGTTTGGGTGGAGTTTGTTTATTTTCTGTAAGGTCTTCTTCAGCACTAGGTCTCCCACGGTGATGGGTCTTGACTTCACCTTCTGATTATAGAATTTCGCTTCTCTCTCCTGGTAAGCTGCTTTTCTGATCTCTGCATCTTCTCTTTTTTCTTCAATCAGATCTAGGTCTAGTCTCCTCTCTTCCCCATTTTTTTCAGGGTCATAGGTCTGAACCCTATGAGTTGGGAGCCCCACCTCTGTTTGTATGACAGCTTCTGAGCCATGTGCCAGCAGGAACGGGGTTTCTCCTGTAAGTCTCCTTACCGTGGTTCTATAGGCCCATAACACAACGTAGACCTCTTCAGTCCATCTTCCCTTCGCTTCTTCTAACCTCTTCTTGATTCCATCGAGGATTGTTCTGTTCGTGACCTCGATCTAATCGTTTGCCTGAGGTCGGCCAGGAGATGAGAAGAACTGCTTTATCCCAACTCTTACGCAATATTTCTCTAAAGAGGAGTTCTTGAATTGGGTCCCATTATTCGAGATGAGAGTGTTTGGGAGGCCGTGTCTGCATATGATGTTCCTCCAAATAAATTGGAAGGTCTTCTGCTCTGTGATCGTTATCATCGGCTCTGCCTCCACCCACTTTGAGAAGTAGTCAATGGAAAGTATCAGGAACCGATAACTGTTGGCAACTCTTGGTAGAGGTCCCACTAAGTCAATCCCCCATACTGCAAATGGCCATGGAGAGGTGATTGACGTCATAGGTTGATGAGGTTAATGCGGAATAGTGGAGAATCTCTGACACTTATCACACCTCTTTACGTAAGCTGCAGCATCTTTGGCCAAGGTTGGCCACCAGTATCCCTGTGTAATGATTCTCTTAGCCAAGGATCTTCCTCCTATGTGACTGGAGCAAGAACCCTCATGAACTTCCTGTAAGACCCGGGGAACTTCGGTGGGATGCACACATCTGAGGAGAGGCAATAGAAATCCTTTCTTATGCAGGACGTCTCCTACTATCGAGAACTTGGCAGCCCTATATCTCAATTTCCTCCTCTCTATCTTGGATTCAGGTAGCTCTCCCTCTATGATATATCTGACGAGGGGGTCCATCCATGAGTCTCCTAGGTTCAAATTGTGATAAGGGTTACATACCTCTTCTTCCTATATGGTCGCTTTTCCTAAGACCTCGACCGGAACTATCCTTCTGACGTCTGTCTTCGTCGCTGAGGCCAACCTTGCCAACACGTCTGCATGGCTGTTACTTTGTCGAGGTACTCTCTTCAGTTTTGTCTCTTAAAAATATTCTAACATCGTTCTCACCCTCTTCAGATACTTGGCCATCCTTTCATCTTTGGCCTCATAGACCCCCAATACTTGATTGACAACTAACCTTGAGTCGCTGTGGAGTAGGAGTCGCCTTACACCTAGAGGCTTTGCCAATGAGAGGCCGGCTATCATGGCTTCATATTCCGACTCGTTGTTAGATGCCTTAAAGTTAAATCTCAAAGCGTATTCGATGTTAGCACCATCTGGGGCTGAAAGTATCAACCCTGCACCGCTTCCACTATCGCAGGAAAAACCATCAACAGAGAGGCTCCAAATGTCTCTATCCGATGAGAAGACCCTTTCTGACATGATCCCTTATTTGAAGAGGTATCGATCCTCCTCGTTCTCTACTACTCTGGTCCTGAACTTATTGGATGCGACCTCTTCCTGATCTCAGAAGACGTTTGGAGTCGTCTGTTCCTGATCTCAGAAGACACCACGGTTTGTCTTTTCAACACCCTCTAGGCCATTCTCTGCCTCGACCTCTTCCCATGTGATCCCAGCAACAAAGTCTACGAGGGCTTGTCCTTTGATGGCTGTCCTAGTTTAGTAGGTAAGATCATACTCCCCCAACTCAATGGCCCAGGTCATCAATCTTTCGAACTTCTCAAGTTTATGTAGGACCTGTCTTAGTGGGGATTCGGTGAGGACAACCATGGAATGGGCTTGGAAGTAAGGCTTTATCTTCCTTGAAGCATGTATCAGGGCATAAGATAACTTTTCCATCCGAGGGTAATTTTGTTCATACCCTTGAAGAGCTTTACTGTTGAAATACACAGGCCTTTGGATCCCAGCGTCTTCCTGTATTATAGCTGCGCTGATGGCTGATTCAGGGACTGCCAGATACACATACAATTTCTCTCCTGCTACAGGCCGAGATAGCAATAAGGGAGACCCCAAATAAGACTTGAGCTAATTGAAAGCTTTTTCGCACTCTTCGTCCCATTGGAAGGCCTTTCTAAGTACTTTAAAGAATGGAAGACACTTATCCGTTGCCCTGGAAACAAATCTGTTGAATGTAGCCACTCTTACGATGAGCCTTTGAACATCCTTGATACTTTTGGTGTCTTCATATCTAGCAAAGCCTTGATTTTCTCTGGATTCTCTTCGATTCCTCTCTGGTTGACGATAGATCCCAGGAAATTTCCAGCTCCTACTCCGAAGACACACTTCGCAGGGTTGAGTTTCATTCTATATGAGTCCATAATATCGAAGGTCTTTTCGAGGTCTGCCACATGAGTGCAAGCTTTAAATCTCTTTGTTAACATATCGTCTACATACACCTCCAAAGTCTTACCTATTTGCTCTTCGAACATCTTATTGACAAGACGTTGGTATGTTGCCCCTGCATTTTTCAGACCGAAGGGTATCACTTTGTAGCAGTACGTCCCTTTGTTGGTAATGAAGGATGTCTTCTCTGAGTCTTCTGCATCCATGAAGATCTGTTTGTAGCCTGAATACGCGTCTATGAAGCTCATTAGCTCATGCCCTGAAGTAGCATCCACCATCTGATCTATCCGAGGTAAGGAATAGCTGTCTTTTGGACAAGACATGTTCAGGTCAGTGAAATCAACACACATTCTCCACTTCCCATTGGCTTTGGGCATGATGACTGCATTCGATAACCACTCCAGATATATGACTTCTCTTATAAACTCGGCCTCTTCTAATTTTTTGACCTCTTCTCGGATGACGTCGTACTTCTCCCTAGAGTAAACTCTTCGTCTCTGTTTGATAGGCCTGACATCTTTGGTCACGTTGAGCTTGTGACTTATAACCTTAGGGTCGATGCCAGGCATGTCTGCGTGACTCCAAGCGAAGACACTCTGCCTCCTCCTAAGGAAGTTTATAAGCTCTTCCTTAATTTCTGTCTTTTGGGCTTTGCCGACCTGGATGGTTTTTTTCTGCTCGTCCTCATTGAGCACGATGGATTCTACCTCTTCCACGGCCTCTCCCTTCTTCAACTTTGTCTCATATCTTGGGTCAAGTATATCAATGCTATAAGTAGTGGTTGCCCTCTTATGGGCCTCTCTCTCTTCGGCCGAGTTGAAGTAACATTATCGCACTATGGTCTGGTCACCTTGCACTTCCCCTACCCCATAGGGGGTCAAGAATTTTAGCATCTAGTGGACCGTCGATGGCCCAGCTTCAAACTCCTTAAGGGCCACTCTTCCTATGATGAGGTTATAGGCCGAGAAGACATTCTCTTCCATTACGAAAAAATTTATCTTCCTGGTCAACCTCTTAAGCTAATCATCACCCATCCGTACATATTTCTCATACATGCCGATTGGGTGCAACTTTTCACCACTGAAGCCTATCAAGGGATGATGATAGGGTACCAACCTTTCTCTGCTAAGACCTAGGCTCTTGAAGCAAGGCCAAAACATCATATCTGTTGAACTCCCCCCGTCTACGAGGATCCTCTGCACCTTGCACCCATGCACCCTCGTTGTTATTACCAAAGGGTCATCATGGGGGGCAAAGATACCTTTGAAGTTGAGTCTGGAAAACCCAACTATAAGGGCGTCCATGTCCACCTTCTTTCTCTTCTGCACTGTATCGGAAGACGTTAGGTTTACAATTTCAAGCTTGGCCACTGACTTGGTCTCTGCCATGTGAGCTTTCCTGTCAGCCACTTCAGAGCCACCTCTCGCGAGTTCTCCGTATATGGTGTCAACACCAAAGGAGATCATGCCAACCCTCTTTACTGGGGTGTTGTCATTGTCTCTTCCGGCTGGGGTATTATCACGGTATCTGTCATTTATCCTCTTCTTAGGGTCATCTCTTCCCCCTTTAGGTGCCTTACCATCCACATACTTCCTCAACTTTCCAGATTTTAACATCTTTTCGATCTCATCCTTCAAGGTGAAGCATCTATCTATAACGTGGCCATGGTCCTGGTGGAACTCACACCACAAGTTTTTGTTCCTCTTATGCGGTGGGGACTTCAGTTTCTCTGGCCATCTTAGAGTCCTGTTATTCTTGATCTCGTTGAGGATATGCTCACAGCTCACAGTTAGAGGAGTATAGTGAGCGAACTTGTCATCACCCGACCTCTTCTTTCCATCTTTCTTTCTTTGGGACTTCCCGCTACTACCGCGATTCTCATCCTCATACTTGGTGGCCATTGCCTCTTCAGTATTCATGACTTTTCTCGCAGTCGCCAGTAGCTCCACCATAGACCTAGGAGGGTCTTTCGCAAGTTTCCACAATAACTTTCCTTTTTGAAGACCCCCTATGAGGGCGCTCATGGTTATATTCTCTTCGTAGTCTTCAACCTTGAGTTTTTCTTTATTGAACCTGGCGATGTAGTCTCTTAGGCTCTCGTCCTTACCTTGCTTGACATACAGCAGATGAGTGGTCTTCTTTTGAGTCTTACCCCAAAGTAGAAGTTGTGAATGAATAGTTCAGCCAAGCCCTTAAAGTTCTGAATTGAATTCTTTGGAAGATAAGTAAACCAGCTATGTGCTGCTCCTGTCAGAGTCCCAGAGAAGGCCTATACTTCATCTCATCAGGTATCGAGTAGATGTCTGCCACCGACTGATACATCTCTATGTGATGTACATGATTGGTGCTACCGTCATACTTGGGAGACACCACCGGTGGTTTGAACTTAGCAGGGGTCGGGAAGCTCACTACCTTCGCCACAAATGGAGAGCCTTCTGAGTAACCCCTTTATAATGGATCCTTGCTCTTGATGAGGTCTCCTATTTTTTCCTCAAGACGTTGGATAGAGTCCTTCCATGGTCTCCTACCATCGACCTGGACGAGGTTGTCCCCACCCACCTCCAATGGATGGACTGAGGGTTCCCCTGCCACAACACAACGTCGGATGTTGACCTCTTCCTGGTCTCTGCCCCTTCTTTCACAGTGTCGGCCTTGATTTGGCCAACCTTGTCTGTTTCCTCTCTGAGAGCCTGCTGCGCTCATCAACCTTGATAACCTCTGTCTTAGGTCATTCACTGGGCCTAACCTCTCAAAGGCTTACCCTCTGCTCAATCGATCAAAAGTCGATCTTCTTTGTTGGACCTCTTCACCTCTTCGGCTGACAATACCTCGGCTTTGTTGAAGAGGTCGTACAGTATTATTCGACACCTCATACAGCTCCCAACAGTCTTTCGGGACCTCTTCCGCCTCCAAATCGTCATACTTGTCCTCCGGGCAAGGGTTTCCTTACCTCCCCAGGCGTAATCGCCTAGGGTTAGTAACGTCCCTCCTCCGCTGGGGTGCAAGTTGGTCCTTCATTGGTGCCTGGGGTGGTCCCCTGGCGTCGGGATGAGGCTGGACAGCCGCCGGAGTGATCATTTCTGGTGAAACTCCAAGTGGCCTCATCATAGTTTGGCTGAGCTGTGTAAACTGCTCCTGCATAGCTTGTTGCGTTGCAGCCAAAGACCACAAGGATGAAGCTACCTCCACCATTTCGGACTGAGGCAGTGCCTTGCTGGAACTAGTCCCTCCCCCACCAGGCGGTGGAAGAGGCGGTGGTAACTCTAGTGCAATGTGTTAACAATAAAGATCTTGAGTAGTAAGTGAGCTTAATACCTTAAAGGACCTCTTTCAATGGTGAAACAGCTCCACGCAAGGGGTGGTGCCCGATTTACCACCAGAGTCTCCGGTGAGGTTAAGCTGAAGAAGAGGATGAGACAGCTTCTCGTTCCCATAGACGACGCTAAAATCATGATGCTAGAAACAACACCACCCTTCAAGGTGTTCGTGAGATCAATTCAATGTTAACAATGGTTGCATAAGAGTATATACACAAATAGTAGAGGGAGGTTAGGAGAAGAGGATTAACACCGAAATATAAGTGGTTCAGCCAATCAAGCCTACATCCATTGTGCAAGTGTGTGATTAATATCACTGTATGAGGGCTCTAATGGCCATAGATACAAGCTCTCAAGCTTTCTCTCTCTACTATATATTTAGATAGAGTTTTAGCTAGGGTTGCTAATTTTGGATCCTTTACAAGGTAGAGGATGACCTCTATATATAGTACCTGGGGGTGTAATGTACCCCCCATGCATGCAATGAGCATGTGTGTGTTGATATATCCACTATGAAGAAGACATCTGTCACTGTCACATGTAGATAATGATGATGAAATATTCTCCCCACGTGTGGGGAATGATTTGTTATAACTGACTTGTGTCCACATGTCCTTATCCAAATGTCAATAGGTGCTCGACCATTGTGCTTAGTCATGACCTCGTCCTGGGAGAAGCCGAGGTTGATAAAGTCTAGTTTCTCATTCAATCAGAGATGGATAATGAAGGTCTCAGCTTAAGTTAAGCCGATACAATGGATAGGGGTCGGCCTGGGCTGAGGTTGAGCTGACATGTGCTTGGAGCATCGACTGATATCTTGATGAGGCTGAACTTGGTAGAAGTATATCTTCCTGTGACCTCGTCCAATCCCTAGCCGAGGTTGTCATTCCCAGTTGAACTGAAGTGACACTGACCCTTATCAAACATGCAGTGTCACTTTGGGCGAATTTGGTGGCAGTGTCGGCCAGGTCCGACCTTGATATGGCCGAGGCCTATTGTCACGGATCCTAGGCATTTCCAACGTCGGCCATGTGCTTGGCTGAGGTTGGTGTCTCTGAGCCGAGGTGACACTTGGGGCATATGAGGCTGGATAAGGGAGTCAGCTACCACAGTTGAACGTGATGCCTTCAGCCATTTCGGTGAAACAATTAACGAAAACCTACAAGCCTGAGCTAGACTTGAAGATTAAAGAAGGGGTCCAACACTTATTGACAATAGGTTTCATCAAACTGATATAACATCCACTCTGGTTGTCTAGTATTATCCCCATCGAAAAGAAAGATAAAAATTAAATAAGGATCTGTGTGGATTTTAGAGACTTAAATAGGGCTTGCCCTAAGGATGAGTTCCCTCTACCCTCCATCGACAGCTTGATAGATTCAACGACTGGTCATGAGATGTATAGCTTCATGGATGGGTATGTAGGGTACAACCAGATCAAGATGGGCCCCATGGATGTAGAGAAAACAACATTTAGAACCCCGTTGGGCAACTTCATGTACAAAGTAATTCCATTTCAACTCAAGAACGCGGGGGCTATGTACCAAAGAACGATGATGGCCATTTTACATGACTTCTTTCATAAATTTGTGGAATTATATGTAGATAATTTGGTCATCAAATCGAGGAAGGAGGAGTCTCATCTAAGCGATTTAAGGAAATTATTTCCCTAGTAGAGGAAGTATAAGTTGAAGATGAACCCATTAAAGTGCGTCTTCGGAGTAACGAGGGGAAAGGTTTTAGAATTTATTATTGATTGATAGGGGGTGACGATGGACCAGGATAAACAGTGAACAATCTTGGAGATGCCAAGTCCAAGAATGACGAAGGAGCTGAAGAGTTTCGTTGGCAAAGTATCCTACCTTAGGAGATTCGTGCTTAGATTGTTCGAGATAACACACTCCTTGATGTAGCTTTTGCGAACGAATGCAAAATTCAAGTGGGAAGAGGCTCACCAGGAGTCTCTCGATGGGCTAAAGAGGCTGCTCATTTCACCACAGACCATAGTTCCCCCATAGACAGGAATCCCTTTGTAATTATACCTCACATCCATCACTAGGCCCGTTTGAGATCTGCTGGCACAAGGGATTGACAGGCAAGAACGTCCAGTCTACTACCTCAGTAGAATCATACATAGGCCAGAAGTCAGGTAAAGTCGCTTGGAAAGGCATTATTTAGCCTTAGTCTTTGTGGCACAGAAACTTAGACATTATATGCTATCTTTTACAATCCATATTGTAACGAGATGTGATCCTATTAAGTCTTTACTGGTAAGAACTATATTGATTGGTAGGGAAACTATGTGGTTCCTCACCCTCTCAGAATATGCCTTGAAATGCGTGGTTCCTCGCGCAATCAAGAGCCAAGCATACGCTGACCTATTGGCAATCTTCCCTTCTGGAATGTTTGAGCCACCTAAAGAAAGTATTCCAGGAGACGACTTGTAGGCCAATTACTTAGATATAAGTCATGAAGAATGGAAGATGCAGTTTGATGGGTCTTCGACAAAAAAGAAGGAGGAGCAGGGTTATTCTTTCAAAAGGAATAGAGGAGATTTGTCTTTCCTATAAGTTAGATTTCCCTTATTCCAACAACGAAGCAGAGTATGAAGCATTAGTATTGGGGCTGATGGAGGCCCTTCGAAGAGGGATTCGGTCACTTTGCATCAAGGGTGATTCGAACTTGGTGATTCATCAAGTGAATGGAGAATATGAGTTGAAACACCTGAGTTTGGCACCATACAGAATAATCATTCAGAGGCTTCTTTGCGAGTTTCATCGGACGAAGATCAAGAGATATCACCGAATGAAGAACTGCCACCCAGACACTTATTCCACCATTCCTCAGAAGATGGTCGTGAAGAGTGATACCACTACAGTCATGATTCAACGAAGAATAGGTCCCTCAGTAGTTTAGGAAATCCTGCCGATGGAGGAGGATGTTGACTGGAGGGGAGAAATTAGAAAGCAACTAGAATTTGGGGAAGGAGCAATGGAGTTAAAGGAATCGGCCCAATACTTCACAAATCGGGGAAACCTTTACTTCAGAAATGCAGGAGGATGGTTTTCGAGATGCATCGGCCTAGAAGAAGCAGAGAAAATATTAAAGAAGACACATAAAGAGCACTGCGAAACAACTGAAATACCTCTCTACCGAAGAATGTAAATGGAGGTATATTTTTGGCCTAGAATGAAGCAGGACACAACAGAGCTATAATGGAAGTGCAAAAAATTCCAGTTATTCTTCAAAGCAGTTGAATGTCATTTCGTGGAAGCTCAACCTGACTAAAGGCAACCATATATTGAATTTATAAAATACGGAGTTTTCCCGTTAAAAAATATTGGTGTGATGGAACTTAAGCAAATGGCCACGAGGTTTTACGTTCAGGAGGGGAAACTTTATCACAGGGGTTACTTCAATAGGCCATTGTGTTGCATCACGAAGGAGGAAGAAACCGAGGTCCTCAAATAAGCTCAAGATCCAGATCACGTAGGAGGGGCCAAGTTGTATGACCAATTGATGATGTTGGGGTATTATTGGCCAAATATGGAGAAGGACTCTGCTGAGTTCATTCGAAAATGAAAGGCTTTCCAACTTCATGGAAATATGATCCAAGCTATATTGGTGGACCTACATTCCCTGGCAATGCCTTATCCTTTTCACACTTGGGCGTTCGACCTAGTAGGGAAATATATACATCTTCGAGGGGGAAGATATGGAAACTAGTAGCAACAGAGTGCTTTTACAATATGGGCTAAATCGAAACCACTGAGAAGGGCAATAGCAGGAGTAGTGAGAAACTTCATCAGAGAAAACATCATCTACCGTTTTAGGATTCCAAAGGTTATTCTCTCGGATAACGGAAGCCCTTTCATCAATGAAGAGGTAACGATGCTGATAGATAAGTACTCCATCGTTCATCATACTTAAACGGTGGCATACCCAAAGGGAAATGGGCAAGCGGAAGCAAACAACAAAACGGTAGAGATCATCACGCACCTAAGAGCATGCACAAGCCATCATCACGCTTCAGTTGGGCAAGGAAGTTGAGAATACCATTTCACCACCGAACAAGAATAAGTATAAGAGATGTACGAAGAAGGAAGATTCACCCGTGGATCCAACTTCTTCCCCACCCTCATCTTACGAGCCATCTGTGGATACCAATGTCCCTAAAGCTCCATTTCACCAATTTTTAGAGCCTCAAAAGAAAAAGATGCAAGCAGACAAGTTGTTGGAAGTATTCAAGCATATGCACATTAATATCGTATTTCTTTGTGCTATACAACAAGTCCCATTTTATTTAAAATTATGAAACACCTTTATACCTTGAAAAGGACCACCAACGTTCCAAAGAAAGAATTTCTCATCGAGCAATATAGTTCAATTTTCTCTTATAAAACCCCCATTAAGTATAAGCATACCGGGACACCGATGATCTCTACAAAATATGGCAGTAGACTATCAAGAAAACACTTTTAGATTTAGGTGGGCATGAACCTTCTACCATGCACCGTGTACGTGAAACTTGGTTTGGGTGAGTTTAAGACCATTAACATGACCCTTTCTTTAACTGATCGATCTGTTAATGTGTATAGAGGTGTTGTAGAGGATGTTTTAATTAAAGTAGGATAGTTTTCTTTCGTGTATACTTTGTGATCTTATATACTCAACAAGTACTAAACCCATCCACCCAAATCCCAATCATCCTCAATCGACCCTTTTTGGCTACTTCTAAGGCTGTTATTCGAAGTCGGAGTAGGCAAGTGAACCTCCTGTTTGGGAACATGACCATGGGTTTGAATGTGTTTAATTTAAATAAATCAACATCTAATGAGAGAGAAAGTGAACCCATTATATTTAGGAAGTTCATGATGTCACTATCCCACTCGTTAGTGACACCATAGATTCGAATGCTTGGCCACGTGAGTTGTCTTTAGGTATTAGTCTTGAGGAATATGCAGAAGAATTTGGGTTAGTTAATGAGGGTCTTTCTATAGATGCCCACTTCTTATTGGACTCATTCTGTTACTTAGAGGAGATCGATTTAGACAATAGGATAAATTAATTCCTTCTTTATGAATGAAGCCTAAGCTTTTCGAGAGTATACAAAAACTTTAGGCTTTATCTACGAGTGATTAGATGATTGCGAAAACCATTCAAGAGTTTTCCATCTGGTGATGCGTGTTATATCACATCGCATTTGTATTGTCCACCACATCCATCATCTGGGTCATTTGAGTATTTTAATGAGATTGGAGACATAACTAGAGTAACGCCCAACTTAGAGCTCGATTTATTCACTCTCAAATTTGAGGGAGGCATAAGCGTAAAGCATCATTCAAGATTTAATGGTTAGACTATGTTGAAGTCTAATTACAATCACTGAATTCGTTGTGTACCCTCATGTATGCATATTGTCGATTGGTTTAGCTCCCAATTACTCTAGATTTTGGTTGATGATGAAATATATGTGAGATTGGTTGGAAGTTGGTAACCGAAGTGGATTTTCGGAGTAATATCGTCCTTTTACTTCTTAACGTTTTTTTTACTTAGTTCATATTTCTATTTGAACATACAATGAGGACAATGTAAAATTTAGGGTCGGGGGTAATGATGGTATTTAAAATAATAATAATAATAATAATAATAATAATAATAATAATAATAATAATAATAATGATGATGATGATGATGATAATAATAATAATAATAATAATAATAATAATAATAATAATAATAATAATAATAATAATAATAATAATAAATTTCTTCAAAAATCTAAAAATATTTTCAATATAAATGAGTTTTAAAATGATTTCTTAATATATAATAAATTCACAAATCCCTAAACATATATATTTTTTTGACACTTAGCCATATAATATGAACGAAAATGGATTTTGAGGCAAAAGTTAATATGCTTATTGAATAGAGGTGAATATTTTAACACGGTGAGATTATTGTGCCATTCGTCATTTCTGAGAAGAATTAAATCAATCTGAGATAGAATAACTCAAACTTTCCTCTAGCAATTAATTTGTCGATGATATCAAATTCTTTGTTTTGTTCGATTACTGAAAATGAAATTCAAAATGTAAAGTGTACGCACTAGATGTCTTAGTAACTTAACTTGAGACACAAAATAACTGAGCAGAATTTTAGAAATGAGATTAGGCCATCGTTTTGGAAGCCCAAAAATTAAGCTTAAACGAAACTTTTTATAGTATTCTGTTGAAAGCCCATTTATGCCCCCCAAAAAAGAGCCTTTTAATGAAAATCCAAAATCCATACCCATTTTATGAGAATACCAGGGTAAAATTACGGTAGAAGGCCAAAAGAAGAATATTTGCAAGAATAATGTGGGAAACGAAAGAAGAAAATGGAATAAAGAAAGAATGCAAAAATGAAATGAAAAAAGAGGAGTATGTGGCTTGAAAAAGAAAAAAAGAAATGAAAATAGAGGCTGGAAAAAGTGCATATAAAGTCAAAATACTGAGAAACCTCTAATCTTAGAAATTTTTTGGAACTCCAAAATCTGTTAATTCTAGCCAAAATGGGAGCCTACAGTACAACTGAAAGAAATTCCTACTTAATCTCAAGTGAAGTTATAGTTGCTAAAGTTCTGACGATCTTCGGCCTATATTTGGTCATAGTTTCCAAAGGATTTAGATCAATATCTTATTTTTATATATTTAAACTCCAAATAAGATTAGCATAATTCATCCTCATAACTTGATAGAACATTGTGTGGACTTTAAATATGCAAGATTGAAAATATTTCAAGTCACTATATACATTGTTACAAAGTGGATTTTATAAAGGTATTTGTTTCAGTTCTTATTGGTTTCAAACTCTATTCAACCGTTAATAGTGGTAGTTAGTAGCTAATGACATCAATTGTAATAAAAAAAATTACAACCTATGCAATTTCTTTCTCAGAATTTCAAGTTGAAGAGGTTAAAAGGTCATATAAGAAAGTGGAAGAGCGAATCTTTTAAAATTTTATTTCATTCTATATGTCACACAGGGTATTTGGTAAGGAGCTAGCCTTTTTTTCTTTTAGATAAATGGGACCCAAGTCAAACTGCCTAAAATATCTAGGTTATCTACATTAATCAATCTTAAGTTAAACTCGATAGTAAAATTATAATTTGAATGACTAACCCTGTACTTAAATGGAAATTCTTGGAAAATACCCCATAAATGTCATTGAATTCAATGAATAATATGACATTCGTCTATAAAAACATTTTTAGAAAGTGCCTTATTTTATGCTTTTCAAATTTCCCAAATGACAAAAGGATGATGTCACACAATATAGAGGAAACTCTATTGGATCCCATAAATAACCACCAAGAGATGAGCTTGAATCTAATAGTGGAGATTTGAACTTTAATCCCCACTTGGCATTTAAAATGCATCTAAACCTTCTTTGCAATAGTACTATTGATTAGAAGATGATCCATTTTTTCTGTTTGGGTACACTCAATACAACACCGACATTTTGAGGGCATTTTAAAATCAATGCATCAAATAATAACATCATCCATAAAAAAATTTCGTTCACCACCTTCCAAATGAAAAATGATACCTTTAACGGGATTATTTTTTTCCACCTAGATTTAAAAGATAACACATGAAGTTCTTTGTTTCTCACAAATTCCCAAAGCTAAGGTTATTAGAAATGAGTTTGGGTCATTCAACCCCTTAGGCTCCTGATCATATTAATTAATTAATATCTTGTATAGAAACAAGTTAATAATTCTGAAAATGTTTCCATAGTTTGGGGGTCAAAGACGTGTTCCGTCAAAAATATTCTCAAATTTAACATATTTAGCTCCCAATAATTCATCTAAAACTGAGCTGGTGGGGCGAGGAGCCACAATAATTTTAGATTATAAGATTACAAGGGAGGACGTTTGTGTATCCGAAGGCTAAAAGAAGAAAAGAAGCACAAATATCGAAGCGGTCATGAAAATTCAAAATATTATGAAGCCAGATACTGTGCACTCAAAAAGGAGTTATATACAATGAATGTTTTCTTAAAAACCATACAAACCAATAATCTATGGAGTTTTCAAGTAGAATGTTCCATACTTTTCTTCAACATCGAACTATGAAACATTGGGGGCTTCTGTTGATACCAAATTTAATCTGCTGACGTGGACCCATCATTTGAAGACACGTGTCAACCAATATGGAAATTACAAAACTTCTACCGATCAACTCACTACCACCGAGCTACTCAAGCGCCATGAGCAACTCATACATTCCGAACATCTCAAGCGTACTGATCAACTTAGGCTCCCCGATCAAATCATGCGTGCCGAGCTACTTAGGCGGCCCGAGCAGCTTAAGTGGTACGATCTACTTAGTGTACAGAGCATTCAAACCAAGAGAATCAAAGAGACGACTGCGCATTAAATTCTCATTATTATCTTACAAATGTATATGTCTACTAGATAACAAAGCATTATCCTTTCACATGTATAGCCTCAAGGCTATAAATACATTGTAGCGTCCTCATTAGAAGGGGACTCTGGATCTCTAGGTAAACCCCTTATCGAGAATTCCAGTCAAACAGTCAGCAATACAAAAACAGTGGACATAGGCCATTCTTATAAGGCTGAACCACTTTAAAATCTTTTGTTTTATTTATTTTATTTGTGATTAATTAATTAGAGATAATCTAATTTTTTACATCAACACTAAGGTTATTAGAAATGAGTTTGGGTCATTCAACCCCTTAGGCTCCCGATCATGTAAATTAATTAATATCTTGTATAGCAACAAGTTAATAATTCTGAAAATGTTTCCATAGTTGGGGGGTCGAAGATGTGTTGTGTCAAAAATATTCACAAATTTAACATATTTAGTTCCCAAGAATTCATCTAAAACTGAGCTGGTGGGGAGAGGAGACACAATAATTTTAGAGTATAAGCTTGGATAACATCGCAAAAATGTATTTCCCTATACCTCTCTCCCAAGGGCAAACAAATATGGTCCGAATTAATCCAATGTCGATTATTCTCAACCTCTAGGCTCTAAAGGAAAGATGTAAAGGCGCATTTAGATTAGTAATAAGAGTGATATGGGGATCGAAGGCCTCAAATATGTGGAAAGTCATATATTGTAAAATAGGGTTTATTAGAATTAACTTACCCAAGTCAGAGACACCTATTGTGCTAACTAGAATTTCTAGATCTGAGGTACTTAAGAGGAGGCCTTTTTTTTTCTAATCAAATAATCAAAGAACAACCAGTTTTCCCAAACTCCATACAATAACAATCTGAGGTACTTAAGAGGGAGCCTTATTCGAATGAACCTCGTAGTATCCTGAATAAGAGAGCATCTAGAAAAAAAGTCTTCGTTAAATATTGCATAACAACTCTTTATATTATTAATAAGATGTCCCTAGTTAGTTTCATAAATAATTAAAAACTCCATCAAGTTCCAAATTGACCTTTCTTTACCATTGTTTAGGATACCATATGCAAATGATTACGCGATAATAAGTGGGAAACCATGCGGGTGAGAAAAGGGAAAAACCTTTTCGCTTAGCATTATCATTGAGTTCATGGGTTAAAACATGAGAAGAAATAACGAACAAACCTAGAGATAGAGGGTCACTTTCACGCACTCCATAATTTGACATGGAAAAAACCAAACTACTACCAGTAATAATAATGGAGTATCTACAATTCAAGATAATATGCCACACCATGCTGATCCAAATTTCATTAAAACTGAATGCCCTTATGACCTTTAATATGTATAACCACAATAACAGGCCATACACTTTAGTCGTGTTGAATTTGAGGGCAAATGTTAAATCCACCAACATTTTTATTAAGGTTATGGATCGTGTTTTGCGCTAACAGAATATTATTTTAAATATATCTTTCTTTAACAAAGTTGCATTGAATGGGAAAATATTTTTTCAAAGAATCAAGATCAACTGAGACGCCAAAGTTTTTGATATTATCTTATTGGAAATGTTACAAAAGTTAATGGGAAGGAGTTCACCACAACTTCGGGGATTTTTCGTTTTGGGAATGAGAACCAACAAAGTACTAATCTAGCTTCCTAACAATGGATGACGTTGGAAAAAAAGCTCACAATTGTTAAACTAATTATTATGGATCACTTCATAGATTTATTGGGACAAACATCTCGAAACCATTGGAGCTTGTAGCACTTTCACCATCCATTCAAAGTAACACATGTTTCAATTCTCCTGACATCGGGTTCTTTTTAGCTACACATTCTACTGATTAGTCGGAGAGTAGAATTCCAAATCCCCTCTTCCACATACTAGATAGATTTTGCATTAATATATATTTGGAAATGTTTGGCCTAGACCTCCCCAATTATAACGTCATCTAATATTTCTTGTCCCCCCTCATTCTTGATGTGATGAATTTTGATCTTGTTATGATTGTAATTTTCCATTGTTTGAAAAAACTTGGTATTAGAATCACCTTCCATGACCATTTAATACATGAAATTTGATGCCAATACACCTCTTCGATCGTAAGTCGTTGTTGCAAAAGGGATTTAGCTTGAATTATATTCTTCCCTAGTCATAAGTAGAGTCATCCCTCTCCAAAGAAAATTCCTTCTAGAGAACCAAGTCTTTTACCTCCTCGATCTCCTTCCACGTATTTAAATTGCATTATATTCCATTATCGCAACAACTTTCTAGATGTTTTAATTTAAGTGTGAAGATATGTAAATATTTACCCAAAATACTCTACTCTTAATTATATTTCACCACTTGAGTAAACCCGCAATGATGAGTCCACATATTCTGAAATCTAAAGGGTCTTAATATATTTCCATTATGGTTTGATATGTCATGAAGTGCCACTTGAATAAACTCGCAATGATGTGCCACCACGTGTTTATCAAACTTAGAAAATCATTAAGCATTACATATAATTAATTAGTTTCTCTGAAATGAGAGCTTGGCCATCACGGTTATTATACCGAACGAACCTAGATCTCGAAAAATGAATTTTTATTAGACCCAAATCAATCATGACATTGTGAAAGTACCCAACAACTCCAATACAAATTTTTATTAATGCTAAAATTATTATTGGGTTTAACAATATTCAAGCGACCACTGTGCGACAATATCACTCAAGGCTTTCCATAAAACCTTTATGTTCTCGCCTATCACATTTCACATAGACTGTTGTAATAAGAGCCTCTTCTGTCACACTAAGGTGTGATATTTTAACATGAGATGTTGCATCTCGTTTTTAATGAGTTTGCAAGCCCAAAAATTACTCCAAAGTGCTATAAAATCAATTTTATGAATTTTATTCAGCCTTTAAGAGAGCTAATGTATTCTGATTACCACAGTATTTTGTTGTGAAAGAACTTCAAAGTCAATTTTATGAATTTTTATCCAGCTCAAGAGTGAACAATGATGACTTAGCTAAAGTGGAGTTTTATGAACCTAGAGGTAATTTGAAGTTTCATTAAGCCCGTGAAGATGTTTATAAGAAGAAAAAGTCCATTTTTTTAAAGATTTACCAAATTCTAAAATATAGTAATTAGTAATTGAATCACTTAGACCTTAATTATTCTATTATTTCAGAGTGTACTTTAGTGAATTTCAACCGTAGAGGAACCTTAATTATTCTATTATTTTAGACTATACTTTAGTGAATTTCAACCATAGAGGAGAGAATGGAGAGTTTGAGACTATACTCCTTGAAATAACAATGAGTAAGCTATTTAAATCATCTTGAAGAGAATATCATGATATGTCTACTCTAAAAGTAATGTATCTAATCTACGGGACCAAATTATGCCATTCTACTTGCGCATTTGAATTTATCAAGACTACATCTTTTTTACCTCAATGGATCATCAACATGAATAATTAGTTAGATTTCTATCTTCTTTTCTTTTTCTTAGGGTGGGGTTGAGGGGAGGCAGAGTTTAAAAATTATTAGTTGCACTAGCAACAACAATGTGGGATCGAAGAATTACAAATAAATATAAAAAATAAGTTACCTAAGTGAATAGAAACTTGACGTCACTATCCTAAGAATTGAAATTTTAGGAAGAAAATACACAAGCTTCTTTATGTTCATTACTCTAACAAAATAAAATTTTGGGGATAGCAATACAAGCTTCTTCCTTGTTCATTGCTTTTCTAAGAAAAACCTAGAGGATTTATAAGTTATAAGGATGAAATAGGTTCTGGGGCATAAAATGAAAAGGATTTGAAAGGGCATGGAAATTTGGTATTTTCAAATGTAGCTCTCTAGTTAATGGGATTTAATCATAGATAAATCCTTTTTATTATAAGTCTTAAAAATGACTTATTAATTGCCAACCCTTGCATGGAAGAGATAAACAAGCCGTTTGTGGGTTGAAGGGTGATAATGTTTCATGTGTAAATGATTTTAGTGGGTATTTTTAAAATTTAGAAAATTATAAAAGAGGATCTCTTTAATTCCATTGCTAGTTTCGTTAATGACCACTGTATTCCGAAAAACTTGGTCCAGTAGCTTGTTTTCTCTTATCCCTCAAGTCCAAAATTCGAACTCGGGTACTGAATTAAGACCAACATGCCTATGTGTACTTTTACAAATAAGATCATCACCAATATCTTATTCTCTAGTATTACTTTAGAGCACAATATGGATTTGTGAATGTCACAAGAATCATTTGGTAGGGTGGAAAGAAGATGCTTAAGACTTGGAAAAATTGAGGACCTAGTGTCAGCCTTTAAAATGAAGAATTGGTGCTTAGTTAGAACTAAAATCACCCATTTTCAGGGCTTATGTCCATAAATATTGCAGAGCCAATTTTTTGTTCAAACTATAAATATTTCAAGCTCACCTCACATATGGAAGAGCACGAGAAATGTTAAGCACTTGGTGGTGTTTTTGGCGTGTGTGGTAGATTTACTGTCAAAAAAATTGCATGTATTACAAACTTATTTCCTAAAATAAATATTAAAACTCAAACTGTATTACTCACAACCTTAGTACTAGAACTAACTCGTTGGGACAAATAAGGAAAAACTAAATATGGGCTCACAACTATTATATTGATAAGTGACTCATAAACTTTTTAATGACTGTAGACACCACATTCTAGGACCCTCTAAGTCTTTCCTTAGGTCCTTAAGACCTCCCCATTTCACTACAAACCCTAAGTCATACTCCGAGTACCGCTCTAGCGGCCATCAGGCGCTCTCAGACCCTATTTGACTCCGGTAAACTCTATCATCAGAGCGAAAGCTCTTTGAATCTTAAAAGGTCTCTAAATCCCCTTTCCAATGGTCTACCCCATGAACGAATCGGCATAACGGTTCAGACAAACGGACCATTTTACTACTAAAAATCGATTCGGAGGCCACTAGGCTCTCCCGAGCCCCCCGATTTGACCCCAGTCAAATTCATCATCAGAGAGAAAGCTCTTTGAATCTTCAAAGGGCACTAAAATCCCTTTACAACAATCTTCCTCGTGCATGAAATAACATAAAACGTTCGGACGAACGATTCATTTCCCCCCGAGAATTGATCTAGAGGCCAACCAGGAGCTCCCGGGCTCCGTTTGGCCAAGGTCAACTCTTCATCTCAAATGAGATTGAATGAATATCCGAAGGGCACTGAATAAAAGTTCCAATGGCCCACCACGTACGTGATTCTGACTAACGGTGAGGATGAATGATCCATTTTACTCCGAGAGGTCACTAGGAGCTTTCGGACCGCGGTTGACCAAAGTCAACTTTTTGAACCAAGAAAAACTCTTGAAAATCTCTAATTAAATCTCCTAAATTTTCCAATGGTCCGTCCCGTGCACGATTCTGACTTACCATACGGACGAATGATCCATTTTTATCCGACGATCTCCCATCCAAATGATCAACCTGCGTTTTCGAGCCACATTTGACCCAAAGCCAACTCTTGGAACGGGGAGATGTCAAAAAGAATATTTCTAACGGTATGCCCCATGCGCGATTTGGATCAACGAATTACGTTCTACGATCATTTTTCCAAAAAAATATGCACGAGACTGCCAATTGGAAGGTCCAGTTCCCTGCCTATGGCAGTGTGTCTAGGGTCAACTGCCGATAGGCAGGACTAGTGCCATGCCGATTGAAACCCCCCACCCTATAAATAGAGGGCATGACCTCGCTTCCAAGACACACCTTAGATCCATCATCATCAGTGATCTCAGCAACATTCTCTAAAAATTAGCGAAGTTTCTCCATGTGAAATTCTATTCAAGCTTAAATTCCTATCCTTTTCATACCCCAAGTTGGAAAAATCTCATTCTCTCTATAACACTTTGTATTTTTAATAATTTTAAATGATGGATTAATTAAATTAAATAGGGGAAATTAATTAATAATTAAGCCAAATTAAAATAATTACTAACTAGTGAGACAAGGGTTAGTATTTATTGATGTGAATTATATTTAATATAACTTAGTGATTAAATTAATATGTGATTTTGAATTTATTAAAATTATCGCGAGTGAAAAATACGACAGTCATAATAATTAAGTCGGGACACGCGTGCCAGTCGTGTCAGGACTAAATTTAATGAGATATAGAGTAATTTATTTTTAAGTCATCTAAATGGTCATTTTCAGTGCACCAAAGCGTCTAGAAGGGTCAAGATAATCAGAAAAGTATACCCGGGGATTTAATTTGGGTTTCGGGTCAATTTTGTACCAAACCGGCATCTTGGGAGGGCATTTTGGTTATTTGTATTTTTGGAGTAACAATACCCATGAATTTTCTAAGTGTAATATATCTGATAAGAGAAGGGATGTAGCATTAGAAACTTGATAAACAAAGAGAAGTCATAGAGAGGCCATAGGAGGAAGAGGAGACGAGTTCCAAGGCTAGAACCACCATAGTTGCACCACTAATACCACAAGCATCACCGTTGTATAGATCGGAGGAAGAGGAATGAACCCATACCATTTTTCTACAAAGGATTGGACCTTCATATTAATTTAAGTGTTTAATCTTTCGAAATTCTGAGCATGTTTGATATTCATGTTAGTATAGGATTATTAAACCCATGAACATGTATAGTTTTGAAAAAAATTTGGGAACAAAATTGAGGTTATTGATTTAGATTCATGTTAGGTTTAATTCCTTGATGTAGGAAAAACGAAATTGATGAATTATAACTATTAATATGTGAAGAAATATGTGTTAAGTCAAGTTCTTGAAGAAAAATGGAAAAACTAGGGTTCTTTAGAAATCATTTTTATTTAATCCAATTTAATGATGTTCTTTAGTGTTATGATGATTCTTATACTTCAGGAATAACTCATGCATGTTGATATAATTTTTAGAATAATTGGTTGGGCATTTGGTAATGATTAATGAAGGTTTTGATGATTAAAAATGGTGAAACCCTTATGTATATAACGAAGAAGACAAAGACCAGTAGAGGGCGAATGGATTCAATTCCTCATAATATAGAACCTAGGAAAGGCCTATCTGTGAGAATGATAAGTTGGCGGTCATATAGGTGTGTATGTATGTGCATAACCCATAGGCTTGGAACTATGTTCGCCTCCAATATATGTGATACGTAGTTATGGTTTGAGAGAGATACAAAACCAACAGGCCTTTATGCAGTGCGTATTGTACTAGGACATGATAACAAAGTATGCACGCACCGCATGTCTCAGCCTAGGGGTGCTATAGTAGTATATAACACACACACACACACATAGATATATATATATATATATATAGTTTATGATTTTTGATTTAATCCTACTGTTTGTGCTTAGTAAAAGAGAATGATAGTGATATCCAAATGTAGATAAGTTTGCGAGAAATTAATATTATATGAGAAAGTATAAATGTCTAATAAACATAAAAATATGCTAATGTATGGGTAACACATGTGAGCATAGGAAGATAGTAAACGAAGTAAAATACTTAATTCTAACTAGTTAGGCGGGGTAGCATAGCTGGGACGAGTTAGGAGTATGCGTTAGGTGTGCACACTAGTTTAGGGGTGAGGACATAAAGTGAGCGGTGAACCTAACATGCATATAATATCTGCTAATTTACGCATTTTAAATACTTGTTGGATTTTTTTAAATGTTTTACTCAGGCTCTGACCCGTTTATCCCAAATCTATTTTTTTGTAAAAACCATTTTTAGGTGCCCAGCCACAGGGAGGCCCAACTTAGGAGTTCATTGTCATTTGTCATTGCTACAGTTGTTGTGGTCGATTGCAGGATTTACTTGGTAGACGTCTCCGTTCATTTCAGATGCGATGCATCCTTTTTTTTTATCTCAGTCGGGTATGTCACCCATCTTCTGTTAGCAGTTACTCCAGAGACATTGTACTTCTTTTATTTTAGATGTTGGATTTAGACTTTTGATTATGGATTATTGTATTAGAGTTTCATACTTGGGTGTTTACTCCCATCATATTTTATTTGATTCTGTATTTCATTAATTATGGTGTGGATTAATTTAGTATAGTGAATGTGACGTTTAATGGTTTAATTGTTTCAAAATATTTGCATGTTTATTAAAAGATGAAATTTTGACACCAGATTTTCAAATACTAGGTGGTTAGTTAATATTAAAAAGTTTTTCGACAGGGATGCTAAGAAAGAACCAATCGGGATATTGTTTTTTAATTTATCAAAGGCCTAATCATCCGGTATTTATTTAGGCAGGGTGTCTAGAGTCTTTAGGATCTGTGTGGCTTATTATGTTTCTAGCGTAACGTTCTTGATGGAGAGCCCTATGTTTAGAACTGTTGTATTCTTATTTTTGCATTTACGTCTTTAGCTATTTTAAGTCATATTGAATTATGGGCTGATAGAAAATTCTTTCTCATTTCAGATGCCTCCACTACATGAAAAAAGAGCCAACCCAGAGGCATAGCTAGAGCCTCAACCAGCCCCAGCTCAGGGTTGTATGAACACCGCTGAGGTTACAACCATAGTTGCTCTGGCAGTTAATACAACATTGGCCACCATTATACAACACGCCCCATTCCAGGGACATGTGGCGGCACCCATTCAGATGCAGGCATTCCCTTCTACTTGGGAGCGATTCAGGTATGCCTTAAAGAAGGCACATCCCCCCAGAGTTCTTCGGGAGTTCAGATGTAGTGGTGGTGAGACAATGGATGAAAGACATCTAGAGGCACTTGAGGATGTATGAGTATATCGATATTCCATGGTAGATCCTAGCTACTTTTAAGATAGTCGGGGAAGTATTACAGTGGTGGGAGTCCACTACCACAGTATATGAGAGAGATATCATGGTGATACAGGAGTTCTGGGTGTGGTTTGACAACAAATATTTCCCACCCGCCGTCCAGACCGAGATGCAGCGAAAATGTTTGGATCTCACCTAGGAGGAGAAAATATTTGCCGAGTACAAGGATTCTTTCTTTGAGGATGTACACCGAGGTGTTAAATGAGGCCTTGTTACATTGCAAGGCCACCGCTTCCATCTTAAGGGGATCAAATGAGGAGGATATTCCATCCATTAGGGAAGGACTGAGGATGGCAGTGCCTGCAGGGAACCATCAGCTCAGAGTCAGCCTAGACAGGGTGAGGAGAGTTCCCATCAGGGGGACCTTGCTAAGAGATTCAGATTCAATGACTCCAGGCAGGGACATGGAGGTTTTCAATAGGGCCAACGTAGTCAATCAGGACAACAGGGACACTAGAGGGGTGGTAACAACCAACAAGGTCGGGGACAACAAAATCAATATGGGGGAAACTTTGTGGGCAAGTGATTTACTTGTGGAAAGATTGGACATAAATGTCAGGAGTTATCTGAGAGGGGAAGGGTCCTTTAATAGCAGCAGGGTTCTCGCCAGGAGCCCAGAGGCTGATCTTCCCAGCCGCCCTTCCATCACCAGTACAGATGCCAGCATTGCCTGCCATTCTATCTATTTTAGAAACCCCACCTCAGCAGGGACAGTTACAGTATGGGCACATGTACAACATCCATCAGGCTGCAGAACCATAATCTCCACCCTTTATTGAGGGTATGTTTCTCATCCATGGAATTTCTGGGTGCATTTTATTTAACACTGGGGCTTCCCACTCATTCATGGTCACTAGATTTGTGGAGCCCACAAGGTTATTGGACACGACCGATAGTACAGTTACTTGTGTAGACTTGCCCTTGGGTAATTGGACAATGCTTTTCTTTATCTGTAGGGGTGTGGGTGTAGATATTGGGCGATTACTTTTTCCCTCCATCATGCTTGTCCTAGACATGACCGAGTACGATTCCATTATAGGCATGGATTGGCTAGTGGCCTATAGGGCTATGATTGAATGTTATAGTAGGAGTATTGTGTTCACTATACTGGGTCAGGAGATGTTTTTGGTTGCGATGTCTCACCCTGAGGGAGGATCGTCCACCCATTTATACTATATTGAGGAGGAGACCTCTCGAGAGGTATTGATTTCACTGGATTTGATCCCAATTGTTCGAGAGTTTTTTGATGTGTTCCAGGAGATACAGAGATTGCCACCCAGTAGGGCGATAGAGTTTGTGATAGACTTAGCACTGAACACTCGACCAATAGCACATGCACCTTATCGTATGGCCCTAACGGAGATGAGGGAGTTACGGGACCAAATCGAGAATATATTAGGACAGGGGTTCGTACGTCGTAGTATGTCACCATGGGGTGCCCTTGTATTGTTTGTAAAGAAGAGAGATAGATCATTGTGACTGTGTGTTGACTATCGAGAATTGAATAAAGTCATAATATGAAATAAATATATGTTTCCCCGAATCGATGACTTATTTGATCAGTTGAGAGGAGTTGGATACTTCTTGAAGATAGACGTGAGATCCGGGTACAATTAGTTACGTATTAGGGAGTATGACGTGTCTAAGACTTCCTTCTTGACGAGGTATGGGTCCTACGAGTTTAGGGTTATGTCATTTGGGATAACCAACGTACCGAACTTATTTATGGACTTAATGAACAAGGTGTTCAGAGAGTTCTTAGATCAAATTGTTACTATCTTCATTGATGACATTCTAATTTATTCTTGGATCGACGAGGAGCATGCTGATGTAATACCCCGTATTTTTGTGATATTTATTTATGGGATTAATTGAATTAAATGTGTATTAATTGAGAATTAATCCAAATATAATACTAACGAGATGTGAGTTTGTATTCGATTATAATGTGTATATATGGCAATATAAAGATTGGAAATATTGAAATTGTTGCGAGATTGAAATACGGCAATTTGGGAAATTTTGTTGGGACGCGTGTGACAGTCGCGTCAGAAATGTAATTATTTGAATTAAAAAGTGAATTTTATTTTCATCAACCGTATGGTCATTTTGAGCACGTCAACGAGTCCGGAAGGGTCGAAATAGTCAGAAAACACTAGCCGGGGGTTAAGTTTGGGTCCCGGGGCATTTTTGGGCCATACCGACAACTAATAAGGGTATTTTGGTAATTTTGAAATTTTAGGATAATTAACCAACGAATTTTGGGAGTTAAATATCAGGATATTTAGTGACCCACTAAGCCATCATCATCACTTAACCAACTAAAGGGCTACGGAAGTTATAGGAGAGGTTAAGAGAAGTTCCCAAAAGAGAAACCATAACCATCATCTTCAACCTTCAACCTTGGGAGAAATTGGAGAGGAAAAGAGAGCAACATCCAACATCAAATTCAGAAAACAATCCGAGGAAAGTGGTTTAATTACGTTATTTACAACGAATGTTTCTTCCATGCTTAGACTTTTATGAAAATTGCATTGTTTTGGGAGATTGATAAAAACCCATTGAATTGGAATTCGAAATTCACATTTTTTTTATAAGGAGACTGCATGTAGAATTACGTTTGGGTAATTATTCTGATAGAAATACATCTTTTATATCACAAAAACGGATTTGATTATATCTATTGATGACTGCAAATTTCTAGGGTTCATGTTCATGAGATTTGGGGAAAATTGGGGAGATTTGATGATTAGATGTGGTTTAGGATGATTTGATCCCATATATATGTTAATATACGACCCAAGTATGTTTTTAAATGATTAGAAACCTTAAAACACTGTTGGGATAATGTTTGGATGAGTTTTGAGAAGAGAAAGTTGGAGCAAAAATGAATTTAGAAATTCTGGGCTCGAACTGTCACCTCGTTAGAAGACCTGCCCAGGTCGTTCGAACGAGATCGTTCGAACGAGCTTCTAACGAGTTGACAGTTTGCCTTCTAACGAGTGGGATGTTCATTCGATGTCTTTAGTTCGAACAAGATCTCGTTAGATGCCCACTTCGTTCGAACGAGACTTCTAACGAGTTGACAGTTTGGCCTTTTTGGTCTGGTTTGATTTCTAGTGTCCCGTAACCTTGTTTAATTGTAGATAACATTACCTTGATGACTAATTGATATAGTTGGGATATTCGGGATATATTGGGGAGTAAAATATAGAAGAATGATTTGAACCAAATGGCAATTATGGGTTAGGACGCGAATAACTAATTACGACGTGAGCATAATGGATGATGTGTATATATAAACCGGGGACACGTGTATTGGTATAAGAATGAGAAGTATACCTCTGATAAATTATGGAAATTACTAAGATGTGTGCATGCTTAGTATATGTATATGATTTTATGTGTATGACATACCTACCATACTTGCAATCACGGGAGGTTTATGTTCGCTTAGGGCCATCTAATCCTTGTGTGCCCGGATTTAGATTGGTACCTTAAGAACATAATGCTAGAATGACTTATTTGTGAGTTAATAAGTCAGCTGACTGTGGAGCATAGGTATGTACGTGACCCATGGATATGTTGAATTATGTTCGCCTCCATTTTTGTGTGTTGTTCTTATTCTAACAATTCCTGAGAGATTCGGAATTTGTAATCCTTATGTACGTGATGTACCGGGATGGATAGCAGAGTATGTGTGCACCGCAGCTTAGCCTTGGGGTGCTTGTATTGTATATTTATGATGTGAATAATATACGGTTAAATGAAAAGGAATTGATATGTTTAATTGCGAGAATAATTTATAGTAACTCTTTGAGAAGATAAATAAGGGGATAACCTCCAGTAAATGGAAATGTTAATAATTGAGAATCCGAGTTTAAGTAAAGATATTTGTTTAAGTGATAACATTGGGAATTCATATTGTGAATCGAGTAGAAAGGTTAGAACTTATGTCGGTTTAGTTAGATATGAGAATCACTTGAATGGGTACGGTACGTCAGGTGTGCACAATTAGTCGAGAGGTGAGTATTTCATGTGAGTGCACATCCTAACATGTATTTTGCATTCATTGTTTTAATGTTATTAAAACACTTGCTGTTTTTAAAATATTCTCCACATTCGGGCTCTGACCCATTTGCTTTCAAATCTATTTTTTGTAAAACCTTTTTAGGTGCCCAGCCACAAGGACACCATGCATAGGAATTTTATTCAGGTGACGAGCTGTAGCTGTTGTGGAAGTTACAAGGCCTTGACAGTAGACGCCTCATTTTCTAGTCTTGACTCCATATTCAGTTTCATCATTTGTAGGGCATGTCACCCATTTCTTTTAGAGACATTTTATACTTCAGTTATTCAGATTGTGGATTGTAATTAATTCAGGATTCAGACTTGTTTTATTTATTTCCATATTGGGATTGTTACGAGGAGTATTTCCTTCAGACTCTTTAATACATGTTGATTTCACTATTGAGACTTTATCGTGAATGGTTGTGCTACATTTCTATTATTCATTTATTGCATGTTAATCAGATTTAATTTAAAATTTGGCAACTCACTTTTTAAATACTAGGTGATTAGTAATCATTAAAATGTTTTCGACAGTGATGATATTAACTGAACCAACTTGGCAATTTGTATTGATTTAATAAAGGAGTAGCTACCCGGTATTTAATTAGTCGGGGTGTCACAGGTGGTATCAGAGCATCAGGTTCTAGTGTCCTTTAGGATCTGTACGGCTTATTATGTTTTCGCTGAGCTTTCTTTGATGTAGAGCCCTATATTTTAGGACTGTTGTGTTCTTTTATGTCTGCTTCGCTCTTCAGATATTTTGGGTTTATAACTGCGAACTTATAGTCCTTACTCTTATTTCAAATGCCTCCACGACGTGCACCACGAGTTCCTAGGAGTGCACAGCCAGAGCCCCAGCCAGCTCCAGTACAGGTCACTATGAATGTCGTTGAGGTTGAAGCCATTGTAGCCCAAGCGGTAAATGCCGCTCTCGTCGTTGTACAGCAGGCACCACCCCAGGCGCCAGTAGCCGCGCCAGTTCAGGCACATTCAATCCCGTCTGCTTGGGAACGCGTTCGTGATGCTTTTCAGAAAGCACACCCACCGGAGTTCGTAGGAAGCTCCAATGTTGTGGTTTTAAGTTAGTGGAGGAAAAATATTCAGAGGCACTTGAGGATGTATGAGTGCACCGATGTTCAGAGGTAGATACTAGCTACTTTCAAGCTAGTAGGATCTGCATTGCAGTGGTGGGAGTCTATTACCACTGCAGAATAGAGAGATAGTCTCACGATACAGGAGTTCTGGGTGCGGTTCGACCGCAAATATTTTCCGTCAGCTGTTCACACGGAAATGAGGAGGAAGTCGATGAACCTTAGACAGGAGGGAAGGACTGTGGCCGAGTATGAGGACGAATTCACAAATTTGCTAAATATTTTCCCGGATGAGATACCGACAGAGGAGAAGAAGATCCAGAAGTTCACCGATGGATTGACATGGAGGATCCGTCAGCATTTGTTGGGGAACCTCTCGTTGGCCACTTATTCTGATGTGGTTAACACTGCACTGCTCCATTTCCAGGACCACCGCTTTCATTTGACAGAGGGGAAGCGATCAGGAGAGTCCAGCCATTAGGGCAGGACAGGGGGAAATGGTGCCAGCGGGGCACAATCATCTCAGGGTCAGTATAGGCAGGGTGATCAGGGTTCCCAGCAGGGGGATTCTAAGAGATTTCGATCAGGGGGTTTCAGGAACGGTCAGGGAGGATTTCGGAATGGCCAGCAGGGTCAGGACGGCCATCAGGGCCAACAAGGTCAAAATGGTCAACAATAGCAGTTTCACCAGGGCCAGCAAGGGCAGGGCAGAAATGGTAACGGTCACCAGGGGCGTGGTCAGCAGGGGTAGCGAGGGGGAAACTTCCAGGGGAAGTGTTTCATTTGTGGTAAGATTGGCCACAAAGGTCAAGATTGTCCTGAAAAGGGCAGGGCCCCATAGTAGCAGCTGCAGGGTGCTCGACAGGAACCACAGAGGCCTATGTTTCCCGCCGCCCTCCCAGCACCACAGATGGCAGTATTACCGCCCATTCCAGCAGTCCCAGTTCAGCAGGGACAACTTCAGTATGGGAGAGTGTATTAGCTCCAGCAGGTCGCAGCCCCACAGGATCCACCAGCCTTTGAGGGTATGTTCTCTATTCAGGGGACTATGGGGCGTATTTTGTTTGACACGGGGGCTACACACTGTTTTATTGCTATGAGATTTGCACGCACCATTGGGTTGTTAAACACCGCAGAGAGCACCGCTACTTGTGTAGACTCACCGTTGAGTAGGGGTTCCGTGATTTACCTTATTTGTAGAGGTGTGGGTATAGAGATCGGGAGGTTTACTTTACCCGCTGATATGTTAGTGTTAGAGATGACCGAGTATGATGCCATTATTGGTATGGATTGGCTAGTTGCGTACCGAACCATGATTGACTATTTTAGTAGGAGTATTATCTTTGCCATTCCCGGGCAGTAGATGTTTTTAGTGGCGATGCCTCGTCCTAAGGGAGGATCGTCCACTCACTTGTACTATATAGAGGAGGAGACCTATAAGGAAGTGGTGATACCACTTGATTCGATTCTGATTATTCGAGAGTTTGCCGATGTATTTCAGGATATACCTGGATTAGCTCCGAGAAGTGAGATAGATTTTTTGATCGATTTGACGTCGGGCACTCGGCCTATTGCCCTCGCACCTTACTGTATGGCTCCAGTTGAGATGAGAGAGTTACGGGATCAGATTGAGCAGTTTTTGGGTCAGGGGTTTATCAGGAGGAGTACTTAGCCATGGGGTGCCCCTGTGTTATTTGTAAAGAAGAGGGATGGATCATTGAGGTTGTGTGTGGATTACCGGGAGTTGAATAAGGTCACGATACGGAATAAGTATCCGTTGCCCCGAATCGATGACTTATTCGACCAGCTGAGAGGAGCTTCTTTCTTCTCAAAGATTGATTTGCGATCAGGATACCATCAGTTGCGTATCAGGGAAGAGGACGTCTTGAAGACTGCTTTCTTAATGAGATATGGTTCCTACGAGTTTCGGGTTATGCCTTTTGGCTTGACCAACGCTCCAGCCGTGTTTATGGAATTGATGAATAGGGTATTCAGAGAGTTCCTGGACCAGTTCGTCATTGTCTTCATTGATGACATTATGGTTTACTCCCAGACAGAGGAGGAGCACGCCGAGCATTTGAGGCAGGTTTTGCAGACGCTACGTCAGAACGAGCTGTATGCAAAGTATGAGAAGTGTGGGTTTTGACTGAAGGAGGTTCAGTTTTTGGGGCATATTATTTCGGACCAGGGGATATTTATTGATCCGGGGAAGGTATCCGTGGTGAGGGAGTGGCGACAGCCTAGGACACCGACTGAGATCCGTAGTTTCTTGGGCCTAGCAGGATACTACAGGAGGTTCATCCGGGGTTTCTCAAAGATAGCGGGTCCCATGACACATCTGACTCGTAAGGGTGTGCCATTCATCTGGAGTGATGCCTGTCAGTAGGCATTCGATGAGTTGAAGGACAAATTGACCTCAGCACCTGTGTTAGCATTGCCAAAACAAGGAATTGAGTATCTAGTTTACACCGATGCGTCCTTACAAGGACTTGGAGGTGTATTGCAGCAGGAGAGTCAGGCCATAGCTTATGCTTCCCGTAATCTTAAGTCTCACGAGAAGAATTACCCCACTCATGATTTGGAGTTAGCGGCAGTTGTATTTGCCCTTCGGATTTGGAGACATTACCTTTTGGGGGAGAAGTTTCGATTGTTCACAGACCACAAATCCCTACAGTACCTATTCGCGCAAAAGGAGTTGAATATGCAGCAGCGAAGGTGGCTTGAGTTTGTGAAAGATTATCAGTTCGGTATCCAATATCACCCGGGGAAGGCTAATGTGGTAGCAGACGCGTTGAGTCGTAGGCCAGTAGATGAGGTGGCAGGGGTGTGGAAGGTTAAGTAGAAAGAGTTGGGACACCAGGATGCAGTGGCCCGATTGTTCATGTCTGTGATGACTGTTACACCGCTAATTGTCACGAAGGTGGTAAAGGCATAGGCAAATGACTCGTTCTGTCAGGAGATAATAGTTCAATTACTAGCAGAGGGAGCCGAGTCCTATACCGTTAGCTCAGACGGGGGACTACGCTTCAATGGAAGGCTGGTAGTTCCGGAAGGGGAGGAATTGCGACACGAGGTGATGGCAGAGTCGCACGGCTCACGGTTCGCGGTACATCCCGATCGGGACAAAATGTACCAAGATATGAGATGTCAGTATTGGTGGAGCGGGATGAAGAGAGATATTGTCGTGTTTGTTTCTAAATGCGCCACTTTTCAGCTGGTAAAAGTGGACCATCAAAGATCGGCATGACTTCTACAGCCATTAGAGGTCCCGATGTGGATGTGGGAGAGCATCTCCATGGACTTTATCATGTGGTTACCTACGTCACAGAGGGGTCACGACTCCATCTGGGTAATTGTGGACAGGTTGACCAAAGTTGCTCATTTTCTACCCGTAAGGACAGAGTACACTACGGGACAGTATGCCCAGCTTTTTATTGCAGAAATAGTGAGACTTCACGGTGTGCCCCTAAATATCGTGTTTGACCGAGAGAAGATATTTGTTTCACGGCTTTGGGAAAGTTTTCAGAAGGCCATGGGCACGGAGTTGCGGTTGAGTACGGCATATCACCCGCAGACCGATGGACAAACCGAGCGTACAAACCAGATGTTGGAGGACATGTTGCGTATGTGCATCATTGATTTTGGGGGTGGATGGGAGCAGTATCTTCCACTTGTGAAGTTTGCTTACAACAACTCCTACCAGTTCACCATTGGCATGGCTCCATTTGAGGCATTGTACGGTAGACCATCTCGTTCCCCAGCATGATGGTTGGAGGTGGGGGACAACAAACTACTTGGGCCGAAAGTGATTCAGGATACTTCGGCAAGGATAGAATTGATACGGAGTCGCATTCGGGTAGCTCAGGATCGGCAGAAGAGCTATGCTGATGCGAAGAGGTTCTTCAGGGAATTCCAAGTGGGGGACCAGGTTTTACTCAGAGTATCTCCTATGAAGGGGATTATGCGATTTGGGAAGAAGGGGAAGTTGGCACCGAGATACGTGGGACCATTTCCTATCATCGAGCGGATTGGGTCTGTTGCGTATAGACTTGGGTTATCGGAGCATTTACACAGGATTCATGATATGTTTCATATTTCCTCACTAAGGAAATATCTTAGAGATGATTTGGCTCATTCTCACATTGCTTTGGAGGACATTGATCTCCAGCCCGATAGCTCCTACGAGGAGGGGTCGATTGCTATTTTGGACCGAAGTGAGCGGAAATTGCGGTCAAAGATAGTTCCGTTAGTACGTGTTCAGTGGCGGCATCATAATGTCGAGGAGTCCACATGGGAGCATGAGGATGAGATGCGCGAACGTTATCCAGAGTTATTTTTACCAGGTACTTTCTAGTTCCGAATTTCGGGACGAAATTCTGTTATTAGGGGGAAGTATGTAATACCCCGTATTTTTGTGATATTTATTTATGGGATTAATTGAATTAAATGTGTATTAATTGAGAATTAATCCAGATATAATACTAACGAGATGTGAGTTGGTATTCGATTATAATGTGTACATATGGCAATATAAAGATTGGAAATATTGAAATTGTCGCGAGATTGAAATCCGGCAATTTGGAAAATTTTGTTGGGACGCGTGTGACAGTCGCGTTAGAAATGTAATTATTTGAATTAAAAAGTGAATTTTATTCTCATCAACCGTATGGTCATTTTGAGTGCGCCAACGAGTCCGGAAGGGTCTAAATAGTCAGAAAACACTAACCGGGGGTTAAGTTTGGGTCCCGGGGCATTTTTGGGCCATACCGGCAACTAATAAGGGTATTTTGGTAATTTTGAAATTTTAGGATAATTAACCAACGAATTTTGGGAGTTAAATATTAGGATATTTAGTGACCCACTAATCCATCATCAGCACTTATCCAACTAAAGGGCTACGGGAGTTATAGGAGAGGTTAGGAGAAGTTCCCGAAAGAGAAACCATAACCATCATCTTCAACCTTCAACCTTGGGAGAAATTGGAGAGGAAAAGAGAGCAACATCCAACATCAAATTCAGAGAACAATACAAGGCAAGTGGTTTAATTACGTTATTTACAACGAATGTTTCTTCCATGCTTAGACTTTTATGAAAATTGCATTGTTTTGGGAGATTGATAAAAACCCATTGAATTGGAATTAGAAATTCACATTTTTTTTATAAGGAGACTGCATGTAGAATTATGTTTGGGTAATTATTATGATAGAAATACATATTTTATATCACAAAGACGGATTTGATTATGTCTATTGATGACTGCAAATTTCTAGGGTTCATGTTCATGAGATTTGGGGAAAATTGGGGAGATTTGATGATTAGATGTGGTTTAGGATGATTTGATCCCATATATATGTTAATATATGACCCAAGTATGTTTATAAATGATTAGAAACCTTAAAACACTGTTGGGATAATGTTTGGATGAGTTTTGAGAAGAGAAAGTTGGAGGAAAAACGAATTTAGAAATTCTGGGCTCGAACTGTCACCTCGTTAGAAGACCTTCCCAGGTCGTTCGAACGAGCTTCTAACGAGTTGACAGTTTTCCTTCTAATGAGTGTGATGTTCGTTCGATGCCTTTCGTTCGAACGAGATCTCGTTTGATGCCCACTTCGTTCGAACGAACTCTCGTTCGAACGAGACTTCTAACGAGTTGACAGTTTGGCCTTTTTGGCCTGGTTTGATTTCGAGTGTCCCGTAACCTTGTTTAATTGTAGAGATAACATTACCTTGATGACTAATTGATATAGTTGGGATATATGGGATATATTGGGGAGTAAAATATAGAAGAGTGATTTGAACCAAATGGTAATTGTGGGTTAGGACGCGAATAACTAATTACGACGTGAGGATAATGGATGATGTGTATATATAAATCGGGGACACGTGTATTGGTATAAGAATGAGAAGTATACCTCTAATAAATTATGGAAATTACTAAGATGTGTGCATGCTTAGTATATGTATATGATTTTATGTGTATGACATACCTGCCATACTTGCTATCACGGGAGGTTTACGTTCGCTTAGGGCCATATAATCCTTGTGTGCCCGGATTTAGATTGGTACCTTAAGAACATAATGCTAGAATGACTTATTTGTGAATTAATAAGTCAGCTGACTGTGGAGCGTAGGTATGTATGTGACCCATGGATATGTTGAATTATGTTCGCCTCCATTTTTGTGTGTTGTTCTTATTCTAACAATTCCTGAGAGATTCAGAATTTGTAATCCTTATGTTCGTGATGTACCGGGATGGATAGCAGAGTATGTGTGCACCGCAGCTTAGCCTTGGGGTGCTTGTATTGTATATTTATGATGTGAATAATATACGGTTAAATGAAAAGGAATTGATATGTTTAATTGCGAGAATAATTTATAGTAACTCTTTGAGAAGATAAATAAGGGGATAACCTCCAGTAAATGGAAATGTTAATAATTGAGAATCCGAGTTTAAGTAAAGCTATCTGTTTAAGTGATAACATTGGGAATTCATATTGTTAATCGAGTAGAAAGGTTAGAACTTATGTTGGTTTAGTTAGATATGAGAATCACTTGAATGGGTACGGTACGTTAGGTGTGAACAATTAGTCGAGAGGTGAGTATTTCATGTGAGTGCACGTCGTAACATGTATTTTGCATTCATTGTTTTAATGTTATTAAAACACTTGCTGTTTTTAAAATATTCTCCACATTCGGGCTCTGACCCGTTTGCTTTCAAATCTAATTTTTGTAAAACCTTTTTAGGTGCCCAGCCACAAGGACACCATGCATAGGAATTTTATTCAGGTGACGAGTTGTAGCTGTTGTGGAAGTTACAGGGCCTTGATAGTAGACGCCTCATTTTCTAGTCTTGACTCCATATTCAGTTTCATCATTTGTAGGGCATGTCGCCCATTTCTTTTAGAGACATTTTATATTTCAGTTATTCAGATTGTGGATTGTAATTAATTCAGGATTTAGACTTGTTTTATTTATTTCCATATTGGGATTGTTGCGAGGAGTATTTCCTCCAGACTCTTTAATACTTGTTGATTTCACTATTGAGATTTTATCGTGAATGGTTGTGCTACATTTCTATTATTCATTTATTGCATGCTAATCAGATTTAATTTAAAATTTGGCAACTCACTTTTTAAATACTAGGTGGTTAGTAATCATTAAAATGTTTTCGACAGTGATGCTATTAACTGAACCAACTTGGCATTTTGTATTGATTTAATAAAGGAGTAGCTACCCGGTATTTAATTACTCGGGGTGTCACAGCTGAGCATTTACGTCGGGTACTACAAACACTACGTGAGCATCAGCTGTATGAGAAGTTTGAAAAATATGGGTTCTGGTTACGTGAGGTGCAGTTTTGGGGGAATATTTTTCGGAGAAAGGTATATCAGTGGACCCCAGTAAAGTGTCAACGGTGAGGGAATGGGTACATCCCACGACATCGACATAGGTGCGCAGTTTCTTAGGATTGGCGGGATATTACAGGAGGTTTATCCGAGCATTATAGAAGGTTACATGTCCTATGAATAACTTGACTCGTAAAGGAGTTCCATTCATTTCGGATGACACTTGTCAGTCGACTTTTGATGAGCTTAAGGACAATTTGATTTCAGTACCAGTTATTGCTCTGCCCAAGATAGGAGTGGAATACCTGGTATAAACTGATGTGTCCCTATAGGGACTTGGCGGAGTACTTTAGCAGCAGGATCAGGCTATAAATTTTGCCTCCCATAAGATTAAGACTCATGAGAGTAATTACCCCACCACTACTTGGAGCTAGCAGTAGTTGTGTTTGCCCTTAGGATTTGGAGACATTACCCATTGGGGGTGAAATTTCGCTTGTTCACAGATCACAAGTCACTATAGTATTTGTTCACTCAGAGGGAGTTGAATATACGAGAGCGCATGTGGCTTGAATTTTTGAAAGACTATCAGTTTGAGATACTGTATCACTCGGAGAAGGCTAGTGTAGTAGCTGATGCATTGAGTCGTAGGCCTGTAGGTGAGGTGGACGAGGTGTGGATAGAAAAATACAAGGAGCTGGGTCATCAGGATGCAGTTGCCAGATCATTCATGTCAGTTATGACTGTTACTTCCCAGATTGTCACAAGGGTCGTGCAGGCTTAGGTGATAGATCAATCTTGTGAGGAGCGAATTAGGCAGCTATTAGCTGGGGGAGTCGATTCGTACTCCATTAGTTCTGAGGGTGGTTTGTGATTCAACAGGAGGTTGATAGTTCCTGAGGGGTAGGACTTACAACACACGGTGATGGCAGAGGCACACGGGTCCCGATTGGTGGTACATCCTGGAGGGGATATGATGTACCAAGACATGAGATAGTAGTACTGGTGGAGTGGGATGAATAGAGACATCAATGAGTTTGTCTTGAGGTGTACCACCTATCATCTAGTAAAGGTGGACCACCTGAGACCAACAGGAGTCCTACAACCATTGGATATTCCTATGTATAAATGGGAGAGCATTTCTATGGAATTTATTATCGGGCAATCTATTTCACAGAGGGGTTGCAATTCTATATGGGTGATGATGGATCGATTGACTAAGGTAACTCACTTCTTGCCAGTTTGGACTGATTACACTAAGGGACATTATGCCCAGATCTTTATTGATGAGATAATGAAGTTACATGGGGTACCATCATACATTGTGTTTGATCGGGATAATATTTTTATATCTCAATTTTGGGAGAGTTTCTAGGAGGTTATGGGTACTGAGCTGATATTGGGTATAACTTATCACCCACAAACAGATGGAAAGACGGAGCGGACAAATCAGATGTTGGAAGATATGTTAGAAATGCATGTCCTTAATTTTGGGTGAGGTTAGGAGAAGTATCTTCCACTGGTGGATTTCTCCTAACTCCTACAAGTTTACTATTGGCATGGCCTCATTTGAGGCACTGTACGATAGAATGTGTCATTCACCAGCTTATTGGTTGGAGTTGGGAGACAATAAGATACTCGGGCCAGAGTTAATTCAAGATACTTCAGATATGATAGAGATGATTTAGATTCGTATACAGATAGCTCAGGACAGACAAAAGAGTTATGCCGATGCTAATCAAGCCTTTCTGGAGTTTGATGTGGGGGATCAGGTGCTACTGCATGTGTCTCCTATGAAGGGGATATTGAGATTTGGGAAGAAGGGGAAATTAGTGCCAAGGTACGTTGGTCCATTTGCTATTATCGAGTGGATTGGGCTAATAGCGTATAGACTCGGGTTGCCGGAGCACTTGCACAGTGTTCGTGATTTGTTCCATATTCCATCATTACGGCGATACCTACTAGATGATTTGGCTTACACCCGCATTGCACTTGAGGAGATAGACCTATAGCTTGAAATCTCGTATGAGGAGAGACCAGTTGCTATCTTAGACGATAGTGAGAGGAGATTGAGGTCGAAGGTAGTGCAACTTGTATGTGTTCAGTGGGGGCATCATAACGCTGATGAGTCTATTTGGGAGTGCGAGGATGAGATGCGCGAAAGAAATCTAGAGATATTTTTGCTAGGTATACTTTTGTTTTTCGAATTTCGGGACGAAATTCCATTATTGGGGGGAAACTATGTAACGCCTATATTTTTAATAATTTTAAATATGGATTAATTAAATTAAATATGAAAAATTAATTGATAATTAACCCGGATTAAAAAAAATATTAACTAGCCAGACAAGGGCTAGTATTTATTGATGTGAATTATATTGATTATTACTTAGTGAGTAAAGTAATATGTTATTATGAATTCGTAAAAATTGTCGCGAGTGGAAAATACGACAATCCCAATAATTAAGTCGAGACGCGCGTGTCAGTCGTGTCGGGACTAAATTTAATGAGATATAAAATAAATTTTTTTTAAGTCATCCAAATGGTCATTTGGAGTTCACCAAAGTGTCTGAAAGGGACAACATAATCATAAACGTCTACTCGGAGGTTTAATTTGGGTTCCGAGTCAATTTTGGACCAAACCGGCATCCCGGGAGGGCATTTTGCTCATTTGTATTTTTGGAGAAATAATACCCACTAATTTTCTAAGTGTAATATATCTGATAGGAAAAAAGATTCAGTGTTAGAAATGTGAGAAACAAAGAGAAGCCGCAGAGAGGCCATAGGAGGAAGAGGAAAGGAGTTCCAAGGCTAGAACCACCATAGTTGCATCCTTAGCACCACAAGCACCACCATTGCGTAGATCGGAGGAAGAGGAACGCACCCATACCATTATTTTACAAAGGATCAGACCTTCATATTAATTCTAGTGTTTAATGTTGCTAAATTCTAAGCATATATGATAGTCATGTTAGTATAGAATGATTAAACTCGTGAATATGTAGAGTTTTGATAAATTTTTGGGATTAAAATTGAGGTTCTTGATTCAGATTCATGTTAGGTTTAATTCCTTGATCAGACCTTCATATTAACGCAAGTGTTTAATAATTTTGATTTAATCCAATTAAATGATGTTCTTTAGTGTTATGATGATTCTTATACATTAGAAATCACTTATGTATGTTGATATAATGTTTAGAATAATTTATTGGGCATTTGGGAATGATTAATGGAGGTTTTGATGATTAAAAAGGGTGAAACACATATGTATATAATGAAGAAGACGAAGACCTATAGTGGTAGGATCGATTTGGTTCCTGGACGAATCGATTCGGCAAGGCGAATCGATTGAGATTAGAGCCGAATCGATTCAGCTGCCCAGTTTTGGCCACTTTTTCCCCTTTTGCTTAGAATCTTTCGGGATTCATTCGTGGAATTTAATTTTAGATATAAAGGGGATTATATTAAAAAGCAAGTAGGCCTAGGTTAGGTTTTAGGCTTAGTCCTATGAGGGAAATTTAAGGGCTAAATTAATTAGGTTTAATCGAGAGGAAAAATCCAAATTAATGGATAATTCGACTCACGATAATTCAAGAGGAACGATGGCTTAGACTAGTAGAATAGGAGTGAGTTACCTACTGATATTATGTATGGAATAATGGACACACTTCGAGTGGAGAGGCATTCTCGCAAACATATGACGATAAGTATAATTGATAATTAATCATAAGTGAGATATTCAAGAGAAAAATATATACCAAGTATGGGATGTATAATATAGGTTAGGCGTATACCTATACTGATGTTAAAAATATTTAGGTTTTGTGTATATAACTATTGCATGATTTCTTATACGTATGACATACCTACGCTGCTTTCTATCACAAGAGGTTTTCTCTTTAGGACAGTCACATCTTGATGAGCCTTTGGGGGGAGAATATAAAACCTAGGGAAGGCCTATCTGTGAGAACGATAATCTGGCGGTCATATGGGTGCGTAGGTATAAGCTTAACCTATAGGCTTGAAACTATATTCTCTTCTAATATATGTGATTTTTATTTATGTTTCTATAGGGATACCGAACCAACAGTCCTTTATGCAATGCGTAATGTACGAGGACATGATAGCAGAGTATGCATGCATCACAGATCTCAGCCTAGGGGTGCTATAGTAGTATATATATATATATATATATATATATATAGACACACTTATGATTTAATCCTACTGTTTGTGCTTAGTAGAAGAGAATGATAGTGATATCCAAATGTAGATAAGTTTGCTAAAAATTAATATTATACGAGAAAGTATAAATGTCTAATAAACGTAGAAACTAAGGTATTGTATGGGTAACATATGTGATCACATGAAGCTAGTAAATGAAGTAAAATACTTAATTCGAACTAGTTAGGCGGGGTAGCATAACTAGTACGCGTTAGGAGTATGTGTTAGGCGTGCACACTAGTTGCAGGGTGAGGACCTGAAGTGAGAGCCATGAACCTAACATGCATATAATATCTGCTAATTTATGCATTTTAAATACTTGCTGGATTTTTTAAAATGTTTTACTTGGGATCTGACCCTTTTATCCCGATTCTATTTTTTTTGTAAAAACTATTTTTAGGTGCACATCCATAGGGAGGCCCAGCTTAGGAGTTCATTTTCATTTACCATTGCTGCAATTGTTGTGGTCGATTGCAGGATTTACTTGGTAGATGCCTCCGTTCATTTAATATTCAATGCATCCTTATTTTATCTCTGTCGGGCATGTCGCCCCTCTTCTGTTAGCAGTTACTCCGGAGACATTGTACTTCTTTTATATCAGATGTTGTGTTTAGACTTTTGATTACTGATTATTGTATTAGAATTTCATAGTGGGATGTTCACTCCCGTCATATTTTATTTGATTCCGTATTTCATTAATTATGGTGTGGATTAATTTAGTATGGTGAATGTGATGTTTAATGGTTTAATTGTTTAAAAATATTTGCATGGTCATTAAAAGATAAAATTTTAACACCAACTTTTCAAATACTAGGTGGTTAGTAAATATTAAAAAGTTTTCCGACAGTGACTCTGAGAATGAACCAAATTGGATATTTTGTTTTAATTTAATAAAGGCCCAATCGCCCGGTATTTAATTAAGCGGGGTGTCACACTCTCATCCAATATTCATCTCACATTAAAGGGAGTTCATTAAAGATTAAAGATCAATATTTAAAGAAGGTCCAAAGCCTTCCCTCTCTCTCTTTAAATTTCTTATTTTTACATTAAATACATTAGATTCATAATCTAATAATAATAAAGTTCATACAGATTAATATCTACATTTTTACTAGTATATTACATTTACATTATTTTCTATAAAAAAAAAGAGGGTTAATTTATTTGCACATACTCATTTGCGTGGAAGTACACAAAGATGGAAGGACTGGATGAGGAAGTGAGCTTCGACAAGTTGAACGTGATGCCTTCGGCCATTCCCGTGAAGCAAGCAACGAGGACTTACAAGCCTAATCTGGACTTAAAGATCAAGGAAGAGGTCCAATGCTTGTTGGCATTAGGGTTACACCTACTTTAGCTGTCTAGCATTGTCCCAGTGGGAAAGAAAGACAAAAATCAAATAAGGATCTTTGTGGATTTTAGAGACTTGAATAGGGATTGCCACAAGGATGAGTTCCTTCTATCCTCCATCAATAGCTTGATAGATGCAATGGCTGGTCATGAGATGTAAAACTTTATGGATGGGTATGTTGGGTACAACCAGATCAAGATAGACCCCACGAACGCAGAGAAGACGGCGTTTAGAACTCCGTTGGGTAACTTCATGTACAAAGTAATGTCGCTTGGGCTAAAAAACTATAGGGCTACTTACCAAATAAAGATGATGGCCATTTCCCAAGGCTTCTTTCACATATTTGTGGAATTCTATATGGATGATTTGGTCATGAAATCAGGGAAGGATGAGTCCCATTTGAGAAATTTGAGGAAGGTGTTTTCCTGATGCAGGAAGTATAAGCTGAAGATGAACCCACTGAAATATTTCTTTGGGGTAACTAGTGGAAAGTTTTTATGTTTCGTGGTTGATCGACAGGGGGTGAAGATGGACCAGGACAAGCAGCGAGCTATCTGGGAGATGCCAAGTCCCATAATGGCGAAGGAGCTAAAGAGTTTCCTCGGTAAAGTTTCCTACATTAGGAGATTTGTGCCTCGATTGGCCGAAATAACGTACCCGCTTATGCAGCTTTTGTGAAAGAATAGAAAATTCAAATGGGAGGAGGTTCACCAAGAGTCTCTAACGGGGCTGAAGAAGATGCTCATTTCACCACATACCATGGTTCCCCCAAGAGCGGGAATACCATTACAACTTTACCTCACATCCTCCACGAGGTTCGTTGGAGCTCTATTAGCATATGAGATTGACGAGCAGGAACAACCAGTATACTACCTCAGTAGAATCATTCATGGGCCAGAGGTCAAGTATAGTAGCATAGAAAGACATTATTTAGCGTTGGTCTTTGTAGCGTAAAAGCTTAGACTTTACATGCTCTCTTTTACAATTCATATTGCAAGAAGATGTGATCCTATTAAGTTTTTACTGGCAATAACTATATTGATTGGGGTTGTTAGACGGTTGGTATGCCAACTCTGTGATGATAGCCCTTTGACACATAGTGGTTAGGCAAAAGGCATGTCTTGGAATTTAATGTTTATGACGTGGAGCTAACTAGTGCATCAGACATTTAATGTTTGTGACATAAAGTATGAGGGATGTCTTTCACAGTTATTAATGACTGAGTTACCTCAAGAGTGGTGTGGGGGTTATTTAAGGACCCCAACCACCTCTTGGGAAAGGAGGTTCTTTTTTAGATTTCAAAAGTTATTACTAGAGAGAATATACATCAGAGAGATATTTATTACAACCTAGAGAGTTCACTCACCCACCATTTTCATTTATTATGAAGCTTTTAATATTTGACAGAGATCTTTGAGGGTGGTTGGGGTGTTTAGCTGCCTGCCAAGGTGTATCTAGGATACCTACTTCTCTCTCCCTCTAAATGAGTTACTTTTGAGTTCGTTATTATTCTCAAAGTTATACATGTGCAATTTGTGAGTTCAAACTGAGTCTATTGTCACCAAGTTTTGATTGCGTGTCTTGTAGTTAATCAATAGTTTTGTTAGTTAACTTATCATTATTGTACTCAAAAGGGGTTATGCCTCCATCTAATATAAACTACCCTCTAACAATATGAGTTGAAAGATTTCGTTCTCCATTATATATGCACGCATACACACTTCACGAAAAAATAATAAAAAAAATAATAACACAAGCCTATGAGAGTCCGAAAGGGCAGGATGGGATTCTAACACCTTCCCATTTCGTAAGTTAGCCCCCGAACCTTCAAATATTGGTTTTACATGCATCAATTTCTATTCGATGTCATTCTCTTGAGGCAGATACATGTTCTTTTACCTGTTTTGTGCAAAATAGTCTGGCGACTCCATCTCTTTACACTTACCCCACACCGATGATGATCGAAGAGTTCCTAAGTAGGTAATGTGAACTTTCAATCCCCTTTTCTTTCTCCATTTACCCCTTTAGGAAGTAGAGGTAGAAGAGTAAGCGACGCGCGTCTTTGATCGGGATGGCCACAGTTGCGACTCCGCTAGGGAAAAATTTCCATAAGAGGGCTAGACTCTATTTGCATGGGTGGTTTATTTTCTTGTGTGCGTATGCACCTATATTTATGTAGCTTTTTTCTCATCTATTATTTCTTGTACATATATGCCTCATGCTTAATCACTACCCACTCATACACTCTTAGATAGTCTCGATGTACACTTGGCACCACGTGCACCTAGGATCACTTATATCCACATATTGCACATACCACTTAGAAATTCATGATTATGTGTCACTAACACACACCTCCACTTATCATACTTGTATATATCCATGCTTACTCACACTTATCACACACTACTTGTAGTTTATCCGTGTTTCGGTTCACTACCACACACTCACTTGTAGATAGCTACGCATCACTCACTCTCACTTAATCCATGCTTAGTATAGATTTATCTTTTATACTCATACATTATCCCTTGCTTGGCATGATGTTCATCAATAAATATACTCTCTCTATAATGTAATAATCAAGGATCATGCATTTTTCAATCTACATCACCAAAAATCATTTCTATTGACCAAATTTTGTCCCGTAACTAGGCGTCACTTCATGATGGGCGCTGGTCCGGAAGGTACAGTTAGCTTAAGAAGTATGACTCCCACCTTCCATTGGCTAAGTACCTTATACGTATATCAAATGATTCCCCCTTCATCGTACCACTTGACCGAAGTCATGACGGGGTTATATCGCAGGGAACTCGTTCATGTACATCGAGTATATCGAATTCTCTCTAACATGTACTGTCCCCACAAAGTATATAGTGAGGTAATTCACGTACACTCAGGTATATCAAATTGCTTGTCCACACGTACCGATTTCCCTCAAAAGCAATACGTATATTGTGGAAGTCATGCTAAAGGGGGGAACCTTTCCAACTAACCCAACAACTGCATACCTGAAAATAGGCGTCAAACCAAGGGCACTCATATTTAGTTTGCCGATTTCTACCCGAAACTCTATCAAAATGATGGGTCGGCTATAACACCCCGCTTAAAATAATAACGGGTGGTCAACCCTGTACTACATTTAATCAGGAATCTCAGATCGCTCATTCTCAGCATCAACAGACTATACTAAAATAGATAAGGCTAACAACACGAAACTATAAAAGCGGATGCCAAAATTTAAATAAAAGCATACAATGGATAACAAACCAATAATGTACAACTACTAATAAAGGTAAAACATACACAAGTACCATGATAAAGTAAGTGCTAAACATTAAAATAAAATGAGTACACAAAAGGAACTATACCCGAATAAGCTGTCGGGTCAGAGACAATACAATAACCACAAAGAAGAAATATAAACAGCTACATATAACCCTTGGGTGTACTAAATCCCACCACAGTCCGCAACTGCTATGACTCCCAAGACTCTGGATAGAAAAACATTCGATATCCAGGCGGTAGGGCACTTGTAGTAAACAGTACATATATATATATATATATATATATATATATATATATCAAAAGAGAAATATAAACGGGCCAGAGCCTGAGGTGAAAAAAATGTTTGCAGCAAGTGTGTTAACCATGCATAATAAATCTAAATGCACTATTTCATAATTAAAGTGGAGTCGCACTCTCGTGAAACCCCAAACTCAGCTCTCATCAACGGCGCGCAACTAATCGTGTCCTGGAACCTTAATTAAGTTACCCCACCCATATAAGGACAACCTAACTTACAATAGGCACGACCTATACCCGCATGACCTTCCATCCTAACATAACCAAAGAATCCTTTCCATTCTAATCCCACCAAAATATATATACACATATATGCCTTACTGGGCTCTAGTGGTTCCAATTATTAACTTAAACCACTTATAAGTCTTAATACGTCACACATTAACATTAAGCTTCAATATAAGAGTTTATTCTCTAGATAACATACATCCGGTTAATAAGGACAAAACTTCTCTCCCCTCTCAACATTGCACGACATTTCGTACGTGTAATACCCCGTATTTTTATGCTATATTAATTTGGGGGATTAATTAAATTTAATGAGAGTGTATTATTTAATAAAAATCCGGAAATTAATTATGTTATAATTATTGACGTGACGTGAGTTAGTAATTATATGAAATTTTTGAATATTACTTATGAGCATAGTAATATATGATATTGATTATAGTAAATGTCACGAGTGAATGAAATGGCAGTTTTGGGAATTTTAGTCGGGACGCGCCCGTGTCGCGTCGGGATTTAATTATTAATATATATAAAAGTGAATATTTTATAAGTTGTTCGTATGGTCGTTTTGAGTGCGCCAACGCGTCCGGAAGGGTCGAGATAGTCCGAAAAGTGTACCCGGGGGTTTAGTTTGGGTCTCAAGGTGTTTTTAGGCCTAATTAGTGACCCGGGAGGGCATTTTGGTCATTTTACAAAATAGGGTAAGTAAACCCACGAATTTTAGCAGCCTTTATCAGCTGGTTAAGTTAGCCTTTTAGGGTTAGAACCTACAAAATCCTAGAACGGCCATTAGAGAAGAGAGGAGAGACCTTTCAAGGAGATTCAAGGCCAAAACACCACCGTTTGCACCGCCGTCACCACCAACGCGTAGATCGCGAGGAGGAGAACGCAACCACACCAATACCAGCAGGAAACTAGACCTCTGAAATCCCAGTCAAGTGTTTAACTTGCGTATTTTCGTTGGTGCAATATTCATATTAGTTAAGAATGATTAGGAGTATAATCTATGGAAGAAAACCCCACTTTTTGATAGGAATTTGCATGTAGAAAAGATTAAAACCATATTCTGGAAGTCTTATATGATGTAGATGATTGACCCACGAATTTTGATGATTATGTAGAAGGAAATTCTGGAGAAAAACTGATTAGACCAGAAGTTAAGAAAACTTAGGGTTCTTGATGACTAGATGAGATTTTAGGTTGTTTAATCATGTTTAATGATGGTTATACGCATGCTTAACGTTAGAAACATCTGGTAATATGTTATTATGTTTGTGGTATAAGTTTTGGGACGATTAGGGTTGGAAAATATGGATTTGGATGAAGAATTTTGGTAAAACCCGAACTGCACTTCTGCAGGATTTCGCAGACCTGCTTGATCGATCGATCGACCCTAGAGCATCGATCGATCGAAGGTTCGATCGATCGAGCCCCAGACGTCGATCGATCGACCCTTCCTGACAGCCTCTTATTTCCCCATGTTTAATTAGTTTAATTAATTTATCGCGGAATAATTCTTGGGCATTATGAATAAAATGTTTTGGGATATAGGAGTGACCAGTAGGACATATGGTTGAGTGTTGAGAACTTCATTATGGGACAATAATTGTGTTTTAGGGACATTTATTTGAGGAACGAGGAAACTACGTATTTCAAGTGAGAGATTACGTCGAATACCTACGATAGTTAATAGATGTCTACCTACTGAATTTGTTACTTGGATGGATAGAACCCATGAGTGTTCCATAACTAGTGCGAAAACCCTTCGAGTTAAGGTTAGAGACGAAACCTTATGCGTAATACTAATAATGTGAAATTAAGGATAAATGTTGTAATTATGGGTAACGAGAGTGACCTATATTTATATGATGAAAGTAGTATATTTATATGATTGTGTGTGCATATATTATATACATGTGAAAAACGTACCCGCACTACTTGCTATCCCTGAGGTTACCGCGCTGGGACGGTCTTATCCTGTGTTGCCTTACGGGGGATATTGATTTGTACCCTAGAAGACAGGAATCCTAGGTACAGGCTATCGAATCGGTAGTCACGGTCCTAAGAGACGCGAGGGTATGTGCTGACCTCTTGGACTTGGAAACTATACTTCGCCTCAATATTGTTTGTATTTGTATTGATACAGTTCGAGAGTGATTCCGAACTTGTATTTCCCTTAGTACGATTGATATGGGGATTGGATAGCAGAGTATGCCCGCACCATAATTTTTATGTGGGGTGCCATTATAATATATATATTACACGAGTATTTAATATATATGAAGCTCTGAAACTTGGAACTACCTACTGTGATTTGGTAAGTAAGTCATGTTTGATGAATCAGATTGGAAATACTTGTTTTATGAGAGTATAATATGACACTGGGAAACTTTATAAATTAATGAAGCTAAAACGAGAGTTGTGCTACACTTTGAAAGTACCCTTTTCACACGTTGACATTGTTCGGTTTTTAAAACTTATGAGTAAGTTAAGATAAACTAAATTATTGGGAAGGTTAGTATGATAATATGTTAAGTTAAACCATTTGGGGAAGATTAGTACGATAGGCGTGCACACTAGAAGAGAGGTGAGAATTTCTCAAGAGAGTGTCGAACTAATACGTTATTGCATTGGCCTGTATCAATTTAAATACTTGCTAAACTAATTTTAAATCATACACACTTTCGGGCTCTGACCCGTTTTATCTCTCCCTCTCCCCCTTGTATATATATATATATGTATGTATTTTAGGTGCCCATCCACAGGGGCGTCTTGCTTAGGATCTTTTGGAAGGAACGCGCTGCAGCTTAGGTGGGAGTTGCAGGTCTTTTGATTAGACGACTTCGTTCATTCAGATCCACTCCTAGCATTTTCATTCAGATGGGCATGTGTAGCCCTTTCCATTATTTCTTTATGTTGGGACATTGTTATTTCAGTTATTTCCTAGTTCGTTATTTTGGGATTTTGTTCAGGACGGATGTATTACTTTATTTTCTCGCATGTTGACATTCGTTGATGAATGTTTTATATATTGGATTCTTTCGTTCCAGTTTATTGTGGTGTGAATCTTATTCATTGAGCTTTGTTAATAAATAAAATAAATCTTTTCTTTAAATAAAATTTGGAAGTTAATGTTTAAAATTGGTTTTGACACTTAGCTTAATTATTTAGGGTGTTAATTGGAAAGTTTCTTTTTACGACAGTGATGCTAAGAATGAACCAAACTGTTCACCTTGATTTAATTTAATGAAGGAGTGATCGCCCGGTATTTAATTAGGCGGGGTGTCACAGGGGTATCAGAGCATCAGGTTCTAGTGTCCTTAGGATCTGTACGGCTTATTTTCGCTTTCAGCTTAACATCTTTGATATAGAGCCCTAATACTAGGAATGTTGTGTTCACCTCTATACTTTGGGAATTCGTGCTTCAGTGATTTGTTTATTTGAATGATGAACTCATCCAAATTTACTTAAATTTTCAGATGGATCGTCGAGAAGAACTAGCTAATGCCGTTCAGGGAGTCAACGAGCAAAATCGACTTACACCTCAGATATCTCCAGAGAGCGTATCAACCGCCGAGTTTGCTGGTATTGTGGCACAGGCAGTTACCACTGCAGTCTTACAGTATCAAGAACGCAGCACACAGATTTTGAGGGGCAAAAGATCTAGAGAGTATAGTCAGTCTGTCATGACTGGAAATAACAAGTGCGTGAAGATGCAAAGATCACAACCACAACCCCTTCAAGAACGTGAAAACCACAAAGGTAACAAATTGTGTAAGGAAACCCGAAAGCGTCAGGGTCAACAAAATCGGGGGCAAGGTGAAGCCATGAAGAGGTGTTTCAAATGTGGTATGGATGGTCATGAACGTCGAACTTGTTCGGATCAGTCTGGGAAGGAACTTCAACCCAACCAGGGAGGACTTTTAGTACTCTGCTATAAATGTATATAGCCGGGTCACAAGTGGAGGGATTGTCCTCACCTTGACATAGTTCTTTCGCAAATTTTCCATCAAGGTCAGCGAGATCAGGGAAAAAGCGAGACTAGTCAACAATGTAGTGAAGTGAAGCAGTTTCGAGGGAGGTGCTTCCAATGTGGCAGACATGGCCATAGACGTCAGGATTGCTCAGAGAAGGATAGGGCCCCACGGCCGGAATGTGCTAGTAATGAACCTCAGAAGCCAGCTTCACCACCCTTTCCAACAGCCTCAGTTCAGCAGAAACAGTTACAATACGGACGTGTCCATAACGTCCACCAGGCAGTAGCTCCACAAGCACCACCCGCGATTGAGGGTATGTTTTTTATACATGAAACTATGGATCGAGTTTTGTTTGATATTGAGGCAATGTACTACTTTTTAGCTACTCATTTTGCGAATACCTTAGGGTTATTAGTCACAGCTGAGAGCACAGTGACGTGTGTAGACTCACCATTGGGGAGTGGGTCACTTATTATCTTTACATGCCGGGGGGTGGGGATAGAGATCGTTAGTCTGGTATTACCTGCGTACATGTTAGTTTTAGACATGCATGAGCACGATGTTATTATTGGTATGGATTGTCTCGCAGCTTATAGAACCATGATTGATTGCTTCAGTGGGAGCATTATTTTTGCCATTCCGGGGCAAGAGATGTTTGTAGTGGCGATGCCTCGCCCAGAGGGAGGCTCGACCACTCATTTGTATTACATAGAGGAGGATACCTCTAAGGAGGTTGTGATTCCTTTGGATTCGGTCCCAGTTGTTAGGGAGTATTCCGACGTGTTTCAGGAGATATCAGGCCTACCCCCCAGTCGAGAGATAGACTTTATTATAGATCTATTGCCAGATACGAGACCTATAGCACGCGCACCGTACCGTATGGCTCTGGCAGAGATGCGAGAGCTACGAGATCAGATAGAGCAGCTATTAGGTCAGGGCTTCATTCGCAGGAGTACCTCACCTTGGGACGCTCCAGTTTTGTTTATGAAGAAGAGAGATGGTTCACTGAGGTTGTGTGTGGACTACCGGGAGTTGAATAAGGTCACGATACGGAATAAGTATCCGTTGCCTCGAATCGATGATCTGTTCCAACAACTGAAGGGAGCAACCTTCTTTTCGAAGATAGATCTGAGGTCGGGGTACCATCAGCTACGTATTAGGGAGCAGGATGTTTCGAAGACTACTTTCTTGACGAGATATGGGCCTTATGAGTTCAGAGTGATGCCATTCGGCCTCACTAATGCTCCAGCCGTGTTCATGGACTTAATGAACCGAGTGTTCAGAGAGTTCTTGGATCAGTTTGTCATTGTCTTCATAGATGACATCTGGATATATTCCCATTTCGAGGAGGAGCATGCCGAGCACTTGAGGCAGGTTCTTCAGACTCTGCGAGAGCATCAGCTGTATACTAAGTACGAGAAGTGTGGATTTTGGTTGCGAGAAGTACAGTTCTTAGGCCATGTTGTTTCTGAGCAGGGGATGGCAGTTGACCCGAGTAAGTGTCAGCGGTAAGGGAGTGGGGACAGCCCACGACACCGACAGAGGTGCGTAGTTTCTTGGGGTTAGCCGGATACAACAGGAGATTCATTCGGGGATTCTCCAAGATAGCGGGTCCATTGACGAATCTGACTCGCAAAAAGGGGTACCGTATGTTTGGGATGATGCTTGCCAATTAGCCTTCGACGAGCTGAAGGACAAGCTTACTTCAGCACCAGTCCTTGCTTTACCGAAATCGGGTGTGGAGTACCTGGTTTACACCGATGCGTCTTTACGGGGACTTGGAGGAGTACTCCAGCAGGAGGAGAAGGCTATAGCTTTTGCTTCCCGCAAGCTTAAGCCACATGAGAAGAATTACCCCACACACGACCTAGAGTTAGCAGCGGTCGTATTTGCATTGCGGATATGGAGACACTATCTATTGGGAGAGAAATTCCGTTTGTTCATAGACCATAAATCACTGCAGTACTTGTTCACTCAGCGAGAGCTGAATATGCGTCAACGCAGGTGGTTAGAGTTTGTGAAAAAAAAAATTACCAGTTCGATATACAGTATCATCCGTGGAAAGACAACGTAGTTGCTGATGCGTTTAGCCGTAGACCGGTAGAGGATGTTGCGAACATTTAGAGAGCTAAGTGGAAAGAGTTGGGTCACCAGGACGCAGTAGCCCGTTCTTTCGTATCCGTTATAACTGTCACACTCGAGATTGTTACGAGGGTGATACAAGCTCAGACCACAAACCCGTTTTGCCAGGAGCAGATTGTGCGACTTCTAGCCGAGGGTGCTGAGTTCTATTCTGTTTGTTCTGATGGAGGTTTACAGTTTAATGGGAGATTGGTGGTTCCAGAAGGTACAGAGTTACGTCATGAAGTAATGACTCATTCTCATGGGTCCCGATTTGCAGTACATCCGGGAGGCGATAAGATGTACCAGGATATGAGGCGGCAATACTGGTGGAGTGGGATGAAGAAGGACATTGCTGAGTTTGTGTCCAAGTGTTCTACCTGCCAGCTGGTTAAGGTGGACCACCAGAAACCATCAGGATTGCTTCAGCCATTGGAAGTACCCACGTGGAAGTGGGAGAGCATTTCCATGGACTTCATTACAGGGTTGCCTACATCATAGAGGGGCCACGATTTGATCTGGGTGATTGTTGACCGTTTGACCAAGGTGGCTCATTTTCTGCCGGTGCGTACAGATTATACCACGGGTCAGTATGCTCAGTTGTTCATCGCTGAAATTGTCAGATTACACGGGGTGCCCCTGAATATTGTGTCCGATAGAGACAAGATTTTTGTGTCGCGTTTTTGGGAAAGCTTTCAGGAAGCTATGGGTACTGAGTTGAGGTTGAGTTCATCTTATCACCCACAGACAGATGGACAGACAGAGCGTACTAATCAGATGTTAGAGGATATGCTACGCATGTGTGTTCTTGATTTTGGAGGAGGTTGGGAGCCACATCTTCCACTGGTAGAGTTTGCTTATAATAACTCCTATCAGTTCACGATTGGCATGGCTCCATTTGAGGCTTTGTATGGCACGCCTTGTCGTTCCCCAACTTGTTGGCTTGAGGTGGGGGATAACAAGTTGTTAGGACCAGAGGTAATTCAGGAGACCTCTGGGAGGATTGAGATGATCAGGAGTCGCATTCGAGTAGCCCAAGATAGGCAGAACAGCTACGCCGATGCGAAACGGTTCTTCAGGGAGTTTAACGTGGGGGACCAAGTGTTACTGCATGTTTCTCCTATGAAAGGAGTGATGAGGTTCGGGAAGAAGGGAAAGTTGGCTCCGAGGTACGTGGGACCATTTCCCATCATTGAGAGGATTGGGCCAGTTGCATACAGATTGGGACTGCCAGAACATTTACATCGCATTCACGATGTATTTCACGTCTCGTCGTTGAGACGATACCTTCGAGATGATATGGCCCATACTCACATCGCGATAGATGAGATCGATTTACAGCCTGATAGTTCTTACGAGGAGATACCGGTGGCTATCCTAGACTATTGTGAGAGGAGATTGAGGTCGAAGATAGTTCCACTTGTGGGGGTCCAGTGGGAACATCATAATGTGGAGGAATCCACTTGGGAGCGCGAGGCAGATATACGCGAGAGATATCCAGATTTGTTCTTATCAGGTATGCCTTATTCTCCGAATTTCGGGACGAAATTCCGTTATTAGGGGGGAAGTATGTAATACCCCGTATTTTTATGCTATATTAATTTGGGGGATTTATTAAATTTAATGAGAGTGTATTATTTAATAAAAATCCGGAAATTAATTATGTTATAATTATTGACGTGACGTGAGTTAGTAATTATATGAAATTTTTGAATATTACTTATGAGCATAGTAATATATGATATTGATTATAGTAAATGTCACGAGTGAATGAAATGGCAGTTTTGGGAATTTTAGTCGGGACGCGCCCGTGTCGCGTCGGGATTTAATTATTAATATATATAAAAGTGAATATTTTAAAAGTTGTTCGTATGGTCGTTTTGAGTGTGCCAACGCGTCCGGAAGGGTCGAGATAGTCAGAAAAGTGTACCCGGGGGTTTAGTTTGGGTCTCAAGGTGTTTTTAGGCCTAATTAGTGACCCGGGAGGGCATTTTGGTCATTTTACAAAATAGGGTAAGTAAACCCACGAATTTTAGCAGCCTTTATCAGCTGGTTAAGTTAGCCTTTTAGGGTTAGAACCTAAAAAATCCTAGAACGGCCATTAGAGAAGAGAGGAGAGACCTTTCAAGGAGATTCAAGGCCAAAACACCACCGTTTGCACCGCCATCACCACCAACGCGTAGATCGCGAGGAGGAGAACGCAACCACACCAATACCAGCAGGAAACTAGAACTCTGAAATCCCAGGCAAGTGTTTAACTTGCGTATTTTCGTTGGTGCAATATTCATATTAGTTAGGAATGATTAGGAGTATAATCTATGGAAGAAAACCCCACTTTTTGATAGGAATTTGCATGTAGAAAAGATTAAAACCATATTCTGGAAGTCTTATATGATGTAGATGATTGACCCACGAATTTTGATGATTATGTAGAAGGAAATTCTGGAGAAAAACTAATTAGAACAGAAGTTAAGAAAACTTAGGGTTCTTGATGACTAGATGAGATTTTAGGTTGTTTAATCATGTTTAATGATGGTTATACGCATGCTTAACGTTAGAAACATCTGGTAATATGTTATTATGTTTGTGGTATAAGTTTTGGGACGATTAGGGTTGGAAAATATGGATTTGGATGAAGAATTTTGGTAAAACCCGTAACTGCACTTCTGCAGGATTTCGCAGACCTGCTTGATCGATCGATCGACCCTAGAGCGTCGATCGATCGAAGGTTCGATCGATCGAGCCCCAGACATCGATCGATCGACCCTTCCTGACAGCCTCTTATTTCCCCATGTTTAATTAGTTTAATTAATTTATCGCGGAATAATTCTTGGGCATTATGAATAAAATGTTTTGGGATATAGGAGTGACCAGTAGGACATATGGTTGAGTGTTGAGAACTTCATTATGGGACAATAATTGTGTTTTAGGGACATTTATTTGAGGAACGAGGAAACTACGTATTTCAAGTGAGAGATTACGTCGAATACCTACGATAGTGAATAGATGTCTACCTACTGCATTTGTTACTTGGATGGATAGAACCCATGAGTGTTCCATAACTAGTGCGAAAACCCTTTGAGTTAAGGTTAGAGACGAAACCTTATGTGTAATACTAATAATGTGAAATTAAGGATAAATGTTGTAATTATGGGTAACGAGAGTGACCTATATTTATATGATGAAAGTAGTATATTTATATGATTGTGTGTGCATATATTATATACATGTGAAAAACGTACCCGCGCTACTTGCTATCCCTGAGGTTACCGCGCTGGGACGGTCTTATCCTGTGTTGCCTTACGGGGGATATTGATTTGTACCCTAGAAGATAGGAATCCTAGGTATAGGCTATCGAATCGGTAGTCACGGTCCTAAGAGACGCGAGGGTATGTGCTGACCTCTTGGACTTGGAAACTATACTTCGCCTCAATATTGTTTGTATTTGTATTGATACAGTTCGAGAGTGATTCCGAACTTGTATTTCCCTTAGTACGATTGATATGGGGATTGGATAGCAGAGTATGCCCGCACCATAATTTTTATGTGGGGTGCCATTATAATATATATATTACACGAGTATTTAATATATATGAAGCTCTGAAACTTGGAACTACCTACTGTGATTTGGTAAGTAAGTCATGTTTGATGAATCAGATTGGAAATACTTGTTTTATGAGAGTATAATATGACACTGGGAAACTTTATAAATTAATGAAGCTAAAACGAGAGTTGTGCTACACTTTGAAAGTACCCTTTTCACACGTTGACATTGTTCGGTTTTTAAAACTTATGAGTAAGTTAAGATAAACTAAATTATTGGGAAGGTTAGTATGATAATATGTTAAGTTAAACCATTTGGGGAAGGTTAGTACGATAGGCGTGCACACTAGAAGAGAGGTGAGAATTTCTCAAGAGAGTGTCGAACTAATATGTTATTGCATTGGCCTGTATCAATTTAAATACTTGCTAAACTAATTTTAAATCATACACACTTTCGGGCTCTGACCCGTTTTATCTCTCCATCTCCCCCTTGTATATATATATATGTATGTATTTCAGGTGCCCAGCCACAGGGGCGTCTTGCTTAGGATCTTTTGGAAGGAACGCGCTGCAGCTTAGGTGGGAGTTGCAGGTCTTTTGATTAGACGACTTCGTTCATTCAGATCCACTCCTAGCATTTTCATTCAGATGGGCATGTGTAGCCCTTTCCATTATTTCTTTATGTTGGGACATTGTTATTTCAGTTATTTCCTAGTTCGTTATTTTGGGATTTCGTTCAGGACGGATGTATTACTTTATTTTCTCGCATGTTGACATTCGTTGATGAATGTTTTATATATTGGATTCTTTCGTTCCAGTTTATTGTGGTGTGAATCTTATTCATTGAGCTTTGTTAATAAATTAAATAAATCTTTTCTTTAAATAAAATTTGGAAGTTAATGTTTAAAATTGGTTTTGACACTTAGCTTAATTATTTAGGGTGTTAATTGGAAAGTTTCTTTTTACGACAGTGATGCTAAGAATGAACCAAACTGTTCACCTTGATTTAATTTAATGAAGGAGTGATCGCCCGGTATTTAATTAGGCGGGGTGTCACAGTACGGGGGGCGTCTCGCGAAGTGAAATCCAAATAAGGAACTCCCCTTATACACTACTACCTGACAATGTTGATCGCAGGGATCCATTTTGTCTTCTACACAAATCCTATTACTATCACTACTTAATTATTGAGTACTATATCTAAGAACATAATTAGAATCATTATCTAACTCCTTAGGGTCGATGTAACCGCAATTGTCTCTAAGTAAGATCCTTCGACCCTCATAAACTAGTACCCCAAAATCACTCACGATGTACATACTAGGAAATTCATATCACCATCACCTATATGATATATATATTTATACTCTCAATATATATATATATATACACACATATATGCAATCATTCATTTCTATAAACACGTATACATAACACGCATAATGTACACTTTGCAATACACATAGCATAAACGGTTATAGGATTCCAAAATATTGCACCATGCTATCATCTTCCAGGAATTACTCACATTCTCCTGGGGTCACCACCTATCGGACTATTATCACACCACCATGGCGACAAAATCAATCATAACGTACGAGAAGCGGTCATAGTTCCTAACCGGTAAGTGAGAAGGACTCATACCCAAGATTTCTCAGCCCCAAAATAAAATCACACAAATAAAAATGGGAGACTATGACCTGGGGACTATCCACACCCTGCTCCTCAAGCCAGGGGCTCACCCTCATCGCGCAACCTCCCATGATAGCATGTGTCGGGTATGCTTCACACAATAAGTATGTATATCATTCACACTATATATATACATCCATAGGATCACATCATATAATCAAACATTCACACACGGTATATATATTCACGCCATGAGTACACACATATCCATATCTATACTTATATACATACATATATACATACCATCTCTCCTCCGTATGTATGAAACTTTATAAACTCGACTATAGGTGTACATATAACTAATAGTTTGCAACCCGCAAGCTCAATCCTAAATTCATTCCATGATCCCATCAAGTATTGGAATCCCCATTGTTAATCAGACAAAGATATATAACAACTATCCCGACTTGATTTACAACACAATCTATTCTAGCTGATAGTACGATCCCCTCGTTCTCCATTTTGACTACGATTTAATTGTCTCTATGAACCCTTAACATTAACGCATTTATGATTTATTCCTTGAGTTTATCATCACTAAGGATACGCTACGTCTCTCTCTCCTCGGTACTCAATCATATGTTAAATAAAATCCTATCGCTATAAGGATTCGACACAATTTATCGACCTACAATTTCATGCCATACCCTCACAACTCTCTCAAAGAGTTCTAAACATCACGTCATCTAAACTCACTTCGGACCTCTAAATAGAACTCCCATCCTCAATGAGATTCCCCACTATACCTCGGAATATCTATTATCAGTACGCACATAAACGTAAAGGGACTATCTCTACATTTTATAACTATTTCATGATAGCCGACCACCATCATATTAAGATAATCCACCTATCACTCAGTCCCTCAATCATTTCCTTACTAAAAGAGGCAGCATACCCTCATAATCCATTTCTAACATAAGTCCAAAAGCCACTATTAATCCTAAGTCACAAATCCCTTAATGTTATATCCCAACTCTCCATAGTAAGTCCGTTAAGAAGACCCCTGAGAATAAAACCCAAAAGAAAAGAGGTAAAAGAAATTCCCATTCTTGGGATAAAAATAGAGGTCCGGTCGACCAGCCCTAGACCCCCGGTGGACCGCGGTTCGAAATTTTTCCCTAGGAAGATTGCAGTAGGCTTTTCCCTTAGGGCGCGGTTGACCGCCCCCTGGCCCCGGTCGACCGACCACACCAGATCTCTTGCCCTTTTTCTATTTTTGAACTAAACCAAACTCTCCAAAAACTCAAAATATTACCATCCAACCCTCAATCTTTAACTCAGTCATATTTCTCACATCAAAACCCAACCTACATCTCATGTCATCAACATAAATGCCATCAATACCATGTATAAACATCAAATGCAAGATAAAATACCCAAAATCTAGGTTTTGACATATAACCCAAAATCCAATTCTTTTACCCCCAATTTATGAAATAAAATACATAAATGAATTTTTAGCAAGATTAAACACTTGCCTCGAAATTGTAGAGGTTGAATCATCCTCGAGATCGCGTAGGGGCCGATAATCTCCAAGCTTTCTCATCTCTCTCTCTTTCTTTCTTTCTTTCTTTTTTTCTTTTTTTCTTTCTCTTTCTCTCTTTCTCACAAATGAGATAGGCTGATCCGAAATTCTCTTAAGCTTTTAAATCAAAAATCCCAATTTTAAATGATAATACACACTTTAAATGACTCGTTTACTCCAATTCGAGTCAAACTAAGTTAAAAAGATTCTGGAACTGAAATAAAACCCTAGAATAGTCATTTCGACTATCTCAATCTATCCGGAACCAATAGCGCACTGAGAATCATCATCCAGAATATTTTATAACATCCTCCATTTTGGACCTCAATTTCCAAATTTTAAAATTCTTCAATTTAAATAAATTTCATTTCTCCGAAAAATTTAATTTTTCAGTCCCAAAAATCATGGGGTGTTACATCGGCATGCCTCCAAAATTTTCATGCAATTTTTAAAATGGGACCCTACCCATGTGCCTGGTAACAAGTCCAACCATAATTTTTACGTATTTTTTCAAACCTAATTTTTCCAAGCTCGGGTCAAATCCGACATTTCCTTTTAGGTAAACCTAATACAAGTGAGAACCTAATAAACATAATAATAATCATACTGAGGCTCGTCTCTCATTTTTCCTCTTCCTATATCCAAAAGTGTCAAAAGCATTTTTTCTCTCCTTTATCGAAAATACCAAAAGCATTTTTCCTTTCTTTATACATAAAATATTTTCCTCCATTTCACCTAAAAACATTTTGTTCTCCTTTTTTCCAAAAAAAAAATTATCGAAAATATTTTCCTTCCTTTTTCGAATATAACAGCTTTCCCTCATTCTCTTTAAAAAATAAATTCATATTTTTCTCCTCCTCAGGTCGATCGCATACCCTTGGCCTGGCTCCCTTTTGGTTTCGATCTTCCGTCGAATCGCCCCGAAGCTCCACTAATTCCCTCATGACTTCCTCCGAGTCCGGAATTCATCCACTTTCTATGGAGAATACTAATCTAGCATCGAATGTGCAGCCTAATTTAATGATGGTTCTAGCTCAGATGACTGCCAAGAATAAAAACCTTCATACCTAGATTCATCAGATGCAATAAAACTGGGTCCCTATTCCCAAAGATCCTGAGGTCCTCTTCCCTCGTGTTATGGGTCCGCCTACACTAGAGCCTATTAGGGATCCCGAGGAATACCAGGACGCTCCATATGCTCCTCTTAGTAATGGGCCACCACCAACCCAACTTCCTATGCCAAATCTTGCCTAGTTATGGGATAACTTACCTGTGATAGTTGATCAAAAGGAGGAAGAATTGAACAAGGTAAAAAAAGACCTCAAGGTGCTGACCAATAAATTTGACCAAGTCAGACTCTATGGAAACTACATGGACTACACCCTATCCTAAATCTAGGTTATCGAAAACATTAAAGATGCCCAACAACGAGAAGTTTAGGGGTAGTGCACCACCGATTGTTCATCTCCATAATTACCACCGAGCTATGACTCTCCTAGGTGCCTCCGAGGAAATAATGACCTAGATATTCTAGCAAACCTTGAAGGATAGCGCTCTCCGCTGGTCCTTAATCCTTGAATAGTTCAGGATTCATAGTTGGTAGAATGTTACCCGTGAATTCATGTCCCAGTACAAGTACAACAAAGACTTAGAGTTTACCTGCGCATGATTTAGAGATTCTCAAACAGATTCCTGGGGAATCAGTCAGTAACTTTGTAGAAAGTTGTAAAGAGAAAGCATCCACCATTACTAACTGGCCTTTCGAAGAGGAGCAAGTCAGTATTGTGAATATAATCTTCTTACCCCATGTTCGATCGACGATGGGAGGGCAGTACTACACTTATTTTTTATCCCTCCGAGAAGCAGGAGTGGAAATTGAAGAAGGTCTTTGACTAAAGATGAACCGAAGAAAGTATCTCGACAGTTCCGTCCCAAAAAGTTTAAAAGGTCTTCTAATACCATAGTTTCAACCATCAATAACATCTCTTAGCTGTAATACCCCGTTATTTTTAGGACTGAAAATCTAATTAATTTGGAAGAAATAAATTTATTTAAATTGGAGAATTTTAAATTTGGCAATTGAGGTCAAAATTTTAGAAGGTTACAAAGTATTTCGAATGATGATTCTAAGTGTGCGGTTGATCCCGAATGGGTTGAGATAGTCAAAATGACTGTACTTGGGTTTTATTTAGGTTCCGAAATATTTTAAGTTAGTTTGAATCGAATTGGAGTAAACGAGTCATTTAAAGTGTGTATTATCATTTAAAGTTGGGTTATTGGGAGACGAGGCTTAAGTAGGGATCTTGAGAAGCCAATCTCATTTTGAGAGAAAGAGAAAACCCTAGAGAAAGAGAGAAGAAAAAAGGAAGAAGAGAAAGAGGAGAAAAGCTCAGAGACTCCGGCTAATACGCGATTTCGAGGAAGATTCAACCTCTCAACATTGAGGCAGGTGATTAATCTTGCTAAATAATTTATGTGTGTCATTTATTTCATGATTTGTGGATAAAATATAGAGTTTGGGTTTATATGTTAAAATCTAGATTTTTGGGTTAAATATTGCATTTGACGTTTAGATATGGATTTGAGGTTGTGTAATTAGTTGGGTTAATTTATAGTATAAGTTTTAGTGTTAAAATTGTGATTATTTTGAATATTATTGGTTAGAATATGGTATATTGGGTTTTTGGAAAGTTTTATTTTGTCCGAAATGAGGAAGGGCCAAAATATCTGATATGGTCTGTCGACCGCGGCTAGGAAGTCGGTCGACCATGCCTCCAGGGAAAAGCTTACTGCTTCTAGCCCAAGCATGGGATTTTTATTTCCACCCCTTTTCTTTTGGGTCTAAAACTTAGGGACCTTCTTAGTTAATGTATTATAGAGGGTTAGATTTTTATATCAAGAGATTGATTACCTTAGGAGAGTAAGGGAGTATTTGGTCCTATTTTAGGAATGGATTATGAGGGTATGGTGCCTCTCTTATGAAGGAAATAAGAGTACGACTAAAAGATAGTTGGATGATATTAATTTGGGTGTTAAAGACTTTCGGTTTAGATAATATTCCTAATGTTGGTTAAAGTGGGAGACTATTCATATCATGGGTGTATTGGATGAGCAAACTTCAAGAGAGGGATCGTAAAATGAAATGAATTGGGAAGGAATGCATTATAGCTTCTGTTAGTTCAATTAGAGTATATACTTATAGCCGATCTCATTACCTTTATACATACGGATGTGAGTTAGCATATAATTATATGAATATCCATAATTGGCGTGAATGTATATACCTTGTGTGATGGTTTATATATATGATGTGATTATATATATATCTGGTATGAATGATACATATATATATATATATATATATATATATATATATATATATATATATATATATGGTGTGAGAATACCTAGAACATGCAATCATGGAAAGTTGCGTGATGTGGGTGAGGCCCCTGGCTTGAGGGGCAAGGAGTGTATAGTCCTCAGGTCATAATCGTCCATTATTTATTGCGTGATTTTTATTCTGGGTGAGATGTATTGGGTATGATTCGTTCTCACTTTCAAGTTAGGAACTATGACCGCTTCCCATACGTTCTGATTTAGTTTTTACCAAGTCGGTGTGATCTAGTCCGACCGCTGGTAACCCGGGTCAAAGTCAGTTATTCCTGGAAGATGATAGCATTGTGAAGTATTTTCTATGTCCTATAACCGATTGTGGTGGATATTTAGATGTACGCTAAGTGTGTATGTGTACTTACTTGTTGGGGTTGAATGATCGTGTTCTATGACTAGAGTAATGTTATATAGACCCTAAAGGTACCGTGTGATAACTTATTTAGGTACGTAGAGTAGTAATCTAAATAAGTAGCCGATGTTATGTATTGTGTACCGAGGCCGTAATGGATCCCGGCGATCAACATTGTCAAGGATTAGTGTATCGGGGGGGGGGGGGGTTCCTTCTTTGGATTTTGCAAGCAGAGTTGTCATTTCAATGACGTGCATGTCAATTTGACTTTTTCTTTAAAATGTTTCTTCAAAAGAGATCCAATTAACTCAAACTATTTTTTAAGCTTATCAGAATAAAACGAAGTGTAAAACATTTAAAACACTTTTAAAAAAATTTTCCTTATAAAAATTCATCCTTATCCTTTTATAAAAATTATTCTGAGCTCCATTAATCATACGCATTCGTATCTGCGTGATCTCGGAATGAGATTATCTTAAATACGAATAAAATTGAACCAATTAAACTTCGGCATGATTAAATCTTTAAAGCTATGTTGCAATGTCTTCAATTTCTTCAATAGGTCGTATACCAAGTGGGATCGTGACAAAAATAAAATCTCCTTATAACATATTACAAACACACTTTTGTTCACGAAGTTAAGTCGAAATAATACGGGGACTCAATTGGAAATTTATGTCTTTCTTGTATATATTATGTGGTGCATACCCCCTAGTTCTATCATGGGAAGTTGCGCGATATGGATGAATCCCCTGGCTTGAGGAGCAAGGGGAGTATAATCCCCAGGTTATAGCATCCAGTATTTTACCATGCTTGAGTTAGGGCTAAAATGTATTGGGTATGATTTGTCTTGCCTTTAGGTGAGAAACTATGGACGCATCCCATATGCTTGTGGTTTGGTTATATACCAAGTCAGTGTGAGAGTCCGAACGCTAGTAATCCAGGATGATATGTGAGTAATTTCCTGGAAGATGATAGCATTGTAGAGACTATTACTATAGATATATTATGTGTGTTATGTATGTGTACTTTCTAGAGAATGATAAATCATGTATAATACGTGCGAGTAATATTATACAAGACTTATATATAGTGTGTGATATCTCAATATTATAACTAGAGAAAGTTATAAAGATATGTGCTATATTTTTTCTTTTGTAGCATAAGTGTGGATGAGTATACTCTTTTGCCGATATACGGGAAGTAAGGGGTTTGTATTATGGACCGATGGCCTAACGTATTCCCACAATCGATAATGTTAGGTGGTAGTGTATCAAAGGGTTCCTTGTTTGGATTTCACTTTATGATACGTCCCACGCACGAAACTTAGCGTAATGTTGGGTGTGGAGAGATGTTTGGTCCTTAGTTCTTGGGTATATGTATTATAGTGTTTAAATATTCTAGCATCAATGATGATGTGTGATATCTTATGCTTATAACTTGTGAGAGTCGGTAATTAGAAATCGAGAAAATATAATTCAGATATTAATGTATAAGTTTGGGGCATAAACTTAGGAGACCATTGAAGAAGTAGATATATGGTTGTGTTTTAGTTATAGTGAGTTACGCGAATTAGGTTTATGCTTAGATTTAAGAGGTTTTATCCCTAAAATGTGTCGGGTAGTTTAATTGAGGTTCACATGCATGCGTTAGGTGCACGCTATAGATAAGGGGTAAGGTTGTGTCCCAAGAGAGTGCGACACCACTTTAATTACGTAATTTGTGCATTCATAATTATTATGCATTTTAATTCACTTGCTAAAATTATTTTTGAACCTAGGGCTCTGAACTGTTTATATCTTTTCTCTTTCTATACATATATTGTATTATATTAGGTGTCCCTCCACAAGGACACCAATGATGCCTATTCTATCCAGAGTCCTTGGAGTTGTAGCAGATGAGAAAAGTTACAGGATTTTGTTGTAGTTGCTTCCTATTCTTGTAAATCTAGTTAAGGATCCATTTTTTTTATATCGGATATGTGTACCCATGGTTTGTATATTTGTACCTCTTTTATGTTTTTATTTGGATGTTGTTTTGTTTGTGACCCGACAGCATATTCGGGTATGTCTTTTGTTGTACGCGTGCATATATCATCATGTTTTGTAGTCATTATTTTTGTTGGTTTGTAGTTTCTTGTATGTTTTGAAAAAAAATTGGCATTCGATTATTTTATTATTGGGTGGTTAGTGGTATTTTTATTCAGCTCATCAGTTGATGCTGAGAATGATCCATTTGAGATTCCTATTTTATCTAGTATAGGGCTGGCCACCTGTTATTAATTTAAGTGGGGTGTCACATAACCCAAATTGAAATCCCTAAATCTGGAGAGAAGAAAAGACGGAGAAAGTGTGAAGCTTTGGGGAGAAAATTTTAAGAGTAATTGAGGTGTTTTTGTCAATTTCATCTTTTACATCAAGGGAATCAGACTCTATGAATCTAATCAGCTAATTGGTTAACTTTCTTTTAATCTAAACTGCATTATTTTGATTCTTATCATAGTGGTTGTGATAAAAAATTCATTTTTGGGTGGGTTATCACATGAAAATGGGTTTTCAATATATCGGACACTTTGTTAAAAGTGAAATTAGTGATGTAAAATGATTAATTTTTGTAGAAATCTTAATGATGTTAGAAACTCAGTGATCTATTGCATTTAAATTGGGTTATAGGATCGGATTGTAGAAAACGATTGAATGAAACCTGTGAAAACCCCAATTTCGGAATTTATAACTTTTGATAATAATCAATGTTGTTTAAAGGATTTAATTATGATTAAAACCTTTTTAAGTGAGGGGTTAAATGTTGGATATGGTGGGGTTAAAGTCTGGGATGAATTCATGGAGGTTTAAGGGAACAAAAAATGGAGGAAAAAAGATTTAGAGAAGAAGATGATTCGCAGATCTGGTACGATGAACTGGTTCATTTTCGAGGCTTGTCTAGACGAACTGGTTCAAATTACCAGCATTTACAAACTATGTAATTTTATATCTTTTCGTTACGATCGCGTGGGTTCCGACCTCGTATTTTTCTAATTTGTTTTAAATTAGTTATGAATTTATGACGGAAGGGTGTCTGAGACCGAAATCCTTAGTAAGAAATCAAATCTGAATTATTTAGGGGTGTTTGTAGATGAGGGTAGTACTCTGGAAAATATTAAGTAACATTATGTTTACCTTAGAATTAAATGATAATGAATTCAGGGTATGGATTTAGGAGTGTTTAAGATGAACAACACTCGAAAATATATGAACGGATTCGAATGTGAATCTCAAATGAAATTAGGATATGGGTTGTGCTTAGTATCTTGAATAAAAATATGTTTTGATATACATAAATGTAATTAAATACTTATGGAATTAAGAGTCGTTAAATAGACTCAGAGATTGGTCTAGTGCTATTCGAGTTTGGCACGGGTTAGCCGGATTTATTTGAATATATACGAAATCTGTGATAGTATGTATGTATGTATGTATGTATGTATGTATGTATGTATGTATGTATGTATGTATGTATGTATGTATGTATGTATGTATGTATGTATGTTTGTATGTATGTATGTATGTATGTATGTATGTATGTATGTATGTATGTATTTGTATATATATATTTGTGCACTTTATAGATATCGGTGTGAATGATATTTTTAGGAATTATATACCCCTGTAGTGCTATCATAGGAGGTTGCGCGATGTGGGCGTGTAGAAGTATGGAACCCCGGGTTCTTTAATTTTCTCAATTAAAATTAAATTATAATTTCCTTTTATATATAAAACAAACACGGTGTGGAAGCGTTAGGATGTGATGGTTCAACTAAAACAAACAAATACCAAATTTTAATTTTCTTAAAATTAAACCTAGTGAAATTAAACAAAACACACAAGTATTAATTTTACTTAAACAAGTTAATTAATCAATCCAAGCCCTAGAATTTGCCTAAGTCATAATTATTAATATTCCAACGTTAGGTCAAACCCATTTTAGCACATGTCTTGAATTAAATATACTTTACACGATATTTAATTTAGCACCAAATTAAATTGAGTGTGATAATTTAAACCAAATTTTATCTTGAATTATCCTAAGCATGCATTCTAAATTATTATGCAAGATAAAATAAATCAATCACACTACACCGCGATGTACGAGGAAAAACCCAAGACGGGAAAAAAAACCTCGGACGGCCCTAACCACAAATTCACTAGATACGGAATTACAAGTACAAGACAAAAGACTTACAACACACGACTCGATCCCTCTCAAGTCCCGATGCTTCTTCTTGTAGAAACCTCTTCCTAGCGAATAATCTTGGAACACCACCGCGGTCTCGGAATCCACCGATAGGACTTTCTATGGTCACCGTCACCCGTACATGAAGCCTTTCTTCAAGTGGGTAAAATAATGCAAACGTCTCTTCATTTCGGTGTAGAGAAAAACCGGTGCCAAACTCCAAGCAATTAATATGTATATATGTGAACTTGGATAAACACTAATTTGGGTGTAAACTAGAGTGGTGAATGATTGTTTCTTTGATAAAAACACACTCAAAACATGAACATTTTCCTAAACCAATTTTGATCTCAAAACACTCTCTAAGAGATGAAAAGTTAAGTTGGAAAATGTTCTTCCCGCACATGATAAAGTCTGAAAAAGTTGGTTAAAAACTAAGTGGGGAAGTGGGTGAAAAAACTGCTCAAAACTGCCAAAAACGGTTCCCGCCTGGCATCTCGTTCGAACGACATTCTCATTCGAACGAGTCTTCTAACGAAGCTCCAGTATGGACTCGTTAGAAACTCGTTGGAAATATCGTTAGAACGAACAATCTCGTTCGAACGATATTTCGAACGAAGGTCCAGTGTGACTTAGTGGGAAGTCGTTGGCAAACTCGTTCGAACGACATCTGGTTCGAACGAAAAACTCGTTCGAACGACCTATCGAACGAACTCCCAGAAAGTTTGGAAAATACAATTTTAGCCCAGAAAACTTTATAAACTTATTTTAAAGTTTTATTTAATTCTTTCTGAAAAGAAAACACAGTTTTTATTAAACCTAACACCCAATAAACTTGTTCCAAGCTCCTATATATATAATATTGCATTCATACCTTGGGAGCATGGAACCATAGTTGATGACATAGAAACGAGGCACGCAAACCGGCATATTTGATGAAGCTTTATACTCTTTGCCGCTAAGTCTTCAACAAACACTTCATAGGCTTGAGAATATTACAATTAAATATTATCCTATGAATAAATGTTTTTATCCGGAATTGAGCCAAAACTATGTATGGACTCAATTGGAAATTTGTGTCCTTACAAATCTCCCCCTTTGGCTATTCCGGGAAAAAAACCAAACAAAAATCCTAAAGGGCCGTCAAGCTCTACTAGACTCAAACATAACCCACCCAAACTTGACTCAACCCAAGGATCAAACGCTTTGCCATTGAAAGATACCGCTTTAGAAGAATTCCTGCACACTTAAGCAAACTATCAAACGCATAGGGAATATCAAAATATTAAATGCAATTAATTAATTACTCCCCCTAAATTAATTCTCCCCTTTATCAAACAAATGACATACTTAGAAAGACGTCCCCCCCCTAAGACGAATCTCCCCCAAACTAAGATACGATAATAATAGGATTAGATACCATTTCTCTTCCTATCATTCTCCCCCTTTTTGTTCAGGAATAGACAAAGGCTAAAGAATCAAAACATAAAAGCATGTGGAAGCTTAAAGTGATAAGACATGAAAGCATATGGGCAAAAAACGCAAGGCAAAGGAAAAAACAAAATATCATATATATATGGACTATGAATATATCAAGAATGCACACGCATATATGTATAGATATAAACACAAATGACACACAACATATAATAGGAGTTTTTCACACTCGTATGGCAAAAATGTGTCATATGGAAACGGAAGTGTAGGGGTGTGAACTAGCAACAATTAATTTTAGACCCAAACACTTAATAAACGTTCATGGAGTTCTCATTTGATTGCAAACTTCATCACATTTAAATATAACCTCATGTGACAAGATAGATTGAACTCAATGAACAAACATACACAATGCATACAAGCCTAGCATATTGATGATTCTACAAACCAATAGAGTCATGACATGAAATACGCAACTAGGATAAACGGACATTGTGCAAACCGTTGATATACCATCCAATCTCCCTCAATAAGCATTTATATTAAAATTGAATGAATATATCAATCAAACATAGGCCTTGGCAAATTATTTCCTTTTTAATGCCATATTTTCTATTTTTTAGGCCTTTGGACCACGTATTTCTTTTAGGTCCATTCAAAACGGTGGCTTACAATCGCAAAGGATCACTTCGTCCTTTCGGAGCCCTTCCCCGTGCATATTTATATTTATCATGTTTTCATTTTTCACACAAATCTCACATGCAACGGATTTTGACATGCACTAGTCCTCCTAAGTCACAAAAATGTAGATGACAAGATTGGAAGGAGAACACCTCACATAGCTCAAATATACATATGAAGTTAAAAATTCAAAGGAGCTCGTGCATGTGTGAATAGAGGCATATAAAAATAGAATTCATTTAAACAACACAAAAATCCAACTACTCCACAAAACTATGGTAAAGAACATAATAAGGATTGATAATCTAAACCAAAAGTTCTAGCCACGTGGGAGCGTAAAAGATGGAACTCAAACACAAGTATATGCCACATAAAGTGTGTCAAACTAAAGACCACACAAAATAAAATCTTTTTGAGTTTTCGAAATTTTTAGCCAAAAATAATATATATATATATATATATACTCAAAAGACAAACAAAATCATTTGAATTTTTCATTAAAACTAAAATTACCAAGGGATAAAATCCAAATCATAAACAAAAATCTTTTTGTATTTTTCATTTAATGCAAACAAAATGAAGGAAATATAATACAAAAGATAAACAAAAGATCATAATTCTAGCATGTGATAAGCATGGAGCATAGACTAGAAAATGATTAAACAAGCATACATTTAGCATGTGAATATAGCATGAAGTACAAAAGCTAAAGTCTGCAAACACTAACACATTCATCCTTTAGATTTAGTAAGGGAGGAAGCATGTTAAAGTAAATGAGAATCAAAAACCCTATTTTGTAAGGAAACCAAGTCGGATTTCCTAACCCAAATTAATGAAGAGTGATTATCTTGGGGTGTTGGAACTTTAACTACCGTGGTTACATTACTATGGAATTTTCTAGGAATTCGTTTAAGATCAAAACAAAATTTTCTAAGATGACCTTTTCGACCACAATGATTACAAGTAAAAATATGTCGAAAAGATTTTCTTAAGGAGTGATCTCTAAAATCTTTCCTAGATGATTCTCCTAAAACGTTGGTTTTGGCTTTAGGGGTAAATTCATTACACGTATTGAAGCCTAAACAACAAGTGTCATTTTTAATTTGGACCGTTCCTAATATTTTATCTAGTTTTTTCGAACGACACTCCAAATCAAATTTGACATTACTAGAGTCTTTTAATTTATTTTGCAATTCTAAAATGTTAGACTCTAATAAAACATTTCGCTCTTGAAAAGCAAGAAGCTCCTTTTTCAAGGATTCCATTAAACCTCTAAGGCTATCTCTTTCTCCTTCTACATATTCAAGCTTATCTTGAAGAGTCCTCTCACGTGTCCTAAGGTCTTCTATTAAAGTATTTTCATCAATGACCTTGACACTTTCTCTTAAACTAGCTTCTAACTTCAAATTAGCTCTTTTCAATTTAATAGATTCTTTATAAAGTTCTTGAAAAGCATTTTGAAGATCACTCACATTAACCTCTTCTTCATTTTCACTCTCTCTTTCTTCTCCACTCTCAATATCATCAAAGACAAGTGAATCATAAACTTTGACATTGGAAGTGTCATGTGTTAAAGTTTCATCAATCGATGAGTTCTCACTATCACTCACATGACTAGCCATAAAGCCACAAAATTTTGCTTAGTGGGGGAATAGGGTCCCTCTTCCTTATCACTATCACTAAGGGTCGCATTATATGCAATGGGTCATTTACCCTCTTTCCTTAGTTTAGTGGGGCACTCATAAGCCCTATGGCCATAACCTTCACAACCAAAACACTTATTAGACTCGTCCCTATCTAAATTTTCATTATTAGGTTTAGGGATCTTCTCAGCTTTAGGAATCTTCTCGCTTTTATCATGTTTAGAAGTATCAAATTTCTTCAAATAATTTTTAAGTTTATCTTTGTTAATTTTAAGAAATTTTTTAAATTTACGAGCAAACAAAGCCATGTCTTCCGAGTCACCGTCACTCTCGCTCTCTACTACTTGTTTGACCTCTTTTTCGGATTTTAAAGCAACGCCCTTTTCGATTTTCTTTTCAGTTTTAGAGGGAAACATATCTAGTTCATAGGTTTGTAAATCACCTACAAGCTCTTCTAATTTCGTAGAGGCCAAAAGTTGGTAAAGAATTTAAAACGGTCACTTTTGGAATAAATCTATCGGGTAGGGACCTTAAAATTTTCTTTACAACACGGTTGTCGGGTATTTTCTCTCCCAAGTTAAAAGATGAATTAACAATATCAGAAAGTCTAGCATAAAATTCATCAAAAGTTTCTTTTTCATTCATTTTGATAGTTTCAAATTGAGTGATGAGGTTTTGGAGTTTTGAAGCTTTAACGACACTAGTTCCTTCATGAGTTAATTGTAAAATATCCCAAGCTTCTTTAGCGGTTTCACACGTCATAATACGTCGGAATTCATCCGGTGTGACAGCGCTAAACAAGGCATTCAAGCCACGGGAATTGAAATTAGCAAGTTTAAACTCATTTTCAGTCCATCTATCGGCGAGTTTGGGAACATGTTCATTTTCAACTAAATAAGTTGGTGGGGACCACCCGTTAACAACAGACATCCAAACTCTCTCGTCAATAGATTTTAGTGCCTATTTCATTTGCGTTTTCCAATACGCGTAGTTAGAACCATCAAAAATAGGAAAGTTTGAAAATGGGGAAAATTCCATTTTAGCCAACAATTATTTAAGGATCTTTTATGAAATAATTTATCTCTTTGGCTCTGATACCAATTTTTAGAAGTATGGAACTCCGGGTTCTTTAATTTTCTCAATTAAAATTAAATTATAATTTCCTTTTATATATAAAACAAACACGATGCGGAAGCATTAGGATGTGATGGTTCAACTAAAACAAACAAATACCAAATTTTAATTTTCTTAAAATTAAAACTAGTGAAATTAAACAAAACACACAAGTATTAATTTTACTTAAACAAGTTAATTAATCAATCCAAGCCCTAGAATTTGCCTAAGTCATAATTATCAATATTCCAACGTTAGGTCAAACCAATTTTAGCACATGACTTGAATTAAATAAACTTTACCCGATATTTAATTTAGCACCAAATTAAATTGAGTGTGATAATTTAAACCAAATTTTATCTTGAATTATCCTAAGCATGCGTTCTAAATTATTATGCAAGATAAAATAAATCAATCACACTACGCCGCAATGTACGAGGAAAACCCCAAGACGGGAAAAAAAACCTCGGATGGCCCTAGCCACAAATTCACTAGATACGGAATTACAAGTACAAGACAAAAGACTTACAACACACGACTCGATCCCTCTCAAGCCCCGATGCTTCTTCTTGTAGAAACCTCTTCCTAGCGAATAACCTTGGAACACCACCGCGGTCTCGGAGTCCACCGATAGGACTTTCTATGGTCACCGTCACCCGTACATGAAGCCTTTCTTCAAGTGGGTAAAATAATGCAAACGTCTCTTCAATTCGGTGTAGAGAAAAACCGGTGCCAAACTCCAAGAAATTAATATGTATATATGTGAACTTGGATAAACACTAATTTGGGTGTAAACTAGAGTGGTGAATGATTGTTTCTTTGATAAAAACACACTCAAAACATGAACATTTTCCTAAACCAATTTTGCTCTCAAAACACTCTCTAAGAGATGAAAAGTAAGGGAAAAGTTAAGTTGGAAAATGTTCTTCCCGCACATGATAAAGTCTGAAAAAGTTGGTTAAAAACTAAGTGGGGAAGTGGGTAAAAAAACTGCTCAAAACTGCCAAAAACTGTTCCCGCCTGGCATCTCGTTCGAACGACATTTCGTTCGAACGACATTCTCATTCGAACGAGTCTTCTAACGAAGCTCCAGTATGGACTCGTTAGAAACTCGTTGGAAATATCGTTAGAACGAACAATATCGTTCGAACGACATTTCGAACGAAGGTCGAGTATGCCTTAGTGGGAAGTCGTTGGCAAACTCGTTCAAACGACATCTGGTTCGAACAAAAAACTCGTTCGAACGACCTATCGAACGAACTCCCAGAAAGTTTGGAAAATTAAATATTAGACTAGAAAACTTTATAAACTTATTTTAAAGTTTTATTTAATTCTTTCTGAAAAGAAAACACAGTTTTTATTAAACCTAACACCCAATAAACTTGTTCCAAGCTCCTATATATATAATATTGCATTCATACCATGGGAGCATGGAACCATAGTTGATGACGTAGAAACGAGGCACGCAAACCGACATATTTGATGAAGCTTTATACTCTTTTCCGCTACGTCTTCAACAAACACTTCATAGGCTTGAGAATATTACAATTAAATATTATCCTATGAATAAATGTTTTTGTCCGGAATTGAGGCAAAACTATATATGGACTCAATTGGAAATTTGTGTCCTTACAGGGCGAATCCTCTAGCTAGTGAGTGCAGAGAGAGTATAATCCTCAGGCCATAGCTTTCGGCATTTTATTGTGTGATTTTTTTGGTGAGATGTTTTGGTAATGATTCAGTATAACTCTTGGTGAACTATGATCGCCTCCATTACGTTTGCGATTTTTACCTACTTCGGTGTGAGTTAACCGTTTTATGGTAACCGGGTTAGAGTGAGCATACCTAAGATGATATATTTTTAGAGAAAACAATCGGTGAGTTATTACTTGGAAGGATGGTTAGTATACACTGCATATGTGTGAATCTTGTAGTATATTTGTATGTATATAATATTGTAGATATTTATATGCGGGTAAAATACATGAAGGGTAATTGCGTTATTTATATAACAAGTGAGAACGTTATATGATTTTATTAGACATGATTAAATGAGTTACTGGGGGAAATAACTTAATAATCAACAGTAATATTACTCGGGTTATAGTAGTGTGTCAGGAAGCGTTCATAACAAGACTAGTTAGATGGGGTAGTACAACTAGGTGGGTTGTAAAGGAAGCGATAGGTGTGCACAATAGTGGAGGGGTGAGTATTATCTCAAGGGAGTGCGACACTAGTTTAAATTTAAAAAGTATTCAAGAACTTTAATTACTGCAAATTTAATCACATGCAAATTTTTTTCAAATGTTTTAGGTTCTAAACATTGCCAAAAATATTTTTCAAAACCTTTTAGGTGTCCAGCCATAGGGACGCCAGGCTTGAGAATCTGTTCCAGGGATGCGTAACTGCAAAATATGTGGATGCATGCCGGATTTGGACTAGATGCATCAATTGTTCATTCCTAGATTAGGATCCCTCATCTCAATATTTCATTTTGGGCCTGTTACCCCATTAGCCACATTAATCAGTTTCTTCATTTCAGATTGGTATTTGGATTTGGGATTTGTAGAAATTGGTTTATTCGGCAAGACGTTTATTTATATCTTCTGGTGGTTTAGACTCTATTACTCTGTGAATGGGTTAATCCAGTTTTTCTGCATGTTGTTATCTGTTAAATGAAAAGATAAAATTTGGCACCGGCTTACTTAATTAATAGGTGATTAGTAATCAATGGTTTTCGACAGTGATGCTAAGAATGAACCAAATGAGAATCATGTTTTAATTTAATAACGAACTGATCACTCGACATTTGATTAGGTGGGGTGTCACAGGCATCTACCCATAGTATCTCGTTCGTGATCTATCGGTGAGTCTGTAGGAGTCTCTTATCCAAAATAGATAGAACAAAACACAAGAAAGTGTGGTAGTACCTACACAGTTTCACCATTGCACGACCCATACCAAGAGGTGTCACATGGATATAGCTTCAACACTTAACTCCTATAAGTGGAACTTCCACGTAGTACCTAAAACTATGCTTAGCCCACTTGTGTTGTCGTGTGCTTGGGTCCTGAACGCTCGTACCCCAATCTAAAGGACCGTCCACGAACCCAGGTATGTCACACACACTATAACTATATTACATATATAGTTATGGTAATTATCCCATGATTACCCCTAGTGCCTCCCATAATAATCCTCACTTAATAATTATTCCACATTTAGTTTCTTAAATGAATTTTAATTATATAGAAACCTTCGACATCCAGTTAATTAAATATGTCTCATTAATTAACATTGTTGCATTACCATTTTTAATAAATTCTACGATTGTCGAAACACGGTTCCGTCAACTCTTATGAACTCCTAAAAATCACCCGGGCCCAACGGCGAACCCTGCAACCAAGCCCCCCAGGAGTCAAACGGGTTCGGCCGAGGAGCTAACTCACTCCTCCAGAATTCTTTTTCCCATTTTTTCTTCTATACGGGATTTATACTTTCTAAAGCTAGACCTACTTTTCTAGGTTCCTACCAATGTATGCTCCAT